>CM070032.1:41729816-41795646 GCA_036250615.1 Ptychadena robeensis | reverse complement strand
GTATTTTGTCTGTGTAATGTATGTCTGTTTTTTTATTTTAAGTGTAAAACCGCTTTAAGTTACCTTAAATGTAGGCAATCCAAAAACATTTTGTTTTCCAGCAAAATAATACAACCTATCTTTTTGTTGTCTATGGCCTTTTTGATGTCCTTAAACTTCTGTTATGGAGACATAACAGGACCCAAAAGGAGATCTCTACAAAGTAAGGGGAAATATCCCTTGACCTAGTGTCCCTGTTATACACCCATGTATACATGTTTACCTGTTTTAAGAACAAAATGTTGCATTTCTCATGTTTTTCTGTTTCTTTGCCAATTATCAACACAAAAACCTTAGAAGCCTTAGGGCTTGTTTCCATTGTACGCCGGGACCCCTACGCTAAGCGTATACGCTTAGCAGGGGTCCCGACGTATCTCACAGACTTTGCCTGCCGGCGGATGGTCTGTTTACACATTTGCCGGCGGATCGGCTCAGCGCAATGAAGACAGACCCCTCCGCCGAGCAGGTAAGTCTATCTGTTACGTTGGGACCCCCGCTAAGCGGAGGGGTCCCAACGCAATGGAAACAAAGCTTTAGCCTTAGACAGCAATAACTATCATCAGTGACATCACTAGGTTTGGTGTCACCCCTCCTCTGGAGAGAATGTTATCTTAGTATAATGGAAAGACACAGAATTGCTCAATCCAGCTCTGTCTGGAGATGATGCTGAGATCCAAGGGCATAAAAATATGAGGGACTAAAGGCCACCTGCAGTTTCATCAACTACTACTTCTGAGAACTGAGTTCTCCACTTATTTGTAGGCCCTGTCAGAGGCCTAAGAGACCACTGCAGGACCTCTGGAAATGTGAGTTATTAAACCACCCATGGGTCTGAGAAACTTCTAGTGAGACCATTTCTATTTCCCTGCAATATCTTCACTGCAAACGTATCTTGTCTCAGAGATAGTGTAAGACTGGTATTATTATTTATTGCAAGTAAATGTTTGCTCTGTTCAAGGAGACCAGTGTGTGTGGATTGATATTTGAAGTGCAGAGGCCTAAGTATAGGCTTCTATCATAGCTGAAAAGGACCTATTGTTGGAGGGAAGCATTGCCACTATACTCGGGTGTAAGATACTGTCTGAGTTTCTCAAGTTAATGCATGAATGCCCTGTCCCTTGCCAAACCTATAGGGCCTGATTGCCCCTGGTTGGGTTTTGGCACCAATGACAAAATAAAATGACACATGGGACATTTGTATAATTCTGGTATCATAAATGGATCCTGTAATCTAAGGTGACAATCCTGGGAATCTTACATTATATAAGGTGGCCAATATTGAGTGCTTTTGCTGTTGGTTGAATATTCTGGGTGTACACGCCTGTTTTAGAGGATCCAGCCAAATATGTCTTCCCACAACAAAACAATGTATAAAACAAATATGCTGAAAGCGCATACTTTCTACACTCCATAAACCAGGTCCATATGTTTTGCTGCCAGTTAAAGGCAAACTAAACCCTACTTATAAACAGATTATTATATTTTCTTTTTAATGAACCACAATGCGATTAACATTAATGGAACATCTGTCCAGCTATACCTCAAGCATTTTTATGTTGAATCTGACCCAGGAAATATCCCAGTTGTGGTCTGCACAATGCCTCTTCCAAGTATCTTGCTCTTAGGGAATGTGACATATAATTATTACTGCATGATAAGTATATTTCCCAACAATAATCCTGCACAGTAATTGCTGTTTTAGAGAGAAGGTCAGAGGTCAAAACATCGTCAATTTATGCCATAAATTCACTAAATACATCCATAGAGTGGGCAACAAGAAAAGAAGTACTTCAAATAAAATTAAAAGCACCTTCAACATAAACCAGAAAAAAAGAGTCTTCAAAGATCTGTTTTCCATGGAGTTCTTGTAAAGAACGATACGAGTGGCCCAGCTGCTTCTGATTTGCAGCAGAACGCTGTGTTACACACATTGGAGAGAAGTGAAGTAGAACTGCACTCAGCTACGCACTGCCTGGATTAAACTACCTGTTAAGCTGTAATTGTTTGTTTAGATTTGAGAATGATTCACTTATAATTGATGTATATGTGTTGCCTAGAATTGTTGTGTAAAGAATATGCATGTGTAGAGGGATGTAAACTTTTAGCCTGCTCTAGAACACTAGAATACTGAACACTGAATAGACTTATGGTCCTTTCACATTGTAGCTGATGTGGCTGCTGTCGATTTCTGGCCAATAACTGACGTGCCAGTGGTAACGCTAACACCCTACCATGGCCTTGCCCATTAACCCCTATTCAGTGCACTGTGATTGCGTCTTCCATGCAACTATGCTAGTCTTGATGCCTTAAGGTACTGAACAGCACCATCAAAAAATTGGACAG
The DNA here is from genome assembly GCA_036250615.1 of Ptychadena robeensis. Taxonomy (NCBI): domain Eukaryota; kingdom Metazoa; phylum Chordata; class Amphibia; order Anura; family Ptychadenidae; genus Ptychadena; species Ptychadena robeensis. The sequence goes on along the minus strand of CM070032.1, from coordinate 41,793,264 downwards.
ATGGTAGCAGAAGACGCATATTGAGACAACAAAAAGTAATATATCATATACCTTACTTTACAAGCTATAGGACGTGGCTTTGTGTGCTAGCTGGGGGTGGCTGGCTTTAACTACTGCAGGTAGTAGAAGGTGATTGCTAAGCAGCTTACAAAGAAATGCTGGCTGCTCTGCAATCAGTTCACTCAAGTATGGCTGGCAATGCGACCGTCCGAGGTCCAGGAGGTGGAGAAGCAGAGGGAAGAACCACTCCCAGGCAGATCTTCCGCCAATATCTCCCCTACCTCCTGAAATTTAAGTTTGGCCTGTGCTTGTAGCTCCGTGCTTTAAGATGGAAAAATATGGTTATATAGACTGAAAAGTATAGTTATATGGAACAAAATTTCAGCCTCGTAGGTCAAAAAATATGGTATATTAGGCAGTTGCCTCTGCTGTCTTGTTGGTTATCCAGCCTTCTTTACCAGTCTATTACTGGGCTTATAAATAATGCCATTGAGCAATAATCCATTTCTGTCACTATGTTTTTAACATATATGCCCAGTTTTATCCAGTACACTAAAGTACTTGGTATGCCTTATGCAGCTAAATGTGCCATAAGAATAAAATACTCCATTCCAATTTGTTTGTAAAAGGAAATTCTTTTTATGTTGGTATTGGGTAAAGTAAAGCTAGCCATACTATTCCTTAGCGATCTGAGTCGAACCCTCCGATCGATTCCGTGACCCAAGGGTTGATCGATCACCATACAAGTCTGTGCCTACCACCTTAGGTCACCGATTCCCTGACATTCTGTTACCAGTCGATCGATTCACAATGTCAACCCCCTTGATGTGTGCCAAATCGATCAGAAAACACCAACAGTTGGGTTCTCTGGCCGATCCGATTTGGGGGCCATGTCGATCGTGGCGGGGTCGATCGGTCAAGGGTGGCTGCACTCTATTCCTCGTCGATCGATCGGCATGCATGCGCCCGGTGGATCGATCGGCCAGGAATCCTGTGGGAAATCGACCTGTGTAGGCCACCTTAATAGATGTGTTGATTTCTTATTGCAGTCATTGATGCCTACCTACCATCATTCCCCTCATCTCTAGTCAAAATTTACTATACCATTGGTTCTTTAACCTAAAAATAGACACAAATTTCTTCTGTTGTGGCCATTTGTCAACTCAGGCTTTTGCACGCATCATATTTCATGTTTGTATAGCATACTGAAATTGCTTGTTTTGTGTAGATATCAAGTAACCTTGGGCAATTCTAATCATGAAGGTTTTCCACAGTTGTTGGTTCCAGTTGGAGAGTTCTAATAACGGAACTGCAACTCACTCCCCTCACCCTTGGCTGTTCATTTCTTACCTTGTCATAGAACAAACCTAAACAATTTAGGGTACATTCTGCTAACTCATTACAGGGAAATTAGTACTCTACAAATGTAGAACGTAGTGAACTTGCAGTAACCTCACTGCAAATGAAACAAATGGGAACCTGCACTGCAGCATAACACAATACAATTTATGTTCCCGGTTTAACTGCATTACAAAAAAGCAGTATGTCCTGGTTTTAGAGGCAGTCTTTTTGCATTGTCACCCCACCTAAATGAATGGGCTGCCATAACTCAACACATGCTAACACACAAACAACATTGTGAATTGGGCACTTGTAAGTATCTATTCTACAATTCTTTTTTTTAATGGAGTTTAATTTTAATTGTTGACCCTGATGCAAAGCATAGAGTTTCATTAAAATAGGCCAGTAAGTAAAAGAAGGGTGCATTGATTAGTAGCCATCCAGTGTAACCATGTTAAGTGGAAAATATCTTTCCTGTTATACAAGAAATGAAAGGCCGGGCAGGTGCGATTATACTAAATATATATAAATGTTATAAAGGAGTTTAAAAAATATTATGGCATTGTTTAAATTGCTTGTCAGATTTCATCTACTCCCCAGCTGTGGGGGGTCCATTTGAATCTCCCATGATGCATTCTGAGCCACAAGTTACCAAATTCCAATGCTGGATAAAGAGATAACGCAAATATTGCCAATTATAGTGACCATCAATGGGTTTGTGTAGACTATACCTCAGTTTGAGTAGCCATATTATAGTGACAACAATGGGTTGTTGTAAACTACTTGGTTTAAGTAGCCATATTAAAGTACATCAATGGTTGTGTAGACTGCCTCGTTTGAGTAGCCATATTATAGTGACATTAATGGGTTGTATAGACTACCCTCGGTTTGAGTAGCCATATTAAGTGACAATCATGGGTTGTGTAGACTGCCTCGGTTTGAGTAGCCATATATAGTGACAATCAATGGGTTGTATAGACTACCCTCGGTTTGAGTAGCCATATTAAAGTGACAACAATGGGTTGGTGTAGACGCCTCGGTTGGAGTGAGCCATATTAAAGTGACATACATGGGTTGTTAGACTACCTCGGTTTTGATAGCCATATAAGTGACAATCATTGGGTTTTTTTTGGGTGAACTACCTTGGTTTGAGTAGCCATATTATGGTGACAACAATGGGTTGTGTAGACTACCTCGGTTTGAGTAGCCATATTATAGTGACAACAATGGGTTGTGGTAGATTACCTTGGTTTGAGTAGCCATATATAGTGACCAACAATGGGTTGTGTAGACTACCTACCGTCTTGAGTAGCCATATTATAGTTACAACCCTGGGTTGAGTAGAATTTTGAATTTACAGGAAGGACATTTGACCTACTTTAAGTACTTTTTGCATCTGCACAAACTTGTATGAGAATGCAAAACTAAAGCTGCCAATTTAGCTTATGCAAGAAAATCAAATGAAAAAAGGGCTTTGCTTGGATAGGATTGTATAAGTAAGCTTCTAGTATGTTCACTTGGATAAGTTTCCATTTTTCGAGATTATGAGCTTGTTCATTTCAGCCTCACACAGCGTTTAGACCAGGGGTGGGCAAACTTTTTGACTTGTCGGCCACAATGGGTTTTAAATGTGACATAGGGGTCGGACCAAGAGCCTGCAAGGGCTGCCCAGCATAGGGGTCGGACCAAGAGCCGGTAAGGGCTACCTGGCATAAGGGTCCTAAGCCTTTGTAGCTAGAACATGATGTTTAAAAAAAGAAAATATGTTAAAAAAATTATATAGAGAATAGCTAGATAGAGAGGCTTAAACATTCTATTGCAGGCAAACTGTGGCCTCTAGGAAACAATCCAAAAAATGATCCTCTAGGTGTTATCTTCAATTATTGCAGGGAATAAGGGTAGCCAGAGCATCTCGACACCAAGGTGACAAAGGGCCAAATTGAAAGATTAAAGGGCCGGTTCTGACCTCCAGTCCTTAGCTTGCACATGTCTAGTTTAGACTCTCTATCTGTACAGTTGGGTAGTAGTACCTCGTTTTACCAGTAGAGGTGTTGAAGGCAATATTGCTGCTAGTCCTAGTCCAAATTTTCCATATTATGATATCTTTCCATTAGTTTTTTTTTTCCATCAACAATTTATTTAAATTATAAGACCTTGAGGAAGGTTAGTTTACAGTGTAAATGTTACTACTATGTAATATGCATAATATGTAAAAAGTCCTTCAACTAGGTGTTTTGGATGGAATCACAATATGGAAGGTGTTTGAGCAGAAGGTTGTGGCTACCACTTTTCTTCATTCTGTCGTTCTCATTCATGAGCTCTTGCAATATGTTTTTAGTATGCAGTTGATTTTTTTTTTTTACAACTTCATAGAACCTTGCTTTAAGTTACAGCGTCTAATGGGATACAGCTGCAGCAGGGTGCGCTTACGATTTTTATGTTTAAATGATATGGTTTTACTGATTATGTGCCATAGATTGATTTAAGAAATGTAATCTAGCCTTAGGAGCCCTTTCACAAAAGAATTTCTTTATGTAATAGATTTCATATTGGATTTTCAACCTCAAATGCTTCACTTGTGGTCTTTCCTTTATCACTCCAGTCTCCATTGTAAATTTCTTGGTTGTGGCTTCTTGGAGAGCAATATAAATAATCCTGTTTGGCATTCATGCTTTATATTAAGGAGGGAATGAGCTAGGTGTTTTATTTTGCTAGCACCTAATGTGCATAAATCATTTGTGTCACTGATAAGAGTCCTCTGCTCTATCTGAGGCACTGGGGATAATGTATGTCATAGGCCAGCTCAGCAAGTTCTAGAGTTCATGGAGATATTCCATTCTCTAAAGAGATGTGTATTTCAGCATGTCAACCACAACTGCCTTTTCCTATGTCTCTTGTTATATTTAGCTGTTGTTGTTGATGATGTATGTTTTTAGCATTAAATTCATGGCTTCCTCCAGTTTTACGCATTACTGTGGTAAAAAGGCCAACATTTCATTGACTGGTTTGGGGGAATATTTTGACATCTCATAATGGTTAAGATACCGTATGTAAGCTTTCAGCTGCAGACAGTTCCAATGTTCAACATCCCTGACTACGTTTTTAGCATTTACAACTATGTTTAAATAACTTTGGCCTAATTATTTTCCAATATGCAAAATCTGACTACACACTACAGGCTAGCTGAGTTATTATGAATGAATGGGCTGCTAGTTTACTTTTGATGCTTATGTATTTATTACCGGGGGTAATAGAGGTTCTAAGTCCTTGTAGGACAGGATATATAAAAAAACTAAATTTGTAAAAAAATTATTAAATAGAAGCTTAAACATTTTGCAGGCAAACTATGGCCTCTAGGAAACAATTCAAACAATTATCCGCTACGTATTATCATCACTTATTGCAGGAAATAAGGGGAGCTAGAGAGTTCTGACACCAAGGTGACAAAGGGCCAAATTAAAAAACTAAAGTGCCGTTATTGGCCCCCAGGCCTTAGTTTGCCTACGTCTGATCTAGACAGTTTTGTTATTCTCTATATTCGTTAAGCCATTTTGAATCCAGTACTGACTCAGTAAGCTATCTTCCAACTAGTTAGAATTTTTGTTTTTGAATTCTTAGCTTAGTTCAAAAGCTTGTATACAGATCCAAACTTGGGTTTAGGGTGTAAGAGCTAATTTGGTCTCAACGGGACCATATGAAATATTCAGGGATGCTGGTATAAATTGCCAACGCTTAAAGAAGCAACTATCCAGGCAAATATAAACACAACCTTAATTCATGTATGAAATGAAAACGTTTTAAATGTATGTGTGTGTTTAAATCTGTGTATACTTTTTTTTTTTCTCCAACCTTTCAATCAATATCTTCACAAAATTGGTCCTCCGAAAACCTTCTCTCTTTTCTGTCTTTCCTGTATAATAGAAAACATATATATGTATGTAATTAATATACAAATACATGTATAGTAATTAATTGTCATGTGGATGCAGGACATGACAAAAACATCTGTATACAATTGTGTTTTTGGTACCAACATGTTGCTCTTTATCCATTAAAGCTTTAAAATTAATTCCATTTGGCAGACATTTGTATTGGTCGACCACTCCTCTTTCTATTGCTGCCTTTTTGATATACCGTATTTTCCGGCGTATAAGACGACTTTTGAACATAGGAAAATGTCGGGGGTCGTCTTATACGCTGGGTGTCTCCGTCAGGGGGTGGGTGCTCTCCTGTCCTGGGCCAACCATCTAGGGGAGCCAGCGCCCATGCTCCCCGTGCTGGGCGCTGGCTGACCAGAATCCCCCTCGCCCCTTCGTTCTCCTTCCCGATGTCTGTGATAGTAGCTGGCTGCTACTGACTGCAAGAGCTCACCAGCAACATTGTGTATTGTGGCTGAAATTGGTATTGCAGAGATATTGAGATTAAAGCTAGAACACATTAGATAGCTGTACAAAAACTTCACTTCATATACAACTGTATAAACCTATATTAAATTTTTTGATTTCTGGGGGTTGAAAGTCAGAGTAGACATAACAATTTTTATTTGGTGTGCGTTTAAAGAGAGAGGTAGTCTTATACGGCGAGAATATCTCAAACTCTATATTTTAACTGGAAAAGTTGGTTGTCTTATACGCCCAGTCATCTTATATGCCGGAAAATACAGTATATATATCAACTACTACAACAGACCCCCTTCCATTGAGGTGCTAACCATCCATAGCATAGGGCTATATTTACACAGTCACTTTCCAAGTGGCTGACACACCGCCTGGAAAACGTCCGAGTGCTCTTGGGGGGGGGGGGCATTAAGAAAACTCCCACATGATATGGCTATTGGGGAAAGCTGTGCTTAACGTTCATGGGGCGGTTGTCAACTGGTGTAATTGAGCCAAAAAGATTGCACCCCAATGATAACGTTTGGTTGCTTTTTTGAAGGGGCAGCAATAATTTTGGGTTGGGGATAGAGAGGTTTGTGGGGCTTTTATATCATGTTTTAAAATAAATAAATTATTCTATGTGTATATAAACTTGTTTCAAAGCTTGAAGACCAACCAGTGATACACATTTACCGTGCATCCCTGACAGTCTTCTGTTTTTATTTAATATTAGATTTTAAAAGTGCATAAACAGTACATAAAATTGTAGTAGTGCATAAATAATACATAAAGACAGTTGATGAAGTAGAACCACAAAGTCTGCTTGGCAGAGACTTCAAAGCTATTCTTTGTAACGACTATTTCCACACACACATACACCAGTGTTTTTATAGTGTGGAGTCCATACCTTGAATGTATTAGGAAGATAAAAGCAAGAAAGCTAGAGCCAAGATTTTCCTAACCGGATTACCAAAGAGCTTATCTTTGACAGTCAAATATTCTGGTTGTTATTGCAAATAGACAAAATATATGACACAGCACACAAGAACAAAAGTGTGTTTCTGCATACTGGCCGTCAATCAACTTTTAGGTTTGGAGTGTAACCACAGCTTTCGGAATAGTTAGCTTTGTGGAATTTCATTGAACACATTTCAGTGGAGCTGTCCTGCAAGCCCTTCACAATATATGAAGTCAGTGGTAAAGAAATACAATAGTTACATATATTCTATATAGTCTTCAATATGATAATAGTGATAATATACATAAACCTCCCAAAAAAACTCATCCTTAAGTTATTTGCCATAATAATCCTAACTTACAGACTAAATATTAACCCAAGCACTTAAAATTCCAATTTATAATGCTACAGTGTGTTAGCCAGTAGTCCGTGACGAAAAATTTGAAAATCTAATTTCTAAGTCAAAATGTTGGCGAAAGTTGAATTTCCACTGGGTAGTTTTCACTTTTCAAAATTTAGATTGAATTTTTTTTACATTTTTTATATTTAATATCTATCTAAAACAAATATTACATTTAAAATTAAAGTATCCCCCACACTATGGAGAGAGTATAAATGCCTCCCTGACCTCTTACCTATTCCTAAATTTAAAAAAATACATACATGAAAAACACATGGAAATCAATGGAAAAAAACGCTATTAAAATAAAGAGTAAAAAGATTCATTAAATAAAATAAGAACATACTTATACTTAAATCGATTTTGTGCTGATGTTCCCTTAATGTTTGCACTGGATGGAGTACAGGTATCGGTTGTGGCTGAGTAGAAACATTTGCACCTCACCCTGTACAGGTACCTGCCTGGAAATATCAATATTCCTTTAAATAAGCCGTTGGGCATGCACAAAAGCGTGCAAAAAAAGTAACACATCAGTAGTATTGGCTCAACATGGATGTTCGCCCTCCTTCTAACCAGCAGTACGGGTGTAACGATCTGCGTTCAGGCTCGGAGTCCTGTAGCGGAGACAGTAATGGCAGGATCAACAGGTAGCGAAAGGCAGCAAGCAGGAGTGTGGTCAAAACAAGCGTAGGTCTAAAGCCTGTGGTGTCACGTCACTTCCGGTTTTCAGTGCCCACGAGCAGGCGGACGGTGGACTTCTATTAAAAGTCTGATCCGCCCTTTTGTGTAGGAAACCTTAACGTCCTGACCAGTATGGGGCCACACACTCCCTGTGTGCCCTGTATTTGCTGCACCCAGCAGCACTGTCTCCAACCTCATTGGGAGCCACACCATCTTTGCTTTTGGAGTTTTCACAAAACAGTGACAAATAATGAAGGATTCCAAGGTTGCAATGAGTGCTCTTAGATGTCTACTATATACAATATCCTACATAATGTATAAATTGATTGATGATTAATATAAAGTTTTTTGCCATTCGAAGAGTATTTTGGTTGTACAGTGAATTGTAGCTGCAATCTCCAAGGAAAATGTTAAAGCCATGAAGTAAACTCAAAAAAAATCCCCCCATACATTACCAAACTTATCGGACATATTACAACTCATCTCTGGTTCAGCCAATTGTAATACATTCTGTGAAATATAATCGCTTTACACAGAGAAATAAAAATTTTTCCCTCGTCCTTTGGTTATCTTACAATCTTTCACTTCACTTTCACATTTCCTCGTAAGACACCATCTTAAGTATGCTAGCGCGCCTTGACGCTACTTCCGCTACATTCCAGTTGCTGTTTGAACATTACTACACGGTGTCCCCTCCCCTGCAGATCATATTTTACCATCTCCAAAAGGTTTGGTATGGGACGGATAAGTTTCTGGTCGCTTTCCATGACGATCATTGTGCTGAGTTTGCATAGGAGCCGACCCATGGCGCCGAGTGAAGCGTGACAGGAGGGATAGTAGGATCCGACTTTATGGAGAGTATGAGACTCGAAGTGGGTGGTTGAAGTGGTTCCAGTGCTGCAGGTTGATTTTTATGGGGAGTTTCCTTTTTGGTGACATCGGATGTATTTGGGGGGGGCACTACATTGTTAGGAATTCAGGCACCTGACCCGGGTCTAGGTTGAGGTTATAAAACTAGATCGATTTTAATCCCTCTGTTTGACCAGTCCAGCATTATTGCTCTCTTCTCTTACACTTCAAACACTTCACTAATGTTCCCAACTCACAGTCATGACATCCTCTTTTCAGTCTGGGAAGGTTTCTTCCATTCCATCAGATCTATGTGTACATATGGTTATGGAGGTAGGAAAATAACCTGCTGGGTTACTGGTTTGTAAATATTTATTTAGATAATATGTCGTTCCTTTATTACCTCACTCTAAGTGCACCTCCCCTCTCTGATACCAACAATGTACTCCTCTAAACACTTCCCCCACAATCAACTCTTACCAGATGACAAGTGCATTTAGTCTGGTAGGAGTTCACCTCCCATGTCATCCTACAGACCCGCAAAAACAAACAAGAGTAGACAATAAACTAAGCACCAGATCATGGTATCATTCGATGATGAAGCCAGACCTGACTGCATGGGTTACTGATGTTGTAATATAGAATATCTTATTACCCTCCTCTGCTGACCATCCCAGCACTGATCTCCGTCTAACAACTCCCCCCACACTTACCCCCACAATCACCCTACAACAGAATGGCACTCTCCTAGAACAAGAAGGGAGGGGACAGGAGCACACAGTGGCTGTATGCATGCTGTGGATAGTGACTTCACAGATCCGATAGGCAAGCAGTCGCATATTGGCGCCCCCTCACAGCTGGATGTTTTCCCAGCGCCCTTTCGCTCTAACCAACCCACAGTCGGCTACACGTCACAGCATGTAGGGGGCTCCGTCGGAAAACACGTCTTTCCTGCTTTGATTTATTTATATTATTCTTTTTGGACATGAATTGCCCTATCTCTGGCAGCATGATGCCCAGAAAGTGCAAAGTGACCTACAACGTGGTAGGTCCGCTTTAAAGTAAGTTTGCAAAAAAGGCTGTGCACTATCCCAAAACATTTTAGTACCATTTTGTTATCTGATAAGTGGCCGCAGACTGACTCATAAATTCCTAAAAAAATATTCAAGCTAACAATTCACTTGTTTTATGTTTGAAATATTGCAGCACAGAGCTCTTATTAACCAAAAGGGGTCAATTCCGGGACAATTTATTGCTACATTATTATCACTGGAAATGTATTTTCTTAATGAAAAATATTAATCTCTGAGACTGACCCTATATGGTCTGGATGAAATGATCTGTCAGTTATTTGATCTGCATCTTTCACTGGTTTGTAATACACATTACATGAATAAAACATACTAAGATATATCCGGTCTTTTTTCACTAATAGTAATGTATAAGGTTCTTCTGTGAAGGCTACAGAGAGCATGTACAAGAAAGCATGTACAGAATTAAAGACACATATTCTGGGGGGAAACCTGAAACTTAAAGGACAAGTTCACATTTAAACAACATGCACTTATCATTTCTCACACCCTCTAATATCCCTAATATCTCTACAATAGAATATCTTAGGTGTGGCAGTTGTGGGGCCAGGTTGTTAATTGATTCTTTACTGACCATCCTAGCCAATGCATGTTGTGGAGGTTGCTCATCTGCCCCACTCCCCTCTCCATAGAACAGAATGAGTGCTGTGAGTACAGCACGTAAACGTTCTCTGGCCATTGGTAGTGTTAAAACAACTGTTTAGCTTTACACTAACTAAGTTAGATGGGGTCTCCAAGAGAAGTCTGGAGCTCTTTACTTTTTGAAAATGAAAAATACAATACCATCCATCCAAAGACCACCAGATCTTACTACAGGATACTGTACCAATGTACATATCTGGTTTATCCACCAGAAGCATCATCATACTGTGTCGGTTTTAGGGCACGGGACAGATGAGGTGACCAGGTTAGGTGGCATACACTGAAACAGACAGGATGAGGTACAAAATGTTTAAATGGTATGCTTACAAAATACCAGGTCAAGAACAATGCTAAGGCATGTGTAGGGGGAGGCACACATATATAGGCCTCCTGCTAATGATGCAGGTGTACCCAACCCAGCCCACACTTGCAGAAAGCCACCCACTGGTGACCAGGGAAACTACCTGGAGTGGGCAGAAGTACAGTGTCATCACCATGTGGTACAATGGATTGCACAGGTCCCTTACAGTCAGTTTCCAAATAGACTTCTGAAGATTGTCTTCTGCATCAACATGTCAAGTTAATTAGATCTTAGTGACCAAGTTATATTTGTTGGCCATCTCTTTGATTGGCTAAGATATTTAATTGCCTTAATTAATTGCCTAGAATAAAGGCTGAAACCGGCTTAATAGCCTGAAAATGTTGACATTTACACATCTGGTTGGCTGGAAATGTATGGACCCCTTTTGGCAAGAATCACACTTATAGTGTAAATTTGTTATATTCTTTGTAGTTTTGGATAGAAGGGATGGGTTTAAACTTTTATCTGGTGGTTTTTAGTGAGGTTGTCTATTACTTATGAAAGGGAGCAGAATCCCACCTTTAAAAATCATCACCAGAAGAAATGTCCTCATTACAGGGTGTCACCTTTACTTTAGTAAGGTCGCTTCAGTAAGTCCACCTCAATTTCTCCCTTGGTGATCACCGGGACAAATAGTGTGCCCCTCCACAGTAGGAGCCATAAAATAACAAAAAATAAACTAAACCTGTAAAAAAATGTTTGCCCATTAGAGTTACACTAAAAAGGTGTATGCTGTGCAATGCGTAAGCACATAATTTCAGCCGTGCTATTACACACATAGCAATGACAATGATTAATGACCCAACAAAGCTCATCATGCATTTTTTTGTACCTCACATAACTTATTTCAACAGTTTCTTAATAATTTGAGGAAAGAACATCTAGAAAAAAAATGAATGGGAAGTCAACATTTAAATCACTGACAGGACCACCCAGACTGAAGAAAATAAGCATATAAAGTTCAGTTAATCATTTATGTAAAATAATGATGGGATTTATTGTGTGAATCAGCATACTGAGTGGACAAATGCATGCTCATTTAACCTTTACAATGAGCGTCAATACATTTTATCAGTTTTCTTCATTTGGATTTTTTAAGCTGGGTCAAATCTTCTCTAGATGTATTCGGAATAAAATTTCCAAGGAAAATCCTGCTACAAGACTTTAGCTGCACTTTCTGATTAAATATAAAGCTCACAGAATTCTGCAAGGAGCTCCCCTTCCAATGTGCTAAGTCTTTATGTGGTAGTAGATGACCAAGCCACACAGAGAACATGTAGCATGTTAGGCAGAGCATTGGGAGGATTATTCTCAATGCGAGCAGAAAATAAAGCTATGCATACAGCTCGGTCTTATGAACTAAAGGATTTAAGATGTGCTTTCCTGGAGAATTCTATCATGTCCATCAAAGACCTTCAAAACTAAGTCACTTGGAAACGATGTCTACATTTGACAATGCTATCCATTTATAGTGGTGGAGGGTACCAATGGTTACATGTCCAACTCTTGAAGCATGTAGCTTAAGATACTACAACTGTGTAGTAAGATTATTCTATTTGTAGTAGTTCCATACCATAAACTTAAATATAAAAGATGCTGCAGAGGTGCAGGTTGCCCCTTAAGGATAAGATCCTATGGGACGTTTTTGTTCTTTATGATTAACAAAGTGGATAACAATAGCTACAGTAAGCCTCAATTTTACTGATTGGACTTTCTGACTTAAAAATGGCTTTTTAAATTTTTTAGCATTTTTAAATGTAAAAAGACACTTTTTGGGAACCATGTTTCAAAGTTTGACCCATTTATTTCATAAATAAAAAAGGAGTTTGACTTTAAACTGCAAAGGGAAATTTTAACAGCTGACAATGATTTTCAAGGGGTTTGGATGTTTCCTGTCCAGATTTTGACTAGAGTTTATTTGACGTTTTTATAGATTAACCTTTTGATGTTCCAGGTGAAGAGAAATCTTTCAAACATCCTCAGAGCTTATTCCTACAGGCTGATCAGATTCATCAGGAGACTTTTTATTTAATACACATATCTTAAAGAATTCCTTTGGCCCCAGGCAACCAAGCCAAAATGATTCCAACTGGAATTCTGAAAGCTTTTGTTGACGTTTTAAACTCTACATACCGTTCCAGTCCTTCATTCTTTTACAGATCCAAAACCATTGTAGTGTTTATTGATATCATCAATATGAAAAGCTAAATTGATGTTATGATATTCCCAACCGCTTCCCTCTTGGAAATGTAAACAGTTCAGTAAGCCAGAATAGGAAAGAGGAGTATAAATTCAGGATGTAACTGGCATATTGATATGTTGGGGTTAAGGTAAAGGAAAGGGACATCTATAACAACCTATACATCATGTTTTCTAAACTAAACTAGATCAGATGGAATACTATGTGATACTTTTCGCCTCAATACCCCCTAGCATTGTAAATGTTTTTCTCCTTACTTTTTCTTAAATCGCATAACCAGTATTCATTCATTTGAAAACATAATTGTGTAGCTGTCCTGAAATGCGTATAAATCAGTTCATCAGCCATTATATGTGGTATTTGTCTTAGTTTTTATGTCACAGGATTTTTAGCTTTTGTCTACCGCCTGATCCAACCAGTAACACATACTGCTCTAGGGTTGTGGCTTCTCTGAACAGCAGCTATGGATAATGAATGTAGCCACCACTGTACTGTACTGTAATAGCATTGTCAGTCTGAGGGTGGTGCTAGATGGACTACTAAATTTTGTTGTGGTTTGTATAAGTTTCCAAAGGCCCCCATACGTTTCGATTTTCCGAACTACTGAAACCAATTGATTTTTAAGTCGATTGACCAGAAATCGATGCTTGCCCACTTGCTTTGATCGACTTAAATTGATCGCAATTGACCAACAAATCGATCGAAAGTGATCGGACATGTTTGAAAATTTTGATCGGTCGAGTATACATTGAAAGTGTATTGAATATTTTATGGTTCTGACTGACCGATTTTGGTTCGATTTAAATAATAGGCATACTTATACATCCAGGGTCAGACATTTTGGTGTGTTTACGATCAACTTCCTTCGATTATGCTTTTGATCGATCAAACCAACATCTATCAAATATCGGTTTCTCCATGTGGGGGGTATTTCTATTGCAGTTCAATTGATCATCAATTATTCAATCATAAAATATGATAAATTCTGACATCAATCCTAGGGAATCCTGATAAATATTACAAAACAATTTAAACTGTTTTGTTTGTCTTTTGGCTGTGAAGGCTTTACATGGATACAAGCAAACTATTGAGAGCTCCCCTGTCAGTGATAAATGGTTTGCTCTAGTGATGAGCGACTAAGCGATATTCGAATTCACGTCATTTTGTGAATACCAATATTCAATTTGATATTCATAATCTTGAATATCCACATTTGTAGACATAAATTGTGATTTAAAAAAAACAGCAATGCGATCAAATATGCGCAATGCATGAAAGTCAAAGAAGCTTAGGTATTCGACTGTGAGAATATTTGTAATCTCTGTCAAAAAATCGCAATCACGATTATATAATCGCAATCAATGGCAATGAATGCAATCGCAAACAATCACAGAAAATCACAATGGTGTCGGATATGCGATGCTATATTCGGGAATATTCGTAAATATCGAAATGCCGATATTCAAGCTAAATATTCCAAAATCAAATATTCAAGTTCAACACTAGTTTGCACCAGCTTTTTAGTTTTACTTTGTTCAGTCTGCTAAGGAAGCAGAGAGTGTGGCACTTCATGCTTGTCACATGTTTTTAGTCACGATAGGAAGCATAGAAAGATTTTTGCAGAAAGCAGTTGGCACAAGAGCAGAGGTCTAATCCAAAATCGCATCTAATGATCTCACTAAACATGTCAAAATGTGATTTTTTTTTTTACATATAATTATGTTTTGCCTTTAGACATACACAAACCAACAAATAAAACACAGCCACTTTAAGATTTATGAATACACTTTGCTATGTTAATAAAACCAGGGTCATAAAGCCTGCCAGGCAGTACGAAAGCAAATTCTGTTAAAAGAAAGAAAAAGTTAAAAAGTAATAATCACCTCAACTTTCTTATATAGTGCCTCCAGTGTCACTTTTGTTCACCCAATACAGGTACGGTATATTTCTGTTTTGAAAAGCGGTAAAGGCTTAATTGTTGTCTTTTTTTTCTCCTTTTTCCAGTAAATGTTGTTGCTTTACTTCAAGAATTTTGGGAGAACAAAGAGAAGAGAAAAGCAGTCTTTCCTAGTGAAAGCTTGGTGGCCTATGAGTCTGTTCCATCTCCTGACCCACCATTTGTGTGTTATGTCACCTTACCCGGGGGAAGCTGCTTTGGAAATTTTCAGGTGAGAGATTTATGCTGTTCATATATTTTCTATCCAATATTTTTTTTTATAACTTTAAGCAAGTTGTTAAAATATTTTAAAAGCTAATTTTCTTTATTTTAATTTGAATTGGAAGTGGGGAAGTGTCATTTGCTAATTTTTCTTACATCTGTGCTCCTAACCCTCTATGAAGTGTCCCCTGCTCAGCCATTACTTTTTAACAATTCCTACAACTTTTTTATATTTTTTTTCTAGATGATTTGCTTTCATCTTTGCACTTGTACAAATAAAATTCCAGTTACTTTAACGTACAAAGTCAGAGCATTTTATACTTTCTATATGCCGCAAACCAACTGCCAAGCATGGTGGTGGAGGGGTACTGACTTGGACTTTTTCTGGGCACCCCGGAGTCATTGAGTCAACCAACCATATCATAAGAGTCATATGTGATCCTTAGAACCCCAGCAAGTATACAACAGAATGTCTGTAAATGAAAAGGAGTTGGTTGGAGCTTAAATTGTCCATAAATGAATACCCTAAAACCTCAATGGAGTGAGGGGTGGGTTAGAATAACGTCAACGTCAGAGACCAGAAAAGTTATGCAGAAAACATTTACTTTGAGTTATTGCTGCTATTGGTGCTGCTAGGACTTCTCCATTTCAGCTTTATTTATATATAAATTGGTATCTGCTGTGTGTTGTTATACCCTTGAAGTTAGATTTTAATAGGTTTAGAACAGACATGGGTAAACGGTCAGTGGCGCATATCCTGCCCCTTAGGTTTTTTAATTTGAGGGTTCCCCTCCACTTGTTCCCTCTAATAAGGGAAGATTATGACACCTATGCTGTGCAGCCATTTCCAGCTCTTGATCCCGCCCCTCTGTCAAACTTAAGAACCCATTGTGGCCCACAAGCAAATAGTTTGCCCATCACCTAATCCAGTTTTAGGTCCAATAATATAAACTATTAGACTTCAAAGAGGTAGTGACTGAAATATATATACATACACTAATTCCCCCTACATGACAGGTAGCTGGAGTTACCTTTGTGGCAAAGCTAAATTGTTTCTGGGATACCCGTTTTTTGTGTAATCAAGGTCTATACTTGTTATATAATTAACATTCAACAGTATAATATTCAGAAATTAAATAAAAAAGTGAACATTGGGATATATATTGTGCAGTTTTAACCTTATAAACTACACCTCCATAGCTACACCGTTTTTGTTAACTATATTTACATCCATATGCAATCATTAGTAGGTCAAATTCAACCATTAAATATTTGATGTGTTTTCTCCTGCATTATTGAACTGCCTTTATGAGGATGAACATTAGCTTTAATGAAGCGAAATCTGTGTTCTGTGTCTGTAAGCATATTCCCATGATGCTGTGTGATTCCGTTTACCAGATAATTTCAGACATCTAGCTAAGTATATGGAAGCAGTTCTGCTGCTCTCTCTCTAAAAATCGACTGCACCTCAAAAATCAATTAATAGCACTTTCTAGTATTGATTGGTATAATTGACTAATATGCAAAGCAATCACTATATTCTTTCCATCTTAATCTAATGCAGATAGAATATGTGCACATGCCTTCAAGTTTAATCAAGCAAGAGTTTTCAAAAGATTTGTCCAAACCTGAAATTTTCTAAACGTACTGTTTGTAAAGCTCACTATTACTAGTAAAAGCTAGTAGGAATTAATTTAACCCACTGACACTGTTTACCCACAAAACCGTATCTGTATTGCGCTGTGTCCTAAGGCACAGGCATTCTGAAAGAAAAGGCTAAGCTTTTCCTTGTTGGATTCTTTGCATTGTCTTGCTATGCTGAAGAATTAGGATGTCCATTTACTAGAACTAACAAAGGGTCCTAGACCAGCTTTTGGAAACCAACCCCATAATATTATCCCTCTTCCACGGAATATGAGAACAAGGGATAAGATGTTGCTCATAGTACCTGCCACTTCACACATCTCCTGACGAAGCCCAAAGTGGATGAAACGCGTAGAGCGTTAAATGGAAGACATCATAATGATTGGTTGAGACAACAGTAATGGATATGTTTATATACAGTATGTCTGAGATATTTTCTGTTTAAATGTTTGTATGTTTTCATATACGATTACATTTGGCTCCATATAAAAAATAAAAAAAAGAAGTGTATGAGTCTGGTATTGTCATAGTGTAAGAAAATCCTATACTTTCCTATCTTTTAATCTAGTTTATCACTCCATGGAACACATTTGTACTGCTCCAGAGTCCAGTGGTGATGCGCTTTTTGCCTTCCTATAAAACATTTGGCAATTTGCATGGAGATGTCTTACATGCAGATTTTCCACCATACAAACCCATTCCATGAAACACATGGCATACAGTTGTAGTGCTGAGGTTCATGCCAGAAAAAGTTTTGGAACACTGCAGTTTTAGAGCCAACGCACAACAGTTGCATTGGTGAACGAATGGCATATGGAACTCAGAAACCATAACCTCGCTTTATGACTTCTGGAATATCTGTAAGAAATTTTTACAAATTGACTAATTGCAAAGATGAAATTCAGGAACCTTTTCCAGTAATGTTGATTTCATATGACTGTGGAAATCGGTAAAATTAAACAAACAAATTCAATGATTAGAAGGTCATTACATTAAAGATTTGTCATTGCATTGTATATATTTAAACTGTGTGTTTAGTTGCCTCCCTGGAATTCGGCTTTGTAAGCTAGGAAAACCTTTGTAATTTGATATCCTGCTCTTTGTATCTGTTGAC
Organism: Ptychadena robeensis; assembly: GCA_036250615.1. Classification (NCBI taxonomy): domain Eukaryota; kingdom Metazoa; phylum Chordata; class Amphibia; order Anura; family Ptychadenidae; genus Ptychadena; species Ptychadena robeensis. The sequence goes on along the minus strand of CM070032.1, from coordinate 41,775,449 downwards.
ATCTACTACATATTGCACCATTAATAAATGTGCCTTGTCCACAGGAGCCACATGCACTAAGAGCTTTCTTGGCCATTGCTGAATATCTTTACACACAAACCAGAGATTGTATTCAATCCTGATGATCTTGGTAAAGATTCTAAATTTGCCAAACCATTCATATTTGTTTATAAACATATCTCTGCTCAGAATGGTTGATGGATTTGCTGAAATGTGTGGATATAGAATTGATGTTATGTAAATGTTTACTTTGATCTTGATACATACACAATAATTTCTTCATAAATGTAGGAAACACTTTTTTTGTAAGATTCATTGTTATTACAATAAGTGTGAGTGTTTTGATACAATGTAAATATTGGTTCTATATAATCAACCATTTTACCATGGAATGCAACACTAGTAATGATTCTGGCCTGACTCTGACTAGGGAATATTTCATTATGTATTTTTCTGACTTTGGTCCAAGCTTCAGTTTCTACTGAAAATAAATATCATCTTGGATGGCTGAACTTCACATCCTCTAGAATTAGGTTTTATATAAGAGCTAAGAAGCATAAGACATATTCAAAGTGGCAGCCAGTGCCATTTGCTTTTCTTCATAACCTTAATTGTTAGTGTGGCAGGTAAAAAAAACATTTAGAGATCTGTATTTTGTAGCAGAACTAATTAATTGGTCACCACATTTCATGAAATGTATCCTCCTCCAAACAAAAACGTTATCTGCCTTCTAGTATTTTCTATATCCTTCCTTTGGTGCATGGGTGTATAGACATCGTACACTTAAAATGGGATGTCCCACATACCATATATAGGGGACACTTGGAAGTATTAGTGAGTATGCATATCACACTTACCTCCAAATTTGCCCACCTCCATTACTATGCTTGCTGCGGTCATGTTTCTCCTTTGCTTCTAGGAGTTTATATTCCACCATGTCCAGTCAAGCCCATAATTATTCATACCCCTGGCAAACCAGCAAGTTATTTTTTGACAGGAAATAACACATGTGTCTCCCAAAAGATAATAAGACGATGTACAAGAGGCATTTTTGTTGAAAAAAAACCATTTCTCAGCTTTCATTTACATTTGAGCAAAAAAGTAAATGTTTGCAGGGAGATAGCTTAAAGGGTGTTTTTTTTTAAAGAAAACTCCTACTTGCTCTGTGGGATGTGGGAACTAAAGGCTATGTGTATTTACAGAAATGCATCAAATACTTTTGAAAATCTGATATATTTGGGTCCTTTCATAATATACTGCAACAAGGGTCACATTCACAGAAGCACTTAATGAAATGCTTCTTGTGTGGCTTCAAGATTTTGCACGTATTCTGTTCATTATCATGCCCCATGAAACTCTGCTATGTAAAGAAAATGGATGGCCCATCATGTGGTGACATATTACTAATTATATATAATGAATAGTAAAAAAACATTTGCACGCAAACAGCCATCACACAGATGGTATAGAAGGACTTTCAGGCAGGTGTCTGTTATTCACGTTTACATTTTATTCTGTATTAAATTGTGAACATAAATTACAGTTGAACAACCAAGTCATACAACAAATGCATGGTGAGCAGAGCTGATGACCAGACCTTGTGTTATTCACCAGAGGATAATATTACCTGGAATTTTACCTCTGTATAACATGTATTTATACATAAATCTGCACATTAAATCCGATCGTACACAACTTTTAGACACATTTTATGGAGGTCCTGTTATTCTGTGCAAATCTGGCCTGTAGTGGTTTCCCATTCCCCTGGGTGGGGGGTGCCGGTCCCAGGTCCTATTGGGAAGCTTGCACCATTCAAGTCCAGTGACGACTGATTCACCCATGCACTTTTGTCCTGTTGAAGTGACCATTAGTCGCAAAACGCATCAACTGATAATTGATATGCAATTATGCAAATTAATTTGTACAGTGACAGACTCTACTATCTCTTCTCGTATTACTTGGTTGTTTACCTGTAATTTATGTTCACAATTACATACAGAATTAAATGTATAGGCTATCTTGCAAATAACTAGACATCTGCTGTTTTTTCTGTTTGTCCTTCTACACCATCTGCATCAAGGCTTTTAGAAAAAATAAGGGGCAAATGTTCTTTTGGTATTCACTTTTAGGTTTGGATGTTGGAAGACCACACCTTCTATGTCAATACTGGTATACACAGGGGATATATATTTCTGTGTTATTTATAGTGATGCCAATGTGGACAGTTCGGCCGCGAACAAGCATGTTCGCCCTCCTTCTCGCCAGCGGACAGTACGGGTGTTCGAACCGCCCTGTTCGCCGGCGAGAAGGAGCCCTCTATTCTTCCTGCGGTGGAATCAAAAGCAGCGAGATCCCGCCACAGGAAGAATCTTTTCACTGAAAGACCGGGTAGAGAACCCGGTCTTTCAGTGAAAAACCGGCTCGCATACCCGGATGTGACGTCAGTGAGGTCACATCCGGTTAGCACACCAGGAACTATGCGTTCTAATTCCCCAGTGACGTCACATCCGGGTTTTCCAATTCAAATTCCCTGCCTGGAGGCGGGGAATTTGAATCTGTCCGCGGATGGACATGGCCGAAGTTCGGCCATCACTAGTTATTTACTAACTATTTAAAGACTGACCATGGCAAGTACCAGAAAGGTGAGGCCATAATCAACCATTTGATGCTTAATTGGTTAATATCAACTAACAATCTGTGCCAGAAAATGAGTGTGGACATTTTCTAATAATGGTGCTTTTCTTCTTCAAATTTTATATTTTCAGCTTCCACTAAAAAAAAAATCTAATTATTGTTCAGAAAGTTCAGAGTTTAAATGATACCCTTTATTGGCTAACTGAAGTCAGTAAAGAATCAAGCTTTCGGAATGTCTCAGATCCCTTCTTCAGGCTTCATAAACACAAACTCCTGATGCTGCTCAGGGAACACTTAAATCCAACACTTTATTTGAAAAAAAAAGATTTAAAGCATAATAAAAATTAGTTCTGCAATGACTTGCAATATCTCAGACGTGGAATCCTCTCAGCTGCTGTACAGCTCATATAAGCGTCTCAATCGGAATGCCAGTTATCTATATCATTAAAAAAATAAATTTGCCTTAATCCTGTAGACCATATATTTTATGGGGAGTTTATTAAAAATGGATTCTATGTAATAAGGGTAAAAGGCTTTTTTGTGTGTATGGAATTTATTTCTAAACTGAGCATTGTCTGCAATCCTGGGAAAGTTGTAGAAAGGGTCTGTTGCATTTCAGATAAACACGATAAGCCCCAAAATATATTATATTTAAGGAATTCCCAGGAGTGTTCTCCCCCCAGGGGTAAATCCAGCTTTGCTGATGACTTTTTTGTGCGATACAACATTCTAAAAGGATTTATTAATATACTTGACATCAAGCTTCCACTCCACTCCACTCTTTTACAGAACATCAGTTGTCTACATGAACTCTTTACTGTGAAGCATGTAATAAAACATTAGCAATAATGGAATCTTATAAAGGGTTGACCATTATCACTAGATACAGTTTCATTGCAGATACCCACAGTTATCACAACCCAAGACGTTGGCTTGAAACCTCCAAATATAACAGCACATAAATGTATTGAACAGTTTAATAAAAATGCCAACAGATCTCACAAATGTGTTAGATCATCAATTATTTAAAAATAAAAAACAATATGGTAGGTGTGCATGATAGGATTATATGATTTACATTTACAATTCTAAATATTTACTATGAAAACTGTATATGGGGAAAATTATGTTTTAATATTATGCTTTTTATGTTGCTGGAAAAAAAGAAAGTTCTTTTATGTTGTATGTTATAGGGTGTTGGGTACAATTATACTTAAGAGTTGTAGTTTGATGTTTTATGCAAATCAAATATTTTATTTGTGGTTACATTGTGTTGGGTGGGTGACTTATCCTGTAATCCTTCCATCTTTTACTGACAGCACGTATTATATGTCTGTGCTTTTAAAAATAGTTCTGTGCCATTTTTGGCTGTCTAGTAAATCCTCAAAACCACATGGTATGGTCATGAAACCGTACAACAATTTCCATTTCCCACAGTAAGACCCTCGCTAGCCCCAACTGATCTGACATTTGGCTCCCCTCTTCCTGAACTCAGCAACTCACTGCTTTATGGTTTCAGCAGATGTTTTTGCTTCTAATAACATTGGAGATTTTTTTCATAAAATTTTTTTTTTAAATTTCTGATGAGTTGTCCCATATATTATCAAGTTTAAACCAACTCAACTGTCCCTGATCTGCTGTTTCATATTAGTATTCCACCTGGTATATTTTCTGTTCTACATTGCAGGTGTATTAGAGTTAAAGTGAACCTACCACCAGAAAGCTATGTTTTTTTGAATAGCACTAGAAGTGCCAGTAATAGGGAGGAATGCAGTAAAAAAACTCAAAAACTTACCTGTAATGACCATTTTAACAAGATTACCACACAGCTCCCCTCACTTCCTGGTTCGCTGAAGGCAACACATGAAACTGGGGGTGCAATATTGTGGGTGGCCACTGGGGGCGTTCAGTGATCTTCTATGGGAATTTTTAAAGCAGATCACTGCTTTCTGTGACGTGTTGCCTATTTCTGCCTACAATGAACCAGGAAGTGAGAAGAGCTGCCAAATTATGTTCTTAAATTGCTCATTACAGGTAAGTTTTTGAGTTTTTTCACTGCATTCCTCCCTATTATTGGCACTTCTAGTGCCATTCATGAAAACATAGATTCCTGGTGGTAGGTCCGCTTTAAATGATTTATGCATACAGTCGTAAAGTGATGTACAATATAAGGTAGTGATTACTGAAGTTTAGATAATACTGTATATCAGCTTAGTAAGTAAGAGAAAGCATGCACCCCAAATTTTTGGGCATCATTCAATTCAGAGATAGGTTCTGAAATGGCATTTTGATTTTTCTGGAGCCTCTACCGTTTTTTACCATTTTCCTTTTCCAATTGGAGTGAACTTTCTTGCACTCCAATTGAAGAATATGTTCCAGGCAATAAAATGGCTGTTTTTTAAATTCCTACCAGACTTCTATGGTGCTACAATTTTGTTTCTGAAGGCCTTAGCTCTTTTGATCTCACAATGGTGTTCTCACCTCAACAGTCAGGAGCACATTAAACTAAATTCATGAGGTTGCCCCTGTGATACACCTGCGTTTCATTTTAAATGGGGTGTGGTAATTTATTCCTTTAACAAAAATAGCATTTGAAAAAAAGTTTTAATTTTTTTTCAGTTTTAACCCTCTGGGCGTTACGAGCTTTTCGCGCCATTTTTTATGGCTGTGCTTGCCGGCTCTCCGCCCAGCCCTCTACACACCTCCGACGTCAAATAGACGCCGGCGGTGTGGAGAGGAGAGCGGCACGGGGCCGGAAAGGCTCCGTGTGTCGGCGGCTCTTCTACAGAGCCACCGGCACACAGAAAGATGGCGGTTGTGCCGGATCTCGGCACGGGCACAGTTTGATCAGCGATCAAACTGCGCCCGAACTGAGTTCGGGCAAACCGCTAGGGAGGTTAATTGTTAAGGTATAAATCTCGATTTTCAAATATCCATATGATCAAAAATATAAGAGACCCTTTTTCCATGAGAGGTAAGTACTACACCTAGACCTGGATATAAGCCAAGATTAAATGTTTTAAGGCAAATTAGGGTCCAAAAATATTTGCATATACTTGAATATATGAGGGACATATTTTGATACACACCAGTAGAAGCTTTCACTATTACATTACCCTCAATGAGTAAGTCTTTGGACGGTAAATGTTCCTTTCAATTTCCAAAAAGCCAAAAAAAGTCCAAAGACTGTTGGAAAGAGGTAATAATAAACACACAAAGTAAAAAAGCTATTTGTTAATGGAAAACATATTATCTCAATATTTCACTGTGACATTTCCAGCCTCAGCAGACTGTTTTGCAGGATGTACCTGTTGGAAAGAGTTCCTAATGCTGCAGCAGTGTATTAGGATGTTTCTCACCTGGGAAGAGATCTGGTATTGGCTCTACATTCATTCCAGCTCACTGACTTTGTAGCATAGCACACATTTCCTGACTAATAAATCTTTCTAAGTCTATTAGCTGAATAAATAGAAGTATGATAGCTATTAACCAATTTACAAATAATAGGCAAGAAGAGAAATCTACCACATGCAAATCATGTAATGATATAACAACAATACTAATTTACAATACAGTAGATAGAATGATGTGAGCCTATAATAAGCGGCTTTTATAGAAAGTATTGAATTTGATTAGTCATTTCTATTGTCAAATATTGTGAACATTTACTTTGCAACCTGAAAAACTCCGGCCTGGAACCTAAATCTGGATCATCAAAATTCTCATGATGGTTTGGGCACAATTAATGCAAGAAAGATTAATGCAATTTATTCAAGAAATATTAAAAAGGCTTAAGGCAAACACTTCACTCTGAAATGGCCTTTATGTTCACTAGAGTGGTTTTTGAAGCCTGTGCATCACACTTCAAAGGCAGATTGTAGCTCTATGAAAGCAGATTAATTGTCCTCTCTTTGCCTTTTGTGGGTGTTCAGCTGCAAATGGTGCTCCCAATGAGGCGATCCACACAGCATGACTTTCTTTAGGGCTCCTGCCCCTGTTAAGATGACAGAAGAAGATGAAAATTACCCTTGCATGGGTTAATATAAAAAAGAAACAAATGTAAAAATCAGCTTCTCCAGGAAACACAGGCCCGGGCCCTACACTCCTTGTGAGCCCACTGTCTCCAACTTGGTCAGAAGCCCTGGCACAATGGTCTGAGCTCCTTTTGTGGAGGCACACCCAGCTCCACTCACCTGCAAACAGGTGTTAACTGTTTGAGTGTACCTAGGAGAAGGAAGGCCCACCCAGTTCCATCCTTCCTATCCCAGAGTGCGGGAGCCCTGTAACAAAAACAAAAACACTCAGCAACCTAATATTGCTGTACAAATAATTCCTGGACTCCTTTTAGGACACCACCTAATGGTCCATTTACACCGTGACCGACAAATGGTTTGTCACACTATGTACACATTTTCTCCAGGTCTTCTGTGTTTAGAACCTTAAGCCAGTGTTTTTCAACCTTTTTTGGGCAAAGGCACACTTGGGCAAAGGTCCCCGCCGGAAGTATGTCATCAGCAGGTGCCCCGCTGGAACGGAGATGCGTACCAGCAGAGCAAAAACACCGCCCCTGGTCTGTGGGGACGCGTGTTGCTAAGCAACTGTATTCTCACAGAGCCGGTCCGTGTGTCTTATACAGCCTGTTATACACGGACCGGCTCTGTGAGGATGCGGTAGCTTAGCCCTCCTATCTAGCTGCCTCTTATAGTATAACACTTATACTATAAGAGGCAGCTAGATAGGAGGGCCGAGGGTGGGGTCAAAAACCCACGGCACACCAGGCAACATCCCACTAGTGTGCCGCGGAACAGTGGTTGAAAAACACTGCCTTAAGCCATCCCACTTGAACTGGAATGATATAGAGATCAGACACATACAAGAGTTCTTTCATTCCAGCACCAAGATATGTTAAGAATGTATATTGAGGTGCACAGAGAGAACCAATGTACATAGAAGTAGCTGTATCTTATATTGACAAAAGCTTCCTTCCTGTAAAATTAAAATCCGCTAACCACAGTCATCTGGTAGGTTCTCCTTAAAATTGAAAGGTCTGTTTTTAATTCCTGACACATTAACTAAAGTAAAGCATCATGGAATTTTTTCTGTGCATATGACAAACATTAATATTTTCCCAGAATATTAGGCAAAAGGTACAGAAATGGGATTTCCGTTAATGAAGAACAGGGTGCTATAGTGTAAAAGGTTTAACTTTCAAGTGACTATTAAAGCATCCCTCGTTGCAGCCATTTGTCTGCATGCATTTTTTTTCTTTATTTCTTTACAGGCCAATTCTACAATAGAACCTAAAACATTCTTCTGCTCACACTAAATTAGTCAGACTAGGGAGGACAGGCTTTCACATTATTAAAGGTAAAATGGTACAATACCACAGAGAGACATTCAGAATTGTTGTCTCTGCTGATTGTGAACAGATGGAGGTTTCTAGCAAAGACTGTCAATATTGGACATTGCCATGAAAATGTAAATATGATAATTAAATAGTAATGACTTAACCATTTTACTGTGTTAGAATAACTACATTAAGTGTTAATATAAATATGCTTCATAGAATTGTATATATATATATAGTGTATTAGGAAAGTATTAACAGCACATCATTTTTCCACATTTTGTTATGTAACAACCTTATTCCAAAATGGATACCATATTTTCGGACTATAAGAATCACTTTTTAACCATTAAAATCAATGACGAAGTGTCCCTGCATCTTATGGCTCGAATGTAAAAAAACAAAACCTCAACCAACCCAATGCTCCCACCATCCTGGGTGAAATAGCTATACATCCCAGGGGGCAGAAATTTGTTCCATTCCCTCCAGCTAAGTAAAAAATCCACTGCCAAGAAGAGATCTTATCTGCATTAGCAGTAGCAAAACCCATTCTCTGAACACACTGACCAACTTATAGAGAGACACATTTTACAATTATAGATAATATGAGTTGTGTATTTACATTAACGTTGTGCATTGCAATAAATAAATTTTGCGACAAAGACTCCTATCTCCTTCCATATGTAAATAGCTGCTTGATTTTTTTTACTTGTTTCTTGGCTGTTAGGACTACCTTTATAGCTTCAAAGACAGCTTGGAGTTGTTAATTATCATCATATACTTTCCCCATATCAGATATTTCAAAATTAATGTTGTCTTTCAGGTAAAATTTTGAATATGTTTCATATTATGTGGTTACATTCTTGATGTATTCTGTGATGTTCAAGTGTAAGACTTTTTGTAAGACAGGTATTTATTATAGCATAGAGATCACTGTGCTCCACCTGACAATGCATCTGCTCTTAATTCCAGTAGGATGGAGGCATCTTTGATCAGACACTATCCAGACTCAGGATCTACATTCTGGATTAGGGTGTTGGGACAGATGGCAAAATCTATTACATTTATTGGAATTCACAAAATGTTGGTGCCTACAAAGTTCTTGGTTATGTTCACGAATGTCTAAAAAAAATTGAGGGATCAGATGAAGGAGAGGGATGGGGTATATGGGGTAAGCAATCAATGAAATTTTAGTTTGCATATTTTGTATGTTGTAAATCATTTTCAATAAAACTTATAATGCAAAAAAATCATAATAATTTGCATAAGCTCCACATTCCTTTTTTTCTAGTGTTTTAATTTTCAAACTGCGAATAGCAAATATCAGCTATTCAAAAATTAGCAAATTTCCCAAATATGGTGGCGGATATGCATTGGCCATACAAACGAATTTTGTATTTATAAATCAAAAACGTGTAGAATTATTCACGAAATATCGCAAATTCGAATATTGCTTATAATATTCTTTTCCAGTAAGGTGTATATTTACATCTGTTTGTTTCGGGAACTTATATCTGTCATGAGCTCAGACAGTTTCATTAAAGCAGGGTACAGATGCTAAGATATGGGCCAAATCGATGGCCATTTCGAGCGCCGTGCATGCTCACGGCCATCTATCTGACCCATACAATATTCCCCCATCGCTGTTTTCAAGCAGGACAAATCAATCCCGCTCGAAAACAGCCATATCTGACATGACGTAAATATGTCCGATGCTTTGCCTAGAGACCGCGGGTCTCCAGACAAAGCTTCGGCTGAGCCAGGGAGAGCAGAGTTGTCTCTCCCCGGCTCCTCTGATATCTGACAGCAGTGTGATGACGTCATCACGCTGCTGCAGGGTACATCAGACGGCTCGAATATCGAGCCGTCTGTACCCTCTTTTAGTGCAGCAAGAATTGGGCCAAGGTCACTTGTGGTCACAATGTAGAACATTCTGTTTTTCTTTGGTTGGTATGTCTGTCTAGGTTGCCCATACTCAACTTCCAGGTTGTGTGTAAATAGTCTCTCTCGCACTATCCCCCTGCATCCCCTCTGTCTCCCCCCATCCTCCTCCTCTCTTTCTCTCTCTCTCTCTCTCTCTCTCTCCTCGTCTCCTCTTCTCCCTCTGTCTCTCTTCTGTCCTCTTCTCCCTCTGTCTCTCTCCCCATGTACTTTCTCTTCCTTGCTCGCAGTATCTCTCTTGCTTTGCTCTCCCTCTCTTGCAATACAAGCTTTGCCCTATGTTTTGTTAGGGAAGCTGTGTATGAGCTATATTAATTATTTATTATTCTGCCGGGCTGATAATCAGATCAGTTGAATATTTTATTATTTCACAGCTGCACTCAACCTGTAAACAGAACAGAAGTGTCATCAATGTATGAGGGTACAATGAAAGCTACATTATAATATATATGTAATGATATGCTTATTTTACTTGTATGTAATTTGTGTGATTGTGTGTAATTATAATGTAGCTGCATTGTCCATAAAATCTAACAGATGTTTATCTCCCCAAAGTAACTTTTCCCTCAGCTGAAAATGACAAAGCCTCAGAATTGGCACAGTAAAGTAACCAGAAATGATGGAAACCAAAGCTCTGCTCAAGTGAAATGCTGGGAAACAAACAAATGTATTCAAGCTACTGTGTAAGACAAGACGTTCTAAGGGCAGAAGAAGCGTAAACCCTTTTCGTGGTTTTCAATTGAGCTGTAGGAAATGGTCTTCTAGGACATGCTTCATCAAATGACTCGGTTTATTGTGTAGATTAGAAGATGATGTTTATGATCTTGCCAACAAGTCCATCCCTTTCGGATAATATAGATCTTAGTCTGACAGCTAGGCCAGGTGGTTTATGTTAAAGCTAAACTTCATGATGTAGCATCAAATCCGTGGGAAAATAATAGTATTCTAGATACAGTATATATATACAGTATATGTATATATGTGTGTGTGTATATATGTGTGTATTTATATTTATATATATATATCTTAGACCAATTCTAGGTCACTATGGGATTACCCAGCAAATACAGCACCACTATGTACAGTTGTCCTCAAAAGTTTGCACACCCTGGTAGCATTAACCTAACCATTTTTCAGAGAATTTGAATGATAACACAAACACTCATGATTAGTTGTTAGCTGAAGCCATTTGTTGTCAACTTTGTTTAAATAATCACAAAATAAAGTACACAAATAACCCTGTTAAAAAGTTTACAATATACCAATTCTTAATATGATGTTGTCTTTCCATTAACATTGGTCTACCTGACCGTGGTTTAGTTTTAACTAATTTTCCTCTTCTGAATTAGTTTCAAAATTAATTCAAAACTGCTTATTGGCATTCTCAATTCATTTGATATTTTATCATTATTATCTCTTTCCTGTTTTAAAGAGTTCACCTACCTTTGACAACAAAATTGCTTTACCCATGACTTAGAATTCAAAAAACATCAGTGCAGCACTAGATGAAAAATGGTAAAAGTCTGTCAGGAGTCTAGAAAGTCATTAGCCTTTTATGCACACCCACTAGTTTTAAGGACAGATAACTGGGCAAAAAGGCTATCTTTTAATTGCCATTCTAACCCTTTTGTGTCAAAGTATGTGCATGTGATCAGGCCTATTCACCAGGGTATGTAAACTTTTGATCAGGATCATTTGAGTAGTTTGTGTTGTGATTATTTAAAAAAGAGTAAACACACTTATTTGACATTAAATGGTTTCAGACAACCACTAAGCATGAGTGAAAGAAAAGGTTTTTAGTATTATTTATATTCTCAGAAAAGTTATCATAAATCAAAAAAAATCTCTCAAAAAAATAATGTTCCCGGCTACGTGATCAGTCATGAGTCTTATCACGGCACAGAGACCACAGAAGATCACTGGGTGCCAGTGATCCCCTGCGGTCTCCGCCCCGCGATTAGACTTGTGGCATGGAGATTGCAGGCAGGAAGTGGGGGGGGGGGGTGGGACAGGACATCTTTCCCCACCCCATAGAGAGTGAAGGTGCGTGGTTAAAATAACACACGATTTTAACCGCACCCATTCATGTCTATGGCCACAAGCACTAGTTCAACTAAATGATCAGCAGCACATGATTGAAATCGCGCTCATGCCGCGGCTGATCGCATAAGTGGGAACATACAATAAATGTTTACTTAAAGAAAATACAATGTAAACATTAAGACACAAATATATAGAATTTAAATAGTTTTGTTACTGTTGTAAAAAGAAAAAAAAATCTAGTGAGCTGGAAAAAGAAAGTTACTGACATGATACAAAGTTACAAATACCATGCTTAGTGTACCATTCTATACTTAGAAGCATCCTTATATGTTAATGTTAGGACTAGTAAGTGGAAAATACTTTCTGTATTGACAAAAAAGAAAAATATTAAATGAACAGTAGGTGGCTACACAACATGTCAAGGTAGTGATATTGGAGCAACTCATTAAACCAGACATGGCTAGGTCTTGATTGCCAAGGGTAGGTCTTGTTTGCCATGGCTGTAGGACATTATGCCCCTACTCTTTAAACGTTCCTGGCGGTCCCAGCTCGTCCAGCTCTGACCTGTTAGAACTGCACAGGACGAGCTGGGTTGTCAGGCAGAGATCGGAGCCACAGGAGCGCAAACTCACTGATCTGTGTGGCTGCGATCTAATGAAGAGGCAGCTGCAGGGGAACGGATCACTCCCCCCCCATGTGATGATATCATATAAAAAATCATATCAAATAGTGTTTTCTGCATTGAAAACACTATTCAATATGATTCCTTATGTAAAATACCTAAATAAATGATCCGGTGTCCCCATGTCCTCCTACAGCTGTCTTCATTCAGCTTCTGTCCCGATGTGGCAGACGTTCTGTTCCTGAATGTAATACATCAGCTTCAATGTATTACAATGCTCTCCTATGTAACCTGGCCCATCTGCAGCAACATCTAGTGGTTGCAGTGCTAATTCACCTGATACAGTTTCTTTTGAAATATTCATCAACTGATTTTATGAGTTATTCACAAAGCATTTGAACATGTTATTATATTCAGGATGTCTACCAGACTCTTGTTTGGACATACTTTGGGAAATTACATGCCTACAACGTAAAAAACTTTTTTCCATTAAAGTCTATGGTGCGCTTTTGGTACAGAAATCTGTACCTCAGCAGTGCCCTAGGGAGGTTAATATCATCCATACATGGCCAGCTTCAGTATAATCTTTCATCAATGCTGGTCCTTAGGTTGAACTCAACACATCACTAAACATTTTTTTTTTGCTGAAATGTTTCAAAGACATTTTAAAGAGTCAATGGGGACTAAGTTTTTTTTTTAAATGCATTGTTAACATCCTTCATTTAAAATGAAACCATTAATTTATATTAAAGTCAGCAGCTAATTTTAAGATATGGATTTCCAATGTGGGGGTCATCAGAATATATATATATATTATACCAAAGTGCATGACATCCATGATTTCAGTATCCTAATCTGTCATGGTAAGTTGATTGCTAATTACCTCCCAGCAATATGAAGTATAGAAGTCTATTTTCTTGTATATATTGCCTCTGACAGAAACCTACAGCTAGAATCCCATTACATTCTGACCCCCAACACTGTAAGGATGAGTAAAAAAAACCACCGAATGGTTTTCATTATTGTGATCTGTGCTGGATCATAAACCATCATCAATAAGTATCAAATATATCCATCAACATGACACATGCCCCACTCATCGGAGAGAGCAAAGAAGTAGATTTTACCACCAGATCAAAGGACATGAGAGATAACAGAAATCACTGCAGATTTAGTCAATCTACAAGCTGACTGCACGCCCTGGGTTAGGTTATTGTTTAGAGTGATTGGTATCATGTGTCAGCAGATGGAGAATATACAGATCTGCAGAGAATATCCTAAAAAAATAGATGGAATGTGTCTGTTGTGTTGAAGGAAGAGAAAATAACAATGTCATAAAGGTAGAATGGAGAGGCAGGAAATAAGTTTGAGCCGAGTAAAGTTCAAAGCTGAAGAAGAGGAAACCAAGGTGGAAGTGGAGATGGTCTTTTGTTAGGAGGTACTGTATGCTGCACATATGTTCCTATTCTGTGTACCAGAAGGTAATGCTTAGCTGATCTCTTATCTTTGTTTGAATAGGCACACTGTAATCCTGTGTTATACTTGTTGGGATTAACAGTAATGTGGAGTTAAGGTTATAAGGCTGCACATACTTAAAGCACAGAGCTTTTGCGAATGGGTTCCAAAAACACAACGTATGATATAATTCATGATATATTGCAAGTTTGTGTTTTCTCTAGTGTTTGTTTCGTATTGCGAATATTTTTGTCGAAATTCAATGCCACTCTGGTTTTCTTTTTCTTCTTTTGTCACCTAAAGATCCTACCAGTAATATACTTCCTGTGCTAGAATGACAATTCTCTCCATTATTAATATATGTGTGCTCAAACAAAAAAAACATAATATATAAATGAAAACAAAAAGATATCCTATATTAATGGAGCTGTGTTCAACATTACATAGATTTATATGTGTATATATATATATGAACAATAGTAATGGCCAAACTTTGGCCAGGTTCGTCATGTCCGTCACCTGGAAAATGTTCGGTTTTGATATCCGGACCTGACTTTACTTCCGATATAAGTTGGTTTTCTTTCACTATAGACCGGCTTCTCTACCCGGTCTATGATGAAATAAGTCTTCCACTGGCTTGATCTTTCTGCTCCTGATCTGGCCAGCGGAAGAATAGTAACCTTCTTCCCACTGGTGAACAGGGCGAGTCGAACACCCGTACTGTTCGTCGGGGGAACAAAAGTGCCTTCGGACAGTTCAGCCATCACTAATAAACAACATAAAAACACAACCCAAATACCCTTTACCTGTTAAATGAATATTGCCAAAGTTCATAGTAGAGATTGTCAATGAGTTGCAGAAATTTTAACATTAGCTTGCAAATTCTATGCAGACTGAAACTGAGCCAATCAGGATTAGTTGCTGCTGCAGCATCCCACTGACCATCTTTATTTTTTTGTGCTCGACATAGTTCACAAATCAAAGAGCTTATCTCAGGCAGATTTCATGATACCATGTTCAGGAGCTTTGAAATGTACTCACAAAATCAGCTGGTTAAATTTTTTTACAAAATACTTGAAACCATCTTTACTCCCCTCTGGAGTCCAACTTAAGACAAAAAACCCCATAACATTATAGTAGGTATAGTATAGTAACAGTATAGTAGTATCCTCACATTGTAGGGGTGTCTATGTTTATTTGTGTCTAGGGTAGGTAGAGACAGCTGGTAGGTAGAGAGTGCTGCCATGGGGGGGGGGGGGCACTCCTGTCCCGGGCCGAACATCTAGGGGAGCATGTAGGTCTGCTCCCCAGATCCGAGCTCTGGGGAGCAGATCTACGGGCTTCCCTGATGTGTGAAAGTAACTGGCTGCTACTGACGGCAAATGCTTACTAGTGACATCGTGGCTGAAATTGGTATTGCAGGGAGATTGAGATTAAAGCTAGAACACATTAAATATCTGTACAGAAACTTACTACTTAATTTATACACAACTGTAAAAGTTAAATTTTTAGATTGCCAACATTCTTTCAGTTTTTATTGTTAAATGTATACAGTTTATGTCCAATGGTTGCAGATAGGCGTGTCAAATTAGGAATGTAAATGACTAATCCAAGAAAAAGATTGGACTTCTAAAGGTGTTGGAGATCTGGGGGTTGAAAGTCAGAGTAGACCTAAAAAAATGTATTTGGTGTGTGTTGGAGGGGTGGTCTTATATGGCAAGAATATCCCAAACTATTTTATCTGGAAAATTTGGGGGTCGTCTTATACGCCCAAAAATATGTTATGTAAGTATATTAAGTAACAAGTTTATGTGTTTAATTTCAGTTTTAAGTATATGTATGTTTATGTAAACTATGCTTTAATAGATTTTCTATGAGATATATATACCGTATTTATTTCTAAATGTTCTTAGATGGCACCAAACACAAACCCAGAACAGATCAACACCGACCCTTAATCTTTTATTTCTGTATTCTTGACAGAAAACTCTTAATTGACGTCTTGAATGCCATGTAGTTCATCTTTTGGCAATAAACATTTTCTTTTATGATGTCGTTTGGAAAGTTTCTGTACATCAGAACCATTTTGATGTAATTTACATATTTTGTTTCCACAGTACTGCACCAGCAGGGCAGAAGCACGCAGAGATGCAGCTAAAGTGGCTTTAATCAACTCTCTCTACAATGAATTGCCTAACAGGAGGATAACACAGGAGTTTATCACAAAAAGTGTCCAAGAAGCAGTAGCCTCCACCAGTGTAAGTCTGATCCTAATAATTAAAACTATTGACCAGACCAACACACACACAAATATGATATTTTGCTGGTTAAGAAGAGTATTTAAATAAATATAGAGAAATTATGTATTGGTTGTCAATATGACTGAAATCCATCCCAACTTAAGGATATTTTTACATACTTCATCTTTATTTCAAAGCTGCAGCTTACAAATGCTTGTCTGACATTTGGTTCTCTGTGTACAACTGTGCAAGCAGAAAATCCCTGTGGCCTTGGCCATAATTGTAGTTTTAACTAAAGACTTAAGTTAGGGCAAGCCAGTTGTTACTCAGTGGTCCTCTGTAGTGTTTCCTGCATGTATAATGTACATGTTGATCCTGACTGAAGCCACTGCAATGGTCACAAGCATGTGTTATCTTAACATGTATCATTGTATGTGCACATTGCGGTACCCTATGTCAACCTATGACAATATAGGCAGCCATACCCACCCTCCTACATACAGATTGAAGCTGGCCATAGACATTTTGATTTTTACTTTGAATCAATTAAAAAAAATAATCTTTTAAGTTAATCGTTGAAAATGTATTCCTTTTTACCTGAATTGATTGGCCAAATGTAATGGAAATTGAACATAAAATGGAAAGAGCAGTGATCAGACTTGTTAGTAAATGTGAGTCGATCATCCAAGTATCTGACGGGTTTTTATAGGTATACAAAGGAGGGGGAACAAAGAAAAAGTGGTGGACTCCCGAATCTCGGACCCAGAGTTCCTAGAAACGATATCACACACCACAGATCCTTGTACAAATATTTTCCCTGTATCAACAGGGACTTGGGGACTTTAACGGTCAAGTAAGGTCAAAGAGGTTCAATAGGTGATAATGTATCAAAATAGTACATGGCAAGATTATATAATATATATAATTAATAATATAATTCAATGTATTTAAAGTCGGTACAAATGGTACAGTAATGCATGCTGATCTGTCTCATCCGAGTACCGGCGAGATCATGAACCAAGGACAGGTGGATCCCAAGGGTAGATCTTTGTATGGAAAGACCCTAATCAATCATACATTTTCTTCAGGGGGTTCCCAAGGATGCCAAAGTGCCCCGCCTCAGTCCAAGAATTAGTATGGTTAGGTTCGATATCTATCTACCTCTAGGTGAAGGTACGGATGCCAAGAAGGTATGGGTCCCCTGTGCCGGTGCGCGCCAGGTTTTTATAGGTATTGAGCAAGACCTGATGTGTGTATGGCTACCTTAACTGGAGGATTTTCTGTTAAGGTGTTAAAGAGGTATTTATAAGGTGCTTAAGTAATATTGTAGTGTTCCTACAGTATAGTTATAAGCTCTTATACTATTTCATATGTTTTTTATATTATTTTTCCATTTTACCACCAGTGATTTTTAGGATACTTCAAGTTCTTGAATTGTGTTGATATATTTTATATCAACACAATTAACTGAAAATATATAGTAGACCCCGCGATCTCCATGCAAAGCAACGGACATCGATCGTGATTTACGGTCCAATATCCCTGTTATCCCGCTCGAAAACAGGAATGGCCGCATTAGATATGGGCACTCGAAGCGTCCATCAATCTGGCCCATATCTATGTGTGTTCCATGCTTAAGATCTACTTTGAAGCTTAATATTTTTGTTAACTGCAAAGTAATTGAATAATCATTGAAACAGTATCTGAATCTCCTACAATTTCCTAAAAGTAAAATGTAAAATAAATTATTTATTTGCCTTACAGTAAGAAATATTTTTCAACTGCATTTTTGGGCCAGACTATAATAAATAAAGATTGAAATATGTACAAAACCACTGTACATTCCCTTCAAAGCACAAAGCGGTATTTCTTGCTATACCTGCACTCAGACATTATCGTATCGTCCATCAGAAGCAGACCACAATTAGATTAGAAGCTTTGGCATTGGACTGCTGGTTTTAGTTCTATAGCTGCCCCAGAAATGTTTTCCATCAGGAAAATCTGTATGGCATGGTGCCACAGCTCTACATAAAGTAAATCAAACAGGCTTGTCGGAGTTACACTGTGCCATTCAAAATAAAGGCACAAGGCCGGGCAGACTTTTAGTAGAAACCATACCTGAAATGTAAACTTTTCTTCAGTAGATGTAAAAATTTCATCCAGCAAGTCCTGATTCCAATCTAAAGGTAATGTATGCATGATTTGCATTTGATCACTGCAGTCTACTGTAGAATTTCTAGTTTTCATTTGCTTGTTTGGAACGGCTCCATCTATTCCAACCCTCACATAATACTTTTAAATCTAAGGGATATTTGTATTCTGCTAAAGCACAAATGTTTCTATCAAAAGGACTGTGGATTTACTTGATAATAAACCTATGTATGTTAAAGACTGTAAACTCTACTGCACGGCTGTTATTTCTTCCTTTTTGTTGTAAATATACCAATGAAAGTAATTTTTTATAGACATTTAAAAATTCAGAGTTGTCAATTCATGTAAACCAAATAGGTGTAACCCCAACCTAATAGGTCTGCAAAGAAAAACTTTTTTTAACCTAAATCCAGGAAATTAGGAACTTTTCTGGCAGGACCACATGTATTTTTCTTTAATTGCAGGACTGTTGAAAGGATGCGACATAGGTGAATGTGCATTGTTTGCACTATTTCGTTTTGTTTAATATTATTTCCCTGATATATGTGGCAAAAAATGTCGCTGGCTATTATTTTCTTTTTTTACTACTTAAGCTGGTCAAAGACACTTCAATTTTTTGTATGATTTCTGAGCGATCATTCACAAATCAATGCATGTTAAAAGTGTGCGATCGACCTAAATGTAATAAAATCATATGAAAATTTAATCAGACATTGATCGGACATGTCGGTTTTTTTTGGTTGATCTATTGGAAATCAAAGGACGTTATTGGAGACCTTAAGATCTGCACTTTTGATCAACCCATGCAGGCCTCATCCCTCTTCCAGCATTTTGTGTAGACGATCTTTAGTTACGCCACTGATCAATCGGAGGCATAAATCTGTGATATATATCTTATCACGAAAATGGTGAACACTTCAATCAATGTATGATCGAAGACTCAATCCCATGTCCCGATCTCATACGTGATCGTTCTGCATGCCAGCTTTATTGGTACCCTCACTTTAACCCATCTACCTAGCTATTTCCATAAGACTGAGAAGTGATCTTCAGTGTTGTGATAAGTCACTGCTGTATTCAGGATTGGAACATTTCAATATGATCTCGGGTTAACTTCATTAACTACAACCACAAATACAAACAAACCTAGACCTGTATGTGTGATCTGGGCATGCCCAGCATGCTTCATCCTTGTGCCGAAATCAGGCCTCAGAGTCGGCAAACCAGAAATGAAGGAGACCAAGTGACTGTTAAGATCAGCAGATATTTTCACTTTACAAAAAGGGTTTTAGATTAAACCTCCTGATCACTTTTGTTGTTTTTTTAAACCAAAATGTAAATAGATTACAATGTACAGTTGACATTTCACTTACAAACTTAATCTATTTGGAAGTGCTGGTTGTAACTCAAGTTGGTTGCAATTCAAAACTATTTTGCCCATAAAAATAATGATGCCCACAACGCTTTTGAATCCTTCCAAAGAACCCTTTACATAACCTTTCATATTAAAAAAGTATGGTAACATGTTATTTACCAGAACCACCAGTAAATTTTGTGGCTTGCGTCTGTAGCTTTTTGTAGATTGTCGAGATTGTCGACTTTCTGTACGTATTAGGGAGATCAGTCACAGGATCATCCTTCAGTCTTTTCTAACTATTTTGTGGTCATTCAAACATGTGTATCTACAAATTGTTCTCTGAAATCTGGACTTTTTGTTTACAACCGCGCAGTCCATGGCCTTGGATGTAATGCTTGGATGTTAGTCAACTGTAAGTTGAAACTTACATTTTGGTTGCAACTCAAGTTGGTTTTAAGTCAAGCTGGTTGTAACTCAAGGATCCAATGTAATCTATTTTAATTCCCTTCCTGGCCACGCCCCTTCCACGCATCACTAGTTCAATGACAAGTGGGATACGAGGACATAGGACACCAAAACGAGGTTGACATCACTTGAGGATGCCACGGGCAGCTGCAGATCCCTGCTGCCTTCAAGGAACTTGCACATGCCAGGGAAATGCAGCTTGGGGCACAATAGCTGGAAAGACATTGCTAGAAGGCTCCATGGGCTTAATGTGCATCAGGTAAGCCATTCCAGGGGATGTGGCTTGGGGTTACCACTTTGGTAATGCAAATCTACCCCAAGCCACATTTAGGATTACAGCTAGAGAGGTAAAATGAACTACATAAAGTAGCAGGCAATGTTATTAATTCATCTTATTGATGTATTAATGTTACGGATCCTAGAAATGTTTACAAACCTACTCTTTCCTGTTCTACTTAGAGTAGGTTGCTCTTTCTTTACATTCTGAACACAAAACGCATACTCAGCACATCAATGCATGTATAAAAAAAAGAACAGGAAAATACACAGGAGACCTAAGGTCATGATGCTTATTACACAGACGTAGGGACAGTTTAGAGGTTTTGGAATTGGAAGTGAAAGTTTTAGTGGCATGACTCTGTCTTCATTATATATAACTGTATCAGCGATTTTAAGATGCTGAGTAACCTTTCTTTCTAATGAATAACATGTGAGAGAAAACACTATGATATGAAAGACTGGTGTGGGAATGTTAAAAAGTCACTAGACTAGCTTATATTATGTAGTGAAATGTGAAACCTTTGAACCCCATTTACACTATGTATTTTTGGCTCAGTTTAAGTCCAACCATAGGTTGTCCTCATAATGGCCATTAAAATAGTTGTGTCTTGTGTCCTTGATACCCTGGTGTATGTAGAAGTGAAATGAATTGTGCTGGATGTCATTCAGTCTGGCTAGCACCGGATACCCCAACAATAAGTATAATGTCGACACCTCTAGAGATAGGGTAAGCATCGCAGCAAAAGCAGTTGGATCTTATTAAGTATAAATGAACGTTACTTCTGTTATAAATTACATTGCCCTGCATTTTTTGTAAAGTTTTCATGACCTATATCTGCTACATTTAAATAGCTTTTAATTTTCTTATAAGTGGGAAATGCAAGGCTAGCAAATGGAATTCAAATGACAACCACAAAATGAATCTTTTATCAATGCATCAAAAGTAATTGATTTTTCTGAGAAAGTACCTAAAATGTGCTTTCTAATGGCCGCATTTGACTTGTTTGAAAGTCTAACACCCATGGACATTTGGTTTAACCTTGGCTAATGTCTAGACTAAGGATGGTTGGAATGATTTCATGATGTACTTTCTCTCTCATGGCCAAATTATATGTTCTTTGAAACCACAAACATCCTTATAAGTAATGTTTGTTTTTTAGATTGGCTACAGAACGGAAAAAACCTCAGTCATATAATGCATACTAAAATGATTGCATACAATCTCCTCTTCAGGCCTAGCAATTATTTCTAGTTTTACACTGAAGCCACAGGAAATTTTATGGGCAGTATAGACAATTATTCATGGTGAGCACTAAATAGAACTCAAAGGGGCTATTCACTTAAAATAAAAAATACCTAACCTATACCAACTCATCTCAATTTATTAAACTCCATCTGTGTTAACATGGGTTACTGAAAATAGCAGACTTCTGCATTGGCAACTTCTGTCTGTGTCAATAAAAGAGTACATATAGATACTATGTTTATGTTGAGACATGCAGTGTAAAATAAAAGTATTAATTGGTCTAGGCCAGTGGTGGGCAACTGAGTTGATATGGAGGGCCACAAGTGTGGCCCTCGGCATCATTAAAGGGCCGCACATAACATTTTCAATCAATACTGACTTTTATAATGATTAAAGGGCAGCAGGCACAGCGAGATGATATTATTTTCATTATTAAATAACAAAACTTGTTTTAAATGATACTTCAAACATTAGAGAACACTGTAGTACACACACACACACACACACAAACCAGTGTAAAAAAACAAGATGTAGTGATGTGTAGTGTTATTTGCCAGGCCCCTAAACATTGCATCATTACCAAAATCCTGAAAATATAGTGAACGTTGGGGGAACACTACAAAAATAATTGCTCAACCATGTGCAGAATTAAATTAAAATTTAACTGGAAAATTCAAAGACTTTACTTATAAAAAAACAAACTACAAGCAATAAAGCAATACTTTCCTTTTTAGAATATTTCCCCAATCCTTTTCTACATCTTCAGCAATTTGGGGGATGATATCTTGTTTAGAGGCCTTTTTTTAAAAAGTCAGAGTTGAATTTTCAAAATTAAGTGAAAAATAACTAGTTCGTCCACTAGATGGCACTAAATTTATTTAAATGTCTGTTGTTCTGGAACCGAACGTGGGCCCCCGGACAAGGACTTGTCGGCGGGGGATCGGGGGACAGGTGAGTTACTATGTGCTAGGTTGTGGACCGAAGGTGTCATCAATTAGCGCGAAATGAGATGCGAGTTGGGCACCTATGGACTAGGCAAAAACATTTTTAGGGGCACATATATTTTTATACAAATATACATTAAAAAAAGAAAGAAAAATACACTGAAGACTTGAGATCATTGTGTTTACTAAGCAGGAGCTTGTTAAAGAAATAGGGATTTTGAGGTTTTGGAACAGAAATGTAAAGTTTTAGAGGTACAAATCTTTCTTCATTATTTATAGCAGTATTAGTATTTTAAGACTTTGAGTAACTTTTTTTTACGAACATGTGAGAGACAACAGAAGAAGGTAGAGGAGTTAAAGTCCCATACCAACTAAGCAAGTATTACGTAGTAAAACCTTTGAACTTGGTTCACAATTGTGCATTTTTTCTTAGCTAAACACCAACTTTGTTGCTCCTATAGATACCTTGCATCCTACAGTTGTTTAAAACTTTGACATGAGGCATTCTGGCTGCAAAAGTAAGAAATGATCATAAACCATTCGATCGGAATACCTAGAGCTGTAAGATTGAGCAAATTTTATCAACAAGCCCAATCACTTTACAATACATTTTGTGTTCAATTTCGATATTTTTATGTCGATCGTACCAGCTGTGCAGAATCATCATACACCAGCAACCACTGATAGGGTCACCTTGATGCCTGAGAAGGACAGAGAAGCTATTGAATTAGTAGTAGCAGGAAGATACAGAATGTAGATTTAGATGGCAAGGAAAGAAGCAGAAGTGTGAACAGCAGTAAAAATTTGTGAGAATAAAGTGTGGACATTCTTGGCAGAGAAAGCCTTACCATAGATGTTACCCCTACTTTTCTTCAGACCGACCAGCACCAGACGTCCATGGAAAGGATCAATGTGACAGTTGGCTGTGGTGGAAAGTTATTAGTCGTGGGTAGAAACACATAAAAGAAGGGAGAAAAATTTACGGTGCGTAGAGCGACCCAAAAGCAACAGCAAACTGTTCCGGGATGTGAAGTTATTAATAATATAAATAAGTATGCATGTTGACTTGATAATTAGTCTATGTCTAGTCTAATGTTTTACTTTATTTCAAGAAGGGATGTATATGGCTACAGTTCAATATGTAGCGTGGGTGGTGGTGAATAATAAAGGATGAGGAATCTCCCTGAAGGGTGTGAACAAGCTTGAAGCGTGCTCGGTGCAGCTACATTTATTCCCGGTGTAGAACCCTCCAGGATTTAAACAGGAAGTTGCAGTCTCCCTTTATACAACATAGTATGGAATCTTTGCCAAAATTCAGTTGTAAACAGGAACAGTTTATAAATTTTGTTAACTATTCTATTGGGTCTTATACATCCAGTCATTTTGGCATGTTTGCTTGGGCTCTGTATATTAACCAAGCACACATTTCTCTAGGTAACCGAATTTTCTGAGCTCAGTAGAACCGTAACATTCGATTTTACAGCACAGTTACCTTTATTGGGGGAAGTGTAGAATGTGCTGCCCTAGCCCTTTTAATGAAAACAAGGTGAATGAACTTCATAATATTAGGTAGCAGAGACACAGAGTCTGTGACGCTCATACATAGAAACTTGATGCACACAGAAGTCACAGCTTTATCCTATAGCTCCAAGAAGAGCAGTCTAGGTTGCATTAAAACTGTTGGCAGGAAGATCTATACCTATCCCTCAAAAACAAGCATGCCAGATATAAAGCTACAAGTGGATATTTGTTCCTCTTCCCAGATTCCACCGGACACTACCCCCTAACTACATTTCCCCCATTCTGTAGCCCCTTCTCTATATCTCTGCTTCCACCTTTTCTTACTCATCAGTACTTATCTTTTTGTATTTATATTTCAATCTGTTTCATTGTTAAGGTGTATATTTATACCTGTTGTTAGATTTTTTTTACCAGGAGGTGCCACTTCATCTTTTCCAGGATAGGAGAGCTTGGGACACCCCAGGCTCACCATATAGTCATAACAAGCAGACACTTCCTGGGTCTAATTTGAAGTTACATATTCTGTTAGATAACTAATGTATTTTTCGGACTTAAAGAGGCACCCAAAGTTTTGAAGAGAAAATTAGGGGAAGAC
The DNA here is from genome assembly GCA_036250615.1 of Ptychadena robeensis. Taxonomy (NCBI): domain Eukaryota; kingdom Metazoa; phylum Chordata; class Amphibia; order Anura; family Ptychadenidae; genus Ptychadena; species Ptychadena robeensis. The sequence continues at coordinate 41,750,609 of CM070032.1, read as the reverse complement.
AGACAGACATCTATTGAGATATCAAGTGAATATACAGAATATTGCAGCAAAGTGTTCAGGACTGGATCATGCAGTATTCACTCTATATTCCTCCACCCAAAAGGCCAGTGCCAGGAGGGAGGTCTTCACTGCAGCATAGCGTGCAGGGTTGAAACTTTACCATGTGTCTATACACTAGCAGTACCCATTCTCTTAACACAATGACTAACTTAGGAAGAGACACATTTTACAATCTGGCACTGAACAACTTACCCATGAGCAGCTGTTTACATATGGGAGGAGATATGAGTCTTTGTCACTAAATGTATTTATGAGTCTTTCCTGTGTTTTGTGATCAAAACTAAAATCGCCGATTTTGGTCTTATTACGATCGGACCTTCCATGTGGATCTACTTCGGATTCGCTTACGATTGGTTTCCAATGAAAATATCAAGATTTAAAATCGAATCGGAAATCTTTCGTACTAAAATCGAACCATGTATGCCTAGCTTTGGGTTGTCAGGGGCTTAAGTACAATGTTACCAGCAAGTCATACTGAGAATAAACGTATTTCCATTAAGACTCATTCAAACATCTGGCCCCACACTACTTTTCTACGTAAACATTGCTTTTTATTGCTTTACATATTTGCCAGTAGAAACAATTGCTTAATTTATTTTATAATTTTCCACTATAAGAGCCCACACATAGACAGACATGTCTTGTCAAAGGATAAATAAAACAAAGTAATACATTTTTTGTACAATATACAGATCCTTTTGTCTATCAAGGACTTTGACCCTCCTGGGATATATAAAAGACACATTTAGTAATGATTAAATAAATGACGTAAAACAGGTATCACCAATAAATTGTAATTTAGTAGAAAAATATTGTAGTAATTATCTTAAGATCTCATTAGATGGTTGAGGTTTCTGGTCCTCGGTCATGTCCATATCCTGAGGAAAGCAATTCCCTCAAAAGATCATTAATTTGGCAAGAGTTTAGACTTGTAAATTGTACATAAACGCCATACAATCTAATGTTTTAACTGAGAAATGCAAAATGATAGACAGGAAAGTGCTCAGATAGTCAGTCGTAAGTTCTTAAAGTACAAATTTTATGTGGATTTTGCATCATAAAGAGGAAACTTATATCATTGCATTGTAACTAGTCCCCTTGTTCCCCAAAGTTTGTCATTAGACGTGATGGCTGAACATTGGTCACATCCGATCTGATTTAAATCGTATACTGCACACATGGTTCGATCTGCAAAAATTGTTCGATACTGTTCAAAACATCGATTCGAGAATGATCAGACCAAATTTTTGTAGATTGTACAACGATCGAAGTACAAATTGTAAGTGTATTTTGCATCATAAAGAGGAATCTTATATTATTGCATTGTAACTAGTCCCCTTGTTCCCCAAAGTTTGTAATTAAAAGTGATGGCTGAACATTGGCCGCATCCGTTCACGAACAGGCGGATCTGACTTTTGGAAAAGTCCAATGGCGAACTGATAATCGAACATAATGGTCTGCAACATGACTTCCGGTATTTGGAACACACAGTTCCCTATTCCAAATTTTTACCGTATTAGACTGGAGACCTCTGGTGAGCGATGCGCATGCAGTGTTTGCTGCGGACTGTCCGCAGCGCCATCTCTTGTCTTTAGTGGCCTTGATATGGATATTTCTGTGACCCAGAGAACTGAGTTTTTTTTTAACTGATGAGAAAAGTTTTATTTTGGATTTTTTGGATTTTATCTGCAAAGAAGAACATCACAAGTTATCTCCACTTTAATATATAGGTGACCGACAAAAACAATGGTTACAGAGGTTGAGATCAATAATACAATGACAAGGTGCTTACAATTTATATACATTTAAAAAAAAAAAATTTTGTAAATAGAAATTAACTGGGGATCCTGCCAGTAGAAATTCTTACTTTATTTCTGGTGACCACGCTGCGGAGGCTGATATGACTCCAATCTTAGTATGCTCAGATGTTTATGGTGTTTTTTCGAGTGAGGGCTTAGTGAGGTCACATGATTGCAGATGCTCCAATGCTCTAAAACACATCACAGGTCACTTAAGCTGCTAATATTTAGGCCTGCCCACATACTAGGTTGAAGAATGGTATGAGTCACATGAGCAGAAAAAAACTCCTATAGAAATATAATATACTGAGAATAAAGTGGTTTAGATTTTTTTAGATTTAGGTAGCTGAATTGTAGCTATCTGCCCGATTCCATTTTGTTTTAATTGTATTGTTATTGAAATAAACATTTTAATAAACAATGATCAGATGAAAAAAGACAAAAAAGGGAGAAGTTAGTACTAATGGTCTTTCAGTAATAGGGCCTTATAAATAACAGTAAGGCTGGTTGGTTTGTTCTGTAGAAATCTGATGTTTTCTAGCTGATGTTAGGTTTTGAAACGCAATTAAACGCAACCTAATCCAGTTCTTTTTTAAGTTGTATATTATAAACAAAGGTACCAGTTAAAGCTCTAGTTGGTACCTTTGTTTCTAACACATGGATAAAAACAGAACCGACGTAGGTTCCTTTTTATATATTCCGTAAATATTTACTTAAGTGCTCATAAGAAGCCATGAAGTATTCTTCTATATTTTTCAGCAGTTTATTTTGGGATATGTGTCCACTGCTTTGATACACTTTCAGCGCAAGGAAAATAGACACACGGTGGGCGGATTATTTAGTACAACAAAGACGTGGAAAAGCAGCATTCGAAACAGCATTGGGGGCTGCTTTTCCACGTCTTGCAGACACGTCTATTGATCTTCAATGGGCGTGTCTCCCATGGCACCACATGATCATCAGAATGCAAAGTGTCCTCTTTGTGTCGTTTTCCCGGCAGTGAAAAAAGAAGCATTGGAAACCTAGCTTAAAACTGGCCATAGATGGCTAGCTTAGTGGACGATTATGCCACCAATCGATCGCCGTGCATGCTCACGGCAGTCGATCTGCCACAAAATCGCCTGCAAATCGAATGCCTAAAAGGTAAATTCGACGATGAATCAGCCAGGAAGTAATTTGACCTTGCAATATTAACTAGTTAAATTAATAACTCCCCATCCAGAGTAAATGCCGGCATACAAAGGGTGTGCAGCTGATTCCCTGCATGACTGGCCGTGCTTGATGACGTCATCATGCAGGTCGATCTGCCGAAATATCTGTGGCCGGTTTAAGAAATATCGATTGGATTATATTTGCTTTATCTTAATATTAAGCCATGTCAAGCTAAAATCTAAGTTTCCCCACTACTGTATCTGCAATATACACCTGGATATTATTTTTGACAATTGCCGCTAATATGGCAGTAATTTCTGCATAAGTGAGCAATTTAAATAAGTTTGTATTCCCATCCTTCCCCCGCTGAGTAGGTTTGTGCTCCAAATATTGTTCTGTGGTATTCCCCATCTTTAAAGTCCTTGTATAGTTGGCATGGACCCATTCCGCATAATGTAGATTTCTGAATTAAAATCGTCCTTACAATGATATGTTGTTTATTTTGTCTTGGCAAACGTATTTGTTTCTTTTTTCCTCACTGGTATTTTGTGCCATCTTAGCTTTCCGGAATCTGATAAATGACCCAGTTAAATTTTTCAAATGGCTTTCTTCTGAAATCGGTTTCTGGTGCTGAAATAAGCCCATTGGTAAACTATCCAACACAAATAAAACAATATGTTTAAAGTGGTTTTCAAATTCTGGCAGCTTCTCTGAAAGTCCATCAGTACTGGCCAGAAGTCTGAAAAGCTTAGTGTGAGAACTCGTCTGTGATAATTTTACAGATATTAGAGAAACATTTTCAAAACCAGAGGAATGGTCTGATTCCTGGCAGAGGAGAATGGACACTGACAGATCTGCTAGAACAAGAACGTCTTGTCTTATTTGCCTGAGCTCAGAGGGGTCTTGGAGCTCATTATATTGAAAGAGATGTGTACCTGGCAGCAATCTTTATCATTGTACCGTCTCATAGACCACATTTAGTTACACCCTCAATGTAACATAATCTTTCTATTCTGCTGGGACATATAAAATATAAAAGATATGCCCTGTTTTAATTACAATAATTTTTGCAAGAAGGCTTCTAAAGTGTGGAATGATGTTCTCATTCACATCCAGCACTTTTTTTTTTTTTTGCAATTGTGAGATACTCACCTAAAACCCTAGCTGACATCTTTTTGGAGCTCAGGTGACTAACCAATTGTGTGTGCACTTTGGTTTGCTCATGCCATCATTCTGGCCCCACTTCTACATATTAGAAGGACTCACTTTCTTAACATTAGAAGTGTGGCCACCAAAACCAGAACCTAATGTATGATATTTTTTTAATGTTTTCATGACCATACAGAAGGAAATATGGGTCTTCCTGTTTGCTCATAGGTCATTCTCCTAAAAGCAATAAACAAAATATGAAGTTTGCGCTGAAGTATCTAAATGTAGAGGGGGTAGAAATATGCGTACAAAATGTTAAGCATGGAAGCCTCAATAGACTTTCCTATGTTCATTTGTAGACATCTGTTTTCTGCGGTTATGTAAACAAGAGAATTTTATTACATAGAGATCAATAACCCCTGTATGAGCCATTGTTTATCTCCTGAATCTGCATAAAGAATTGAAGAGAGACAGAGCTTAAGTCAGATTTTTTGCAAAAAAACATATTTCAAGTGATCTTGACAGATTCTTAGAAGTCTGCATCTCATCCTTCCACAAGTAGGATAAGAATAACATTGAGCATATCCATGTCAAGGTTACTGACCTACTCTCTATATTGAAAAAGTTGGATACAATTTCTGGCAATTTGATTCCTTATATCCTCCTCGTTAACAAAATCAGGTCAGGTTTTATCACGAGTGCCTGCCAATCTCTGTTTAGAAAACCCATAGCCTGGATTTGTAGGGTGTCAACAGAATGGTGGACCTCCTAATTAAATCTATGTACCGTCATCCTGAAATGCCTGATTAACAAGTGCTGTGGTTTGGAGGACAATGTTCAAAGCTTCGGTGTTATGTTTTCTTTGGGTTAACGGGTACAATTAAAGCCTCCCAACAGAGCATTTGGCTGTTTTATTCACATTCTCTATATCACCGTATCATAATGATCAATGCAGTGAGAGGAGTCATTGTAATCCGTAGCTTGTTAAGCAGTTCCTGTGAGGTTTACAGCTCATATAAGGAATTGGCAGTGCTTTATGTTCTTTCTGCATTGAAGTAATTTGACCTTGCAATAATAACTGTTGGGTAGTTAACTGTTTGCAAGATTGTATTTAACTTGTGGGTGGTGGGTAAACAAAATTCAACCACAAAGTGAATTATAAGTTGGAGGCTTTATGCATGTGTGCATAGGGCCAAATGTATACAGCCTGCTACTGTAATGCTAGAGATAGTAAAAATGTCATGAGGACACCAATGAATGGACAAAGTATCAAAATAGAGTAGACTAATGGCTCATTTACACAGGTGGTTTTTAACCGCCCTTTAAACGAGCAATAATCGCCATCGACGGGCATACGCAACATTAGGCATTCGTTTTTCCGGCTCTCATCATACCTCATTTCATAGGACTTCCATAGGGACCTCGCATACAGTAGTTTCCCACGCTGCAGCTGGAGCACCTGGTGTAAATTCATCTTTAAGGTCCCCAATAACGGGCCGATACCCATTCGACCGACAAACGATCGATCATAGCGTGATGACACACCGATGCACACCACTTTGTGTGATTGATTCTAAAGTTATGGCGATCAAACAGGGATTTACCAACATGTTGATTCCCCTGATCGATCCTGCTCGAAGAATGGGTGGCCACATTCAGGAATGCGTGCGCCAATCAATCTTTCAGGAATTTAACAAAAAAACAATCCGTGTATGGGGACCTTAAAAGCACATATAAACATCGATTTTCCCAATGCTGTTAGCACAATACTTCCAGTTACTTATTACCTCTCACAGAGGTCACAGTAACACCCTAGACAATATTTCTTCAGAAGGGCAGTACGATCTTTATACAGGGTCACCATGTACAGTCGAGCCAATAATTATTCATACCCCTGGCAAATTTTTACTTCAAGTGACTTTTTTTCAACCAGCAAGTTACTTTTTGACAGGAAATGACATAGGTGTCTCCCAAAAAATAATAAGACGATGTACAAGAGGCATTTTTGTGGAAAAAAAAACATTTATCAGCTTTTATTTACATTTGAGCAAAAAGTGTCATGTCCAAAATGATTCACACCCTTCACAAACTGTCACAGTCTCTGGGAAAATCCAATGTTCTATACTATTCCAAATAGTCCAAGTTGTTCTTAAGCATCCTAATTATCCTGACATGGGCTAGGAGACCAAGGCCCCTCCATTAACATGGAGGTCTATAGTGTGGCACGGTACTGTACGTTACTGTAATACAAACCCGGCTAGTGTGAAAAGGCCCTCAATCTGTAATTGTGTAGTTTGAAGGGGGGGGGGGGTCGATAATGTTCCTCTCTAGAGGGGCCCTGCAGGGAAAGTTTGGGAACCGCTGAGTTCCAAAACTATAGTTAAAACTGATCCTTTAATGTTAATTTAGAACCATTAAGAATATGCAGGATAAGGTTACCATAGGTCTGAAAAGCATCTAGTAAAAGGAGGAGCATTTGTAAAACTACATTAAATATAGTTACCATTTAACAATATATTTATTATAGTGTTTGTTAAAAATATATACATAGTACACTAATAAATGTTAACTCTGTGCTTTCTACGGAGCTTCAGATATAACAGAACAACCTTTGCTGTGCAGTAAGTAATGATGTAGCCTGTATGTTGGGGTACAATTAACTTCTATGGTACAATTCCCCGTGGCAGCTAAGCTTCTGGCAACATTCACTCTGATACAAAATCTAACAAAGCTCTTAGTTTGTAGAATATATACCGAGCACATGAAAGTATTGTTAGGTCATGCACTCTTCGGCCAGCATTTTCGCAAGTCAAAGTGGATCGGAAAATTTATAGTATCTCAATCCAGCCACATTAACACAATGCCGCTGAAGTATTTATGCTGGCTTTTAGATATCCCAGAGGAAAGTCTCGCCCACAAGTCTACAAAGTTTATTCAATTTAACCATGGAAATCACCATAAAAAAGATGAATTGCTTAAATATCAAGTGAAAATAAATCAGTGACAAAACCAACTACGAATGTAACATTTGGTTTCTTTCAGTATTATGGATTTCATTTGTCATTTCTTTATAAGGCTAAATGGTGACTAAATATATACATACCACATTGGTTAGTATAAGTTTATAGTAATATATTTTTAAATTGACCCTAAACAGCAGATGACCTTTGTATACGCAGGTGGTTCACAAAATTTCCCTGCAGGGCCCCCCTTTTCTGAACATTATCAAGACCCCCCCCATTTAAACTACACCGTTTCTGATTGAGGGCCATTTCACATTAGCAGTGTTTTGTTACAGAATTGTGTACTTTTACTAGTGTGAAATAGCCCTCACACTTTATTTGAAATACAACTCATAGAATTGTATTTTGTTTTCACACCAATCATGCAGAGACATGTATCATATACACACACTTTTATACAACACACTTTGAGACAATAATCATTCACATAGAGACGCACACACTACACTCATACAGAGACAGTAATCATTCAAATAAAGACACACACATGGAGAAACACAGACACACAGATGCACTCTACTTACTGTCTGAAGCTAGTGCCTTCGTTGTTAGCTTTCTGCTTCTCCCTCAGCCCCGTAGCTGCGCCCTCCGCCCCCCCTGGAATACCTTTGCCCACCCCTTGGTTTGGGAACCACTGGTATAGGCAGAAGTAGGAAATACTAGTTCATGTATAACGTTAGAATGGGAAGTGTAACTGCTAATTTTAAAACATTGTATATAAACATCCCTCCATAGTACTCAGTTAATCGAATAAAGTTCAGATGTTTCCAGTGGAATGCTATAACATAGCACCCAGTGATCTCCCACGGTCCCCAGCGATTCAAACCATGGGCTTGGACCTGCAGGCAGGAAGTGGAGCGGGTATGGCAAGATGTCCTGTCCCACCCCGCCACTTCCTGCCTGATTACGCCCATAGACAGTGAATGGGGATGCAATAGAAAAATCACATCCATTCATTCTCTATGGATGCAATTTTTAACAATCATGTGTGAAGCTCGTCTGGTCAATCGTGCACGATCCCGTGAACAATCGCGCGCAATCGTCCGCCCGCGATCGTCGAGCCTGATTAAAACAGTGTTCTCCCTGCGGCTGAACGCCAATGTGGGAGCATTGCCTTACTTTGCCCTATCTAAAACATGGATTATTGATACTAGAACCCCAAGTATTTTTTGTAGGGGGATTTTTTTATATTTGGTTGGCAGCTTCTACACAATAAATGATTTGTACAATTATGGTAATACTGTATGTTATTCTGAAATTAGTCATGACAAATATCCTATTATTATAACGCTTTTGACCATACTTTCATTATGCCTCCATCTATCCCTACAGTTGTTATAACCACTTATAACAAAAATATCTAAACTCTTTTTGTGGTATTTTTTAGCCATAATGAAGTGGGGTGGGCCATATTTTTCGATTTGTTGGCTCTGTAGACAGCCTGGACAGCCGCCCTTGATGAAAGACTACAGTTAAAAAAGTAGTTCTGCATCTTACTCAACTCAATGTCTAATATTATATTATATGGGTCTTTTTTACTAAAATAATGGGCATAATGAAGTCTGAATATACCCCTGACCATTGCTCTTATTACAATGGTGCCACTGCAGTATTATAAAGGGTTTCCTCTTTTATTTTTAAGGTGTTTCTTAATCATTTATTTTAATAAATGCAGATTCATGGGGAAAAAATGTTTTATCATAAAAATATAAAATTTTAGTCACACTGAATTTAAGAGATTTTTTATGCTCTTTAAGAGGCAGATTTGTTTTAGATCACCAGAAAGCAATTAAAAGAAGTTTGTTACAGCTGAGTGTAAGTGCAGCAATTTTTTTGATTTGTTCTATAATATATTTTGACATCCTTTGCCGGCATCACTGAATTTTTCCCCCCTGCAACACATACTTCCTAACCTTCTCAATTTCTGCTGGACTTCCCAGGATAATTCCCAGGGTCTTGTAGGGCCTCCTCGTCTTTCAACAAAGGGCGGTAAACTTTTGCTGTCTGCAGGACCAATGCTGTTCTCACTAGCCCAGTGGCATTTACCTTTCCAGAAGAATAAGGAAATCCACCCCATAATTCTGGTTGTATTCATGTTAGAACAATGTTGCATTACTTACCATACATCAGCAAGGAGCCAGTAATAGACTTCATGTTCTTTGCGTCATGCTGAAGACACTATGTTAGCTGGAAGAGTAAAGATGAGGCTGATCCGAGAGGGATCAAGGTTTTGAGTTGTTTGGTTTTTAATTAGGGAGATTTTCCTACTATTCCTGTTCAGTTGACTTAGATATCTAGAGATAGCTTTCTAACAAGAAGACATTCCATACACGCCAAGCTGTTTCTTCCACTATGCAGAGTATGTGGGTGAATGGGGCCCCAGCAGGTCCCTGGTATCTGCCCCACATGTTTATTCTGCATGCCTCCGGACACCGCTGTATTGACAGTGTAATCTGGCCGGTGGGAGTTGGTGGTATTGAGTTGATGGTGGGTGGGTTTTGGGAGGGATGATGTCTGAGCAACCCCCCCCCCCGGCACTGTATACACGTTTCAATATTTCCATTCGATCGACAGAAAAATCAGTCTATTTATGGCGATCCAACAATCCCTGCCCACCTGGTACCATCGACCCTAAGTGATCAATATCGAACAGGACATCGATGGAAAAGTGATCGGACATGCTGGTAAATTTAAGTTGATCACACAAATATGTACAGAAGGAATTCCCATGAAGGAATCGATTTTAAATCGATCACACTGTGTGGTGTACAATCGATCAATGTTATGACTGAAGATCAATTTTAAATCACGCAAGAGACAGTAATGCCAATCTTACCCTAATGCTTATCAACACAACACAATAATTTCTTAATTCCTGGGTTTCAGTATTCTAGCCACTTGTTCTGATATCCTCTGTGCTTAATGCCTGCACTGTCCAGAACCAACTTTTTCACCTTGTTTCCCATTTTAGTTTAATTAGATTTAATTCAAGTTTTAATTCAAGCAAATACGAACAAAGAATGTATAGTATACACATATAAATCAAGTGTTTTCAATGGAAAATCAGGGGAACCATCTCACCACAATCCTAAGGGTCCTGAAATGAGGGGCTAGTTGTGTTTGAAATTAGGTGAAGCAGACTTTGAAAGGCTTTAAAAAAATATTCGTAGTTGGTGTGGGCTTTGCTTTAGCTTAGGTTCACTTTTTATAAACCAACCTCACAGTACAGCACAGTAACATTATACACAACATTAAATATTGACATCTGATAATAATGTTCAGGAAGAAGCAATCAAAGCATCATTCCACATGTTGCTGAGCAAATCAATTAGAGGAGATTTCTTCTTACAGTATAAACTAAAGCCAGTCACATTTTTATTGCCTATTTGGTATAAACAGAATATTATTATAAGCAGGGTGTGTTCCACATTCTGTCCAAAAACCAAGAAATAACATTTAATGGTTTGAATATTGGCATTGTGTTTGAAAAATCTAGGGAGTGCTGGACCAGATTAAGGACAGGCAGAGTGAACCAATCCTATTGGAAAAGAAGATCTGTACTCGCAGGCTCACTCAGCATGTTTTATAAGACCGTATTTATGTTGCTCCAAAACAAGTTTTCTCTTTGCCGCCACTATTGGTTAACGGTACTCCAGTTTGGCCTATGTTCTATTTTACTTGCCAGGAATATATTTCCAAATGTTGAACTGGATTTATAAAGCCACTGTAAAAAAGTTCTTCTTTTCATGTTGAGGAACAATTTGTGCCTAGGCCTCAAAGTAAATCACCATTACTATGGAAGTGCAGAGCCTCTCTACCACTGCTGTATATGATTAGACTAAAATCAGACCATTCCTACAATAGGGTAGCTCTTAAAATCGAATCAATGTCGATGCAAAATCACTAAAACTATGTCCTTAGACATTACGTTAAATCAAAAAAGCATGTACACTAGCATTTTGGATTTGACCATTTGAAAGAATTTTTGGACTGACATGATAAGAGGTTTATTCTGTTTAGTTAGCTTCATGATAAAATATTGCTATGTCTCTTTTTTGAAATACATTTGATACTTTTTTTGGAGCCCAAGTGTGGATCCTCTGATGTCTACTGGATAGCAACTGACATTGTTTGTCTAAATTTAGATTTGAACTATGGCCTCACCTTGCAGCCCATGTGCATCCTATCCTATCCTATAGATTGGTAATACTATGAAATATGGAACATTTACTGTGTTTATGTGCACTGTGCCCTTGTCACCTTTGGCCAAGCTGGCTGCGCTGAGGCGGGGTTGCCATCAATTTGAATGGGCTTCTCCCCCTAGCAGCTGCATTGAAATGTATTTTAGCCGCGGCTGCGGCCGTGACCAGCCTCGCCAGTGGGGACAAGCCCTTAGTTTGATAGTTTGTATGTATAAATCCCAACCATATGATTTCCATTCTAAAATTGTAACTGTGCTGTTTTTATAAAAAAATTTTTACCTCTTGTCTATGAAAGTTTAACTGATCAGGATCCTAATATTGCTACTAGTTACTAGTAGTACTCTCTTAACATAACAGGACATCTCTAATGTTGTCATCACTTATCTGACTAAATTCTTCAGTCCATGATCGGTGTGTGAAGGGTGGTAAAGAGATAATTAATTTAAATGATAACAGGGTTTCACAAATCATTACTTACTCTTTCACAGTCTGCACTTGCCTTGGCATGATATAGGGATTGGATAAGGGCAATGGGTTGCACATGTGAGCACAAACAAGGGATATCTTCCTTATTCTCCTTAAAATTGAAGAAGGCACTGATGATGGGGAAATGTTGAATGTGAGAGATTGTAGATCCACCCAGAACAACATGTAAAAGGGTTGAAGGGTCTGGCTTATACAGATGACTAACTGGCTAGACTTCCTGACAGTTCCTTTGTTTTATGTTTTAGGGGAATATAAATGATGCGGATGACCCAAGTACAAGTATTGGTGCCTACCATTACATGCTGGAGACGAACCTTGGTAAAACAATGCTGGAATTTCAGGTTAGTAAAGAGCCTATTATTTAATTTGGGATTCTGCTATGAAAATGCAGTTCCTGTTTTAATGGCAGTATACTGATCTAATATATTTGCAATTCAACAATATAATCTTGCCAAGAAAGAAAGGAAATTCATTTAAATAAGTATAAGCTTGTCTATCCTGTCTATGTCAAGCAATAATGTGTATGTGTGAAGGCCGGCTATTCCAATGAGCAATCTTCCAAAGCATGAATTGGACATGCAACATTTTTGGCAAACTACAGTCTAATCTTATATGACGTTTTGGATATTTCAATAGAGTTGTCTTCACCAAAATGTCCCTTAGGACAGAAATAAATCATAATGTCTTTCATTTCTGAGAAAGAAAATATAAACCTGATTAGTACCCTGAAGAGTATGCATACATACATTTTTGTTGACTAGAGTTTAGATTTGTGTACCAATTTTCTGTTTTAACAAATGTATGCAAAACACGCAACTAGAATACATTAGCAAATATATAGGATTTGGTAATAGGATTATTGCTTGGGGTCTAGGAACACCTTAACCCTGCTTGTTTTACAAAAGCAAAAATAAAAATCAGCCCCAATAAAAAAAAATTAATTGGTTTCCAGAGACCTCTGCATGTCAAAGGACCTATTACAGGGCGGCCATGAAACTCAAGACATCATGTTAAAATTGGCCAAGCATAGTTAAAAGGTTCCTATGCTTTTGGGAAATCTAAGTATGGAAAAGAATAACTGTTGAAGTTAGCATAACAAATGTAACTCAAGGCAACAATTTAGCTGTGCATTTTGTCCCAATACTAAACATTTCTCCGCACACCACATAAAAGAGGCAAGTGGTGCCAGCATTAAACACAGGCACCAGATGATTGTAAAGGAGAAGAAAGCTAGATCCAAAAATGTACAGGCCAATTATCAGAGCAGTTTAAATAAACATTTCCAAAGCTTGGACTCTGGTTCTGTAAGGTGTGATGGCTGTGTCCCAATAGGACTTGTTAATGTGCGTAAGTTGAACCTGGGGGATCTAATGCCCATGAATAAAACACAACAGAAAGAAATTTTAAATGCACTCTGAGGTAAACTAAACTTCCATGTTTCTTTCTCTAGCAGGAAATTAGTTCTTTCCTCACCTTCGAGCCTTAATAGGCAAGAATAGTGAGTGGCCAAAAAATATACTCGGAAATTCCCCCTTTGGGAAAAGTGGAAATGAAACCCAACATGGGGTATAGTGAAATCATTTTGCCCACACCCATCTCTCTATGAAGATATATGGATTTTATATTGCTGTAATTAAAGCTGACTTTTTAACCATTTCTCAAAGTACTTTTCTCTTTAAACTTATACTACCCTTTGACTGTAAATGGAAAAATAAATGCATAATCTGCCAGTGCTGTTAATTTGAAGGACATATTGGTTTCTTCTGTGATTGAGCACTTTGACATGGGACTCGTAGCTTGGGTTTGTAGGCATGCACCCACTCCAACATTTCCTTACATCCTTGTCATGCAGTCATGCAGTCTGCTTAACCCTTGTTGTCACTGCTAATCCATGCTGGGTTTTTATGTCCACCACCTGCAGGCATAGGGAGGTTCAGGTGCTCCACTTCATCCCTTAGTTAAACTTTAGCACATCCTGCCCTATATAAACTTGGATGCTGAATAGTTTATACACAATAGTGTATAGTTTGTTACTGCTGGGTTAGATCTTATTACAGTTTATTGGATATCTGACATTTGCCTTGTTCCTGACCTGCTTGCACTCAACTTTTCCTCTGCCTGTTCCTTGGCTCCTTAGCTCCTGCCCCTTAGCTCGTTTGGACTCTTCCTAGCCAGTACTGTGTTTGAAGTTCAGTGGTTGCTGTTAGCAACAGCCTGACCTTGTTTGTTTGTGGGCTCCTGGTCCTTTGTCAGTCAAGACCTAGGGGCAACCAAGAATTATCTGAGAAAAAAGTATTGTTCAAGAGAACTCATGAACTTAAACTATGGCTGCTTCCTGCTGTGTCGCATATTCCTTCTCTTGGCCTCAAAGTACTGTAATATTACACAGAGATTCTTCCTTTGCTGGCAGCAAGCAGTTACTCCCCTACCTTGTCAGGTGCTTTTTCCTGCCCTTTTTGGGAAGCTTTAGGCAACAGGAAATTGCCTGAGCAAGAAGGACTTTGTTCATTTCCAGGTTCCTATTCATGCGATGTTTGTTTTCTGATCAGCTTGCTTCTCAGACTTTCTCGATCTCATCCCTAAGTACATCAACTTGTCAGCTACTAACTGCACAAGTGCATCTGAGGGACACAACCTGGGAATCCTCTGCAGCAAAGTCCATCACTCCTGGCAAGCTGCTGTGGTGAACACCAGGTGGTTCCTTAGACTATGCAGTTAAATCTGTGGGTCCACTCACTTATGTAATCTTTGAAACCCGCTTTGAAACCCTTCAGTTGGTGTCACCGGAATGACTGAGCTAGTTAATATTTTTTCTGTTTTATCAACTTAAAATACAATTTTAGTCAATTATTTAAAATTTTCCCAATCCATAATGTAATAGATGGATTACTTTCCTTAGCCCTGTGTGCATGCTCCATAGCACCATCAGATACAAATCAATCAATTTATGTTCAATTTTAATAGTTTGGTCAATTGGGAAAAAATATGGAATTGATCAAATGATCAACTTAATATGATAATTGTTATGTTGATTTGATGTAAAAATCGAACCTTGAATGTCCTCCTTTAGTTTACTGATTTGTATTCATATAGTAGACCAGTTTGACTTCATATCAGAATATACAATTTGGGTCTGTTTGTATTACTTTCTAATGGATAGTCACATTTTACAATCTGGCACTAACTACTTACCCATGAACGGCTCACTTATCTATTATATGCCTATTTGCATATGGGAGGGATATTTTTAAACAAAACAATGAGCTTACTTGGCTATTTCAACAGTAAAAGCTGCATGAATTGATGTTATTTAGATAGCATGAGTTGTGTAATGTTATTTACATTGTTTATTGCAGCAAAACATTGATGTGACACACATCTCTCCTCCCAAATGTAAATAGGTGCCTGTGGGTAAATTATTATTGCCAGATTGTAAAATGACTCTCTAAAAGCTGACAAGTGTGTTCAGAGAATAAGTACTGGGGTCTATAGACACATTCTAGAGTTTCAGCCCTGCACTCTCTGCTTAAACTAAGAACTGTCTCCTGGCATTGGCCTCAGTTGAGTTGACTTGACTTGACTTGACTGGAGGGAGTCTCCTGAAATGTTGTTTTATTGCACATAGGAGGTTCAGGATAAAATATAACACACAGACATTCTCTGGATTTTGGGGGAAAAGTGCGTCTTATGATTCGAAAAATACGGTGCTCCTTTTTTTCATTTGCTGGCCAATAAGTGTTTTTGCTTAATAGATAACAAAATAATATTTTAAAAAACAATATTGTCACGAAAAAGCCTTGTTCTGTAAAAAGCATTTACAGATGCATTTACAAGCAGGGGCGGTCTCCGGGAGATTGTCGCCCTGGGCGAGCACTTCCTCTGTCGCCCCTTTCCCTGAGAGAGATCAACGGGGGGGGGGGGGGGGGGGGGGGGAGTGCTGCCCTCCCATGCCTGGATGTTTGTCAGGTGTTACATCAGATTGAGCACCCCGTCGAGATCTACATTATACAATGACTTCAGGGGGAGGAGTTTACTTCTCTACACACTCCTCTATGCTATACCCGTTAGATCAGCCTCCCAGTGTCACTGTTCACTCTGCTATTGACACTATGTTGTGCTGCTGCTATGTACAGGGGACACATTCTGTCACTTAGATCAGCCTCCCTGTGTCACAGTTCATTCTGTCACTGACCCCCTTGGTGCTAAAGCATTGCCCATACCGTAGTGCTGCTGATCCATACCATAGTGCTGCCAGGCTGATCTCCACTGCACCCCCAACAGGAGTCATCTCTGTCGGGGGAAGTGGGCAAAGCTGGAGGCAGGGTTATCAGAGCTGGATTCGGACATCCGGCTCCCCATCCTGAAGTGATCTGTCTCGGGGGAAGGTGGCGGGTGGTGGAGTCATATATCGGCGCACAGGGGAGATGGCACTTGTACATATGGACAGTGTACATATATGCCGCCCTGGGCAACCGCCCATATGTAAAAACGCCACTGTCGGCAAGGCTAATATATTGATACGTGATTTACATGAACTGTATCCATGTTCTATTACATGACTAGAACCAGAAGATGTATTTCAATATACCATGTAAACTGTAGTAAAAGAAGTAAAGAATGAAGAGAAAAACCACATAGATCTATAATTTTCCATGCTGAAGACGACTTCATTGTGTAGATTGTGGGTAAATGACCCTATATGCTGAGCTATTGTAATACAGGATTTAAAAACCCCCTTTTACACCTTCAGGTCTTGGCTTTTAACGAGCGGATATATTTATCCATTAGCCAGTATGGATTAAGTGAACCAGTAAGTATCGCTCTTGATGTCAGGAATATGCGGTAGATAAGGTCTAACCACTTTAGTGCCTGCAATAAAAGAATCACTTTGCAATGTGTTTGTGTTCTCAGTTATAAATGTGTCACTTCCTTCCCCACTCGCAGGCCACCCATGAACTCAATAAGTTATTTTTATGTTCCTTAAACCACCGGTGAAGAGTGCGGGGGAAAATGGTATTTCTAGTCGATTTTTGGCAGAAGGCTCCAACGTCTAGCATTTATAACACGCCTTTTCGATGTTTACTGGTGGCGTGGTGGCCTTGCCATTATGTGTAGCATGTGTTGTGTAGGGGCAGCTGTAGCTGATCACCATATGAGAAGGTCTCAGTGTGCACCAGAATGGTTCCATGAATGCAATGTATTATTCATGTTATACAATCCTCCTCACTGGCACTAGCACTGACAGTCTTAAAGAAAACACAATTAGATGTGAAAGAATAACAGACCACCATCTCATCACACAGAAATTCACAGTTTGGGCCAAGGAAGAGTATTGCTTTCAGGAAAGACTGTGGTAGGTTTCAGAACCATAATTCTGCGGCTACAGTGATTTTTGTAATGAAATAAAAGGAAAAAATATCTTTTGTTTGAAATCTACACTGACATCCAGTGGTATTCCATGTACATTTTCTTTCTTTAATCTCTGCTAATTGAATTGTTTTTCTTTTCTGTAATAGCTAAAGAAGAATAGGGGTTTCAGGAATTCTTGCTGGTAACTCAGTATGTTTTATATGTATAATGTAATGATTGTATTGTATGGAAAAGCGAGGTAAAAATGTATGCCAGACATTGGAATGTGCATAGACCTCAGGAGAACATAATGGTTACTGGCAAGAACTTTTATTATTTGATTGACAGGATTTAGTATTTTCTTCCAACCCTGCTACACAGTGATAGCTAGAGAATATACTTAGGATGAAGCACAACCAAGATTTCTGTCATTTTATTTTTAAAACCCAATCATACTTTGTGTCCACAAATGAGTTACTAGTAACACATCTCTGGTACAAATGTATTCCCTAATAAAGCCACTAATAGTAATAATAGTTATGTCAATAAATTCAAATAAATATGCAAATAAATTCATTTGTGGCCATTGTGAATACCCCCCACCCCATTCTCCATCCAAATATCAGAGAAGTTGACACAAAGGTTCTGAACAGTTGGGAGTTCCTCAGAAGAAGAAGAAGGCATCCGAGGTGACTGTGCATATCTATACACTACCCTTTGTACATACTGTTTAATATTTTACCCTCAACACATTGATACGTTCCTTGCTTGGCAAATTATCTGCACATACTGAACATTGTCATACCACCTGCACATCTCTCCTTCACATATTGAAAAGGGGATAACCTCTGTACCCTCTGTACTCCTTTTTTTATTGAACACAGGGATTCCCTCTGCTTTCCTCTCTCCTGCACATATTGACTGCGGTGATAACCTCTGCCCTCCTCTCATGTACATAATGAAAAATGGGACACCCTCTGTACTTCTCTCCTGTACTTATAGACCACTGGTATACCCTCTGCTATGCTCTTGTGCACATATTGACTACTGCACTCCTCTCCTGCACATATTTTAATGTTTACAAGAACACCCTCTGTACTCTGTAATACCGCATTCATCTCCTGTACTTCTTGAATAACGGGATACCCATTGAATATTGAGATAACCTCTGCACTCCTATCTTGCACTTATATTATATTAGGATGCCCTCTGCATCCCTTTCCTGTACATACTGAATATTGGGATACTCTCTGCACTACTCTATCCTGCACATATTGACCACTGGCGTACCCTCTCCACTCCTCTACTGCAGACTCCGTACTCCTTTCCTCCACATATTGATTACTTGGGTACCCTCTGTACTTTTTTCTTGCACATATTGACCACCGGCATACCCTCTACACTTTCATACTGCACATATTAACCATTGAAATATGCTTGACACTCCTCTCTTCCATGTGTTGCCCTTTGTAATATCTTAAACACTGAGGTAAACTCTGCACTTGGTCACCTTTATAGTCTCAGGCACTATTCATATGCATATGCATTCACAAAACACATTTTCATCACTGGTCATCATATCCCCAACATTCCTTAAGCTAGGCATACACGGTTTGATTTTGTAATAGATTCGAGCACAATCGAGTGCCATGCACATTCAACATTTGAGCCATCCAGCCTTCCGAAGTTCGGACGAACAGCGATCTAACATGTTGTAAACCCCTGTTCCATCTCCATTACTTTGGATTAGGATCCAAAGTATCGTGCAACATCGATGGTGCAGCAGTCTGGAGAGGGAACACTTGTGTTAGTCTATGTAAACACAAAGGAATATTAGAATAACTTTTTCAGTGTGAAAATTCCCAGGGGAGAACCATATGGCTATGAACATGCTGGAATGGGAAATTTGTGGGAGGATGGTTATCAAAGTAAGTTGTAACTAAACACAAATCAGTCATGATAATCTGCTTCTTTCTTCTGAATCCAAGACTAGGAGGAAAGCAGTCATACTTTTGCACTTTGTAGGACATTTATATGTATGAATTCATGTCTGCATACAGATTGTCCTTATTGCATTATGCTCTGTAACCTTTTATACAAGACAGGATTTGAAGTAGTCAAGGCGTTGCTACATTTTAGCCAAATAAAATTAATGTATGAATTTATCACTGCGCATGAATGGATATGAGGTAGCTATTTTACTGGAGGCAGGGAAACCAATTCCCATATGCAAAAGTTTAACATTAATCAAATATTACATAATCTGTAATGCTAAAAGTAACATTAATTAAAAACACTGAACAATACATGATGAGTGAGGCCAGTAAAAATAAAAATGTCAAAATGTAAGCCTTATGTGCCTACAGGCGCCATTGATGTAAACGCAGCTCCACCTTCTAGATTTAAAAATTATTCTTAATTATCATTAAACATATTAACAGACTTTTTAAGGCCGGAGAGAATGCTCATTGTCAGCTTTTGCTGTGCTTTGCTCACTATTGTAGAAATAGTAAGGTGTAGTATCTACAAAAACATGATTAATGGTTAATAATGATCACTTGCTGATTATTATGTCATCATTAAATGCCACAGGGTAAAGCAGAGGATTTTTATGCCTGACAAGATATACAGTATGTGTTACCTAAACTGTGCTTTAGGCCAACTTCTATTAATTATACTAATCATAACTCTCACACACACACGTTTTTGTACAATATGGAGAGAATAAAACATCTATTAAGGCCCTTTCACACTTCTGGCGTTGTGTTGTTTTCTGGCAGTGTACCCTCTAACCCAGTGGTGGGCAACTGAGTTGACATGGAGGGCAACAAGTGTGTCCCTATGAAGTCACCTTTTCTTATGATTGGTAAATGTCTTTGCTTAAAGTTTTGCATGCCTTGCGTTCTTCACCCATGTTACTAATCATCCCTG
This sequence comes from Ptychadena robeensis, assembly GCA_036250615.1. NCBI lineage: Eukaryota > Metazoa > Chordata > Amphibia > Anura > Ptychadenidae > Ptychadena > Ptychadena robeensis. The sequence continues at coordinate 41,730,458 of CM070032.1, read as the reverse complement.
TGAATGGTGTATTATGCCAGAAATTAATGGGCTGAGGAAGATTATGGTACACATTCAATTACACATAAGTGGATCATGCAATGTATATATAAGATATTGATAATTCTGTTTATTCTTTGTTATAGGAACTGATGATTGTTTTCCAGCTTCTGCACTGGAACGGAAGTCTTAAAGCTCTCCGAGACACCAAGTGCTCCCGCCAAGTAAGAATATATTGATGGTTATGTGGTTTAGTAACGCATGGTCTTCTGTAGTCTTCTGTAGTTTTCTATTCCCACTTTCTGGGAATTGCCAGATAATAGGAGCATCAACTATCTTATATAAATATAGAGTTTGATTACTTAAATTTACAAGGAAAATGCATTTTTAGTTTTATACTCATGTATCGCATGATACATATTTTTTAATTAAAAAATAAAATCATGATTATTATATCACAATTACCAATACCCCTTTTAGACCCCCTTAAATGACGACACTTCAATGGAAAAAGTAGAATATAACATTGGCCACGGCTTTTTTTTTTATTACAAAAAATTATGCCTCTGACAGTGCCCATCCAATTCTCCGGAAACCTTATTGTATAATGCTGGCCATACACTCTGAGATAAAAATTAGGATAGATTAAAACCAACCAATATA
>CM070032.1:41709193-41729716 GCA_036250615.1 Ptychadena robeensis | reverse complement strand
TATTGGTCGGTTTTAATCGATCCTAATTTTTATCTCAGAGTGTATGGCCAGCATTACACTCCCACAAAACGGTACCAGCCACCAGCCTCAAAACTTTACCAGCTCTATGGGTACCCAAATAACTGTGACTTCTATACTCCACCATTATCCAAACCCCCTTAAAGAGCTAACAGATTGTCCTTCTTAATGACTTCCCCCTCCGCCAGCAGGTCACCAAATTGTCCATGGATTTACCTTTAAGGGCACTGCTAAGGGCCCACCAGCTGCTGTTAAAAAAGGCTAACAATTGCAAATTAGTTGGTAATAGAAATAAAATAAATACAATATTCCCTACAACCCCAAGTAAAGGGAGGGAGGGTGGGTCACGCTTGGTGTCTCCAAAGAGGAAGGGGCCAAACTACGCACCAACTCCTTGTCGCCCACCCCTACTGCCCAACATCACTTTCCGCAACAATTTAACCCTCACCTTACCACAGCCAACAGAATTAAGTAACCCTCCCCTGAGGGTGCCCCTTGGGCTCCGGTTATTCGTTAGAGAGGTTTCCTCGCACTTTATTTTGTGTGTCCTAGAAAGAGAAAAACTACTTTTTTTTAACCATTACTTGTGCTATGAAAAACCAGAAAAGGTTTTGGATACTGTTATGTTAACTTGAAAATCAGTAAGGCAGGTTGTGGCAGGCTTCTCTGATCCAATCATGGGCAGCATATTTTTAGTGATGTGAATAGTCCTCTTAGCAAAAATAGAGTGTATACCAGGTAAATATGCTATCTTGGCCAGTATAGTACAAATAAAATAAAATGATATTGAATCTGTAGATTGGCAAGTGTTCTACAAGCATATTACGTATTGGAAGTTCTGCTGTCTTGGTATGGCACAATTCCATTGCATCCTGTCCCTGCTGATATTTTCTACAAAGCTGTAATTAAGAGTTCTCTTAAGGGAATAGTAAATGAAATGTGTTCTCAAAACAGATGCTACATCAATGAACACAAATCATGAGAAAATATAGTTGCTGCCACTTGTGGTAAAAACCCCTAAGGGGTTGCCCCAGATCCTAGTTAAGCAGATAATGGGGGAAAAAACATAATTAAGTAAGCTCTGGAACACCCTGATACAAATAAAGCAAAGCATTGTTTTTATACTTTGTGAGCATTATGTATAGGTTTTTTGTGTATTTTGTTTTGTGTTCCATAAAAACATATACTGGTGGCTCAGCTGGTAGCCCGATGACACCTAATAAGGCTATATAGCCTATATGGTGAAGGCTAAAATCTGATCTGTCTGTGCTTAACCTGAATTTATAATATACCTGGAGCCTTGGGCAGGTGTCAGGTTCCTAAAAGACTTGCCTTTATAAATTTCCTAAATAAATAAAAAATTAAGGAGTATTAAAATTTAGGTTCTTTGTAGATGTGTGCATTGTATACTGCAGGCTTCCACTTCTATGGTAGCGCCTTTTTATGCAGAAGTGTAAGTGCTTAAACTATAATAATGTCTTTATAAGCTAACTTGCCTTTAACCCCCCCCCCCCCCCCTTATGTTGCTGTTAACCCAGGCCGCCCTCGGCAGTGCAAACTTACCGATCTGAGCTGCTCCAGTGGCTCCGATCTAATGAACTGGCTTTTGCACAGAAGCTGATTTCCCCCCTGCAGTAACTTGATGGTTTCACATCGGGGCAGTGGCGGTGGGAAATTTGAAAGTAAATCGCACGAAAACAGTTTTCCATGTAGGAAAGTGTTTTCAGTGTGATTCCCCAGATGTGCCCCTTTGAAGTTAACCCTCACTCCCCTGGTTTGACGTCACCCACATTTTCAATTGAATTACAATTTTATTATAAACAAAATACATATATAAATACATACTGTTTAGTATTTTAGAGATTTTTATATGTAATTTGTTTGGTACATAAGTGTGTGTTTCAAAAATTATTATATTCAGGATGTTTACTAGACCCATGTATGGACATATTTTGGGAAGTTACAGGCCTACAAAAAAAAAAAAACTTCAGCGGTTATTTATAGAAGAATGTCACACTCCATTAGCAAAGCCTGTTTGTACCCTCCACCTTATGCAGGTCAAACAGCACTTTTGTCAAGACAGGAAGATTCTCAAGAGACTATAACTAAGAGCAACAAGCCTAACCGTGCAGCAATGTGATACAAAAGTTATCGATGCACAGCCAAGTGCATGGGAGAGGCATGCTTGCCATGTTTTTTAAAAACCCTTCATTGGCCAACTGCAAGATATGCAGACCCAATAAAGGTGACAGAAAATCAGCGTCTTTGCAGTGTGATGATTACAATGTTCCTAGCAGACGAGTAACGCGTGTTGCATCTGCCATGCATTTTCCATATATTTCCCTTTCTGAAGCCTCTGAATCTCTAACGAGATCCCATGGGCAAAGAGTTAGTATAACATTCCAGCTTTTAAAAGGTTGTCTTTCTGCGTTTGTGAGTACATTTTTATCTGTCCATGTACTCCTAGGTTTCTATAGTGGACTTTGTTCAAACAGGAGATATTCACTCTCACTACTGTTAGCTGGAACTTCATGGGAAATTCAATTCATTTGGAAATATCTTGCAATGCATTTGTTCCATTGGCAACAGTGTAAGAAGGAGTTGTCTCAAATTTTTCTCATTTCCTCTTGCGGCTTGAAATTAAGATCTCTACAATGGAACAAAGAAAGCAAAAAGTGTTATACAATAAATAAACAAACCCCAGTGTTTTAAAACCTGGGAAATTACTTGGCTTAATTAATCATTAGCTTGGCCTTCTCTAGTCAGGCTCCTCTGCACCTTCCTACCCTGAGCCAGTGGTTCCCAAACTTGCATGCAATCTACATACTGTCTGGAACTAGTTCCTTCATGGTATGTTTCCTGCTTGTCCCTCCCTCAGCCCCCTAGCTGTGCCCTTCCCCTGGAATACCTCCCCCCAAGATTGGGAACACTGCCCTTAGCAGATGGCAGCACCTAGCCAATGATGTTACAGTAAGGCCCCTACACACGTAGCGAGTGGGGGCCGATAGACGAGTGACAGAGTGCAGCATGATGACGTCGTCATGCTGCACCCCGTCAATCAAAGTATCGTAGGGCACCCTTTGTGTGCCGACCGTTAGTTTAAACGGAGGCACTGGTCCATATTGAAATGGCATCGAGCGCCTACGTACATCAGTCGACCACGGCTCGCTACATGTATGGGGGCCTTTAAACCTATCTTTTGAGTCTCCGCTATAAAGTTAATTAGTTTACTACAAAGTTAGGTGTCAGGGAATAGGGTAATCCTCATTATCTAGAATCATCTAATTACAGTGGCTGCAATATCTATGAGGAAGAACATTTAGAAATCCCATAATAATATTGTTTCTAGACGCAATCATTCAAAGTTGCACCTCTGATGAAAGTATATCCATGGAAATCATAGAAAGTGATATCCCTAATCTGTGTGCTCACTCCCTATGTGAGTTAAGATACATATGATATGAGTTAACAAGAGATCATGGAAGGTTTAGTGCTGTTCATGAGGATGGGTTTGATGCATAAGAAGAGTGATTAGATTATCAATTGAGGATTATGTTCATGTTTAATTGGATTTATTTGGACCTGAGAAGAAAGCTAGAGAAAACTGGAAAGTGATTAAACAACATATGGTAATGATTATATTTGTTAGGAGATCTGCTTTGTAGTTTAAATATGATACAGTGCATTGGTTTGTATGTGTGAGTTATTGCTGAGATAGTCGAATTAAGAAAAAATGTAAAAGCAAAGTTTCATCTGAAATAATAATATCTCTATAAACAAAGCTGTAACTTCCTGAAAAACATCATTTCTGGATTAATTTTTTTTAAAGCAGTACAACATCTATGGCTTAAACAGGAGTTATGAAATTATGATAATACAAATGGTAGAAAACAAAACATACTCATAGTTCCACATATCCTGGTTTGGGATGTGGCATTACAGACTATGGGGTAGTCAACCTATGTTGTAAAATAAATAAATGGTATTCTCCATGCTAAAGGTAGACTATGGACTTGAAGAATGGTGACTTTATTTGATCATTGTCTGGAGTACATTTTTAGTCTACCTTTTCTGGACCTTTTGGTTTTCTCCTCTTGGTTTGAGTCTGGTAATAGAATTACAAGGGGATATCGGAAACCAGACACTGAGAGAGACACTGCAACACAGACATACACTGTACTCTGCCACACAGAAGGCCAGTAGATTGCAGCACCTAATGGCACACAAGATTGACCATGGTGGCAAAAGTTTGTTGCATGGCATAACCAAAAGAACACATGTATAGGTGCAGGAACATTTCCCACACTGCACTTTGGTAGACAGCCCTTGGTAGACAGCCTATAATGATAAATGGCTTGTCATGTTACAGAGCACGGTATCACAGTAGGTGGGCATGCCAACATATGTGTCTTGTCATACTCACATACATGCGAATGTAAAGGCTCCCATACATGGGTTGATTTTTCACTAGATTTTTGACCAATCGATCACCATGTGCGTTCACGGCAATTGATCGGTTATCAATCGAGTTCTGCCCACCCTGAATGATCGACTAAACAAAATTGGAATCAACTAAAAATCAGGTCGGTCATTGAACCGTTTTTTTTTGGTCGATCATTTGGCAATCAAAGTACGTTGGTGGACCCATAGCTCCCTATGCAGCAGCCTTTCCGATCAAAGGATTTTGTGGAATCAGACATTTTAAAGATCAGCTCATGTCCAAATCGACCACAAATCTGATTCCCATGGTGGCGGTGTGCCATCTATTCCCGATCCAATTTATCCAATTCCAATCGATTGCACGATCACTTGGAATGATCGAATCGGGAATCCATCGGTGACAAATCGGCCCGTGTATTACTACCTTAAGACATTTGAGACTGACAAATGTAGCTGAACAAACATGTTTTATTCGTACATTAGGATAGGATTAACTACAAACAAACAATCTTCACCATGGTTTCAAAACTGGATCGTCTTTAACCATGACAAACTTAAGATGCCTATACATGGTTTGATATATCCGTTTGATCAACCCAAAGATTTATAGTTTTAAGCAATTTGAATGGAAATCAATTTCCACATTCCTGGTACGATCGACCAAAAGTGGTTTAGATCGAACATAAAATTGATTGAGCAGTGATCGGACATTTTGGTAAATTTTAGTCGATCATGCAAGTATCTGATGGTTTTTCTTGGTACTTTAATCATTTTTATCTGATTGTATTCTGGATTATTACCTTTATCACGAAAATTCTCACTTGTACATGTGCATATTGCGAACACAATGCATGATACTTTCCCCAGAATCTCAAATATACCAGTTTACGAAGAGATAGCACTATATTCGAGATCTTCATGAATTCTCAAAGTGCCAAGATTTGCAATAAAAATTCAAGATTCAAATATTCGCAATCAACACTTTCTGATTGTATTATGGAGCATGTGCACCAATCTAGTATGTGATGGCAAAAGGTATTTACTTGCAAATGCGGTTTGCCCTGTAAAGGTCAAGTTTGACTTCCCCATTTTGTTTTCTCTCATTCCCTCACCTCAACTGTTTAAGCCATACAGTTGTATCCATGGTGTAGCTCACCAGACTATACATCTAAAAAATTAAAGGTCCACACACAGTTACCTTGTCACCTTCCTCTTCCTAAATCACCTTCTATATGAAGGTAAAAAAAATGACCTGGAAAGTTAATTCAAATGTTTGGGTTAGGCTCCTTTTGGAGGAAATCAAAGAAGACTTTGTCTTCTAGTGTACAAGAGCATCTTTTTTAGAACATTCTTTCAAAGAAGGATGTAGCCACTCCCAGGGATACCAAAAGGATGGAGGGGAGAGTTAGCATGAGTATAAGTCATTAGTGAACCGTGAATTTTAAAGGTCTGCTTTAATGGTGCCTTGTCATCTTTCCCTAAATAACCATAAATGTTTAAAGATATTACACAATTAAACTCAGCTTAACTATTACACTAATGTCTGTACTTTATGAGCCAGTTGAGTTATTTATAAATGACCCAATCGTGCATCTATCTATGTCTCGCAGAGTATATCAGCTCAGAGTAGAAGAACAGAATAGATTACATTCAGAGGGGGCTGTTGTTTAGACATGTATGCTCAGCATCACATTATCTTATACCATGTTTTTTGTGCGTATGCTGTCAGCCACAAAACCTTGCCACCATTTGTTTAACCAAGAACATTCATTCTTAATTAATTAATGAATCTTCGGCATGCTATTTTATTCTCGTCCTGGAATTATAAAATAAACCTTTGCAGCATATCCTGTGTTTCAGTTACTGAATCACTATTGTTTTGGACCCATTTGAAACTGTGAAATAAATTCCATGTGTGCTGCGGAAGAATGCCCTACACAAACCATGTGTCGGAGACGGCACGGTCTCAATTTTCTTCAGTTAGATCTGTAACTAAAAATATATTCACTGTTCACTTTGTTTATTATTTAAACATGAAAGGCTAAATTAAGAATGCAGATGTTTCAGAAGTCTATTAGTCTGCTCCTAACAGAATTGTCATATTGCCAGTTTTAACTAAACAGAATTCACTTAAATTTATGTTTTAACCAATTTATTCATTGAGCGGCCAAAAGTCTAATGGCTAATACTCTTCATAAAACATAATAAACAAATAATAAATATAAAACCAAGATAAAATGTGCAGTGTAGTTTCCAAAGAAAAGACATGTCATAGTCTATAAATTTAATCAAATGTTTGGATTTTTCAGGGTCTTGCGTAAGACTATAGGAAGTTTATTGCATAGTTATGCTATGCCCGCCATTATTTCAATTAATTGCAGGTGTTTTTATGTAAATATGAAGAAATAAAGAATAAACTGTTTTGAATGGCCCCCTAATTTCAATGTCAGGGTCCTATAATGTATTTGGCATTACAGGCTCTAGCAGTGGAACCCTATAGCAGTGCAACCCTATAGAGTGGAGTGGTACTCTCTGAAAGTGCCAGATAGTTTATAAAACCCAGCTAGTTGGGACATTACATATTAAAGTTCAGTGTTAAGAATATTTGTCTGCCAGTCTGCATCTCATTATGTTAATGACTACAGAGCTATGTTCTTATATATTTCTTATCCAACTGAATTTTAGTTTAAAAAGCTTTCATGCACTTAGCTGTAGAGGTACCTTTAGGTGAATAAAAAAATGATTGCAGAACTAATGTTTTGAGTATGCACAGCTCACCACCTCCTGTTTATATAGTTGAATTATATTCCAGTTTGGATTTCCGTATAGCTGATTCAAAAAGTATCAGCACACCGTAGCCAATATATGCTGTGGTTAAGAATGGCAGGGCTGCCAGATGATTCACATAGCCACCCATACATCACATAAGTGGCAATATATGTAATACCTTTCATGCGAAATAAAATAGAACCTAGTATACACACAGCTCAGCCACTCTTGTTGCATCTTCAACCAAATTGGTATGGTAAGATCCAGAAATGTGTTATTCTCCCTTCCATAATTACATGTGCCAATATCCCCACAATTGTAACTCTACAGAAAAAGGAAAGAAAAAGAGATGGAGGGGTTATACCTACAGTAAACTCCCATCCCTAGGGTGGAGACTGAACTCCAGGACTTTTACATACTTAAAAACTGGATTTGTAAAACATATCAAATTTGTATTTAAAACAAGAATACATGATTTCTGCTATAATATAGTTGATAAAATGCCTTCTTTCAATGAAAAAACCCCACATTTCTAATACATCTCATTTCCTATCACACTTGGATAACAATCTACAGATAAAATGCCTGATAATCGCTTTAATAGCTTTTTCAGGAGATCAAGTAATCAGCATTATTTACAACTATCCAACAGAATATCATAAATCACTATAAATATATGTTCAATGTTCACATGTATGCATACTCACACCCTCTTTGGAGATGCATCGGTTTGTGTGATTGAAATATCAGCTGTCAGTCAAACATCAATTCATGGTACTTTTAGGCATTGTGATTGATTCAAAACCAATCAATTAATTTACAAAGATCTGTGCTCATGCTCCATAGTCGGATACAAATCCATCAAAATATCTAGAAAACCCATTAGATCCACTGAAATTTACCAAAATGACTGATTATGACTTCCCAAATCCCAAATATTTTCCGGTATTAAGAAGTTGGGTTAACTTAGGAGGGAAGGGACGTAACTTTCTCTCCTAAGTTCCCACCTGACAAATCATCTGCACAATGGGAGTCAGCTAATAACAGGCAGGGGAGGTTAGCTTTCCGATACTGTCAGTGATGTCACTTCCTGTATTTGGAACACTGAAGTGGCTCTCCACTTTATCGTTCCAGATACCGGAAGTGAAATCAATGATGTTACTTCCTTTATTTTTCCCTTATTTATTCATGATAATTATAATTAATCAATAAGGGAAAGGTTGGCAGGTATGCTTTTGGTTAGATGATGCAGGTAAAGGTTGATCGAACTGAAAAATTTAACTGTGTATGGCTCCCTTTAGTCCTCTAAGCGTTAAGTTAGTCAGTTAGTTTGCAATTATCTTTTCATTTATTTTGTCATCATGGTTATGGCTTTGTGATGGTAGCGCTCTAGCAAGGTTTATAAATGACATAGTGGAGAAAGATTTAGGACATCTTTAACCTCCCTAGAACTTGTGAGGTCCAGATTTCTATACCAATAGCGCACCATAGACTTAAATGGAATTTTTCATGTTGTAGGCCTGAAACTTCCCAAAATATGTCCGTACAAGGGTCTAATAGACATCCTGAATATAATAATGTTTAAAACACACAATTATGTAAAAAAATTACATTTAAAAAAAGAAAATGAATAAAAGGTATCATTTGAATGATAAAATCTCTCAAATACTTATTTTGTATGATAGATTTCAAAACAGTATGTATTTATATTTATATTTTGTTCATAATAAAATTTAAAATTCAATTGGAAATGTGTTTTTTTTTTACTTTAAATTGTATCGGATACAGTTAGCCGGGGGTCCGATCTCCGCTGGACGGCCCCATCTCGTCTAATGCAGTACTAACAGGACAGCGCTGGACAAGATGGGGCAGTCAGGAATGCCAGGGGGGTTAATGGAGACATTTGTTTCAGAGACCAAAATCAGGTTCCATAAGGTAACACAGCCATTACAATTTTGACAAGTTCCTGAACAAGTTTTGATTGGAGTCCCATTTTATCTAAACTTTGAATATATGGAGATCACCCTATTATGTATACCCTATTAACCCCATAGCCGTAAAAAGGCCAAGGGGAAACTTTTTCTTATTGTATGTATGGATAACCTATACATAACAAGCAATAGTAACCAAATTTCTCTTAACAGGAGGTTATTGCCTACTACTCTCAGTACACATTAGATGCGCGAATGAGAAGCCACATGGCATTGGACTGGATCATGAAAGAAGAGGAGACACCAGGAATCATATCTCAGGAGCTTCAGCTTGCTCTGCGAGAGCTAGAAGAATCCAGAAAAGCTGGCAGAGAGCTGAGGTTCTACAAAGAGAAGAAAGAAATTCTGAGCTTGGCTCTGAGTCATATCTATAACGATTGCATTACTTCACCTTCACATGTTGATCATCTGAACTTTACTTTAAATGGTTATCACTAACAGATCGACTGCTTTTATGTATACGATCAGGAGAACAGTGGATGCAAACACAGCTTATAAATTCTTGCTCTTAGGACCACCCGTGTTGCACTTGATGGAATCTTTTGTAGATATTTCTTTAAAATCATGTGTTTCAAAGTGTTGTGTAAAATACTGTCCTCATATTCTGAGAGTTGCATACAGAAGTTTAATACATATTTTTGAATAGAGAAGTTGTAGATTGTTGTACCGTGTTAGCCATTGATGAATACAGAAAGTTTGGAGTTCAAGTGATACCCTTTATTGGTAAACTGAAGTCATTAGAGAAGCAAGCTTTCAGGATATCTTAAGGATTTTACAGGATTAAAGCCAGAAGAAGGGATCTGCAACATCCTTAAAGCTTGCTTTTCTAATAACTTCAGTTAGCCAATAAACTGAACTCCAAACTTTCTCTGAATAGAGCAGTTGAAACTGACCTTGAGTATTGTTCCCATGTTTGTACTCATGTGTTCGATTGAATCTATTTTCACAGACTTTTATCAACAAAATGTCTACTGACTTTATTAACACGTTTTACTAATTATAGTATCTCTTTTACTACTTGTTAATGTTTCATGGTTTTCCTTTTATTAATTTCAACCCCATTACTATTGCAACTAACTAACAAGTGGATGAGGATGGCATCACACCACAACAATAATACTTCTCACATCCTCTATACACTATTTTGTCCATGTTTGGGTATCTATTAACCTTGGCTCGGAATGTTGGTTTGTCAGACCATTCTTCATAAACAGACACATTTATAAAGACATAAATGGGAACATGGAGAGATTGATTTACATCTGATTACTGTGTGTGTCTGCTTTCCATCAGGCTCCATTATGTTAACTTATGGAGAGGATGTTAACTTAGATTCCAAGGCTATAACCTAGAAGCCTCAAAAAAAATAGCAGTTTGATTCCTCATATGCTTTTTCTGTTCTATAGCTCCCTGTACATCTGTAGTGGTAGCCCATGATTGGTTCCACTGTCTGTGATCAGCTTTTACATGTTCCTCCACCTAAGTGGCTAACTTCACAAAGAGACACACAATGTGAAAGCATAGTATGCGGTTAAAGAAAAAGATCTGCCACATTGGGGTTTACAAATAATGCTGGTTACTTGTCCTTGCCCCCTTATTGCTTATTAGAATCTTAGATTCTAGAGTCTATTACCGTAGGTAAGGTAGCTGCTATGAGTAATTTACATTCTTTTTGCAGAGGTGGTTTCCTGAAGAGGAGTCTCAATCTCTTACAGTGAATGCTAGAAATTCCCTCTACATCCAACATTTGTGGGCAAGAAGCCTTAGTATGAAGGAACATAACCTACTTTACAATTATCAAATTGGGCTAGACCTGTGATGACCTGTTGGCCATGATGATGTCATGGGGTAGGCCTGTGATCTCTAGATCCAGTCTGACTGAATTTCTAATCAAGGGATCTAGCTGTACCAATATTTCATGTAAATATGTTTATAGATGTTTATATATAATTGTGTTTTTAGTATGTGCTTTTCTATTGTTCACTGTTTTTTTACCTAAAAAGTTGCACTTACCTGTGCTGCATCACCAATCTTTAAAGCCTTCATGTGTAAGAATTTGATTCAGAAATTCTACAGGCGGTAGTTGTCCTGTTGGTATTGGCAGCAAGAAGGATGAGTACTAAGGGTATGTTTCCACATCTGTCGGACCCCCCTAGGCGCATTGCTTGGTGGGAGGTCCCGACGGAGCACACACACTTACCTGCTCGGCGGATGCTGTGTTCTCACAGCACTGAGCCATTCTGCAGATGCAGGGGTTAACGTAGTCGAGTCCGCTAACCCTTGCATCCGCCGGCCAGCTTAAGTTTATGTGATCCGTCTGGATCCCCACCAAGCACTGCACTTAGCGTAGGGGTCCCGACGGATCACTCAGCGCTGTGGAAACCCCCCTAATTGTGTCTTTTACAAGCACTTCTTTTTTTACTTTCTTTCAAAAAAATCAAAGTGTTATAGTAGCAGGAAATAATTGTGTGGTAGATGTATATGAGCGGTTACTAGTGTTTTGTTTTATCTTGTGACTTTTAGTCAGTAGCCTGAGGAGTAAAATGTTCATTTACCTAGACACATTACATAGGGCTCATGGTATAGGTATATTTATATTTGTTTTTAAAAAAATGGCAGGTCACTGTGAAAGGCTGGTCACAGAGTAAGGTTAAATTGGCCAATTACTTAATGACAATAAAGTTTGAATGGAGAGGAAGGAATCCATGTGATCTCAAAATCTCAAAATCTCAAAAGCTCCAGAAAGGGCTTCACTCCACCACCAAGACTATATCATAAGTGTCTCTTTTCTGCTAAATCAGATTGACTTTCGTTATCAGAGAAGTATGTGAACATAATGTTATTTGCAATGGCAATGTCTGTTGAATGAACTTGGTAGGAATATACCTCAAATGTGTCTCTAAAGGAGGTAACATTCCAGAACATGAATTGGCTTGCCAACAACTACACTTTAGTTAACAATATTTTTTGTATAATTGGTGATCCCTAAACACGCTTGAAAACCATCTGCATGATCATCTGCCAAGTGGTGGATTAGAGAAGTGGTGAAAAGTAAATATAATGTGTAAATGGCCAAAATTCCAGATCCACGCAGTTACTGGAGAGGGGCTGATGTCTACATTCAACTTGATTCTTCGTTAGCAGTGATGACCCTTACAATAACCAGAATAAATGTTGTCATAGACATTTGTCAAAAACCTTAAAAGCATTAGTTAGAGAAACTTGAGAGCTGCCCTCGCTGACTCTTATTGAAGCTACTAGTTGCCTGGCTAGTTAATACATTATTGGCCAATAACCAATAGCTTGTATCATTAGCACAGATGTCCTTTTCAGCCATGTGTAAAATAAATAAATAGCACATGACCATGTAAGAAATTAAGCATTTATGCTGGAAAATAACCCAATTTGTTAGTCAATATAATACAAATTGTAAGATTAATGTAAGATTTAATGGATGATAAGAAATTTGTAGTCCTTTGTCCAGTCTCTGCAATGTCTGACTTACTTAACAGGCAAACAGGTATGTATGAAAGCTATTGACAAAATGATGTCTGTCAGAATTATGTGAATGAGATATGAAGGACAATCAGCGAAGCCCAACATTCTCACATGACTTCTGCTGCAGTTAGGTAGTTTGACTAATGTCCCATTAATATAAGTACTGTAACTAATTGGTTTAAATACACTTAGTGAGTTTTAATGGAAATATTAGTTTATGCTGACCACAAATAAAGTCTCTGTGCATTCACATTTGTTTAAAAAAATTATTCTACAGCTGACCACATCATTTTACGTGTAATGTACAATCTCTGAAATTCTTTCCTGGACAGTTCAGATGATGTCCAAATAAAGATGTACAGTTCACAAATGTCTCCGGTGATTTCTTTTACTTGTTTCCCACAATTTTTTTGGACATTGAGTAAATATTTGACAGTTTCTAGAGGATACATTTATCTTCTTGATTTTAAACAAAATACTTAGAACAGCTGTTGCTTGCACAGCATGTGGTGGACAGACAGAATATTCATAAGAATGCAGCCTATCATTTACCTTAAAGCAACACCTTCCTGGTAAATTCGGCAATAATGGCTACTCTACACGTTTCATAATTATGGTAGCTTTAGGAACAAATATATCATATTTATTTATATCATATATGTTTGCCAAGAGTGGTACTGATGGAAAAATGCAAAATATACCCTACTTAATGTATGCAAAGGCACATGTACATGTGTACATATTGAACACATGTGTGATTGGAGTTATAACTAAAGAGAAAAGGGAACTGTTTTAGGCAATTTCACTACTTGAAAAGTGTAAAACAAGCTTAAATCTTTGATCAGCATTGTACTACTTAAACATAATGGAATAGCATTGCTTCTGCATACTGATCTAGTGAAGTGTGAACATTTGTACATACATAGACCTAGACTGTGTATAAAGCACATTCAGTCACTGTGAAAGATACAGTTTGGACACAGCTTTGACCACAAATAAGAGTAGTCTGGTCTCAGTCTGGGTTTTCATGTAAAAGCTGTTCCTGCTGATGCAGTGCAAGTGAAGAAACACTCGGAAAAAATCCAGGCCTGGCTGGACTTAATAGTTAGCGGGTGAAGACCAATGTATGATAGCAATGAGAGTTGGATAGTGTTGAAAGTCAAACCCTGTCTAAATAGAGCTAGAAAAAGCTAGACAGATCTGTGCTACAGATAGCAATTACTCTTTGATATACTGGAATATGTAAAGAAAAAAACATTTAAATATAAAACTCAAGCATTTACTGTAGGTTCTATTGCAAACTGTTTAGTATTTAAAGTTACAGAGGTGAATAAGTCAGAAAAGGTGTTACGGTTCTGTTAACTCAATAGCTCAGTGAGGAACTTCATAGAATGGATTTCTATGGCTGCATGCAAGCCTTACATCACATGCAAGTCAAGCATTGGACTGAGTGGTAAAAAACACACAACTGGGCTCAGGGGTGACTGGGTTTCCATTGGGGAGTTAAAAAATCCCCCTTATCTGTCCGGCAGTCTGATAGACCACCCCTTGGTGGTGAGGCCAACTCTCGGATGGTTTCACATCATTCAACTTTATCCTATGAGGATGCCCATGTCTACTGCATTGAGATTTGGGTGTGCGGTGCATGCGTGATGTTTACTTTTGTTATGTATATTGTTTTTGGTATGGTTTTATGCTGTGCCTTTTTTGAAAACTATATTAACCCATGTGGATCTGGTGTTTGACATTTGGATTACTCATGTAATAAATGTATGTACTTTTTCCGTTTTGTACCTGTTTACCTCTCTAAGCCGTTAAAGTCCCCTTGCCCCAGTTATTATACTGGGGAGATTGTTCTCTAATTTGTTCTCTATTATTTTTGGGATGTTGGCTTTTTCTTGTGGGAGAGTTCCTCTTGTTCAATGTTATGAACTATAACAGAATTGTTAGAGTCAGGAGAGAGTCAGGCCTAATTCTTCACAAATGCTATCCTGGACGAATGGGCAAATATCTCCATAGACACAGTTCAAAATCTTGTGGAGAGCTTTCCCAGAACTGAGAAAGCTTTAATGGTTGCAAAGTGGAGACAAAGTCCATTTAAATAAATGTATGTATTGATGCCTATACACTTTTCTCTGTCTCTTTACTTACCCTAATAAAATGCACTGTGCACACTCACATTAAGGCCTGTACAGGATGCCAGGGATGGGTCAATCATGACATATCCGTGCCACTCATTTTTGGGTGGTGTCCCCTTTAGGGGAACCCATGGATTGCTGGATTGAGTCCAGGATTCTAATAAATGTCTCGGACTGCAGTATTGATAGGTTGATCAAGAGTCTGGACTGTGGAATAGGTAGGAAGAATGGGAGTACCTATCCTATTCCACCCACCCACTACCTTTGAGGTGTGTCTGACCGCTACACAACAGTGATAAAATGAGGTCAGATGACCAATCAGGAGGAAATTATGGTCTTGCTGAAAGACGTCTTAGTAAAAGGATGTCTTCCCTCTGGGAAAAGACTTCCTGATAGGATATACAAATCCCACTGTAGACTAATAATGGGTCTTTACTGGCATGAATGCGTCAGACTTCATTAAATACTGTATATTTATTTATCCTCTTTGACCAAATATAACACAATCACATACATTTAAAAACATTACAATACTGCATTAAGCATACATCAATTTAATAAAATATGAGATATGTCCTATCAATCTGTGATAACATTAAAAAAATCTGTATAGTAGATGTTGCAGGCGTTTTGTCATGACCTTCTCTATACACAAGTCACATGCTTGGTAAAAAAGCCAAGATTTGTGTACTTGTTCTACAGTCCTGTAAACTGAAGTCATCCATGTGCCTGCCGTGATGTGCACATAAGCACACTGTTCTATAATTCTCCTTATCAAATGTGATTTACCGAAACTTTACACAGAGCGAGGTAAGCAAGGCTCGGGTTGCCTGCCTCCTCCATTTAAGAGTATATTTGCAACATGATTCATTGTTGAATGTGATCACATGAAAGAAGCTTGTTTTGTACAGCCTGAAACATCAAAATAATTACTTGACAGCTGACAGTTTGTTTTCTAGAAACCAAAATTTGGGCAAAAGCCTAAAAAAATAAAAGTTGTGGGTAGTAAAATCCTCAGACCAGAAAGTATAAAGAAAATAAAGATCTTTCTGCTTTTATATTTCCAAGCAATTGAAACACAAAGAAAAATCCTTTTTTTTTTCAAAGCATGATGTCAGATGGACAAAAAAGAACAAAACAATAAATTATGAATAGGACTAAATAAAATAATGCCTCTGTGTAATCTTTTTTTGTGGTGAATAAAACTTCTGACATCTTCTTTTGAAAGTGCGCTTTACACACAAATAAACAACATTATTCATTTAAATAAAGTGCAGGTCCCTCATGGACAACCACCACATTATGTAGACAATCTGTCAAAAAAAGATTCAAAATTGGATAATCGTGAATTTGCTCCTCCCTACTCTTCAGCTGTAACACCTTCTTACACATACTGTCAGGAAGTTAATTTATTTTTTTGAGCAGTATATTATATATACATACACATTCCTACAGTCCATTGACCCCCAAAAGACTGGCACCTACAGAGGATTAAACATGGTGGATATCACAGAGAAAAGCACAGCAGGTAAGTATATTTTTTTCGGATATAAAAGCACTTGTCACCATTTTAACAACTTAAAGCTAAGTAAGTAGTATTTTCTGTTGTTTTTTGTCTTGTTCAGGTTAATTACAAAAACACTTTAAAACATATAGTCAAGTCCATAATTATTCATACCCCAAATTTTTATCACAAATTTATGGTTAAGGCAACTAGATTCAACTGTTGCCCCAAACCATAGCTTTTTTTCTTTACCAGCTGTAAAGACAAGGGGACTTGTCACCAGTAGATTTCTATATAATTAACCCCTGGAAAGGGAATCAAAGTCTGTATTCAGTCCAAAATAAAATTGAAGTCCCATCGTAAAAAGTCTAAAAAGTTCCAAAATATATTCATACGTCATTGGTCCTGAATGTCATTGTTTCTCTGGGCTGGATGGGATTGGTGAATATATCCTATTCATGTGTTTAGGTAGTTAAAGCATCATCATCCCTCAACGTGCGTTTTAACAGCGTCTTCTTCAGGAGGTTAGATATCTCAAGGTACCATGTAGTACACAGTTAGAAGCGTATGTTCAAATCTGCCCGCCACAGAGTCACAAAAAGAGAATGAGGGGCCACTGATAGGTATGCGTAGTGCCAATCATTGTAGTTTTCAGAGGGTGCGGTAAGGTGATTGGGCCTCTTAGTTCTCAGGAACTCCGAAACACACACAGCACACCTAAACTCACCTAAAGTTCTACATGTCCCTTGCCATCAAACCCCCAATTATAGGGATGATCCGTGAAAAAAAAAACATACCTGTAATGAAAAATTACTTCTGGACTTCGTGGCAATTATGTTATTGTGTTTTCTTCCACGTTTAACTTCCAAAGTAAAATGTAACCATTGAAAAAAATTTTTTTACATTATCAATAATAAAAAAGTTGTCACTGGTCATACACATTGCTGAAGTTAAATAACCCCCAGAAGACTGACAAGCTTTGAGTATGTGAGATGGCCACTAGCAGAGCTAGAGGGCACAGCAGGTAAGTACAGTGGACCTACTTAACCTACTTGACTTAAGATCAACTTTAGTCATAACCAAATTTTCAGTTTTAACTAAAAACCAAAGATTTGACTTACAACCAGAATTATGGCCGAGACCAGGACATGTTTCTGCTTGAATGGTGACATTTATGTGACCTGATGTCACTAATATGTACAGCACACCAAAATGGACCATCTCACCAATCTACAAAAGGCCCCAAGGCCAGAATCCTGAAGTGCCATCCTTTTTATTCTCCTTCCTAAAAGCCATAGATGTCAACCTAAATGCCAATAACACATTTTTGTTTCTGGTAGGATAGGCACAACTGTTTGGTGAGAACAGAACATACCATGCTTTTTATTCTCAAATGTTTAGGTAAGGGGTGCTTTGGGAGGTAGAGAACCCATCATGGGCATTTTCATTATTTCTTACAGGACAATCAACTTTACTTACAATCAACTTGATTTGCAACCAACCATTGGGAACCATTTCATTTTTTAAGTCAAGGTTGCACTGTATAGATTATAGGATTGTGGAGTGCTTCTCCATGATGATTATTCTTTGATTGATCTCAATATTGATGGTTTCATATTTGCAGTCTGAAAATATGACTGTATGTCCAATTATTGATTACTTTTAAAATATCAGCAATTACCAAGAATATTCACTGTTCTTTCTTAAGACCCCCATACACCTTCAGATCACTCCATCCATTTTCCATTAGATCTAGCAACAACTATGTAGTACCGGGTCCTCCATGATAGAATACATAGTGATTGGAAGGTTTAGAAAATTCCTCATATTACATGGTTTTGGTAGAAGAAAAGTGTATTATCCAGAAATGTTATGGTAAGATTGTAAGGTGTATGGGGGGGGGGGGCTTTACTCACAACACATAGTTCATATTTAAGTAATAATAATGCAGTAGAGATTCATGGTATGTTTCTTCTAGCTTTTAGCATATTAAGTAATAAAAAGTTCAGCATGGGGCCTGGGATATCCAGACACATGAAAGTGATGAAATCTATAATGTAACTGCTAAAGCCCCCCCCCCCCCATACTCCTTTAGATCACTCCATACAATTTCCGTTAGATCTACCAACAACCATGTAGTATAGTGGCCTCCCTGATAGAATACATAGTGATTGGAAGGGTTAAAAAGGTTCTCATATTACATGGTTTTGGTAGAACAAAACATGATTGAACAGAAATTGTATGGCAAGATTGTAAGGTGTACAGGGGCCTTAACACAGAATCATTCTACAGGGATATACAAGGCTGACAAGTAAAATGCTGGATCTGACTCTGCTCAGTTTTGTACTTTATTCAGGAAGGCAAGAAAAGAGTCCTGGATTACAGGCAAAGCCTTGACCGAAGCCGTCACGGGAACTGGAGGGTTTGTTGCATTTCTTTATCGTGTTTTTCTTTTGTATACTTATAAAGACAAAATACTGAAATTGCATTTGCAATGATTATAGTGTTTGGTTGTTTTATTTTTAGCAACAATTGATACTTAGGAGCAAGTCAGTATAGATTATAATGGTTATTAGATTATATTCTCTTTGAATTTCTTATATATTAAAACATATATAAATATATTTCTAAAAAGGATCTTAGTATGTATAAGAGATGGTTTATTAGTTGTCAGATGTTGACATTAGTATGCAAATTGCACACACCTTTAACAAATCCACTGCCTTGCTAAAGAAACTGATGGAAAAGGTGCTTGACTGGCCTAGCATGTCTCCAGACCTAAGCCCCATTTAGCATCTGTGGGGCATCCCCAAACAGAAGTTGGATAAGCACAAGTTCTATACCACCCACCAGTTCTGTGATGTCATCATAGAGGAGTGAAAACGAATTCTAGTAGCAACCTGTGAAGCTCTTGTGAAATCCATTCCCAACACAGTAAAGGTAGTGCTGGAAAATAATGGGTACCAAACAAAATATTGACTCCCTGGGCACAATTTGGGTATATTATACTAAGGAGTGTACTCATTTTGTTGCCAGAGGTTTAGACATTACCCTCCTTAGCAGTCCCATTCCAGCACAGTGGTACAAAAAAATTATTACCATATTTTTCGGACCATAAGACACATTTTTTCACCCCCAAAATTGGAGGCAAAAAGTGCCTGCGTCTTATAATCCGAATGTGCGACCCCCGCGGCCACTCGGCCGCTGGTGGTCGCATCTTGGCTGCCCGCCAACTCCCCCGGCACGGAGATTAGCCGGGGGAGCTGGAGGAACTCTCAGTTGAGAGATGCCGGCTGGTGTCGGCTCTCTCAGCTGTACTGTAAAATTGCCTGTCAGCAGAGCTTTGCTTGGCAATGGAGAGAGAGATGAACTGCCATCTTTCCCTCTCTCAGTGTCAGTGGGAACCGCAATAACTCGGCACTTCCCACTGACACAATCACAGCTGATCTTCCCAGCTGTTTAGAGCAGAGGAGAGGGAGAAGGCTGCAGATTTCTGCCCCCTCCTTCCTCCTCCTCCCGAGTGTTCAGTGTGAAGACGCTGAGCTTGAGAGTATACTGCTGCTAGTGACCCCTGCTGGCTGAATTGAATATTGCCTTCATTGAATTCATTGCATTAACCCAATTGATGTGAAAACTTAATAAATCTTATTTTTTCTGGATTTCCTGCCCTAAAAACTGTGTGCGTCTTATGGTCCGGTGCGTCTTATAGTCCGAAAAATATGGTACATAGGGCTGCCATACCAATGTGACACCCATGTGACAGTCCCCAGAGGGCACAGTCCCTGGCTAGCATCACTGGAGGACACCAGGATGAACTGGAGCAGGTAAGCGAAAATTTAACTTGAGCCACACTCAGGAATACCACCAAGAAAGTTAATGGATTGGTGTTGAGTTCTTGAGAGGACAGCAAATTTCCACTATTATAAAGGCTGTACATTGACTACTTTACATTGTATCAAAGTTTTATATCTATTCCTAAGCAGATCATTGTTATGTAACATAACACAGTAATTTTCGTAAAATTGAACAACCAAATTGTGAAACACCTACATTGTTTCAAAGTGTCATAATCTCAGTGTTCTCACATGAAAAACTATATACCACAATGTCAGAGTTACAGTGGAGGAAATAATTATTTGACCCCTCACTGATTTTGTAAGTTTGT
>CM070032.1:41677523-41709168 GCA_036250615.1 Ptychadena robeensis | reverse complement strand
CTCCCCGCGGTGAAATAAGTATTTGAAACCCTACCAACCATAAGAGGTCTGGCTGACAACAGATTGGTTAGACACTTCTACTCAATGAGTCACCCTCATTAAGGACACCGTCTTAAACTAGTCACCTGTATAAAAAAGCACCTCTCCCCAGAATCAACAATCAATAAGCAGACTCCAAACTATCAACATGGGAAGCCAAAGAGTCTGTCCAAGGATGTCAGAGACAAATTGTAGACCTGCACAGGCTGGAATGGGGCTACACAAACCATTAGCAAAAAATGGGAGAGAGAAGGTGACAAGCTGTTGGGTGCGATGTTCGAAAATGGAAGGCGCACAAACTGACAATCAACGACCTCGTCTGGGCTCCAGCAAGATATTCACCGCGTGGGGTGTCAAGGGTTCTGAGAAAGCGTGAAAAAAGTCCTAGAACTACACGGGGAGGGGAGGAGTGATTAATGACCTCAAATTAGCAGGGACCACAGTAACACAAAAAACCATTGTAAAAAAACATTACACTCGCAATAGATTAAAATCCTGCAGGGTCCCCCTGCTCAGGAAGGCAAAGTGCCGGCCCGTCTGACAGTTTGCAATGACACCTGAATGATTGCAGAGAGTGCCTGGGAGAAGGTGCTTGGTCTGATGAGACACAAATAGAGGTTCTTTGGCATTAACTCAACTCGCTGTGTTTGGAGGAAAGACAAAAATGCTGCCTATGATCCCCAAAACACCGTCCACCACTGTCAAGCATGGAGGGTGGAATTACACATTTTGCTTTGGCGTGGTGTTTTTCTCTAAGGGCACCAGGACAACTTACATCGCATATTAACGGAGAAAATGACGGAGCCATGTATCGTGAAATCCTAAAGCGACAACCCTCCTTCCCTCTGCACCGAAACTGCAAATGGGTCGTGGTGGGTCCTGCTTCCAGCACGACAATGACCCACAAACATACAGCCAAAGGCAACAAAGGAGTGGCTTCAAAGAAGAAGCACACACATTAAGGTCATGGAGTGGCCTAGTCAGTTCTCCAGGACTCTAATCCAATAGAAAACCTATGGAGGAGCTCAAGCTCCAGAGTTGCACAGGAGACACCTCGAAAACCTTAGGGATTTAGAGATGATCTGCACAGAGGAATGGACCAACCATTCCTCTCTAAAATTGTGCAGCCAAACTTGGTCATCAATTACAAGACAACGTTTGACCTCTGTGCTTGCCAAACAAGGGTTTTTCCACCAAGTATTAGCTCTTTTTTGTTAGAGGGTTTCAAAAACTCTATTTCACTCCATGACACATGTCAAATCACGTTCTAATCTTTTATTTTTTCGATTTTCCTTTTGATGTCGCTATGATCTGCCACTGTTACAATTAAACCTACCATTGAAATGCTACTGTTTTGAGACTGTTCATTTCTTTTGGACAAACTTACAAAATCAGTGAGGGGTCAAATAATTATTTCCTCCACTGTAACTCATTGAGAGCATGCTGAGCAGAGTATAAAAACAATAATTCTATATATTCATATAAAACACTTAGTACTTAAATGTTAGATTTCAAGAATTTCTGCCAAGCTGTCAACTGTCTGGTTGGTAAATCCTGGTTGTGGCATGCAGCCAGACACCGGAGCTGGCACCGCTCAAATCTAAATGTCACTATACATTTGTCTATGCTCCAAGTCACGTCCCACCTCTCAGTCTATTTTTTGTATGCACAGATATTTACATTAAAGCTGAATTAACTAAACAACATCAAATTCCAGACCTGAAAACTGAAGAAAGATAAAATATTAGTGAATTATGAATTTACTTTACGAAATGTGGAATTGTTTTAGAAATTGTGATGTTTTAAAAATGGTGCCAGACATACTTTTCCTAATTACATTTATAGACATCAAGGCTTCTCTGTAGGGGAGTGCCAGCCGGGCACTAACAAGGTTTATGATTTTATAGGTGGTCTCCCTACTTTGGTATGGCAGCTATAACTATCTACCGTATATACTGGAGTATAAGCAGAGTTTTTCAGACCAGAAAATGTGCTGAAAAGGCCCCCCTTTGCTTATACTCAAGTCAGGGTCAGAGTCAGGGTCCCATTTACCTGTCCCAGTGTTCGCTGTTCTCCCTGCAGACACGGGCAGCCTCTATGGATTGTCTTATGTGCATTCGCTATTCTATTGGCTGCATTCCAGAGAGCGAATGGTGAAATGTAAACAAACCCAAAGGCAGCACCATCTTGTGGACTATTTGTTAATTTTTATTGGAGAATGTAGAATTTCAATGAGAAAACTCCACTACTTATGATTCAAACATCAAAATAAGTCACCATTTACATTCCATTTATTGGTCCCAATAATAATAATAAAGACTTTTTAAATGCTTATACTCAAGTCAGGGTTCTACTTACCTGTCTGGGTGTTCGCTGGTCTCCCTGCAGACACGGGCAGCCTCTATGGATTGTCCTATGTGCATTCGCTATTCTATTGGCAGCATTTCAAAGAGTGGATAGTGAAATGTAAACAAACCTAAAGGCAGTGCCATCTTGTTGATTTTTACTGGAGAATGTAGAATTTCAATTAGAAAACTCTACTACTTAATCAAAATAAGTAATTCTATGTATTGGTCCCAATAATAATGATAATGTTTTTTTTAATTTTTAAATGGAAATAAATTTTTGTGTTTGAAATGCTGTTCTCTTAACTGTATTGAGGTTGTGGCACTAAGATTCATCTGTTTTGTGCTTTCTCTATATTTTGTCAATTAGAAATCTCCACTATCTGACTTTGCATTTCCCACCCTCGGCTTATGCTCAATAGATTTTTGTAGATAAAATAGGCACCTCTGCTTATATTCAGGTCGGCTTATGCTCGCGTATATACGGTATATTCACCCTTGTGTCTACATTTCTGCCAAACAGAAGTTAAGCCTTGACCTTGTGATCAAAAGCAAATGCCATTTGAATAGATGGACAGACAGAATTGATGAATTCACCTTGGAAGTTCCAGCACTAAATATTTAATTGGGGTCTCCCAGGAGTGTTCTAAGCTTATGTGATTTACTAGCCTGGTCCACTGTTTTCTTTGGATTTCACACAATATTTCTATTTATCCTCCAATTCCAAAGTATGTGATTTTTTTGGCCCAAAGAGGATCTGGCACAAGTACCAACTAAGACTGTCAAGAAAGACCATAACACCTCTGCATTTCTTTATTCATATAGGCTTCTTCTGCACCTGATTACAGAGGAGCAGGTGAAGGTGTAATGGGTGCAGGGTCAGGCAGGGGTTAAGCAGGCGTCTGCTGGTTTCACCAGGGGAGAGGTCACTTTTCTCCAAAAGTTTCCAGACAGCGCTCGTCTGCATGTATGACAAGCAGCATATACAATATTCATATCTGCAACATTTTTGCAAATTTTTTTACCTAATATTTGCAATAAATTTGTAAATTTGAGAATTTCTTGATCTCCAGTCATTATTATCTTCATTGTGCAAATCGGCACTTGTACATACGCATATTACAATCGCAATGCATGGCAGTCCTCGGTATTGATGTAAAAAATCTTGAATATTCCAGATTACGAAGATAAAGCAGTATACTCGAGATCTTCGTGAATTCGTGAAAGTGCTGATATTCGCAATAAAAGTTCACGATTAGAATATTCACGATCAACACTAGTCTACACCTTTCTAGTAGCCACACACTCACTAAGATCCCTCACAGCAGACTCTAAAGCAGCCCATACACGGGTCAGATTTTCAATCAATCGACTTAAATACGATCAATTGTAAATCGATTGATTAAGAATTGGTTTGCCCACCTGGTTAAACGACTAATCGATCAAAATTTGTAAAAATTCAGTCGTTTTTTGATCGGACTGATGGATGAAATTTTGATCGGTCGATTTGAAAAATTGGTTCGGTATAGTAAGTGTGGTCAACCAATTTTTGATCGATTTTTTTTCTACTATTCTACCTCACTTCTGATGAAAATTTCAAAAATCGGACTATTTTGCATCGATTTTATTGTCGACAGTGAAAAAAAAACTCGATCAAAAATTGATCAAAATCTGTTGTTTGTTTGTACTACATATGGGGCATGAGACAATCGAACATACAAGTTATAACCAGACGTAAATTGTTTTAAGTTGATTGATTGAAAATCTGACCCGTGTATGGGCTGCTTAAGGCTATGTTTCCACTTTGACATTTTGCCCTCGCAGTCTCCAGTGTCAAACCGCAACATGGACCTGCAGGCAATATGTCCTGTCCCTCCCATCCCACTTCCCGGCTGATCGCACCCTTAGAAAGTGAATGAGTGCGGTTAAGAATCCATGGATGGAGACGCGATTTTTAATGCGTCCATTTAGCTGTATGGCCGCGATCAGGGGCCATCGACCACATGTGTCCATGCCAAATCGCCGCCGACTTCAGCTGTGAAGGTGACCCCATTCAAATGTAGATGAGATTAGAATCGCGGGAGATCGGAGGAGATCGCCCCCATGTTAGTAATGAGCGGCATAGGCAATAATTAAATTCGCAATATTTCACGAATAATTCTACTAATGTTCGATTCGATATTTACGAATATTTGCAATGCAAGTGTATTGCCTTGCATTGCGAAAATATATTCGCAATTATAATTGCAACACGTTTACCTTTAAAATGAATGGTCACAATGCATTGCACTGGAATTAAAAATGTTCGCAAATATTCAAGATTGCGAATAGCCAATATTTGTCTAATATATTCGTAATTTGAATATTCAAGCTCAACACAACCCCATGTTAGCTTTTTCTGCACAGTAAGCTGATAAGGCTGCCAAATCCCTGTTTCTAAGGAAATTAAGCCCCCACTTTAGATCACTCCATACAATTTCCTTTAGATCTACCAACAATTATGTAGTGCCAGGTCCTCCCTAATAGAATTCATAGTGATTGGAAGGTTTAGAAAGGTCCTCGGATTACATGGTTTTAGTAGAACAAAAGTTGATTGTATATAAATTGCTATTCCAGTTCTCTGGGCTAGGAGATATCCATACCCTTAGGTGGGATAGGGAAGTCAGTCACTTACATTCCCTTGGTGATCCTCAGGCATGCGGCCTGTCCCACAGGCAACAGCTGGATCTGCAACTCAGAACCGCTTGCACAGAAAGACCCAGTAAAACTCACAGGCTAACTTATAGGCATAGGCTCCACTATGCATTAAAGATTTGCTGCGTTAGCGGAACCAATAAACGCAACTCATGCGTTAGGGGTGTGTGAAGGGATGCGCTTGTGACATATCTGTTTTTCTTGTATTTGTTTTTACCATGAACGGATTGATCAACGCATCAAACAACGCATACCATTGCATTTCAACTGACTCATAACATTTTCTATGGATGCGTCAATGCACCCATACTTTTGTTGGCTAAGCGCAGTGCTTGGTGGGGTTCCGCACACACACACTACCTGCCCGGTGCGTCCTCTGTTCACATACATTGGCGGATCAGCTCAACGCCATGTGAACAGAGGATTTGCTGGGCAGGTAATGTGTATGCGTTTAATGTAGGGGTCCCGACGGAGCACACAAAGCCTAAGGCCTTGACTCTACTATGCGTTAAAACCCTGCATTTGACGATGTTGACGTATCCATTGAAAATCAATGGATATGTCTACACATCCATTGGTCTGATCCATCAGCTTGCGTTGAGTTAAAATCAACCATTGATTGGACCATATCCATTGATTTTCAATGGATGCGTCAACTTCGTCAAATGCAAGGTTTTAACGCATAGTGGGGTCAAGGCCTTAGGCTTTGTGTGCTCTGTCGGGACCCCCTACGTTAAGTGCATACACATTACCTGCCCGGCAAATCCTCTGTTCACATGGCATTGAGACGATCTGCCAATGTATGTGAACAGAGGATGCAGTGTGTGTGTGCGGAACCCCACCAAGCACTGCGCTTAGCGTAGGGGCTCCCCACGGAGCACACAATGCACTGGAAACATACCCTTAGACTAGGCTAGCTAATTTCTTATGGCCAATTCCTTATGGACAGGGCATATGTTTAAAACACTATTCTAGCACCCTGCTACACTGGCTCAAATCTGTTCTTTAATACTGACTTAGAAAGTGTTGAATAATGAACTACCATTACTACCATAATTGTATTTAGCTAACTATTTTAATTGTCATACATCATCCAGAAAGCTTAAATTTTCCACAATACATGAGAATCTCTTTCTTTTTAGCAGCACACATTGTCTGTTGTAGCTTGGTATATACAAAATATTGTAAATCTAAGAATTGTATGCTTGAATCACAGATGGTCATTGCTTTTGATGGCTTTATGTCTGTTTATGTTACTTGAAATGTATCTAATTCAATGTAACCGCTGACATTCCTCCTATAAACAAGGAACTGGCCATATGCTGTATACATTGATCCATAATACGCCTTAAAGTAACCTACCTCACACTCGCACAATAAACATATCACAGTTATTACCTCTGTATTTATCGTTCTGTCCTATAAAGAAACATACACATTTGTCTACAGAGATTTATCAACTGAAATAAATCTTCTTTACTTTCATAATATAAACACCCTCAATTTGTGTTTACTGAGTGTTTACCGTGCTCTTCATTCCACCATGTAAGTGGTTCCCAGGCATATGATATAGTCAGGGAAATCCTTGCTTAAGATATAGACACATAGATGTGTTCAGAATAATAGCAGTATGTAAAAAGAGTGAATGAAACTCAAAATCTTCATAATAGCTTTGATATCCCTACAAGCAAACCCACTGGGAACACACTATAGTCCAATAAAAAAATATATTACATTTGTATTATTTCTTTACAGAAATATTAGGATGCACCATGTCTGCATTCTACTTTACAAAAAATCACAATATAAACTAAACATTTTTTGACTCCTTTGAATCACTACTACAACTAATATTGAGTTATCTAAGCCAGTGTTTTTCAACCACTGTTCCGGGGCACACTAGTGTGCCGCGGGATGTTGCCTGGTGTGCCGTGGGTTTTTGACCCCTCCCTCGGCCCTCCTATCTAGCTGCCTCTTATAGTATAAGCCTTATACTATAAGAGGCAGCTAGATAGGAGGGCTAAGCAACCGCATCCTCACAGAGCCGGTCCGTGTATAACAGGGATCGGCTGTATAACACGGAACGGCTGTATAAGTCTTATACTATAAGACTTATACAGCCGATCCGTGTTATACACGGACCGGCTCTGTGAGGATGCGGTTGCTTAGCAACACGTGTCTCCACACACAGGGGGCGGTGTTTTTGCTCTGCTGGTACGCATCTGCGTTCCAGCGGGGCACCTGCTGATGACGTACTTCCGGCGGGAATCGGAAGTGCGCCGCAATTATGCGTATCTTTGATGCCCTCCGATTTTTTTCACGGAACAAGTGTGCCTTTGCCCAAAAAAGGTTGAAAAACACTGATCTAAGCAACTGTTGCACATCTGAGTTGACCAGGCTCTGACAGCTGTAAACATTTCAGCTCAGGATTATTGAACAACTTTTATATTATAGCTAAAAGACATTAATTTTTAAAATGCAAGGCTGCCTAAGCAAAATCACAGAACAACTATTTTACATTTTATGAGAGGTACATTTGACTAACCTGACCCGCTTCTCTTCCAAAACTGCGCTGAAAATAAAAAAAAGCACCTTCTCTAATTTTACTAGCCTGCTGTTATTTGCCATTTTAGGTTTTATACTATTCAGACATGATTCTATCACCCTATGAAAAGAAGGCTACATTTCTGTACTGAGTGCAGTAACATTGCAAATATTATTGAAGGCTTTTACACATGAAAGAGATTTGCCTAGAATAATGTCAGATATATAATATTTCAGCACCGCTAATCTCCTAGATCCCGATGTTTAATGTAATTTGGAAAGGTATTGCGGCAGTGCTTCTGTGTCCCCCAATTTTGTCCCTATCCTTAAAAATTAGGATGAGGATTCTCATTTAAGGGACAATTTATAAAAATAAAATGTGTTATTCTTACAGTTCTATGACCATTTATATATTCTGGAATATTTGATTGAATGTTTTATAGTCTATACTTAACACAGATATTTCTGCTACCTGTTGCTACATAGCTGTTGCAATCTACAAAATCTACCACTGTCACAAACAGTAAGGTCAATTAATATTTGAACAGAAACAACTTTTTACTGGTTCTAGTTCTGTACATTACCACAATGAAAATTAAACAAGTCTGGTGCAGTTGAACTGCAGACTTTAACTTTAATTCAGTGAGAACAGAAAGATTGCATATAAGTGGGAGGGACTAAATCTTTTTGCTAAACAATCACTTTTTTTCTGTTTTAATCATTTTTAATGTTTAAACAAATAGAAACAATCAAATAACAAAGGTTCCTGAGTAATTATTATAGGCAAAGAAGTTGTACTTTTTGTATTAATACAGATGACTCATGTAAATTAAGTACGATGCTACAGGCAACTTAAACATAGTCTGATACTTACAATATATAGGGTGAACTCTAAGATGCTCAGTGCACAATGTAACAGGTTTAAAACTAGAACTGCGTGATATAATAGAAAAGTAAATAA
The DNA here is from genome assembly GCA_036250615.1 of Ptychadena robeensis. Classification (NCBI taxonomy): domain Eukaryota; kingdom Metazoa; phylum Chordata; class Amphibia; order Anura; family Ptychadenidae; genus Ptychadena; species Ptychadena robeensis. The sequence continues at coordinate 41,700,585 of CM070032.1, read as the reverse complement.
AGTCACGCAACAACAAGAGATGCGCTCTTCGGAAACTTAAGGTCCCCTCATGAGTCAAAAGGTGGGAAATACATCCAAAAATATGGCACCGTATTTGTGGAGAGATATTTGGGGAGAGTAGGAGAATTCAAAGCACGGGGTCCAAATACATAAAAAGTTAGAGTGGGTATCAGTAAGGGTGCTGGAAAGCTGCTTGTTAAGAAAAAAGAGTCCACCTTAGTGGTAAAGGCTGTGTAGGATATGAGTTGGACAATGGTCATTATGGCTGCCAGCAGGATATCATTTGTATTGTACTTTGGTCAGGCAAGGGAACTTGAAGTGAAGTAATGCTAACCAAGGGTCTTTTGGAACTGTTTTTAGGAATAAGGCATTTGAGAATCTGAAAACTTTAGTCAAAAAATCAAGATCAACCTCTTCCAGTATGATGACAAGTATGGAGAAGGTGGAGCATCTCATGATAAAAAGCAAAGTGAAATATTCTTCAAAGGCCAAGTCAGTCACCAGATCTGAACCCAATGGAGCTGCATTTCACACGTTGAACACTAAACTTCACACAGAAAGGCCCACAAACAAACAGCAGCTGAATGCCACTGCAGTAAATGCCCGCAGGGTGCTATGTCTGTACAATTGTTTATTTTTTAAGCGCTACAGGCAATCGTGGCAGATTACAATGCAATCTGTGATTCCCCACTCTCCCCTGCTCAAATTTAAGGAGGAGAATCGACATTGTCTCCTTAACATGGAGTTCAATGGCACTGCCCCCCTTGCCTCTTTAACGTCATCGATGAAACTGGAGAAGTGGACCCAGAAGGATCGGTGGGAATGATAACACAAAGAGATGCTGCAGGCTCCCTACAGACAGATAATCTAGCCCGACTGTTGCTCATGGTAAGTTATTGTTAGTAAACTTGGGCCAAACATCCATGAGGTTAGGAAGGTGGAAATCCGACATCTCCTGTTGTCTTTGAGTTCAAAACTTCAGGCTGTCATTGCCATTGAATGGTTTTCAACCAAGTAATAAGCGTTTCATTTTCATTCTGATTGTGTAAAAAAAATTTTTTTCATATTTCTATGCAATCTTTTTATTCAACCCACTGACTTAAAACTGAAAGTCTACAGTTTAATGGCATCTGAGTTGTTTCATTAAAAATTCATTGTAGTAATGTACCAATTAGAAAATCTTTGTCACTATCCAAATTTCTATGGACCTAATTGTACATTGAGAAGAGACCCCTTTGTGGGACAATTGAACCTTTGTGGAAACTGATGGATTACAACTTTGGAGTATACAACTGTGCAGGTAGGTATTATACAGTTGCCCAGGGTGTAGAGTAAAAACACCACCCCTGAGCGGAAATTTCCTCTGGTTTAGCAGAGGCTAGGGGACTTTAACGGTTTCAAAATAGGTCAGCCATGGTGCAACATAGTAATAACATGAATCATACTCCTATTAAAAATAATATATCGATTGTTTAATGTCCATAAAAACAATGGAAGTATTCCAATCTTGATGCAGTAGTAGATGTTGATATAAGGCCAAATGAGTCACCAGGTATTATCCAGAAAGCCTGTCCAGAGAGATGGTGAAGCTGATGGTAATAGAATAGATATCATATACGGGCGTTAAGCCACCCCAACGTACATTTCGTCATATTAACTTCATCAGGGGGTAACCAATGGAAAGTGTTTATTGAGTAATGTACCATGATGGAATACAGAGAAGCAGGCAGCACTGGGGTCGAGTCCAGAGAACGGGGAGCCTTCAGGTAACGCAACATGTGTAAGGCGTAGCTTGGTTTAATACCGGTAAGCGGAGTAGTCCAGGTAAGTTTTGTAGTGGTATATTGGGTATCATATGTGAAGCTCGCCGAAGATGAAACCTCCCCCATATGTGCAGGTAGGTATGTTGAAGGGTAGATAGTTAAATAAAATAAACAAAATAATAAAAAAGTCTTCTTTATGTGGTCTAATTTCTAGGACTTTTCTTTAAACCCCGTTGGTAACAGGAGACCTCTCTATTCATTCCTTTGGAGATTCATTCCGGATACTCAATGAGCACCTTAACAAGGGGTCTCCCCCTCATTGAGGTATGGCATGGGTCCTGAGGAGACAGGGATGGGGGGTGCTCCCCTTTGCTTTCTATCCAGGTTTGCCAAAAGGGGTCTGCTATGCTCTTGAGGCAGGATTTCACGCTGTCCATGGCCCCCTTCTACAGGCTTAACAGACCAGTTTGCTAAGGATGGGGGGACCCCACTCTTTTTAAGGTCCCCTTTTCCAGAAAAATTAGACCCTATGCCAGAAGGGGGTCTGGTATGCACAAGGGGGTGACCCTAGGCTGTTCATAGCCCCCCTCTGCCAGAGTATACCAAATCCTATGCTGAAAGGGGATATGGTATTCTCTGTGGGGGACCCCATGCTTTTTTTTGTTGTATTTTTGTAAAATGTAAATTCTGCCATTAGACATGGAAAAAACACAAAACATAAAAATAAAATTATGTTGGGGGGGGGGGGTGGAAGCTTAGCCATTGATACCCCTTTGGCATGACACTGTGCAGGTGTTTGCACCCATATCACACTTTTTTATTGCTATTGTGGCTACAAATATGCTCTGAAGGTTTGTGAATTTTGTCATTACAATCAATGCGGTTCACCGTGAATATGAGAACCACGGGAATTTATGGAAAAGCCAGCGAACGGTCCGTGAATCCTGCACCCGATGTTCGTCCATCACTAACGTGCAACAGCAGACTATAAGAACACAATCATTACATTTTCTATCTGGAAATAAAACTAAAGCATTAAAAATCTCTGATTGCAAAAAAACTTATAAAATTTAGAAAATAAAAAAATTAAATGTTAGTGCTTTTTTGGGGCAGAAACAGTTCAATTCCTGTAAAAAGGAAGCCACGTCTTTAATAGTGACAAGTCAATTACCAAACGGCAGGCTGCATAGTATTCTGTATCCAATCCAGCTGCTTTGCTTATCCATGTTCCAGTCCAACACTTCTCAAAGGGGGAAGTCATAATACAGAAAGTTCTACGCCATTATCATTGCTGAAAATCAAAGGAGCCAATGATGTGCAAAAACACTTTGAATTTAGATAGATAAAATTAAAAGTGTTACAGAGGGAACATGAACTTGTTACTTGTTTGGACCTCACAATGTGCAAACCAATCAGATCTGAGCTAAATAATCTATGATCCATGTGAAACAAACTTAAGTCTTTCTTCAATATTGAATTTGGAATACTATTACACATGTGGGACGGGTGTTTGACTCGATAGACTAGGCTTCTTCTGGCTTTTCTTTAATAGTGACTTTCTGCCCTTCTACTTGGGAGTTTTGGGTCTTTGCAGTAAATCCCTATTAACATCCATTGGGAGGCTGAACTGGCATAATGTGTTGCATTGCCAAAAGTGTGTATGGTGTGAAGAGACTTAAAACTTTTTCCAGCTAGCGGTCCACTATTGATATTGGTTGCCATCAATTTTGTTTACTAATACTGTATTTTCCGAAATATAAGACAACTTTGGAACACAGGTAAATGTGTTCAAAAGTCGGGGGTCGTCTGATACGCCGGGTGTTGTCGTGGGGGGGGGGGGGGGGTTGGGTACTAGGTTGCTCTCCTGTCCCGGGCTGATCATCTAGGGGATTTTCATAATTCCCTTCCAGCCCCTCCTTCCCAGTGTCTGTGAAAGGAACTGGCTGCTACTGACGGCAAGGACATTGTGCATTGTGGCTGAAATTGGTATTGTAGGGATATTAAGACTAAAGCTAGAATACATAAAATAGCTGTACATACTTCATACACAACTGTATTACACTATATTACATTTTTAGATTTCTAGGGGTTGAAAGTCAGAGTAGACATAACATTTTTTATTTGGTGTGCGTTTGAAGAGAGGTAGTCTTATACAGCGAGAATATCCCAAACTCTATATTTAAACTGGAAAAGTTGGGGGTCGTCGTATACGCCCCGTCGTCGTATACGCCGGAAAATATGGTAAATTCATATTACAATCGCTAAACAAATGTAAAACTATTGCTAGAAGTTTCAAGAATATTAATGTGAATTTAAATATCTTTTCACATATTATATAACTTGCACAGTCCTCCTAACTAAAATGTAAACAAACAGAATTGTCTAAAATACAAGAAAAACTTGAAAAATGTGGTTCCATCAGAAAAATATTATGGTTTCCCTCACATACATAGATATGTATGTCTTGTATGACAACATTGGATGTGCTTCCTAATGTAATTTACATAATCATAGCTAGAGTTTTTGTACTGTTATGCTAAAACATTTGAAATACCTTACCAGCAATTAAGATCAATCCTGAAGCCACAGCGAGGGCTGTAAAATATTGGTTTCCCTGTCCGTTGCCAGACATAAATTAAACTAAACTCAAATGTATAGGATGACGCCGGTAGTCTGTGAAGCCTTTAGGAATAGATTTCAAGATTAGTGCACAATTCTTCGCATGGAATAATTAAAAGTGATGAATACGAAAACATACCTGTCCATTCGGTAATTCAAATCGCTCAAAAACCTTAAGCAAGGCCGCTCTCTGTGACTGTAGGGTTTGCCAAGACCTCCGAAGGAAACCAGAGCTGACAGTCATGTAGGCTTAAGCAGTACATGGAATTTACATTGAAAACCATAGAACAAAGCACAACAATTCTACAATAGGTTGTATGTTAATCTTGATCTACTGTAGAAAATGAGAAGAATAGATGTTCAACAGCAAGATGGCTATTGTGTTCTTTATGGAGAACATTGAAGTCCCTGAATACTATACACATAAACTGAAACCAGAGCATTGGAGGCAATAAACTTCAATATGTCTGTTAAAAATTAGCAGCTATTTCTTTTTATTAACTCTCGTGTTACACAGGAGTTTGGGTAAACTTCTTGGGGCCCCAATAAGAAATCTGAAAAAGCCAACCATCAAAGAAATTCTATGGGGCACTTCTATCTTTATTGTAGCAAAGATACAATCACATACCTGCTATCACATGTTCAAATCACCAACAAAACCATTCAGTCTACGCACCCGCTCTCAAGCCATCTGGAACTCCAATTAGAAGTTAGCATACTCACTGAAGTGTGGAATGTCCTGTTAAACTGGTGAAATATTCTCACTGTGGGATCAAGTGGCAATAATAACAAAAAATTTTAGTTTCATAAACTGAGGTTATTTACTGTATCTCTTTTTCACTGTTGGTACAAGATCTTTATTTTACAGCTAGACATGTACTAGATGTACCAATTTCCACAAATTTTAAGAGAAAACAAAGAATAAGCTGTTACCCGCTCTATCTTTCATTAAATCTCCTGACAAGCTTATGAAACAGTAGGAAGTATGGAATGGGAAAGCAGAGGAATTACTGCAATCTTCTAAGTGTGATCAGAATTGACATTGAGCTATTGAACTCTGTACAACATGGTTATTACAACAAAGCTGGACAACAAAAAGCACATACCATATTTTTCGGACTATAAGACTAACCATAAGACGCACCCAGTTTTTAGAGCAGAAAACCAGAAAAAAATATTTTATACGTTTTCACATCAATTGGGTTAATTCAATGGATAAAATGAATGCAATATAAAATTCAGCCAGTAGATGTCACTAGCAGCAGTACTATGTCATCTTCCTCACTGACTGGGAGAAGGGGGCCCGTGGGCAGGAGGGGGGCCATGTCTGCGGAAGCTGCAGAGTGATTGCAATTTCCACAGACTCAGAGAGAGGGGTAGACAGTAGTTCATCCATCTCTCCCTTCATTGCTTATACCAGCAGGGCTCTGGCCTCTGCTGGCATAAGCAATACAGTTCAGATGGGAGATCCAGTCACCGGCCGTGGCCACATCTCTCATCTGACAGCTCTCTGACTAATCTCCTTGCTGGGAGAGCTGGTGAGAAAGGCAAAACGCGGCATCGCACATTCGGACCATAAGACGCAGACACTCCCCCCCCCCCCGATTTTTTGGGGGGGGTGTGTCCTATAGTCCGAAAAATAATTAAGAAATGCTGTTACCTCCGGAGTTTCGTGCTTTTTATGCCAGAAAGACTCCATATGGGTTATGGACCGTACTGGGTTCAGGCATAACGCCCAGGAGGTTAATATTCCAGTTATAGTGAAAAAATAGCACTGTAAGTTTCCTTTAACACATGTTGCTGGGGCCTAGAAAAACCTTGTTAATAGCTGGTTACATATACCTCAGTCTACCTTCATCAAAACACCATGTACAAGACTGTTATATGGTCACTCCAAAAGAGGATAGAAACATGTGATGAACCCTTTCATTGCTGGTCTAAATTGTGCACTGCGAGATATTATCTTACCTTTATTTTAGAGATGGTCGAATGTTTTACTTTGTGAGTCGATTGCATAGGCCCTGAACATGATACCCTCACCAAAATTACTAGAGATGTAGAGAATAGTTGTGGGAACATTAAAAAAAACTATTGCTCTAGCACATTCGACCTGACCTGACTTGACACTGAACTTTTTGTTATAAGGAGGGATCAGAAACGTTCATTCCATTGGGTGCCAACCAACATCCCAATATGAATATCTCTAAGGAAGTGGGCCTAGGCCCTATTCCTAGGTACAGAGGCCACAGGCCAGCCAAATTCCCTTACCTAGGTAGGGGACTAGGGGACTTTAACGGTTAGCTCCAGATGTATTACCAGAAAAGGTAGGTGTGTGAATTATTTTTTTTTTCCTATATATTCGGCTTCAGAGTGATTTCAAGTACATGTGGAGCGTGGAACTGTCCTTGTCACTCAATGATGGAACATGGATGGGCACCGGATAAAGTTCATATGCATAGCATGTGGGGAGGTCGCCTACCTTTTCTGGTAATACATCTGGAGCTAACCGTTAAAGTCCCCTAGTCCCTTACCTAGGTAAGGGAATTTGGCTGGCCTGTGGCCTCTGTACCTAGGAATAGGGCCTAGGCCCACTTCCTTATGCAAAGCAAAAACTATTTGTGTTAGAGCAAAACTTTCTTTTTTGTACTATACCCTTCACTATATCTCCAGCACATTTTATAATGATAAAATGCTCAGGGGCTTTGCAATTAACGTACAAAGTGGAACTAGTCAAATGTCCAAACAAAAAATTTCTGCTGTCTATGGAAACCATTACAGTCCTTCCTGGAGAATGTAATTGTAAAATAAAAATTTGTTATTTCGAAAGCTAAACTATAAACAGAACTAACTAAAATGTTAAAGCAGACCTACCATCAAGTTCATCTATGCATGAATGGCACTAGAAGTTCTGATAATAAGGAGGAATGCATAAAACATAACTTACCTGTAATGAGTAATTTAAGAAGGTGCCCTGCAGCCCCTCCTCTCTTCCTGGCTCTCATGATGCGCTCTCCTGAAAGAGCCTGAAATCTCTGAGCACAGTGACAGCTCTGCATCGAAAGTACACAGATGAATTTTCCCATAAACACACCACAGTGGCCACTCGCGACATTGCACTATGGGTTAACCAACGGAAGCCTAGAAAATAAAGATGGAATCTCTCATATGATTCCAGGGAACAGCAGGTAATTATATTTCAGGATTGTAGAGCCACCAACTCAGAGTTAAGTCAGACTTTAATTTCACATATTTATTTTTTGATTTTAAGTATACATCCGCTTGTCTCGGTTTCCAGTACGACCAACTTCAAGTCTTAGGTGAGCACTTCCTCATACCATACGTTTCCTACGTGGGTTCTCTCCACCATCAATGATATATTTATATGATAACCTTTCAAATAAATAGGCGATAATATGCATTACACCATCATAGAGATTTTGACCCAAAAACAGGTATCTTTCATTTTATATCTCTTTCATAGAAGTACAAAGCACTTGGTTGTGTGCATCTGCAAGTCATTTCCAGATCAGTTAGTGTCCAGCTGGAATTTTATAAGCCTGTTCTCTATTACCTGTAGGAATGTTGGCAACACACAGGATCAGTGCTGTACTTATTCATGGGATCCTGGACATCTCAAGCAGAAATATAAAGCACAGAAAGATGTTTTAGATCATCAGACCAGTTGATCAGAATCAGCAGAAGGTGGGCGGTTGGCATAATATCAATGTGTTCTTAATTAGAAATAAGTCACATTGTCACAGTCACCTCTACAACTGATTCGAGGCTGGGGCATGTTAGCCAGGTAGCAGATATACAATTACAGTATATGACTCTGTTAGTTAAGATTCCAAAAACCTTTACTGTTACATAGGAATTGTGTATACCAATATGGCTCCATTGATTTTAAAGCAGACCTGTGCTAATATGTGCCATAGGGTAATGTTTTAACAATATGGTTGTGTCTAGATGGGTGGTGTCTAACTCAAACACAGGGTGATCTAAAATTAGAAACATGGACACAGGGCAACCATGGTCATTATTGAAAAATGTCTACAATTGAGGAAAATTTCCCTTCAAATTAGATATAATTATAAAATTGTTCATATGGAAAAAATATTTTGCTTGAAGAATTAATCTAAAACAAGCAAAGCGTAAGGGCCATTTAACACTATATGCGTTGCAGTATGTTTCAAAAACATGCTTTTTTTTTACCGTACGTGTCTTTTTACTGCACATGTTTTTACATAGACAACCAATGTTACCATTCACACTGCATGCATTGCGTTTTTAAAAACTTACTGCTGTAAGCATTTTTTTTATCATTTTTCCTGCATTTTTCATTGATTTGTTCAAAAACGCATGCGTTTTTGCATATATGTGGAAACGCATGCCTATAAAAAATGAATGCCATAAAAAAACGCATATAGCGTGAATGGGCCCTAATACTTTAACACACATGAAAATAAATGTCAAAAAATATAATTCTCTGGCATAATTTTTTTTGAATTTTTAAGATGTTGAGGGCCAAATAAATAAATGACACTGCAGGCCAGATTGTGGCTCAGGTTAGGTTTTCATGACAAAAAGTGGTAACCTTTGGGATCACTTACCTGTCCTGTCTTTCTGGTTTTCTGTGTATATAATATATATATAACTTTTTTTATATAAGACTAATGGCTGCCATACACACCCCGACGGGTGCAGACAGACCAGTCCCGATATGCACCGGGATGCAAACGTGATGACGTCATCACATTTGCACCCTGGTGCATTATGGGGCCCCTTCAGTCGGCCGGCACCCTTTGTGTGCCGGCAATTAGCTTCAATGAAGACGCCGGTCTTCATTGAAGCTAATGTTATCGGACATGACATTATCGGACATGTTCGTTCTCTGGCCGGCCGAGCTGTGGGGCGACAGGGATCTGTCGCCCCATGTGGGCACATGCCGATTAGCGGCCGATTTTTCCGCTGACCAACGGCGCGAGCGGGCACGCCCGTCGGTCAGGTGAAAAATCGGCCGCTTATCGGCATGTTTATGGCAGGCTTAATTGTACAGTATAGATCCATTTTAAGAAGGGCGAAGTACAATAAAGGGAAACCACAGCATATACCAAACAAGCACAAACAAAGCATAAACTACATTGGTTCCCATGGGTTATAAAGTACAGTAGATTAAATAGTAAGACGATATAAAAATAAGACAGCAGCGATCTGTTTGTTAGTATAAGCGGAGAGCACACTTCTCATATATGACTTTTTGCGACTTTCTGCATATCATTTCTGCATGCTGAGATATTTTCTTGTATCATGTGTCTCTGCCACATAGGATGGTAATGTATTGCTGTGTATTGCATGCAAGTTGTGATTTAGTGGGTTATTTAGTTAGCTACATTTATGAGAATAGACATATGAATGATTATAGAAACTACTTTGTGCTGCTAAAGGTTTCATCTTCATATTTGTTTAAGGAGGAGATGCTGAAAGTAACATTCAGCTTTTAAATTCACCATGTTATAAAATATATTGTATATGTTTTTACACAGTATTAAACCTATATTGTATTCAAAATGAATATTAGTTAACCGTATAAACCAGTGGTGGGCAACTGAGTTGATATGGAGGGCCATAAGTGTTTTGTGAAAAAATGACAGCAAGCATAGCTAGAAGACATTATTTTTAATTTTCAAATAACAAAACATGTTTTAAATTATAATTCAATGCTATTTGTGTGCCTCATAGATATCATCAAAGCCTTTGCTGTTATCTATGGGGCACATTACCTTAGATTAAAAGGTTATATGCCTCTCTTCTGAGGTTATGTGCTGCAATATATATTATACAATCACCCCTGTTAATTGGTGGAATACTGGGAGCATAGGCACTCACCTGTCTGCTGTAGTGATGGCCGAACTGCCCGCAAGGCGGACAGTTCGGCCGCGAACAAGCATGTTCGCCCTCCTTCCCGCCGGCGGACAGTACGGGTGTTCGACCCGCCCTGTCCGCCAGCGTGAAGGAGCCCTCTATTCTTCCTCCGGTGGGATCATACGCAGCGAGATCCCGCCGCAGGAAGAATGTTTCCACTGAAGACCGGGTAGAGAACCCGGTCTTTCAGTGGAAAGCCGGCTCAAACACCCGGATGTGACGTCAGTGACATCACACCCGGTAAGCACACCAGGAACTATGCGTTCCAGGTGCCGGATGTGACGTCAGTGACGTCACATCCGGGTTTTCCGATTCTAATTCCCCGCCTAGCAGCGGGGAATTTGAATCTATCCGCGAACGGGCGGACGGCGGACTTTTTTAAAAGTCCACTCCGCCCGTCCGCGGACGAACATGGCCGAGGTTCGGCCATCACTAGTCTGCTGACCTTCCACCAACACTAGAGGAGAAGAGGAGAGGCCAGTAAATTGTTCAGACAGCATCTGGGTCGCTGATCGGCTTTTACATACGCCTATTACATAAACTTTATCGCCTCTCCTCCTCTTCCCACTCTAAGAAGTTCCAGAGCAAGGACATGTCAGCGGGGGATCGGCAGATAGGTGAGTTCCTATGCCTTATGCAATAACAGTTTTGGGGGCCGCCAGTGGAGGACTGAGGGGGGCCACCTGGGGTATAAACTGTATTTTGAATCGGGGGTTTATATAAGTACACTTGATCAGTAATTATTTAAAAGCATATTGATGATTTTTTTTACTATTGTGTTGTTGAAGGTCCTTTTGCCTTGTTCAGAATAAAAATCAAGTACAGGCAATTCTTTTTGGTTGCTGTTAAGCCCCCCATACACCTTCAGATTCCTCCATACAACTTTCATGAGACCTACCAACAACTATGTAGTATAGTGACCTCCCTGATAGAATACATAGTGATTGGAAGGTGTAGAAAGGTCCTCATATTACTTGGCTTTGGTAGTAGAAAAGTTGGTTGTACAGAAGTTGCATGGTAATTGTATGTGGTGTATGGGGGGCTTTAGAAGGCTTTAGATGTGGATGTCCTTTATTTAAAGGAAATCTGCACTGAATAAGCATATAAGCTACCATTACTAACTTCTTCTAAAAATTACCTGGCTTTCATGCTGATCCAACATTAATAATGCGCAGTCTGTGCTTGGTCCTGAAAATTCTACAAAATAACACTGAGCAGGCACAACTGGCAGCAAGAAAGCATAATAACAAGCTGAGGTAGGTAAAACACATGTCACAGTAGCTAACCTAATGAGATTTTGTCAATTGCAGGATTCTAAATCCATAGAGTGGGTTGCTTCTTTGTAGTCAAAGCAGCTTCCATTCTTTTGGGTAGGCTTTCTAAAATATTTTAAAGTGTCTTTACTGGTTCTGTATGGGCCAGTAAAGTTTTACTTTAAAGTTCATGTTGCTAACTGGGACACATTGATGCTGAAAAAGACTTTCCCAAAAGATTCTCAGAAAGAATTTTCCAGAATGTCTTGATATGCTGAATCATTAGGATTTCCCGTTACTGAAACAAAGAAGCTTAGCCCTACCCCTGAAAAAACACTTGCATACAATTACTGCTGTAACTTTACCCGGGGTAACTTCGCCAGAGCAACCAGGTTTTTTTCGGATTTTAGGATGCCTATGCTGAGATCACTATCATTTATGGCTGACACACATAAAGTGATTGTCCATACAGCTGGTTGGGGGTTACATATTTACTAAGTTACAGTCTAAAGGTCGCCATACACGGGTCCGATTCCCAACGGATTCCAGGATGATCGATTCCGGGCACGTGCACGCCAATCGATCGTGGAGGAATCGCGTGTAGCCCACCTTGACCGATCGATCACGTCCGATCGATCGGGGGGCCCAGAATCGGATCTGCCAGAGAACCAACATGTTGGTCTTTCTGATCCGATTCAGCACACATCAGGGGGAGTTGCCATTTGTGAAGTAGTCGAACAGACACGGAATTGTCCTGGAATCCGTGGGCCAAGGTGGTATGGCGCGATCGGACGGACTTAATTGGCCGATCGATCGGACATCCGATTCCCGCTGACATCGCCGGAATCGATCGGATGGGTGATCGATCGGCCATGGAATCGGAACATGTATGGCTAGCTTAACATCACCATCACCCATAAGGTAGGGATGGGGTTCAAGCATAGTTTCAAACAGTCTCTACCAGCTGCTGAGAGGTGGAAGAAGGCTGATGGCTGTTACCCAGAACTAAAACAGACAGTCCAGTGGGATGATGAGAGGGGAGGTATGCTTCTTCTCATCCTGGCCGAAATGGCACCTCTGTTGAAATTCACTTCACCGTCTCAGGCAATATGAGGAAGAGGCTACCCTGGTCCAAAGGGGGTCTCTGTCATTGGCCATAGATGGTGGGTCATCCCATGGCACTAGCTGAGTGGAAGATAGCGGGGGACCCAGAGAGAAGGAATTGCCATGATCCAAAAAAAGCTGTGGCAACCAGGCAGGAAACTCAGAAAAGACCCGGGAAAACAGCTAACTATAAAATATATAACCTCTGCCCAGAGGGAGGGGATTTACAGTTACTGTGCAGAAAACAAAATCAAAAGAGAGGGAAAAGAGCCATGACATCATCTTCCAGACTCCAGGCAGCTGCTATACAGAAAAGTAAAACATTTTTAAAGCCATATTCACTCATGGCCTACTGGCCTACTGTCAATTATATACACAGAACATATATATTATACATTTTAGTGTGTTTTTACTACACTACACTGCTTGTTTACCAAACTGAAGTCGCCACAACGCAGTCAGGCAGGTAACATTCTCAAGGAATCAACAAGAATATGGAAGCATGATTACTTAATCCACACCATTTTACCCTTCTGCCATACTTTCATCTATTTAGAGCAGGGGTGTTTTCTGACTTGTGGGGCCACAATGGATTCTTAAATTTGACAGAGGGACCAGTCCACGTGCCTGTATTAGCCATATAGTATAGGCATCTTAATTCCTTGCTTCCCCGGCATCATTGATGATTTGTGGTGGGGACATTGTAATAATTTGCTTTACTGCTTTCCATAAAAAATAATCATACAGCCAAGGAGGGAAATATATTAAAAAATAAATAAACTTACCTGCCATATTTCAGTCAAAATGTGGAGACCTTAGTGACAAGACACTTTAGCTCCACTCCACTCACTTACTGCAATGAACAGAGATAGAGCAGACGTATATACTCTAGGCATTATGTACACTTATTGCAGTGAATAAGCGGAGGGGACCCAGAGAGACCCAGAGATCTGGCCCCCAGACCGCAGTTTGCCCATGTCTGATTTAGGGTATTTCCCAGAATGGGAGCTCTCAGACATCTTTTTTCATGTTTTGCTTCTCAAATCTAGGTGCATCTTATGATCTGGTGCATTAATAAAGACAGCGGTGGCTTGACACCGCTACTGTATGTCAAAATTGACAAATGTGGGCACAAGTGCCCTTGAAGTCTTATTCCCCAGTTCATCAGTAACAAGGTTCAGCTCTTAAATAGCAATATCAGAACATTATTTTGCCAGTAAAATAAACATAACTGAAAAGAAACCTGAAAACTTGCACAGATTCTTTTTTTAGGATCTATATGTTGTCCCCAGCAGTGTGTAAGAGTTTCCTGGCTACAAACAGACATGTGAAAAAAACACTTCCATAGTCAGCTGCTAAGTCATTTATAGTTTTCTGTCCAAAAACCTTTTCCCTATATCATTTTAATAGTGTTTAGTAATATCACATCCATTTTGTATGTCTGCACCATCCATATATAAAGTGACAGTTCACTGAAATACTGAAAAGCTTGGCTTCAGTTCAAAATCCAGAACCTTTGTAAAACTTCTAAAAATAACAGGCGTACAAATTTGAAGTCACTCTGATTCATTAGTACTGCTCCCAAGCTGAGAGCATGCTTTTCCATCTCTTGCAGGAGAACATTTGTTAGGAGAACCTGTCACCAAAAATTAACATTCTCTATGTTTATAGACTTGTGTGTTTATTGTTGGTGGATCTGTTACCTGGCTGTGGGTAGGATAGGACTGGAAGCAAACGAGGTGCACTGCATGCAAATCTCTTTCACTGTCCAAAAAGGGGACATCATTGTGACATTTAGTTGTATTATATAGCCTTATCCTAAAAATTGTAGCCATGAACAAGTTAACATGTATAGACAAGTTACATGTATAGACACATTAACGCTACGTTTGCAGTGTCAAAAATGCCTGAAAAGCAAAAGGTTGCCCATAGGATTAACCACCCTAGCGCTCTTGTGAGGTCCAGATTTACATACCAAAAGCACACCATAGACTTTAATGGCATTTTTTTATGGTGTAGGCTTGTTACTTTACAAAATATATCCATACAAGGGTCTAGTAGACATACTGAATATAATAATGTTTGAAACAAAAAATTATGTAAAAAAAAATTATGTTTTAAAAAAATAATAAAAGGTATTATTTGAATAAACGCTAGGGGGGTTAATGGGCTGGTTAATATCATGTAAGAAAAAAGCACTGGAGCAGGCAAGAAAAAGGTGCATGCGTTTTTGAACACATTAACACTAAATGTAGACATGGCCTATATGTCCCTTTTGCTTGCCAACTTACTGCAGTCACATGATAACAATGTTACAACACTGGATCCTTTTTACCATGTGATATAAATACTTACTATTGGCTAATAAAATTATGCAAATGACATCAGTTACCTCTCTAAACATAGGCACCACACCCAAAAAAACACATTTACAAAAGAAAAAAAACAACTTGAGTTAGACTAAATGGTAACTCAAATGTGGGGTGGTCAACCCCCAGGGACTTTAAAGGTGCACAGATGAGGCTAAATTTTTTTAAAATTGACCGCATACTCAAACATTGGAGTTTAATGTTACCGTTAATATTCCAATAGAGATGAGGGCTTGCAAATATGAGCTCCTAGTCCCCTTTCTCATATGTTTGACGGGATTTGCTCCTCAGGAATCATTAAGCAAACAAGAGCTGGTTGTTAAGAAAACAGAACAATACATATGAGACTATTGGCTGTGAAGTGGCTTGGTCCATATAACAAACGAAAAGAAGTGACCTCATAAACATATGACAGTAGGGGACAGGACATAGCGGATTGGGCTGTGGCACTGGATCCAGGGTCCACCATACCTGGACAAATTGCTGAGAAGACATCTAGATTTAGGAATCTAAAACATTCCTGTGTTTGGGTTGGGTAAGTAGAACTGTTATTTCTATCATAAGATGGCCTTTAAGCTGTGAAGAGAGGATTTGGAAGACTTCTCTGCACAATATTGCGATTGCTTAACTATGGTAAAAATAAACATGAAGGATATCAGTGAAATCTAACAAAGTTCAGAGTTATTTGTTTTGTTGTCAGAGGTTCTGGGCATTTTGCCCTTACAAAACGGATATACTTTTTAAAATATTATTCATATTTTATTATTTTATGGTTTCACCACCCACATAGTGCACCCAGTGTTTCTGCATGCTTGATTTCTTATTCATATTAAATATTGTGTATGTGCATGAATAAAAGATATTTTAGATGGTAAAACATTGAATTGAATTACTATATGAATAAATTCATAAATACAAATATTTAAATCTTTGGGCATTTGTACTCGGCAAACAAAAGAAGAATAAACAGCAATGGATAAACCTGTCACCCAGCCATGTAGTAGTAGTAGCATCCATCTAGTAGCAGCAACAACCCAAGTCTGCTACTTCATATAAAATACACACTATGACTACCATTGCAAAGGCTACCAGTCTGAGACAATATCTGTTCCACATAAAGTAAATCACTTCCAGGTCTCCAGGCAATATTCCAAAAATGTCTTCAATTATTTAGGTCAACTTAAAATTGCTACAATACAAGCAATTACCCACCTAGTTTTGTATTAGCATGACCTCAATGATGGAAACAGAACTTTGGGTGCTTTGCTAACTAGATGGACATGCTATGCATTGTAAGTGATATGAGACTAACAGTCCATTCTCACTCATATGTGTGAAAAAAACTTTCAATGTTTTCGTGGTAGGAGTGGAGTTGAGCAATTTGTAAGTTTAGTACTGTGATGGTGATGGTTTTTGTTTGCTGGCAGCAGAAGGGAGTTTTTACATTAAGCGCTAAATGCCTTTTGTCGGAAAGCTAATTAGGAAGTTCTATGAGATCAAGAAGTCCTTGGTCAGAAGACTTAGCACCTAGAGTTACAGGCTTTTCATGAACTTTCTTCACCAATAACATAGGTTTTTTTGTTACCACACCTGGGTGAATCGATCCCCAGTCCATACTCTGGATGGGCACGGGGATCAAACAGGGAAATACCAGTGATCGAACAGGGAAGTGGGGAGTTGGGTTGATCGTCTGAGTACAATGTAACTGTGGGTACATGGAAGACCCATGATTTACACTTCGTTCAGAAAACTGCTAAGGTGATCCAAAGCTGCCTCTACACTAAACTTGCTAAGCACACAAGCTGGCAGGGTTGCTTGAGGATATGGCTTTATAATGATATACTATACCAGGGGCATCAAACTCAGTGTGATTATATTTGGCCCACAAGATTATTTTTTACATGTTACCCTTGACAAATCTGTTTACCCAAAAATTTTACTGATATTGATGTAAAAATCATGTATTACTGCAACTACGTATATAGACTATAGCAAGTTTAAAGTTCAAGTGATACCGTTAATTGGCTAACTGAAGTCATAAGAGAAGCAAGCTTTTGGGATGTTGCAGATCCCTTCTTCAGGCTTAATAGAATTCTGTTTTTTGAAACGCACATTTATACACAGAATAACATGGTCATATATTTTAACAAAAGCAACTGTTTTGTCTTGACACACATGACTGATGAAGGTGACAGTGAAGGGTTAGTTAGTGTAGATAGTGATCATAGTTAGGAAGAGTTATTGGGGGTGATAGAGATAAGAGAACAAGAACAAGAAAACCGATGTTCCTATAGGAGCACATTTCTGCAACACTGGCAACAGCATAAGAGATCTCAGGGTTATGGTACTGATGGGGAATTTAAAAACACAAAAAGAGAGGCTGGAATGGGAATGTTAATTTATAAAACAAAATTCAAAACAACAACTTCATGTGCAACTACAAATTAAACTGAATTCCAGAACACTCACAATACCCCCCCCCCCCCCCCCCCCCCCCCCCCCCCCCCAGTTTTTTCAAAACTGATGAAACTCTTCATCACTGAACAATAAGTGTGTCTTGACTCTAACTTTATGTCAATTACCCATTCATGCCTAATCAAGTACATTGATATTTAGGTTTCTTCAAGAAATACCTATATTGCCATATTTCTCTGCTTCCCAGGTCTATAGACATTTTAATTGCTAAAAGAGGGGAATATCACAGCTGAACCTCTTATCTCTATTACCCCCAATAACTCTTCCTGACTTCCTGCCCCCCATACACCTCACATCTTACCATACAATTTCTGTACAATCAAATTTTGTTCTACCAAAACCATGTAATATGAGGACCTTTCTAAACCTTCCAATCACTATGTAGTCTATCAGGGAAGACCCAGCACTACATAGTTGTTGGCAGATCTAAAGGCAATTGTATGGAGTGATCTAAAGGTGTATGGGGAGCTTAACCCTTCACTCTCACCTTCATCAGTCATGTATGTCAAGACAAAACCGTTGCTTTTGTTAAAATATTTATGACCTTGTGTATAAATGTGAGTTTCAAAAAACAGAATTTTATTAGCCTGAACAAGGGATCTGTGCCATCCCGAAAGCTTGCTTCTCTAATGATTCCAGTTAGCCAACAAACAGTATCACTTGAACTCCAAACTTGCTGTATTCATCGATTGCTAACACGGTACAACACTCGACTTTTGCATATAGACTATATAAAAGTTTTCAAAACAAGTGTAACCAATTCTCTCCATAGCCTAGTTGCTATACCACCCACACTAATGCTAGCCATACACAGCCGGAGCGATATCGTCCTCCGATATCGCTCTGGGAGGCTAACGTGATGATGTCATCACGTTAGCCTCGCATTGCATTCTGGGGCCCCACAATCGGCCAGGCACCCTTTGTGTGCCGGCCATAAGCAGCGATGGAGACGCTCGTCTTCATTGCTGCTTATGGCCATCGGCCTCCATCGGCTTCGGCCGGCCAGAGATTTTGCAACATGTCGGATCTCTGGCCAGCCGAGAAGTGGGGCGACAGGGATCTGTCGCCCCATGTGGGGACATGCCGATAAACGGCCGGATTTTAACCTGACCGACGGCGAGAGCGCGCACGCCCGTCGGCCAGATTAAAATCCGGCCGTTTATCGGCATGTGTATGGCCGGCATAAGGAACACAAAATCCTTTAAACTCGTCAGCAAGAATGAAAGGCCTTTTATCACTAGTACAATATACTTCCTATATTGGCATCTGTCTCAGGACATTCATTTTGGGATGAATTCCCACTGGGCCCATAAATCATGTCAATGGCTTTTTGCTAAGATATATACCTCTAGTAGCAATGCAGTACTACAGTGTAAACCAGCAGCTGCTCTCATTATATCTATGTTATACTAAGACACATGTAATGCAAATATGTGTTATAAATATATATGTAAACTATGAATTAGTGAACTCTCCGGTGTATCATGGTGATATGTTACAGATCCTTATGATATACACACATAGATAATTTAAGGACAGTATGTGATAACTGGGTTCTGTAGAAATAGAATACGTAAAATCGTATCCGTAAATTCTAATATACCCACAGGGTGTGTGTTCTCCCTTCCAGATGTATCAGGCTATCAGTGCAATATAATATGGGAAATACACGCATGTTGTGACTGATGTGGTTCTTTTAAACAGTTATAGTTTTTTCTTTTTTTTTGTGGGAGTATTGTTCCATCATTCAGCAGCCCCATTAAGAAAATGTTACTGAGCAGTGGGCTTAGTAACCTGAGAGATTTCCATGACATATGGTGGATCTGTTATAGTTGTTAGGACCTGGAACACATTACCCTGGGACATGAAGTTGAATCTGTAGCAATGCTGGAGTTTAGGACTGATACCAAAACTCTTCCCTCAAATATGATTTAGGAAAAGGTGAATCTGTATGTAATTGTAAATACCTAAGAACACATCCCTTTGGGAGATGGACTAAACCAGATGATTGATGCTTCAAGCATACTCACTGAAAAATAACCGTGTTTCATATGCAAGTGGAGACAAACTATGTTTTATTATGCAAGGCAAAAGTTAGTTGCTGTTCCAATGTATTATTTAGCAACCAAAAAAATTCTCAGATGCAATGTAATTCCTATTAAATATTCTGATTCTAGCTTGAACATTAAGGAACCATATCAAATATTAATTTACAAAAATAAATTATAGATAAAAAGCCATAGAGGCATCGATTCCTTTGCAATTGTTTCTCAATGCGATCAATTGACTGAAAACTCGACCTGTGTACGGCTATTTTAAGGATAGCCATATACAGGTCGTTTTTCAGTCGAATAATGAACGATCGAACGCTGCGTGTGTTCATGTGTATCAATTGACTGTGATTTGATTACTGCCCACCTTGAACAAATCGACCTCAAAAAATCTAAATCGAAACTTGATCCAAAATGTCTTGGGTCGACGGTTTGTCGATCGAAGAATGTTGGCGGAGACCCATATTTGCATAACCTGCCTCTGACCATTTTTGGGCACTGAAACTGAGTTAATTAATAAAGCAAAGATAATGCCCCTCCGTGCTGCTCCAATTTTATTTAAGATATTTCTAGGCTTTCTACATTCACTATATGATTGACAACTCAGCATTTCATAGGACAGGTCCTCTTATGGGAACAATGGAGCTGATAAGATATTTCATAATAATGTGCAATTTTGCAACTCCCTGGCAGCTAATATATAGTTGGGCTTATAAGTTTACATTCCCTGGCAGAATTTAAGATTTTCTCTATGATTTTTCAAAGCATATTAATGAAAACAAACTAACTGTGTTTACTCTTATAAAATCATAATCACTACACAAACTACCCAAATGACCCTGATCAAAAGTTCAGGCACCCCAGAGTGGATTAATGATATTGAGGTCAGAAGAACGAGATGGCCACATTTATTTTTCTATAGCCAATGACTTGGCCTTGTGATTTTGATCATTGTCGTGTTGAAATGTCCAAGTACGTCCCATGTGGAGCTTCTGGGCTGATGAGCGCAAATTTTCCTCCAGTATATAACTGCTTTTATATTGCCATTTATTCTAACCAATTTTCATGTGCCTTTGAAGATCACATATCCCCCAAAACATCAGCAATTCGCCACCATGTTTCAGTAGGAATGGTGTCATTTTCATAGGCCTTGTTGACTACTTTAAATGCAGCCTTTATGGTCTCGGCAAAAAAGTTAAATTCGAGTCTCCATTTGACTTTGTGCCAGAAGGCTTAACATTTTTCTCTGTGCTGTTTGGAATATTGTAAGCAGGATTCTTTGTAGCCTTTACGTATTATTGGCCTTTTTTTCTGGCAAAATTACCATGCAGCCAAACTTTCTTCAAGTGCCTTCTTATTGTGCATCTTAAAACAGCCACATCAAATATTTACAAAGAGTCCAGGATTTCACTTGAAGTTATTTGTGGACGTTTTCTTGCATCCAGAAATTGAAAATACATCAATATATGCTGTGTATCAATATTGTATTAATATGAGAAAGCACATTACAAGAAAATATAAGATTGTTATGAGAAAGTAGCAGCGATAGGAGCTAATATAATATATATGAGATTCTGCTTTAGAACCACTAGGTATGGCTTCTAGAACTTTTTTAGGGTAGCATTCTCCTCACTCTCCCCACATATAAAAAATAATGTCTCATTTCATATATTAGGGGGAACAAAATCTCACACTTCTAGAATTGGGACTTAATTCTTGGAATTTGTAAAGGTCCCTGTTGGAGATGTTGATGATTGATCATCTAATTTCAGTCCCTGAGGTCCCATCACATTAGGTTTAAGGTACTCCAGGGGTTCATATATCTCCAACTAGAGAACAATTTGCTTTGTAATGCTCTCAGTGACAACCTTCAATTCCAGAATACATGAAAATAGTCATCTGTCTAAAAAGGACAAACTTTTTTTTGAGATGAGAACTTAATCTTCTAACTCAGACCTATTTAGCAAACCTTCATGTAATAAAAGCTAAATACCCAAAAGAGAAATCAAGTTTGCAAGTCAATACACATTTCCAAACATTTATACTAAATTTAAGATAAGGCTGGAATGAGTCTTTTAGTCTCAGTGTGAAATGTGAGCTTCAATTATGACCCGTTAAACAAACTGCTAACCTGTCACACGGAATCTGCAGGGGGAAGGTTTTCGGTATGAGTTTTCAGAATAATGTTCTAGGCCCGGCAAGGAGATTTGACAGCAATCACATTCACTTTATGTCCTCATTTCGGTAAAACAAGTCTACTGTGTCTAAGGCTTTCGCTGATCATTTACATTGTGCATTGTGAAGCAGTTTATATTTGAAACAAGGTAATGAAAGGCCATTTTTCTAGAACTTAAAATGTTGTTTAAATGCATTATATGTAAATAAGAAATGTTGGTACAGCACTATTAACTAAAGACTCTTTATTCTTGCTTCTTAAATAAATAAGAAAAGTAGTTTGTGAACAAATTTGGAAATTTATTCAGCAAAATATTCTTCTGGTGGTTGTTTCTTACAATGACATGTTACAGTCCTTACTTGTTTGTGTGTGATTTCTTTTATATTTAAGGAGTTTTAAAAGTATTTTCACTGGACCATCTATACAGTAAATAGTTGTAAGGTACTAACAGTACAGAAATATCTTGCCACCAGGTGGAGGGAGCAGATCTGCTTGAACTACTGTTTGGCCAAAACTGCATCCTCAGACACCATTTGGTGGACATGTTCCGTTTGAGTTGCTGTGCCCCAATCAGCTGAAGGAGAATCACCAGCTAATTGTTCACCAATCTATTCGCACTAGGTGACACAATGTGATTGGACAATCTGCCCAATTAATAAGACTCCATCTTGTACAACATAGCACATTTTAACTTCTGTATAGCAGTGTGTTTGGGTAATCTACTGTGTTTGGTTTACCTGCCTGTCTGCAAGTGTTTTGTTGCCAACAAATACCCATGCTTGTTAAATATGTTAAAATATAACATAATTTAAGACCTGAATACAATGCCACCTGTCAAAGAGTGGGATACATAATGCAAAAATCTATCAGCAAACTATTGAAAATAACTTGTAGAAATGAGAAAAAGCTACATAAGTCATAGAAAGTCAAGAACTGGTGAAAGGTTGGCAGGGTCATCAGCATCCAGAGGACATTGCTGCCCCTGGGTGATCCTCTAAAATGTTATTGCAGTTTTTTGATAGTAAGAGAAAAATCATTATATCTTACTTCTTATAGGAATAGATAATCAAGAACCCACAAGAATGTTGAATGTTGTATTCTTTTTGATTATATGAATGGCTGAGATCCGATGCATGTATTACCTATGGATCTGCTGAAAATTCATGGGGGCTTGACCATATAATTCACAGTATTAAAACAATCTGCTACTAAAATCTTCAGATATCAAGGACAACTTTAGAACTCTTGTAGAGTTAATTCCTTCACAAATCTGCAGTCAGGTATTGGAGTAATACTGCAAAAATCAATAAAGTAGATAGAAATGCTCTGT
>CM070032.1:41662747-41677513 GCA_036250615.1 Ptychadena robeensis | reverse complement strand
CCCCCCCCTGTTTGGATTTTAACATACCCATCTTATATTAAAGGCTGAACTATCCATCTATCATTGAGTCCTCTGGCTCTGCTTGCAGTTTCCATAATGAGAAGAGACTAAAAAGTCAGCCATGAAGATTGACATCTCTTAATAGGGGTGCAGTCATTGGACACACCTGAGACCTCAGCCTCAAATTTTTTCTCAAAGTTTCCTCCATATATAAGAAAGCAGCAAGCGTCATAATGCCAGCAATCACCCCAAAAATAATATGACTACAGTATGACCAAAACTGTCTAATGATCTGTTTAAACCATAAAGAGCAATAACATATATTACAAAGTAACAATCATGTTATTACCTTGTTTTTTCCTACACATCCTGGCATGTTTCCCTCTTTTATAACTTTTTAATACTTTGTTCTGTTGCAGAGGAATATTATTAAAAATGAAATACATATGACCTCATGAAAGCCTATAGATGCCTTGCTCCATTGTAATTGCTTTGCAATTATTTGAGAAATTGCAACTTGGAAACCACACCTGCAGAGGTAATGAAAAAACATATGTACACCATACATAAAAATGTCACATGTACAATAAATTAACCGGAGTTCATTTGTACAAACATATTCTTTCAAACAAGCCTACAGCAATGTTCCACAAATCACACAAATTGGAATAGACTTCTTTGGGTTGTATATATTGTAGAAGGTGTTCAGATGAATGTCACGCACATGTCAGAACCATGAGGACAGCACAAAGGGAAAAGACTATAGCCAACACATAAAGGTGTTTCCTTGGAATAAAAAGGGTTTTGTCATCAGGCAGGTGTTGATAAGAGCAGACAAATAGGTGATGACCCTTTTTAAAATAACCATTATTCTATGTATGCCAGGAAAATGGATGGAATGTTACAGGTGCAGCCACAAATCTAAATAGCAGATATTATGAGTGTGTACTATGCACTCTGTGTTTCCACTTAAACATCATTATGGTTTTTGGACACAAGATGAGTTAACATTTATAGACCCTGTAACCCTATCATATACACATTTGAATGAGCATATATGGTGGTGTGAAATAGTGAAACAGCTGTACCTGTCTAGGCATCTAGCATCCACTTCAACAGTTTTTACAGTCAAATGAAATCAAGATGTTTAGAAGCTTCACTTCAAAGTTGGCTGACTGGCAAAATCATTCAGCAGTGTTCACATCTACTCCATTTACAGAGAACTGGAAGTCTTGCATTCTCTAATTGTCAGCATACTTTATTCACAATCCAGAGAAAAGTGCAATTAAGGCTGTTATCATAGGGCAGGAGAAAGGGAGCAAAAATAGTGTTTTCACAAAGCTTCCAAACCCTGAATTTATTTTCTGAAGACTAGGAAACAAATCAGTCCCAGCATTTCAAGGCTTTTTCATGGTATTTAATTCCAAGATTTCAAAGGTCCTTTAGTTAAATTTGACTTTGTGAGTTACCGTATTTTTCGGACTATAAGACGCACCGGACCATAAGACGCACCACATTTTTAGGGCAGGAACACCAGAAAAAAAGATTTAATATATGCGTTTTTACATCAATTGGGTTAATGCAATGAATTAAATAAATGCAATATTCAATTCAGCCAGTAGATATCACTAGCAGCAGTACACTCTCAGCACAACCTCATTCTCCACACTGACCGGGAGGAGGAGGTGGGCAGACAGCTGCAGAGACTCCTAACTCTCCTCTGCTCTCCTCTCTGGCTGGCTGTTACTTGTCAATGGGAGCTGCAGAGTGATTGCAGTTTCCACGGAGGGAGAGAGATAGATGCCAGTTCATCTATGCCTCTCTTCATTGCTTATGCCAGTAGGGCTCTGAGCTCTGCTGGCATAGGCAATTATACAGTACAGATGAGAGAGCCAGACACCAGTTGGCATCTCTCAACTGACAGTTCCTCCAGCTCCCCGGCTAATCTCTGTGCCAGGAGAGCTGGCGGGGACACGCATTCAGACCATAAGATGCAGACACTCCCCCCCCCCCCCAATTTTGGGGGTGAAAAAGTGGGTCTTATGGTCTGAAAAATACGGTAAATTACAAAGCTCCCGACTATAGACTATTACTATAATTGTATAGGGAATGTGGAGAAGGGTTGTGGAAACATTACAACCCTTCCCTTTATCTCCAATATTGGTGATGATACCTTGCTCAGGGGCTTTGCAATTAACTTCTAAATAAACAATTCAACATTTTGTGACCATCTGGAGTGGACACATATATAACAAGACTTTTTGGAGAAGAGGAATAGTGACTTAACTGCTAAACTGAATGCTGTGTATCGAGATGAGGATTATGGTCAAGCAGCTAAAAATAAAATTCAATATTCTTCCAAAACAGTCTATAAAGGTTTTTTCTCTAGTACAGCTCAAAGAAATCAAATAAACCATATGATTCGGTGTCTACTTTCCTATTGAAATGACTAAAGCTGGCTATAGACAAATTTTTCGTATGATTTTGACCTATCGATCGGTCACAAATTGATGCATGTTTAAAGCGCGCAATAGACCAAAATGACGAAAAATTGTCCAAAAAAACTGATTGTGCAGGGATCGGACATTTTTTTGTCGATCTATCATGAATCGAGGTAATTATTGGAGACCTGAACATCTGCTCTTTCGATCGACTCATGCAGACCTAATCCAATTTCCATCATTTCCGATTACATTTTTTTGTGTAGCCGATCTTTATTTACATCAGATCGATCAGGTGCATAAGTTTGCGGTAGTCTGACAGAATGCTTACAGACACAGGTCTTAGTTTCTTAGTTTTATTAGATTTACTATAATAAATAGATATACTATTAGAGTTACTATACTGGCATTTTTGACAGTTACTGTTTATTGTTTGTGATGTGAAAATGCTTGCTTATACTATGTATACATGCTGTAAATATCTCAGAACCTTTTCAATAAAGTTGTTATGGAAAAAAAAAAGTATGCGGTAAATCGTATCTTTAAAATTAGGCACTTTTCTCTCTCTTGGAAATCTAAGCATCTATGGCCAGCTTAACTCTGATTACTCTGCGTACTGTGTATTTCCAAAGTTCAGATGGACCCTGTTCATGACTGAACGCCATCATGGGTGCTCAGCATCACATATGGCCATTACCACAGCTTCCTCTTTTTATGGAGACATGTATACCATGTTGCCAGCCCCTACAATAAACTATAAACTTTCTAAAGCACTGATCCACAGTGATGATACCAATTGGTCAAAAATACTGTATGCAAGATCAATGGCAATATTTAAGAACCTATAGTGCACTACTGTTCAGATTGTCAAAGACACATTCCACATTCAATCACTAAAAAAATGGAAAACATTTTCCTGTCATCCAAAAATCTTGCTGTTTAATGACCATTTAATGTTACATTGTGGCAATATCATTCCTGATGCGCAGGGCACAAGGAAACCTAGGAACGAAAACATCACTACCATGATGACATTCTCCAAGACAAGATACATTGGTTGGGAAAGGCTATGAAAGGGGTGCTGGGCACCTGAAAGGTAAAGGAAGTTAAGTACTATATATTGTTTTAGGATTGTGATGTAATTTATGTATATTTTTAAATGGAGATCTGCTTAGATTGGTGGTAGTTGTTGGGGGTTCAGAAAAGGTGGTTCGTAAATGAAACTTCAGCGATAAACATATCCAGTTATGAGAATTTGATTCAAGATAACAATTTTGATGATAATGATTATGTACGTAGTAAAGTGCTGTGTAAAATAAATACATATTAATTTTAAAAGGGGCACGGGTGAGCTGCACATGTGCAATTTGTCAACTAACAACTCTTAAGTCCTATCCTGGTCACTGGAAAGCATAAATTTACATAACATAACACTGACGTGTAGCTGTAATGAAATCCAATAACCTCCTGGTTGTAGACACATGCTACAAGTTATTATTATGGTCGACCTTTTGATTTAAATCATTAACATATTTCCCATGAAGCTTTCCTTTTTTACAATGATGACATAAACAGAAAGTAGATGCTGAGAGAATAAATAACAGTTGTGTTAGAACAAAAAAAACTCAAAACAACAGTCTGGCAAGGTGATGAATAGAGGAGCAGAGGAACAGAACAGTTGATGTGGGTTTGGAAAAGCAAACCTCTGGTTAATAGTGGAATGAACTGTGGAAGATCTCTCTGGAATAAACCATGTCATGTGTTTTGTGTCTGGATAAATCTATAAGAAAGATTTGTTGTGATCCTTCGTAACTCTTGGTTACAATTTAAATTTAACTCTTCATAACAAATTGAACACAATGCTAAAAATATGACAACAAATGTAACAAGATGAGACTATTAAACTGATCTCTAATAACTCATCAAAATCTAGACAGGAAACTACATTTGTAGCTCAACAAAGCAAATCTACAAACAGATGGGAATAACGGAGTGCTGGAGGGGCACAAGGGATTCCTAAATCCTTGTATATCTCCTATATATGATATGTAGACATCAAGATATGTGTGCTTGGACTTTTGTAAAGTTGCTTGCTTCTTGTAAAAAATCTGCTGCTTCAGCACCTCCTATCACAACTGCCAATATCTTAAAAACAATTTTAAGGGATAGTCTGCTGCTGAAATGTTATATTCATCACAGATGTAATCATCTCCCAGAAGGTGTAAAATACAATAAAATGAGGACTTCTTGTTTGAACATGAATACAGTTTTATATAAATGCTGTAAACTTGTTACAAAACTTGGCATGATGATTAGAAAGAGTATAAGTTCCATGGAAGCCACATGTCAAAATGATCAAGCCGGACTAGAGACTTGCTTCTAGCTTTATCTTATTATTTCACTAGATGTGCAGATTATTTTGACATTTTTTTAGGTACTATTTTCTTTGAAGTGCCCAGATCTGTAAAATGATTGGTTTGCTATAGTCCTATAAAAAGATGAGGAATTATAAACAAATTTGTGCATGTCCATGCAAACAACATAACAGATTCACTACCTTATCATCTATCCTCCATTGTGTTTGGGAAAAGAACATAGTTTTTCTTCGATTTATTCTATATACTTTTCAATGTAAAATGTTTCAGTTCCAAAATGTAATTTTTTTGTAAATTCTTTTTATTGATTTTCCAAAAAACCTTGTAACAACAAATCAGGCAATAACACACAGTAAACGCAGATCACTGGGCAGTGTGTCAAAGAGATAAAAAAGCATCCATAGGCAAAGCAAAGGCAATGCAGTGAAAAATAAAACATAACAAACAACAGGCTCTGCAAACTGAAACCAAGCAAAAGAAAAAGAGAATATCACCTGTCAAACTTCAGGGGTGAACCCCTACTAGCACACGTTGCTTGATAAAGGTGTAGAAAAAAAAATATTTATTCACTGCATTGCAGGAACTAGGCTTGCATCTAGCATGTGAAAGTCTGTAATTGCCAACAATATGAGTAAAAAAAATGATGTTTCTAAAAACAAGAATAAATCAGTCAAACCTTAAGATCTTCAAAATCAACTCTATGGAATAACATCAGGAAGAAAAAAAAATCAATTCAACCATATTGCCAATGAAATAAGAAGTCAGGTCCTCTTCTTCATTGCACACCCAGACACAAGTGATAAAACTTCTCAGACTTTACATGGATAGTATGTATTTTGTTTATCTGATATATATATGATTTGCCTTGATTTGCAGTCTCATTATTTGTTTTTTTTCCCCCTGGCCTTTATGGTTTGTTTGCTCCCACTCCCTTTCCCCATTATTTCCTTTTACTATGTATTTTATGTACTTTATTGTTCTGTAATTTCTGGGAAAAATACTTTCTTCAATAAAAGTTATTGGGGAAAAAAACATCAGGAAGAATGCAGAGGTGAGCTTTATAAATGTAACGAAATGGTAGTCCAAGGAAGACCTCCAATGCAGATGACAGAAGAATCCTGATTATGGAAAATAAAAATCACTAGACGCCTGTCCACCTGATCAATCACTGTCTTCGGGAGGCAAGTTTATCTTTGTCATGTAATATGCAGAAGACTCCATGAACAGAAATACAGATTCTACATTGTAAGGTTTAGGAAACAATTAGTGACAAAAATAGGATGACAACTATTTGTGAAGAATTTATAACAATTGCCCCAAAAATGCTGGGCTAAAGGCAGAAGAGATCAACTTTAACTTCAGGAAGATGTGGAAACAAAAATACAATCATTTATCCCTAAAGCTGGGAATAGACGGTACGATTTACCATCTATTCCTTTCCGATCCTATGCAGTAGCAGGCAGCGTGATGACGTCCTCACGCCCGCCCGCTAGTGCCGAGTATCGGACAGCACTCTGCATCTGCAGCTCATTAGTTCGGCTGGGGGCAGCCGTCCCCAGCTGAACTAATGGTATCGGACTAAAATTTACCGTCCTGTCGGATAACTGTGCGATCCCACATCCCTGAGGGATGTGGGAGCGCGCACGGCATCGGATCGGGGATCGGATCATGCAGGAATTGTTAGTGTATGCCCAGCTTAAGACGGGGTTGCCCAAGACATTGATCATGATCCATTATTAAGGGCAATGGAGCACTGCCATTTGTTTTTACTAACTTTATCAACACAAGTCTTTTTTTGCTTGTCTTTAATGACACAAGGTTTTATTAACACATGGCTTTTCCATTATTATTTTGCTTATTTACTGAAAGGATCTTTTTTTATTGTTAATTAATAATTGTGACCTACTAATTTTTAAAGGAGTTTGCAAGGGGAAAAAAAGAGTGGACACACCTGGTCCTAAGACTTGCCAAGTGGAAGTCATCACTGGATGACACTATCCCTAAAGGCAGTGATTCTCAACCTTTTTGTTGTACAACCTCTGCACAGTGTCACAATCCGGGACTTCACTTCCAGCATAACCAGGCAAGTGTAATGTCCCCTCCCTTATATTCTTTCACCCTGCTTGTGCAAATAATGGTGGGAAGTTAGGAGAAAGCATAATGCATAATGCCCCATGCCTCCTAAGTTTTGAGGAAGGAGGCATAACTCTTGCTTCTTACCACCCCGCTTGTGGACATCAGTGCTACTGCTTACAGAGAACTCTGCAACACCTGTGAAATGGTCATGTGACCCCCAGGGAGGTTCCAACCCACAGGTAAAGAACCACTGCCTTAAGGGTTCATAAGGTGTTGCCAACCTCTGATTTAGGGGATGGCAGGCCTAGGGAACTAGACCTGCTAATACTGAATTTACATTAAGTCATTGCACATGCGTTTGAATTTCACCTTTTAATGTATATACTGAATTTTACTATTAGGTATTTTGATTCAATACAGGAATCAGAATGCAGTTTTTTTCACAGTAATCTTCTAATAAATATACATTAACATAAGGACACAGATTTATCTTAATAATTTTTGTTCAACAATTGAAAATTGACACAAGAATTAGTTCTAAACAAAAAGTAGACAGAAAAACTCTACAGCTAGCCATACACGTGTCGGATTCCATGGCCAATTGATCACTGATCCGATCGATTCCGGCGATCTCAGCGGGAATCGGAGCTCCGATCAATCGGCCAATTAAGAGTATCCGATCGCTGCATACCACCTTGTCCAACGGATGCCGGGACGATTCCGTGTCCGATTGTCCACCTCACAAATGGCAACTCCCCCTGATGTGTGCAGAATCGGATCAAAAAGACCAACATGTTGGTTCTCTGTCGGATCCGATTCTGGGCCCCCGGCACGATCGTTTCGCGTGCACGCGCCCGGAATCGATCGTGCCGGAATCCGGTGGGAATCCGACCCGTGTATGGGGGCCTTAACATGGAACACACATACTGTAGATATAAAACTAGGATAACATATACCGGTAATAAAATCAGTCATTTTGCTAGTTTTATGAGTTGAGCTATTATTACAGCACTGATATTGGAGAATGCACTCTTATTTGGAACAAAAGACAATTATAAAACAGGCAACAGCAGACATTGTCTATGCGGTAGGGAAAATATATGGGACTATGAAGTTGCAGGACTCCAGATGTACAATATTTATATAAGAATAATGAAACAGCATTTTATAAACTTCACAGCAGAAGGTTAGGTAGCATCTTGCAATGCAGAGAAACAAAATCTGTTGTGTAGCAAAGTGCAGGCTTAAAATGAGTTACAGCATGTTTCCATAAATACTTTAGTGTTTAGCTTATAGACAATCCAACAGCATAAATTACACGATGCATATTGTATGTAGCATATCCATCTCTGACAGAGAATAGAAAATTAACCAAAAGGTGCTCGTTGGGTTTTCAACAACCAATTTGATTTAGTTGAAAACTCCATTTGACTTAATGGAGTTATGAGGACCAAATTGTAAAAATAACATTTAATTAACTACAATTAAACACTAGAAACTATTTGTATTCAAGGAATTAGATGAAATAGATGATATAGATATATTATACATGTCCTCAGAGCCCCTTTGTGAGGACCCCGGCTGTACCTGGTACCTGCTGGTGGCACTGTGTCCACCCTTCCCTGGGTTGTTTCCAGAGTCACCAGCAGGTGGCTCCCTGCAAGCATGGGCTGGGTTGAGGTCACCTGTCTCTTTAACCGGAAGGCTATATAGGTGTGCCAGAGCAGAGGATCCTTACACCCTTATTACATTAAGACCAAATGTCAAACAGTACAGAACAAGACAGTCTACAGGTTGCCATATTACAGCAGGTCCCATCTTCATTCCATGCAATTAACAATCTCATACAAGAAGCAACTTCAAGGGGTCCCTAGGGTTAGAATGAGGCCCAGCTTTATTCAAATCAATTGGATATGACAATTTCTTTCTTCAATAAAATTATTCTGCATTGACAAGTTTAATCAGGACATCTTAAATAGGTTAAGGCTCGATTTTTCTTATTTGAATGAGTTGGCATTAGATTTTCTTTTTGTAACAAGAGGGCTCTATGAAGTATTATGTGGAAGTCATCACTGGACGACACCATCACTGAGAACCACTGCCTTAAGGGGTCACAAGTAGTTGTTATAGTGTTGAATTAATAAGTGACGTTATAGTGATAAACTGGGAACTACTGTTACCGTATATAGTATGGTTTCGCTGGCAATGGAACTGTAATGGATATTTTGTGTACCTACGTTTAAATGTCTAGAACTTTGTAGAATGTTCCAGCATGTCTGACTAGACATACTGGGCTTTTCCCCTAGCTGTGTAATATGCCCAGTGATAGAGGAGTTGCTGATGGGTCATGAGTCTATAAATATGATTGATGGGATCCGTCTAGCATCTCCTGTAAGCTGCCTGTAAGGAAGAGAGTCATGCCTTATCTCCCTGTGGCAATGGGCCTCCTTTAGCAGGCCTGGGGGACTACAGGAACCAGATACAAAATGAGTAGCTGGCCAGGGGTTGAGACCAGAGATTCCCCCACTGCCTGGAAGTAAGAGACTTATCTTTTCTCCCTCAAATCAATCAGCACCTCCACTGTACATAAAACTCTGCTGTGCAAATATTGGATTTTTTTGCTGGTGCTGTAGTCAGGTAATGTGGATTGGGTAATGAAGGTATTCCCTAAGCGCAGGGGGTGCCAATGGACCCGATAGCACAGTGAAAACATAGCCTAAGCCTTAGGGCCCAAAACTTCACTGATGCATGTCTCATTGGCACCCCAACACACCTTCTAAGGGCACATGAATCATAGCACAATTCAACACTTGGCAAGAAACTATAGTCTGATAGATATATGGAGAGGGTTTCTATTGAGTAGTCTTCTGAAGTTCATTGACTACAGACTTTGAAGCATTCATATATTTTCGGCAATATAGACCAATTTTAAAACTAATAAAGGGAGAACAATGCGACTAGGATTACTGGATGCTTGTAAATAATGGTGGACACAATAAATCTTGTCACTTCTATTCTTTGTCTAACACTCTTATGTTAAAGCTGAATACCAGGCACAGCATATGAACTGAAATAACCAATCCTGCTACTGAGACAAAGCATTCACATGCCTGCCGAGTAATAAAACGACCATTTTTAAAGGAGAATGTTTTGTAGGTGTAATATGATTGGGTGTTATTAATCACTGCTCGAGTATGGAGTTTAGAATATGTTACACCTGGGTTTACTTATAACTAAGATTAAGAAAACCTTTAATGTAACAGACTCCGGCTGAATGTATTGATAAAGTATGGAGAACTGTTTGAACTTTGTATTCATAATGAAAAATCTAAAAAGAAAGCAAATATCTGAGCTATGTATAAACACTGCAGAGTATATTTATTTTCCATATGATGTCATAAACATTTTTCCTGCCGAAAATATTAGGCTATTTAAGAATATTTGCACGTACCAATGAAAATATTTCTTATAAAAGAATATAAGACCTAATCGCATTTCCACTGTATAATATTCACATAAAACCGGAAATAGGGCCGGCACTGAATTTCACTTTAACTACTGCTGTGATAAAAAAAAAATGGACATTTCAATAAATGGATGAAAATTGCAGTGTCTGGTAACCAATGTAAAACGATTTCCTGAAATGTAAATTATGGAAAGTTGATTGCATACTGAAATGCGATCCCCTGGTTTAATTCAAGAAAATTGATAAGAACATAAAAGTAGAAAAGCTCCTTTCCGAGAACTAGAAACTGTTGATCAACAACATAATAGTGTAATCATAATTGTAATAATAATTCAATAATTTCTGTAGGCTGCAATATATATTTTAGTTTCATTGTATTTGCTTTTGGTTGAGCGTTGGGGGCAGCGTTAAGATGTGCAAAAACCCCTGCAGAGTAAATACTGTGCCAGTCATGTAAAGTAGGCATGTGAAAAGTCTGGCACGGGAGCCAAAAGCAGCCCATGTTCAAGCTTCCCCCGGCCTGCAGCCCCTGTAAAAAAAAATCAAAGACATGCAGAGGTGATCAACAAAGGTGTGACAACATTTTCCTCCCAAAAGGTTACACCAAAGTGTTTTCTTTTTTTGTATATATGGCATTGTTCCAAGTTCACCATAGGACTCCCACCTGCTTCAAGAACTACAGCTGCAACGTCAATTAGCTGCAGTTTTTGGCTCGCCCCCACCCCCCCTCCCCCGTGAATGGTACAGTCCCAAGATAACACAGAACTGCCTGCAGCCATGTGTTGTCTCTGTCTGTGCTGGCTGCTTTAGCATGATTATTCCCACTATCTAGATACAGCATTAAAGTGAGCAGTGCAGGGGAATCATCTCACCATTTTTTCATATAAACAATCTAGGGGAATGGTCAGAACTTCTGGAGGTGGGTGAAATGGAGGTGGACAGCTGGGAGTACTACAAGTTTCAGCATAACTTTGGGGAAGCCTTTATCAGTGTTTTGGCAGTGATTGGCTAATGCTTTACAATAAACATGGCAAGTATGTGTAAAGGAAGCGATCTGCCCCATGGTATAGTTCAGTAGTTTTGGGTGGTATTTTATGAGTCGACCCCACACATTATCCCTCAGCAAAGCACCCCTGATCTAAAGGGATGTGGGCAGAGGTAAGCTGGGAACACACGGCTCCCAGCAGCAGCGTGATGACATCATCGCACTGCTGCCCGATATCGTAGGAGCCGGAGACACAGCACAGCACTGCCATATGGGCCAGATGGATGCACGGCGCTTGAAACGGTCATTGATCTGGCCCATATCTATATGAGTGTTCCCTGCAGTAAGAGCAACCTATAACTGATAAGACTATTAATGGTGCAGATGGCTATTACAGCAAGGGGGACAATGGAGAAGAGATTTATTTTAGAAATGGTCCCCAATGCATATCTTATTGTAATTGCCCGTTGACCCTCTGGATAAACTTTTGTATAACCATGTTATCTAGAGGAAGCCTACATTACATATGTGATTTATAGTCTCATAGCTACGCTGTAACATCTAGATTATTTTTGAATTCCATCACCTCCTTACCATATAAATAAATAGTGTCCTGGGACCCAAAGACAAATCCACCACACTAGGTTAAGTTTATGGCATGGCGACCCATTCTTGTGATCCAGTTTTGGTCCAGGCCCTTAGTTAAGCAATCTGAACAATCCATACAAAGAGAAAAAAATGTGCCCCCCCCCCCCCCCCCCCCCCCCGGCCTTTATTAAACATTTTATCTTTATGCTTTAAAATCCCACATCCATAATAAGATATGACAAGCCTTTGTAAGATTTATAACCTGGCTCATTAAATGTCTTTGGGATCTCATGATGTACACAGCATTCCCATTTAACATCACAGAACAGTGAATTGTGCCAGTTGGAGTGCCAGCTAATAAGCAATCTTAAAAATGTATCTCATCTTGGTAATAAAAACCCTGAATCATGTTTCTTCATTTTAATTTTGTTAAAGTGTTTCCCTGTTGTGATAATGCTCAGTATGGAGTGCTGAAAGAAAATAAAAATACAATTTTATACTTATCGAGTAACGCCCTTTGAGACCCGTATGGATTATTCTGATGTGGCTGTTATAACGCTGTCATCTTTTTTTGTGTTTCTTTTTCTTGGTAATGAAAGCTATATTGAACTGGCAATCAGCACGTCCATGGAACAATTGCCGTCCAAGCTCTTAATGGTTTGTTGTGCTGAAGCTCAAATGCACGGATGAATTTTGGCCAGCAACAAAAGTTACTCCACCTTGAATTTAGGGGGGCGTGGGGGTCTGTGAAAATAGAGCAGAGTGTTAGATGCATCCAAGTCCAGCTGGATAAACATACCCACTGCACTGGGCTCTGTTCTCCTCCCCGGTAAATAAGTGTGCAGGATATAAAACTGAGCAGGTCAGCCATATAAACTGTAGATTCACCACTGTTAAACTAAATCTCTCGTAACTAACTAGATGAGCCTACAAGCAAATCACACTCCAACCATAATAAAACATTTATATGATGTTCATTAGGTAAGAAAGTTTTATTTTTCTCCAGCAAATATTGTTCCCAATTTTGGTTCATTTGAAATAAAGTGAGAGAGTGTAATGACTGAATTCATCCATCATGTAAAATCAATAAGCGAGGCTGGTTAGAGGCCGGTGATCACATGCGTAGAAATAAACTTGCCATAAAGTTTTATCTCTTTTCTATACGCACTGTAAAATATGAGACTAAATGCTTCACTAAATAATTACACATGAAATATTATTTGCTAGGCCATGCATGTTAACACAACATTTGGCTGATATCTCCAGAGATTTTCTAAACTGCCCAAAAGGATAAAAAAGCCAAATACTTCTAAAACCAAGGTGCCCAACCTGCGGACCTTTGCACATTTTTCAGGGGCCCCCTCAGTCCTCCACTTGTGGCCCCTGAAACTGTTAATGCATAGGGGAAAAGGAACTCATCTGTCCACCAATCCCTCGCTGACATGTCCACACCTGGGATCTTCTTAGAGCGGGAAGAAGAGGAGAGGCTTACAAAGCCAATCAGCAACCCAGATGGTGCCTAAGTGAGTCACTCGCCTGTCCTCCTCTTCCCACTCTAAGAAGATCCCGGGCAAAGACCTCTGAATCAACATTGCATCACCATACTACAGTGTTCCCTAATGCTTGGAGTATAATTTAATACAAGTTTTGTTATTTAAAAAAATGTCTTCTAGCTAACTATGCTGTCCTTACATGTCAGTATAGATTGAAAATGTTATGTGCGGACCTTTAGTGATGCAGAGGGCCGCAATTGTGGCCCTCCATGTCAACTCTGTTGCCCACCACTGTCCTAAAAGTTTAGATTTTGCTTAGATTAGAAAGGGCAAAGGCAAGAGTATCAGGGCCCTTTCACACTACAGCTGATGCGGCTGCGGAGCACTTGCGATAACGCTCCGGTGGTCACTAACCACTTCCATTACTAGCGAAAACCCTGTGATTTCAGCACTCTGTGCTTGCATGGAAGACACATGTGCTGCGCCTGTAAAACTGCATGCAATAGGGAGTTTCCAGCAACAGTAAATGCAAACGTGGGGCTTGTGTAAAAGCTTTCCTATGGTAACCTGTGTACCTTGCGCTAGCGGCTAGTGTAAAAAGAGCCCTCAGGGTACAATTGACAGCTATGGGCCTTTGTCTGACTTTTTGTTAGGTCAGTATGTCATAGGAAACACAATAATTATACACACTAAAAGCCATAAATATTTGGACCACATTTTCTTATTTTGGTTCTGTACATTACCACAATGAATTTTACAAGAAACAACTTTACTTACTTAAAAGCGGACCTACCACCAGAAATCTATATTTTCATGAATGGCACTAGAAGTGCCAATAATAGGGAGAAATGCAGTGAAAAAAACCTAAAACTTACCTGTAATGAGCAATTTAAGAAGACAATCCCACAGCTCTCTTCACTTTTTGGTTCAGTTTAGGCAGAAATCGGCAGCACGTCACAGGAAGCTTAGATTTCTCAGTAATCTTCTTTGAAAATTCCCATAGAAGATTACTGAACGCCCCCCAGTGGCCACCCACGATATTGCACCCCCGGTCCCATGTGTTGCCTTGCAGCGAACCAGGAAGTGAGGAGAGCTGTGGGGTTATCTTCTTAAATTGCTCATTACAGATAAGTTTTTGGTTTTTTTTCTCTGCATTCCTCCCTAGTATTGGCACTTCTAGTGCCATTCATGAAAACATAGATTTCTGGTGGTAGGTCCACTTTAATTTCAGGGGCTTAAGAGTAATTTTTGGAAAAAGGTAAAAAATTTACGATTTGAATAAAATACTAGAAAATCTTTTTGCTGTCAGTAGTGATGGCCGGATCAGAACCTGCGAGATCGT
>CM070032.1:41636747-41654130 GCA_036250615.1 Ptychadena robeensis | reverse complement strand
CGCCATGAACTGAACACAGGGCAGGTATTTTGGCCATCACAAAGGTAGTATGGGTCATCAGGCTGGACATTAATTTAAAGATTTTAAAGTAATCGATTAGCATCTATACACTGCTTTACAAAAAAAATGGTCCCACTCTTCTGGCTGCACAAATTTTAAACAATTTGGCAGATAGGACCCTTTACATATGTGTCTTTTAGCTGTATGATTAGCCGTCAGCCAGAGATCAGTTTAATGTCTTTTCATTGCACTACCATTTTTTTCTACACAGTTTATCATGAATTTTCCAGGGAGTATATTTGGTCACACACCAGTACATTTGTACTGATTTCAGAGAAGGGCTGATCAGTCAGATATAAGACACATTTTTCAGTATGTTCTTATTCCCTAATGCATTAGCTAAAAAGAAGTAAATTGTGTAATAACTCCATATTTCACCGTGACTGACTTTTTCCATTTTTGTCATATAATATCGAGTAACAAAAAAATTAGCTGGAGGGAGATTTTTCACATTTTCTAGGTCCAAATTAAAGATTGTTAATGCTTTCTGTTCAAGTAGTTCCTAACCTGTCCTTAAATGCCACCAAAGGTTTTATTTTCCCAATGACCAAACAGCAAAGATTAAACCAAAGACAAGTTGAATCCTGTTTCAAGGATTAAATGTTCATGAACCTCTACAGGTTGCAGAAGATCTCTTGGCTCTGTTTCACCTGATCGTCTCTGTTAATTGATGCTCCAAAAAAATGCATTATGGGGGATAAAACGGTTGACTCAGAAGTTTTTACTTACAAATCTCCTCCTGGGAGAAAGGGGGTTCTACAGAAAGGTGCTCACCATTCCCTCCTTGCATTTGGATTTCCCCCAATAGCAGGGGAACTTAAAGTGTTTAAGTGTCTTCAACTGGTTTTGCCAAAAGGCTTTTGGCGACATGCGTGGAAAACACTTAAAGTTCAACACTTAAGTGTATACATTTAACAAAGGAGTTGTCCTTTGTGAGGTTTTAATATTTATAATTGAATAAATGATGTGTTTTTTAAAGATTTGTCTTATCTTTCTGTGACTGATGAGCAGCCATCATTGGAGCAAAGGATTAGGAAAAGCTGTTCGCCCCCTAGACATGAGCAAACATTGGCTCGCAGGCAATATCTGGCCATTTTTAGAATACTAGATTAAAATATTTTTTCTTTTTTTATTAACTTCCTGATGGTATGAAGCATAATTGCATAGACTTTGGACACCTATGCCAGGCAGGATCTTGGTCCATTGTGGTCCAAAAGTTAGCCTAATCCTGTCCTAGACTGAGCTTTATTTTCCACCTGGAATTTAGAATTAAAGAACTAAAGCTAGCCATACACTGTCCGTTTCTCCCTCGATAGATGATAGACTGCAGTGTGATGACATCCCCATTCAAAGTAATGGGATCGGCCAGGAATTTTCCAACGTCAGATCCATCATGCAGGAGATTCCTGGTCAATCTCACCAGGTGGCCGCAGCCAATTTTCGGCTGAGCGACCGTCGGGCAATTGGCAGGAACGCGCACGGCAGTCAATCGTCTGACAAATCAGACAGGAATTCCTGTCCGTGTATGGCTACCTTAAGAGACACTGTCTGTTAGTTTATTAACAAAAGAAGATCTGCTAATACAGCTGTCTTGACTGCTTCATTACTTATAATTTGGGTAAGTGGCATTAATTTATGTTTTCTTCATCTATTCTGAATATTTGCCACGTTGCAGGACAATTAGAACTCATTCAACCATAAAAAGCAGCCATATGCTTATACCGATTTACAAATGTTCAATTCTAGCTTGAATGCTGGTCTACCAAAAGTTCATGACTCATGGAAATTCATGTTTAACCAAAACAGAAGAATGCATTTTCTTTCTCCAGTTTCCATTTCATATGCCGAAGTGTTGAAATTGGTGCTTGATAAATGCCCTTACCAGAAGCCTGACAAATTAGTTTCCATTTAGTTGTCGTTCAACATTTAAAACTGAGAGATTTCTTAGAGTCAATGAGGTCCTTATTCCTGCATTTTTATGTATCTGGCTGGCAACGGCAGAGTAATAGGAAGAAAATTACAGTGATCGATCTGCCTTCTCCCTATGTGGGGATAATCTGTTGTGGAAATATTAGCCAAAGAAAACGAAAAAGTTAATTTCATGTGGTAACCATTAGCGATGTTTCATCAAATGTAATAGACATAAATTTATTCCAAACCATTTTGTTTTATATGAGGAAATCAAAGACAGCTTCAGGTCGAAGTGGAAAGTGTTGGGATCGGTGCTTCAGAGAGCAGCATGCCCTGTTCCGTCCAGTTCCGTGCGCTCATGAAGGTTTCTGTCACAAGTAATGGAAAGCACACTTGAAAGCTGTGACATTTATATGTTCTCAATAAAACTGGTGTCAGGTGTAAAGAATGGTGGTCGTGCTCTGTAGGACAAACTGGACTTCAAAGGTTGAATTTAACTGATGCAGAGAGTGAGTGATATTTCCCGAGACTATTGCAGTTATTTCAGCCGGGCCTCATAAGGTTCACATTAGCCACGTTGAACTATTCTGTAAAAGTTAAAGCCTTCCTGAAAGACAGGCCTCCTCCACGTTCTGAAATGATAACAGTATTGATTCCTACTTCCCAGTAACGGTAATTTATTACATCTGCAAGCTGTATAATGAAGGCAGCTATTTTGAACATTAAAAGAAACAACTTAATTAATATATTCTAAATTACATCTGTAAGCTTTTCTAAAAATGCTGCCTGACTAGCAGTATGAGTCCCTACCTTTAAACTTGTTCTGGGTCAGCAAATCAAAGCATTGACTTAAAATTTCACAGCCAGACAACTGGCATCTTTAGAGTCATGGCAGCTGCCTGGTTTCTCCA
Source organism: Ptychadena robeensis (assembly GCA_036250615.1). Taxonomy (NCBI): domain Eukaryota; kingdom Metazoa; phylum Chordata; class Amphibia; order Anura; family Ptychadenidae; genus Ptychadena; species Ptychadena robeensis. Next base: position 41,651,248 of record CM070032.1, on the reverse strand, counting down.
ATAAAAAAAATGGGTAAGACGTAGGCTTTAAGGTGAATTCTCTTTTGCAGATAATAAAACATGTAATCATGTAATAATATAAAACCATATGCATACACTTACACATGTATTGCTTCTATGTGATTCTTTGCACTAAGACCACCCCCACCCATAGGGATAACATAGCGACAGTTGTCAGTGTTTAATAGCCGTTTCCTAACCATTTGCTGCACCCAGCGGCACAATGTCAATGTCAGATTAGTTGATGTCAACCACCCAGAAAACGTAACTGCATGTCTTACTACATTTGTTCTTGTATTGCTTGTAGGTTGAAATACCTATTTTTTTTTTTAAACAAGAGTTTTATAATCAGTTAATGGGGAAGTACATTTGATAAGTACAGAAGACTTCCTGATATCCCACACCTATAAGAATTAGTATATTCTATATACCGTATAATTCAGACCATTACATGCTCCATTTTGTGATACAGAGAAGCAGCTGATCTGCAGTGGACAGATTTTCCCTCAGCTGTGTGTGAGTTTGGCACCTTAAGGGCTTGTCCCCACTTTGGTGATCGCCCACAATTTTAATTGCGTCGCGCCCATGCATTTAAAATGGGCTCTTCCCCATAGCTGGAATCGGGTGATCTAAGACACGGCTCACCACGTTTTTGATTGTGGGTCGCGTTTTCGATTGCCCCCCATAGACATGAATTTGATGTGTTTAAAATGAATTAATTGAGACATTATCGTGGCTGAAAATTCGTCCGATCACGCCAGATTGCTCCCAATCGCTTCCCAGAAAAATCGCTAGCGATCAATGCCCCATGATTAGAATCACATGAGATAGCTAAAAAGGGGACATATCTTACTCCCTCACCTACAAACAGCAGAGGCAAGATTCCTCTGGCTCTGCTACATTTATGTCAGAGGGGCTTCAGCTGCCCATAGAGAAAAAGAGAAGTGAGCAGATCATCTCTCTGACACCTTCCCCACCTCCCTTAACTGAGCTCAGTGCTTAGCCAGTCAGAGAGAAAAGGCAATATTGGTACTATAAGACACACCTGTTCTGTCCCCCCTCCAATTATGAGAGTGAAAAAGTGTGTCTACAGTTCATACACTCTATTATTTAAATCTTAATCCCTGGAGGAACCACAACAATGTAGAATAATGAATGCACAGCATGGTATGACACGTTTAAGTGGATTTCATTTGTTGCCCATTTATTGCCCATTCCTATAGTGCTGGATAGCAGAGAGTCTGCTCTACAAGTCTGTACTCTGATTGGCGGCCCTGTTTTTGCACACACAGAAAAGAAAAATTTATTGTGATCAAATGAACCCAAAATTTGTGTTCAAATTAGTCAATCAAATGCTTCACTAGGAGTTCTCCAGCAGTAAAACGTCTCCTAGGAGGACTTATAACAAGCCAATAAGAAGCAGTTCAATGGTACAAAACTCTGCAGGTCAGGTAATAATGAGATTTTATTCAGGTAAAAAAAAAAAAAAAAGACAGACTCTGAATTGTGATGTACTTATTTAAAAGCGCACATCTAATCTGTTGTGCTTGGCCTGTAATTGTTTTGCAAATGAAAGATATGTTGTTGTTGGGAACATTGATAACGAAAGGTCAGTGCACTCAGGGATGAATAAATAGATAGAATGGAATATCTTCCAAAGAACCAAAAACTAAAATATTTATACATTCGACTTCTTAAAGACCAGCTGACAAATAACAGCTGGAAGTTTAGCCAATACAGTCATATCTGGTTTTATTAACCACATGATGAAACCAACTATGTTGACTATGCTGTAAAGATATAGCCCTGCATTCATTAACAAACCACAGGTCTATTCATTAAGCATAGCTGATCTACTTAAATAGACAGAGATCAATAGTGTTATAAAGTAGAAAGGCTGAAAAATCCAATAGCCCAATGTATAAACCTCTGGCCTAGAAAAGATCAGTTTAACAAGTTCCCATTTTATACTGTTACGGTATTGTTCATATCGAGAGTTTGAGATATTCTCGCCCTATAAGACTACCCCTCTTCCAAAGATTTGATTTCAATATGGTCATTTTAATTCAAATGCTTATGAAATGGGCAAACAAGGGGGGAGGGGGGGGTTCTTCCGCTGTCTGACAGGCAGCATATTTTCACAGGACACCGGCTCGGAAGTTTCAGCACCCAGCGTATAAGACAACCTCCTGACTTTTGAGAAGATTTTCCTGGGTTTAAAAGTCATCTTATACACCGGAAAATACGGTACATTTTACAGAATATCGATTGAGGAGTGGTCTGGCGAGTTTTCTAGGCATTTCAATTGTTTTGTATTTGATGGTATATAGAGCATACAAACAGACCAAGGAAATTAATTTATCTGTTTTGAATTTGTCACATTATGTGGTGGTAAAAAATGATCCATGACTTATGATGATATTTTAAGTAGATGGAATGAAAAAGTGAACCAAGTATGCTAGTTGTACTTTCATTGTACTTCAACATGGAGGTCACTGTGCAGTTTGCGTGGTCTAGAGTAAAGTATTTCCATACTTGTGATGTATGTCTGTCACCTACTGCCTCTGCTGCCATGTCCGCCCAGTTTATGAGGTGATTAGAATTGATCTAGTCAAGTCATGTGTGAATGTGTGCATAACTGAGATACAGGAGGAAAAAAACACACCACCTCTCTCAGGTGTCATTGACATGCGTCGGCGGTGACTAGTGGTCTTTTCCATTAATGCCCTAGCATTCACTATAGCAGTGATGGCGAAACTATGGCATGCGTGCCAGAGGTGGCACTCAGAGCCCTCTCTGTGAACAGACAAGCTGTCAGCCAGCACAGAGGAAAGAACTGCAGCCTATTGGTTCTCAATGCTGTCAGTTCTCTTCCCCTCAGTTACGATTGCATACAGTGCCACATACCCTCTCCTATTCTATCTCATAAGAAAGCAGAGTGTGTGTTTACATGTTTTGTGTGTGTATACGAGTTGTATGTGTAATTCAGGTTAAATTGTCATGCCGCCACTTTGAGATAAATAAGTGGGGTTTGGGTTTCACTTTGGGCACTCGGTCTCTGAAAGGTTCGCCATCATTGCACTATAGTAATGTCCTGCAGTTCCTGAAACCGAATGTCACCTATAACTCTAAAAATTGGAGTTATATAACTAAAATACATACAGATCTGTAATCAGCACACAAAACTCATCTACAAAATATTGATTTGCTTTCTGATGCTTATTTTTTTTTTTTGTTGACCTATGTTATTGGTTCTAGAAGCTATGATGTATTTTTTATAAAACTTAAATCAACTTTATAAAACTTAAATCAAAGAAAGTTGACTAAATCCTGATTACCACAGCAGCAAGTTTCCTGGCTAGCACTAGTTCTCCAGTGATTCATACATCTGCAGTGCGTTACAGCACAAACGTTATCATTCTAAATAAAGCAAAAAATACACAATGAACTCTATGGCATGCACCTTTTACATAAACCACAACACAAAGATAATTCACATACATTTAGGTCTGTTGTACTGTTTTGCAGATATGTTGTGGTGCTTTAAAAAAAAACAATTTAATAAGTAAGCAAAATGTTGATCAATAGATGTAACAGACAAAACAGGATACATAATAAACCATTTAAACCAGGTGCTGCAGCTACAAAATGTAATGAGACAATCAGCTTTTTAAACATTTATTAGCATTGCTTCATCCTTTTTTTTTTTTTTCTTAAACAAAACATGAAAGCTGTATTAGAAAATCACTTGCCAGGATGCAGACGTTTGTGCGGTACCCAGAGGGGATGTACACACCTGCTTCCTCCATGGTGGACAAAAAAAGCACCATTCCGTAACTGGGTCATAAAAAGGAGTTTAGATAATGTATACATGTTTCTGTGCAAGCACTTACTCTTAAGCATAAAAAAGTAGCAATATTATTTTCAAGAGAACGTGTTTTTTTTTTCATGAATAAACGGATTCTACATAGATTCTTAAAAAGAGAAAAATCTAAAAATGTTAACACATTGACACAAATTTTCATATCTTCAAACTGATGAGAAATAAGATTCAGAAGTTATGATGATCTGGAAGAAACTGTATTATTAATTTGTGTTGAGCAGATGGATAGTACAGACATAGTAATTCCCTTTATAGGGTCAGTCCAGTCAAAATCCGTTAACTACATTTGGGAATTTGAGGATTGGTTCATCCCTTTTTCTCTTTAGTGCGAACCAATGCCTACTTATCCAAGGGTGAGAAGTATAGAAGGGGCACCTAAACCAGAAAATATGGTACAATCGCATATAAAACCTCTGTATTGTCTAGACTTGCCAGCAATTAATTTAGAATTGGGATAAATTGCACTTGGTCAGAAGTGGACAATAATTGCAACGACTGAAGCCCAAGGAACTGTGATGTTATACAATGGTTCCCAAGTCTAATATTACAACCAGGATATCAAGAAATCAGCTCTTCTGCCCTTCCCTTAGAGTAGAAATCAATACCTGAGACCAGAGCCAACTTGCAAGGTTACCGTTTCTTGAGAGTATAGGTTTATTTTGGTCCTAGCCAAAAGAAAGGCTTGTGCAAAGCGCCCAGTCAGGTCCAGTTTATTGGTAGATTAAAAGATATATATATAAGCATCAACACGTTTTGTGGCGAATACGGCATCTTCTGCAGGATGAATCATGTTATTCCCCTTTGTCTCACAGCTTCAGTTTGCAAACACGTTGATTTTATATATATATATATATATATATATATATATATATATAAAATCTTTTAATCTACCAATAAACTGGACCTGACTCTTTTGGGCGCCTTGCACAAGCCTTTCTTTTGGCTGGGACTAAAATAAACCTATACTCCCAGGAAACGTTTATCACTTACTGAAGAAGAAATGTATATTACCATTCGCGCATCCTCTTCAGTCACCCAGAGGTTAGCGAGAGCGACCACTGCTACACAAGACCCCCCCCCCCCAAGACAGAGGAATAGACCTGATTATGATAGCCACACATTTACAGGGCTGTTGGCATTCAGACCAAATCTATGTCTGATACCAACAGCCAAAGTCATATTTTTCAATACGAACAATCTAAATAGATAAAATTATCTCTCATTATTACAATTATTTCTCCCAAGAGCTAGATCATCCATTCTTTGCTCTCTCTACCCTGTTTTCTTTTCGCGTCAACCATATACTACAAGGAACCTCGGAGGTAAGGACACCGTTTCTGCAGACAACTTGCAAGGTTGCCCGATACACTAAAGCTTTGCAATCTAGACCAAACCATCAGCTTTACATGCTGAAACCCATATTTGAATTGAACTCACTCCCATGTATCCAAAAGAGAGGAACTAAGAAAATACAAGGTCTATTACTTGATGTCTTGCTGTTTTAAATATCAAAAATGAGTTTCTCTGTACTGTGAACTACTAAACTTTACCAGTGTTGTCAGGTCAACTTCACCAATCCTAAATGGAACCTTTAAAGGTCATTACATCACTGGTGATCTATCTTGTAGAGTGCAAAGAACGGAAGGGGACATCTCAGCCAGTAAAAAAATCACATGGTGCAATCACACATAAAACCTCTGTTCTGTCTGGACTTATGTCAGTTATTAAAAAGTGGAATCAGGATCAATTGCTAAGTGGACAATATTTACAGTGGCTGAAGCCCAGGGAACTGTGATGTTATACAATGGTTCCCAAGTCAAATATTACAACTAGGATATCAAGAAATCAGCTATTTGTGGAGTGAATGCTAACAGTCAAGTTTTAAACTGAAAGGCATTCACCTGTATATGTTGTGTGTGTACTGCAAGCTTTTAAAGAGCATTTTCAGAAGCTCCTAAAAACTTTGAAAAACCTGCATCAAGATAGGTGAAAGTGCACATGCTTTGTAAAACATGAGTGTACACACTGCCCACTTCAAAGTGGAATCATGTGTACATGACCTAACTGCCATATTTTAGCCAATCACCTATAAATAGTAGCACTAGTGGATTAGAGATGAACAGACCAAATAATTAGTCTAAAAAATATTTCTGCTCTTCACTCTAAGCAGTAAGCAATAACTGGGACTATGTGTCAGCCATAACTTCATCTAAATCTGTTAATAACAGATCTTTTTTGTGAATCTTCATTATTTCTGCTAATAACAGAGCCAGCTTGTTCCCTGATAAACCTTTGCCACCTAGATCAAACAACCAGCACAACATATTGAAACCCTTTACTTTGAATTGAACTCGCTCCTACATATCCAAAAGGAAGGACTTAAGAAAAGACCATGTCTAGAAGAGGGGTGGGCAAACTAAGGCCCAGGGGCCGAATCCGCCCTGTTAAGCTTTCTTTTCAGGCCCTTTGTCACCTTGTTGAGAAGATTCTCCTCTCCGTTTGTTCTCTGCAATGACTGCACATAATGCCTATAGGTGTCCAAACGTTGCCTTGGGGATGATGCAGTGACAATGTATGGTGACAACAGGCAGTCTCTACGAAATAGTTCTTCTCATTGCAATGAATGAGCAATACTTTGTAAGTGTAAAAGAGAACAACGTCCCTGTCACACGTCGCTTATTACACACCACTGCCATCATTAGTGATGCTGTTGATGCATTGAATTGGCATACATATGGTCAAGGTCAGCCATTACAAGCTCTTGGTATGGCCCCTTTATAAAATTTAAGAAGCCATGTGGCCCACAAGTCAAAAAGTTTGCCCACCCCTGGTCTAGTACTTGATGTCTTGCTATTTCAAATAACTAAAATGAGTTTCAATTTATGTAAACTGCTATTAAATCCTGCTCAAACGTTACCATAGTTGTCAATTTCACCAAGCCCATATGAAACCTTCAATGGATCAAATGAATGTTATTTCCTCTAATTTCTAAAAATAAACAAGCCGACATCCCCTTATTTACATGTATATAAAATAGAAGATTAGAGACTGAGGGAAAGGCATTCAATGCATCTAAACTCCAATCTCCAGTGTGGAAACTAGGACTTCAATTAACCTTCAATGGGTATTCAATCACTGGTGATCGATCATGCATGTGCCTCTTCTAAACTGTCCAGGAAGCAGACCTGTAACATAACTCCACACGAAAATGTACAATTTACCTGATGTCACAGTTTGTATTTATGTTAAAACAAAAGGCTATGGTTTAGGATACATTTTTAAGTGCTGGATATGAAGATGTGACATGGCTTCTGTGTACATGTCCGCAGCCAGGTTAGGGAAGTGCAATAAGTGTGTATTACCTGTAGCAAAAACACACACCGGAATCTGGCCGGCAAACACCCAGCTTTAAATGCAGATTACTTCATGGAAAAGGTCAGAAAACAGATCATATATACAGTCTTACAATAGTCATAAGCATCACAGCTAAATGCAAAACCTGAGGGGTGAAAAAGGCAGCTAGGCGCTTACACACAATAACTTTACATTTCTTTTTTTTTTTCAAATAAAGATAAACAAAAATACATTTGTCCAGTGTTAAAATGTGACATAACAAAAGTACTGCTGTATCGGCTAACAAATCCCACTTTTCCATAGTGACTATGGCTATTCTCACTATTTACATGGCAATCGACTGAAGTTCTGTCGTGGCCACACACTGCATGTAATCTATAAGAAGATTTAACAGGCAATTCAGAAACAGTGGTTTCAGAAATTGCTTTTCTAATGTATCCTCACAAGACACAGTCCTGCACAGTGACAGCGTGACAATCACAGCTTCATAATAAATACAGTCTCTCCTCATACAGTCACTCAGTCTACAGCAATGGTTCCCAAACTGGGGGGTGCCAAGGTATTCCAGGGGGGCGCTGGCCCTCATTCCTAACATGTGTTTGAATAGGGAGGGGGGCTCAATAATGTTCCTAAATAGAAAAGGGGGGTCCTGCAAGGAAAGTTTGGGAACCACTGGTCTACAGGATTGTTGTGTTTTTTTGCCCTGAGCTATCGAGAAGCCTCCCATACAGCATTGCAGAATGCCGGTCTCTTTCTGTGCTTAAGCAATAGATCACAAGAGATTTAATGTGAAACCAAGATTTGCCAGGCGATCTCTACAACCACTGCTTCAGCTTGTCAAGGTTGCTGTTAATCCACTGAATGTTCAGCTTGATGCTTTCAATGGCTTCCTTCACACACCACATGTCTCTGCTAGAAGACTTTGTTGAGTTAAAGAATGCGACAACCTAGAATTACAAAATAATTTATGTATTATAATAATAAATTAAATGAAGACATTTTCTCCTGCAGTGTTCCTCACTTACACATAATAAATTGTATAACAAGGCAGCATTGATTTACTAAAGTATTCAAGCAGCCAGTGAGATCTAAATTCCAGCTTCACTTAAGATCTAATACAGCTTAAGCTGGGCATGGATGCTTCAATCCGCAGCCAATCGATAGCCATGAGCATGCATGGTGTTCGATCATGCAGCGAATTTGGCTGCAAACCTAATGTGCCCACCATAAATTGGCCAATCTCATTACATAAGTATATGGTGGCACACAAAGGGTGCGTGGCAGATTCTCTAAACCCTAGGTGCCCAACCTGAGGCCCGGGGGCCACATGCGGCCCTATGGGCGTTGTTTGGCGGCCCCCCTTAGTCCTCCACATGCGGCCCGAAAACGTAACTGTTAATGCATAGGGCATAGCAACTCACCTGATCCAGCTTTCCTAATCAACTATAAGGGTCCTACACCAGTTAAATAGTCAATGTTGATCGGGGAAACCAGGTCTACATATGAGCACTGCACCCAGGGGCAGGAGGGGGGTGGGTGCTGTCAGGTTTTGACTGCCTATCGGCATCTGGTCCACTGCCTGCTAACATATGTAGACGGGGGAGGGTCTGGATTGATGCTATGTGCGGCCCTTGAGTGATGCCGAATGCCACACTTGTGGCCCTCCATATCAACTCAGTTGCCCACCACTGCTCTAAACAATTGGCCGTGCGTGATGATCATGCGTAGTCCATCGCAATGTCTAGGACCAGCTTAAAACTTAGCTTTAAACACTTTACTCCAAAATATTTATCCACACTCCTGCATTAACACCTCATGGTCGCTAGTTTTCCGAGCAATAGACTACACACAATATACGCCACTTGGTACCTAGTATTTTCAACATCTATGAGATCCAAACTTTCACATACGCCTGTACTTATGACATCAGCAAGATCACCACTCCTGCTAACACAACTGCCCTGTACAGATAGCATGAGATCACCACACCTGAAAAAAGTTAGTATACAGTTCCGCACAATTGTCAGCAGTGATCACACAGTAGAACTGCTGTCAGTGGCCAGAAAGACCTTCAGGTGGTGTATGGGGCCTGGGCAAAAGTCACAGAGTAAAAATGGATCAGTATATGGGGTAGGTGATTAAGTTGCGTGTAGGTGTGTTGCTCCCGATATAAAGGGGGAGGTGCAGAGCCGGCTTAGCAGGAGCTGATCTCCTACAAGGCCATGTGTGGTCAGCCATGTGGATACCAGGATGATGTCACTTCCTGGTTATGGATGATATCACGCTGCTGAGTTCAGTGGGGCACATTTCAGGTTTGCGTATACACTGGACTCTCCAGTACTGATAGCATTATTGAGATCACCAGCGCAGCATTTATAGTCCAGTACTGATAGTATTAACAAGATCACCAGCCCTGCATATACACTGGACTCCCCAGTGCAAAAGCATCAGCAAAATCAATGTGCACCACATGGGCAAGTCAATTACCGTATGATGGGGACCCGGTTTCCCTGCGGTCCCCCGGGTCTCTGCTTTCCCCAGATGGAGAAGCAGAGTCAGCCACCCTGCGCCCCCCCTCCCCTGCTACAGACATGCTGACAACGCCCCCTTCACACTTCCACAGCAGCTAGCTGATCACAGCCGCCTGTGTGCTGTGCTTCTGGCAGACGTCCATTACATTGGGTGGAGACCCGCTGTCCACATTTACAGTAATGGATTTCGACCAAGGTTTTCCCATATGTTCAACTGATCCTGCTCGAAAGAACTGTGGATGGCTCAACATCGGGTGTTGTAGAGCGTTGCTCTAATCAGTTTCTTCATCGAGCCGCGTGTGCCCGGCTTAAAACAGAAGTCAAATGGTTCAAAAATAAATAAACTATGTATAGTAGACTACAATACAGGATGTTCTCTTCTTCAAGTAATCTCCATTAAGTCTAAAACTATTCTATATACTACAGATCTCATAGGCAAAAAGTTACAAACCTCATTTAAATAAACCTCTGTGGCAAACTGTGAAGTTGTCCTGGTGACAATGCTCTGTATAGGGAATGATCCTGGTGGGAATCTGTAAGAAAATAAAATGGAGGCTGGTTTTAAACGTCATCCATGTGGCCGATTAGCCATTTGTATTTCCATAAATGTGTATGTGGCAAAGATAGTTTTATACTAACAGCTATGGATATAAATGATAAAAGTTGCAAGAAGTAACCAACTGCTGAACCTTCGCTATGCTATAGTGTGAAGTCAAGTAAACTATCCTGCTGTACTTACTTCCTAGTGATCTCATCCCAGTTTTGCTTGACGAAGTTCCAAGCCAGCAGAAATCCAGGGACATTCTTACTAATGAAGCGGATAACAATGGGAAAATCCTGTGATCTTATAACATTTCCACGAAGGCCAGCCTCCATCAACCTGGTGAACAAAACAAGTTAAGACTACATGAGACAATGCTGTAATGCAATAGTTTACTGGAAAAAACAGATGTGGTACATTGAGAAAGCCAAGTACAAGGAGACCAAGCAGCCAGTTCTGATAACGATAATAAGCTAGCATTGTAAATTCCTTTTGTTAGGTCAACAATTATGATGCTTTAGTATTCTAAAACTGTATTAGAGAAAAAATAATTCTCCAGCTATTGGGGATTCCAGGTCCCAGTATTCCCAACCATATAAATAAAGGGAAAGCCACAAGCTAAAAAAAAAAAAACTGAAATCCATAGAGTCCGAATGATTTATCCAGGACTTCATGGATTCCTCTATATTTCATGGCAAGACCATTCCTAATCACCCCAGTGAACACACACATTGTTTCTATGATAGAGCAATGCTTCATATAAAAAACTGCTGCATTTAATGACATTTCCTGCTAGATAAAGACCACTTGATGAAACATGACATCAATAATTTCCCACAAATTGCAGCACATCTGGACTTCATTTGATTTACCAGGGGAAATATTTACACTACTGGATATGTCAGTTTGCTGATATTTTCACTGGCAGAGTAGAAAGAGTAGCGTTCTACATTAAATCAATTTTAAATCACATACTACATGTATGTCATTAAGTCCCGGTGATCTAGCAAGTGAAAAAAATTACTATTTAAAAAGTTAACTTTTCAACATTTGGATACAGTAATAGTACTGTTTATAGTTTCAGTATGTTTGTGATACAAAGGTTATGAATGGTAGAGAAACAGCTACTATCTATTGCAGAGGATTTGCATAAAAAAAATGTCAGATATCCTTTAGCTCTACCAACAACTATGTAGTATAGAATCCTCTGCGATCCTCTACCTTGAACATAGGTAGACTTGATTGTTTAGAAAGTCCCTCATAATACATGGTTTTGGTAAAACAAAAGGAGATCTAAAGGAAAACTGACAGAGAGATCTAAAAGTGTATGGGGACTCTTAAGGTGCCCATACATGCAAAGATATGGGCTAGATTGATGGCACTTTTAGTGCAAGGCCATCTACCCGTGTATGCTGAGCTTTACACACGTCTCTAGAGATCTGTCCTGGGGGATCACCCAACGTCTGATGGGGCACAATGTCTGTATTAAGGGGGGTGGCACTGCGGTCATAGGGACACTGGCTCACATACAAAGAGCAGCGGCAGAGGGAAGAGCTGCCTATGGCCAGTTCTTTTCTCTGTCATGTGTATGTGAGCTGGGTTCAAGCTGCCCAGCTTACACACACACACAGCTCTACCAGTTGGGACCTTATAATAATTGACAGCTTCCCCACCTTCCCCTTCCTTTAGCTCCTGCTCTTCTGGTCAGAACATAGAGCGCTCCGAACAGTAGTTTCCTGCAGGCTTTTTAGGGTTTGATGCTTTTTTTCTGTGATGTATATCAATGCTACTAATACACTACACTACTAAAGGAATAATTATAGGTAACAAATACTGAAGCTTTTGACATACCAGAGTAACTTCTTGCCATGGTCAGTACTTGCAAGACCTTGCAACATTTTGATTTTTTCTGCCTCATATAAGGACATTGCATACATTTTTAGGAGATGCTCCCAACCTTCATCTGTGCGAGCACCAACTTTAAATACTGTGGTCATGACAGCTGCTGGAAGACTAAGAAAAAACAAACATGAATTGAAGTAGCAGTAACAGATTTTCATTATCATCTGTGTTTTGTGGGAAAAAAAACAACATTCGATCGAGGATATAGTGTATGAGTTTTTTTTATTTTAACATTTTTATATAATCACCCAAGCCAAGTCATTCAAATCCTTCTCATGAACATCCCCTGACTACATGAAATATGTTCTGTGGCACAAAGGCTTTATTTGGCATGAATAAAATTAGCACAATGTAGAGTGTAAAAACAACTTTAAAGTACATGGTGGTTCAGTTTACCTTGCTGAAAAAAAAGTCTCATGAATATGAACAATTCACTACTGACTGAACTGTGTTCAAGCAAGAGATGCCTGAAGTGTGAAGAGCATAAACATTAGGTCTTGTGCTTGTCCTGTTTTTATGAGCCAAGCACATAATCCACAAACAGTAAGTACATACAACCAAATCCATTCAGTATCCCATTTTGGCTGAGAAAGTCAAGCGGTTTTTATGTGGCTTTCCAAGACAAATCCCAATTTCAATCAAACCTGGATTTTGGAATCGGAGTAATTTAGGTGAGGGGGGTTACTCTCCCTCCTAAGATGATGCATGGGGTGGGAAGTTAACATGGAAAGTAACACCTTCTCCCTCCTAAAAAAGCGGGCTACTAACTAGGGGAGGGAAACCCGAATCGGTGTCCGTGGCGTCACTTCCTGTACTTGGAAATACAGTATGTAATGTCAGTGACATAGCTTCCTGTAATTTTTCCCTTAATCAATAAGGGAAGACTTGACAGGTATGCATACAACACATTAAAAAGGAAGTAATTTCTAAGGAAAGTAATCCCCCTGTACTGGAAAAAAAAAAAAAAAAAAAAAAAGAAGAAGAGCCACTGGTGGATATAAAACAGTCCATACGGGGTAAATGTTTATGTTCAATAGACCTAAAAAGTATTTTTTTTTCTGAATTGATGGACCAAAATTGAGGAAAAAAAATCCAAAGAACCGTGTTCAGGTTGATTGTACAAGTATCTGGCAGTGTTTCCATTGCTTTGTTTCATGTAGCAACATGCACACACATCTTTATCTTCTCAACTGGAAGGGAATCAAACTAAAGGAAACCATTTTGCATCAATTACACCTTGTGGTAGTACCAGCAATCACTTGATGTTTGAATTATACAAATTGATCGAGCAAAACGTATTAAAGATAGCAAAGGAATATGAACCTCTGAGTGAAATACAGCACCCTCTTACCAAGGCAGATGGACTTCTATACATATGTATTATAGATGAGAATCCCCAGCAGGGTCTACTTAACCCAGTTTCCAATCTCCGAGAGGAAATTCAACAGCTGAATGGGACTGTCTGAGATACATTTGCGGTTCCTACTGGAGGAGGTGCCTATAGGCCCCCATACAACTGATGGGACAGGGCCGATAGACGCTGGTCCCCATTCAAAGTAATGGCATCGGCCAGAGATTTACAGACACGTCCATTCTCTGGCCGACGAGCTTTGGGACGACATGTGAATTCCCAAGATCCGTGGCTCGCTAGGTGTATGGGGGCCATAGCTCTTATTTACTGTCCTGGAAGACGATCTGAAATCTTACAGCTAATTTGCTATGTGTCATTCACACAGTGAAATACAACTCTACCCTCACACACATATTATAAATAATTCCCAATCGGATCCATATACCAGTATAGGCCCACTATGCTATAATATACATTACTGTATATTAAGTTTTCTAGCATACACAATGGTATAAAATAATGAAGACTTACTGTGTTCCATTCATCCACTGGTTAAACAGTTTCGTTGCATTTGCTATGCAGTTGCGCTGTTCAAGGGAGCAAGATAATTCCAAAAGTAAAGACCGCAGCTCTTGCTCAGACAAAGTTCCTTCATCACTCCATGTCTGCTTGTCTACAAGGTCTTCTAGGAAGTCTACAAGACGTTTCTTTAGTCAGGATAAAAAAAAATAAGTATATATTATCTGCTTAGTCAAATTAGATTTTAATATCAGACCTAGATGACAATTTGAAGTCTGCTTCAGAGGCCACTTTTCACGTGTCCATACTTTTTCTGAGTGGATCATACAGTGCTTGACATGATAATAGCAACAATTCATTTAATTAAACATATACCGTATTTTTCAGACTATAAGACAAACTTTTTCCCCCACAAAAATG
>CM070032.1:41576699-41589762 GCA_036250615.1 Ptychadena robeensis | reverse complement strand
TTATCAGGGAGAGTTAAGGCCGCCATACACGCACCGAGCGGCGGCCGATTTTGCTGCCAAACCGAAGGGCGTGTGTGTATGCCGATCGGGGGAGCCCACATGGGGTGACAGATCGCTGTCGCCCCACAGCTCGGCTGGCCAGAGAATGGACATGTCCGATAATCTCTGGCTGATGCGGTTAGTTTCAATGAAGACCGGCGTCTTGCTGTCAGCTCTGGAGAGCAGCGTGATGACGTCATCACTCTGCACTCTAGGGCTCATCTGAGCTGGTCTGTCGGCCCCCACTCGGTATGTGTGTGGGGGCCTTTAGGCTAGGGTCACAGTGGGCGCTGTAATGTTACGCACTGCATGCATTTATTCTTATAGCAGAGAAGTCATTATGTTCGTTATGACTGTTTGTTAATTGCGACATTTGAAGTAATTTTTTTTTTAATTAAAAAAAAAAAAATTTAATTCCTATTTAAATTTAGTAGGAGTCGGAGTCGGTCCATTTTTTGCCGACTCCGACTCCAGGGACCCAAAAATGTCTCCGACTCCTCGACTCCGACTCCACAGCCCTGGTTAAGACAACCATAGTGAGTGGTTGGTATATCCATCCGTCTACAGCAAACAATGTGACCACACACCATATATGGGGAAGATCAAAGCTAAATATATTAAATACACTGTTTCTCTCTCTCTTTAGTAGTACCAAGAACATTCAATGGACTTTGCTAGGGTTACACTTTTTGGGAGATACTCTCTTCCCTGGTCAGGGAAGTTCCCTCTGTTCTCTGGTTGTCCTGAATTTGCCCTTTGCCACAGCCACGATTTGTACTTTTGTGAACTATAACAAATATGGACCATAGACACAACGCACCTTTAGTAGGTGAGTGAACTTAAGACTGTATCCTTGATTGGAAAAGTTGATTGTAATATATAATAATGATCTCTGTCTGTTGTCCACCCATTCATCTCCTATACAGAGACTTCATTACGCATGACTAGCCCCCGTGGAAGCAGTTGTCCGCAAAACGCGTCAGGTGTATACATTTTTATGTTATTGTAATGCTTATATGAAGTCTATGAAATTATCAACTTCTATGATGTTTACATGTAATTTTCACAGTTGTTTTTAATAAAAGTGTATGTAACACAATACTTTTTGCCGTTAAAGTCCCGTTGCCCATGCTTTGGAAAATATTGGTTTTCCTTCTCTTTTCTCTGTAACAATGCAATGTTTCCATGTATGACTTCTGCAGGTTTGTCTGGACACTAGTTGTCCTTCATGATGCTTGTACAAAGGCGCTTTATCTTCTGGGTATATAGTGAGCACTGGAGGAAAACACTGAATACACAATAGGTGTGACACTCACTGTTGTAACAAATTCTGTGTTCAGCAAACAACACAATGGCTCGGGCATTGTGGGATTATTAGGCACGTTTCCCAGGACTGCCTTGGCAATGACTTGCATGCTTGCGTTCCAGAGTATAAATAAACTCGGTACTTAGCGCTTTCTTAGTAGAAGATACATTTCCCCATTTCAAAAACAAGGAGCTTAACTGGTGAGATTTCTACAATGTCAGTGAAGTCATCAGATACGAGGAAACCGCCAAATTGGCATGTTCCCCGTGTAATCACAGAGGCGGCACATTTCACATTGCTGCTTTTATGTTGTCCAAGTAAATATCATTTACAGCAGTGGTTCCCAAACTTTACTTGCAGGGCCCCATTTTTTATTTAGGAAAATTATTGAGCCCCTCCTCCCTATTCAAACACAGGTTAAGAATGAGGGCCTGCGTCCCCCGGGAATACCTTTGCGCCCCCCAGTTTGGGAACCACTGATTTACAGGAACACCAATCACACTTGTTCTCAATGCAAACAAGCCCTGACGTACTAACCTGCAAATGATGGGGCCTATTTATGCATATGGTACATAAGCAGTAGTGGAACATAGTGGAAATGTAGTTTGCTGCATTGAACTTTTCATTTGTCAGTTCAGAACAAAGTGATTACTAGTGATGAGCGACTAGGCAATATTCGAATTCGCGTAACTTCGTGAATATCCGCCATAATATTCGATTCCATATTCGTAATCTCGAATATCCACACTTACGACATGAATTACGATCTTAAAATTGCAATTGCGATCACATATGCGCAATGCATGCAAGTCAATAGAGCTCGGATATTCGACTGGGAGAATATCCGTCATTTCCGTTTTTAAAAATCACATTGCGATTATATAATCGCGATCCCATTCTTTGCAATGGATTGCGATTATATATTTGTGATTCTATAATCGCAATAAAATCGCGAAAAATCGTGTCGGATATTCAATGATATATTCGCGAAATAGCGATATTCGAGCTACATATTCGAAAATCTAATATTCGAGCTCAACACTAGTGATTACCATGTTTCCTCAAAAGTAAAAAATTTTCTGCATTTTCCCCAGTGCATCTAAAATAAGCCCTCACCCCAAAAATAAGACCTATCCAGAGACAAAGCTGCTTAAGTTCACTGACTTTCTAGGCTGCTGCCAACTGTCAGCAGCCCAGAAAGTGCTGCAGATCCCAGTTTTCGGGTACAGACAGTGTGCAGCACCAGGTGAATGCAGCCCTCAGCAAAATAATAAGTATAAAAACGTCCTGAAGCCTGAGCTGAGCTTGGAGAAGCTGGAAAAAAGCTATTAAAAGCTATTACGCTGGTATGTGCCTTATACCCCCTTATAAAGTCCCCCTACTGAAGCACACCTGCTCCCCCAAATTGTATGAAGGAACGTGTACTGCTGAGATTTTTTAAATAGATCCATTTTCCATGGCAAATGATTTGTACTTCTGTATATCCAGTCTGTACACAGCCCTACCACACAGAACAGGGAATGAAGAAGACACCACTCTCTGCTACAGAAAATGGAAAGGATAGAACTGTGTGACCCCCAACTGGCTGACTAGACCAGAAAAAGAGCAGCAAGTTAATGGAGGAGGTCAACGTATTCTGCATTCAGGTCCGCCCATTTGAAACACATATAATTGGCTTCCAGACTCTAGCTCTGTGGCCTAATGTACCAAGGACAGGACAGCCAGACAACAAATATTTGCTGAAGCAGGCCGGCAATGAAAGCATTTGTAGATCCCAGAAAATGATGTAACCATTACATTCAAATAGCTTATACCAGTGGTTCCCAAACTGGGGGTCGCGGAGGTACTCCAGGGGGGTGTTCAGCCAAGGAGGCACATGGAGCCCTCTATGTGAGAGTCGTGCTGTCAGCCAGAGGGGAAAGAGAGATCTGCAGAACTCAGTTGCCTATTGGCTCCCTGCTGTCAGTTATCTTCTTCCTCTGGGGATTGCACACAGTCCACCCACCCTCCCCTACCACTGCCAGCCAATCAGAGAAGCCTGAGAGATGGACAAACAGGAAAGCAACCATGGGGTAACAAGCTATAGACAGTAGGTAGATTGTATGTAATGTGTGTATCACTGTATGATGTTTCTATATAATTTGTGTGTGTAAATATGGTGTACATCTCTGCATGATTGGTGTGTGTAAAAAAGGCAGTTGTAGTTCAAAAAAAAAGTTTGAGGCCATTAGACACTAGCCACGTTGTGGCTATGGTGTGTTTTTTTTTTTTTAACCGTAATGGACATGATAGTGGTAATGTCTGGCCATGTACTCGAAGTGCCATGGGTGGCCTTTTGTGATGGTAATTTGCGATCAGCAAGATCATGCCACTATACACATACTAAGGGCCCCCATACACCTTTAGATTTCTCTGTCAGATTTCCTTTAGATCTCCTTTGTTTTGCCATAATATGAGGGACTTTCTAAACTATCAATTCTACCTGTGTTCTATCGCAGAGGACCCGGCACTACATAGTTGTTGGTAGATCTAAAGAATATCTGACAGAGAGATATGTTAAAGCAAACTTATTTCAGTATTTGAATTACACTTCTTAAATTTATGCCGTGGGAAATCATTTTAACAAGAACTGTAATTACATCTTTTCCTTTTTTTGGAGTTGCTCATTAACCTTGGCCAGCTTGGCAATAAAGAAACTTCTCTGTTATTAATTAAATGGTTGTCCATGACACAATAAGACTTCAACACACTAAGGGCTGCCACACACGCACCGAGCGGCAAAATCGTCCGCCGATCGGGGGTGCCCACATGGGGCGACCGGTTCCTGTCACCCTAAAGCTCAGGTCGGCCATAGAACAGACATGTCCGATAATCTCTGGCCAATGCCGTTGCTTTCAATAGAGGCCGGCGACCCCATTGAAACTAACGGCCGGCACACAAAGGGTGCCCACCGATGCTGTGAACAACGAAGTGCAGCGTGATGATGTCACCATGCAGCACTCCAGATTAGAGTACAATCAATCACCGTGAGTGCGCAAGTTAATTGATTGTACTCAAATCTTTTTACAGATCTACCCGTGTGTGCCAAGCTTTAGTGTTCTGATCTTCTGCTGAAGATAGGGCAGTGGAAGGCTCCAAGAAGAGGCAGAATGAAGGGGCCGATGCTGTTAGTGTCAGTGGAGACCGGCGTCTTCATTGAAGCTAACGGCCAGCACACAAAGGGTGCCCGCCGATGCTGTCAGCTCTGGAGAGCAGAGTGATGACGTCATCACGTTGCAGTGTGGAGCTCACCTGAGCTGATCTGTCGGCCTGCACTCTGAATGTGTGTGGGGGTCTTTAGGCTAAGGTCACAGTGGGCGCTGTAATGTTATGCATGGCATGCATTTATTCTTATAGCAGAGAAGTCGTTCATTATGACTGTTTGTTAATTGCCACATTTAAAGTAAATTTTTTTCTATTTAAAAAAATAAATAAAACAAATTTACATTTAAATTCCCATTTAAATTTAGTAGGAGTCGGTCCATTTTTTGCCGACTCCGACTCCAGGTACCCAAAAATGTCTCCGACTCCGACTCCTCGACTCCGACTCCACAGCCCTGGGTAGAACAAAATTTGATTGTACAGAAATTGTATGGTAAGATTGTAAGGTGTATGGGGGGGCTTTACTCGGGTGCCTGTCACCTTTTCTGGTCAGGAGACCCTATGGGTTTTTTTCTAATAAACACTAGGCTGAGTCCTAGTGGGGACTTTTAAAGGCACCAATCAAGAAACCACTAAATCGATTAAAAAAATTATCAGAATTTATTTTAAAAGCACCAAAAGGCAGTTACATGTAACCAAAAGAGTGTACATGCAATTGCCTTTGGCGATTTACCATAAATTCTGATGATTTTTATTGATTTAAGTGGTTTCTTGATTGGTGCCTTAAATGTCCCCACTAGGACTCAGCCTAGTGTTTATCAGAAAAAAAACCAAAGGGTTATTTCCGTGGGCCTTTGTTTCTGACCATATGCTCAGTATGTACATTCACCATCTCTCATTGTACGCGTCAAGGGATGCGAGAGGAGATCGACTCACTACGCCATCCAGAATGGAGATGGAAGATGTTGCCGTTAGATGTGGTGTAAGCATCCAGGCACACAGGTGTAATACGTCTATATGTTTGTGTCATTCTGCTCAGCCACTCCTGTGAATTACAAATTCCTCTCCGCTGTCAGAGGGTATAAAGCTGCCCATACACCTTTAGATCCCTCTGTCAGATATCCTTTAGATCTACCAACAACTTTGTAGTGCCAGGTCCTCTGCGATTGAACACAGATAGTTCAGAGTCTCTCATATTACATGGTTTTGGTAAAACAAAAGGAGATCTAAAGGAAATCTGACAGAGAAATCTAAAAGGTGTATGGGGACCCTTAGAACTTGTCCGGGTCAAGGTTATTCAACTTCTGAAGTTGAGGAGATCCATTTGCTGCGCTATGGGTGAACCTCACTTTTCCTGTACATCATTGCTAGTCTACCAGTCAGGGTCAGTTTTAACCTCCTTAGTGTTCATCACGAGCCCATCTCGTCCAGAGTTTGTGTGAAGAACAAACTCTGGATGAGCTGGGCTCCCATGAAAGCCGCATATCCCCGGAAAGCTACGCAGCCTTTCCGGGGCTCTGCGGCTTCACTGATCGCGTCACGGTGACGCGGAAGGGGGCGAGGATGAGCAGTGCCATAGACCTCCATGTTAATGGAGGGGCTTCTGTTTTCCAGACCTCACTGCAGTGTCATGAATGACACTGGCTGTGTGGAGAGGGGAGGGAGGAAATGGCAGGCAGTGTACCTTGTACACTGCTGCCATTGCCTGTACCACACTGTTAAAAACGGTGCGGTACAGGCGGTGCGCTAGGGAGGTTAAAGAAAAAGTGACTCCAAGTTGTTCCTGATGACATGAAACACCCACAATCCTGTAACCGGTGACCATGTGACCTCAGGATATAAAGTATAGAGTAGGCTAGATCATGAAATGTTGTCACACAACTGAGAAGTCACATGACTTGGCCTGTGTGTCACCAGAGACTATTGACTGTGGCAGGATTCATGTGACTCCCCATCTGTAAGCCTCATTCATACCAACCGTGGGTCATGTGCACGATATATATATATATATATATATATATAGAGAGGATTACCAGTTTTTGGATGGGTGGCTGCATTAGTTTCTTTTTTTCAGTCCAAGATATTCTATGCAGATATGGAAGATTTTCCAGTGCTGGTTACAGATCCGGAAATAGTTTCTGGTTTATCATCTGGGCACAGATATAATGTGCCAGCAGCAGAGGGGTCACAGGTGCACAAGCTGGCTGTAATGTCTGGCAGGGGGCTCCTCAGAATAATAAACATCTGACATACATGTATGCCTATGTTCCCACATAGGGGATTAATCGTCTTGCGCTTTCAATCGCGTGCGGTAATCGCCATTGATCGTGTCCATTCAGTTGAATGGGCTTGTCCCCACTCAACTGATGGCAGCAATCGTGCGCATTGACGATTGGACCCATGGACAGAATCGCAGCTCCCTGCGTTCTGATCACGGGCAGCGGGATTTTCTGATCTTGCCCATAGACATGAATGGACTCGATCGAAAAATCTCATTCTCTATGGACGCAAGTTTTGTTTTTTTATAATGAGGGTGATTTTTTTTTAAATCGCAGGTGAAGATCGCGCGAGCAATTGCGCCCTGCAGCTGATCCCCTATGTGGGAACATAGTCTAAGGAGTACAATACAGCCATCAGGTCTGCACATACATGAACCACAAGTCTGCTAAAGCACTGTAAACTGGCATGACACCAATAGCAAGCAGCATTCAACTCACTTCTCCTGAGCCCAGGATGTCTTAAGCTAGCCATACACGTGTCGGATTCCATGGCCAATTGATCACTCACCAGATCGATTCCGGCGATTCTGCCGGGAATCGCTGGTGTGATCAATCGGCCAATTAAGAGTATCCATCGCTGCATACCACCTTGTCCAACGGATTCCGGGACAATTCCGTGTCCGATTGTCCACCTCACAAATGGCAATTCCCCCTGATCTAGGCAGAATCGGATCAGAAAGACCAACATGTTGGTTCTCTGTCGGATCCGATTCTGGGCCCCTGAACGATCGGACCTGATCGATTGGACAAGGTGGGCTGCACGATCGTTTCGCGTGCACGCGCCAGGAATCTATCGTGCCGGAATCCGGTGGGAATCCGACACGTGTATGGGGGCCTTAAGTCCCAACCCAGCATGTGCCTAGAGTGAGAAGTGGCACAATGATGAGCTCATATGCCCCGCCACCCTCCTCACTCTTGCTGTAAGCATACTTCTATTCTGTGTATGGACAGGACTGGCTGCTTCCTGCCACTCTTCAGCCCTGCTGTATAGAAACTGCAACAGGATGATATCCCTTCCAAACCATGCACATATACTGCTTGACCATATAAAAAATATAAGATAATGATAATAGGCTGGACTGGATCTATCCTTATAGAGTGCCACAGTGAGACACATAAGGCCTAGCATACGGTGACACGGGCTGATCACTGAGCGTCATTAGGTAGTCAGCGTGGATGTTTCCGCTTCAGTAAGAAGGCAGCATGCTGCACTGGAGTCGGGAAAGACAAGTATTCCACTGCTCGCTGCGTCTCGGCGCTGTAAATGATGAATCATGTGGCGCTGGACCTGGAGCTCTCAGCATACGGCAGGAATATCCCATCTAGTATCAGTTTAGGTTATCATTGGAGTGCCAACCACTTACCATCATAACATGTGCCCACTTCAGCATCAATGATTTGCCCAGATTGCTTGGTTAGCCAATACAGGAAGATATGAATACATATACTAATGCAGCCTTCCATTAATAAAACCCAGCACATCAAACAATGATGGCGGTCTTCATACACACAGACTGGAAGAGGAAATGGTAGGATTAGGGTATAACCAATTACATAGAAAAGTGCAGGAAACATCCTCAGAGTGAGCAAAGGGATGACCTCATCACTCCCCTGCTGCTCATTCAAGGCCTTCTACAGTCTAACTTAAGCCCCCCATACACGTTCCGATTTTTCGTACGAATTTTGCCCGACCGAACGATCGGGTGATTAATCGGATTCGGAATTATGTACACGACCGATCCCGATTTCTCAAAATCAGCCGAAAAATTGATCGGGACCGCTTCGGACCTGTCCGTAAATTTTTGGGCGATCTGCTGTTAATAAATAGGGTCGGGCTGATGGATCGGTGATAATTCGAATTCCGATTTTTCGTGCCAGCCGACCGACCGACCATAACATTTTAGGTGAAAATCGGGTGACAGGATCGGACGAAAAATCGGTCGGGAGAATAATCGGAACGTGTATGGGGGGCTTAACCAAGGTAAAAAGTGTTATCCAGCACTGTGTACGTTTCATGACTTGATTTGCCAAATCTAGTGGTTGACCCCTTACTAACAGTGGTTATCAACCTGTGGACTCGACCGACCATTGCACAGGAGTCGCCAAGTTCACTGGAAGCATCAGAGCTGCTGCTAACAAGCAGTGGTGCTGATGCCCATAAACCGGGTGAGGAGTTAGAAGGGAGAGTGACACCCTCTCCCGCCTAACTTTGGAGAGATGGGGCGTTACTCTCCCTGCTAACTTCCCAAACATAATTTGCACAAACGTGGTGAGGAAATACAAGGCAGGGGACATTACACTTACAACATTACACCTGATCTCACCAGAAGCAATGTTGCGGAGTGTCACTTCCGGATTTTGGAACACAGAAGTGACACTCCCCACTGGCGCTTGGCGTTCCACTTCATGGTGTCACTTCTGGGGTCGAGGATCTAACGGTTAGAACCACTGCCTTATATTATTATAGTATTTCAGGTGTGTATTTGTAGTTTTGCATTAAAGTAGAACAATGGTCTTCCATGAAGAATGTATGTGCTGCACAACACAAGTATAACCACCTAATGCACATGTAATGTGTTGGCAACGCTGTTCTATTCATGTAGATAAAGTAGAGTTGCCACTGTACTGGTATAATCATATACAGCGAGGTGTGTAACCATGAGCATTGTCTGTGACAACTTATAGGTGTGTAGCTTGTCAATCAGCCCCAGACACACCAAGCACTGCCTACCCCTCTTCCTTATTGGAAGCATTGCCTGTTGTTGTAACCCGCCGTGAGCTGCAGTGACTAGGAGGGGAAGCATGTATGGAGGAATTGTCTGGTAAAGTAAAAGAAGTTTTTTGTTTAGTTTATACATGATGTAGTGATTGCATTTATCACTTGTTTGGACTGTCATACAGGAGCCTATATGTTGCACACTAAATACATCTTATTGAAGTTCACACTTGCTGCAGGACCCTCAGAGGAGGTGGCCTGTCATGTCACATGTTCCTATAATGAAAGTAAATGATAGGCCTGACTCCATAGAGCGTGTCCTACCATCATCACGCTGCGAAGACTCCCTGGCATCAGAATGAGCACTTCCTGTCCTAGTGACAGAGCTCAGATTGCCCACATACACCAACATATTTATTTATATGATATTTATGCCTGGATCAGTCCTCTGTGCCAATCTCACTGGTTATCCACCACTCTGGGCAGATTTACAAGCAGCATACTGCGCCATGGTATAGGGTGACACTTCTGGGATATATACAGCACTGGGACTCCCCCTATGGGTATCTCCCTATGTGCCCCCTGCTCCCCTAATGACCTTCACAACACATGGCACAGCAGCTGCTCACAGATCAGATACAACATAGTACTAGGCAGGCCGGGCACCTGGCACACCATGGTGCATGGCACACACTCTCATGTGTACACTGTGCAGGACCTGACAACGCTACAGCCCAGGGTGGTGTCATGGGCTTCAGTGTTGTCACAGATCATCACCCTGAATCCCCCCACATTACTTCTACAGGTACTTGCCGTTTGAGGGGGGCTCCATGTCCTGGCCGGGCTGTGTAGGATCGGGGATGGTGATGACGGATGACAGCTCCTAGTGATCAGCCATGCTGTACAGCAGCCCCGATCTGTGCTGGGACACAACAAGAACAGGAGGAGGGGTCTCCCTGCACACTTCCTCTCCCCTCCCTGCAGGCGCCATATCCCTCCCACACCACTCACACGGCAGCCATCAGCACCGGCGATTAACACCTTCCTGCCCGGCGAATGTGCAGGTACCGGGCTGCCAGGGCTCACGTGCTGCTAGGGGAAGGGGCCCTGTCAGTGCAGGGAAGCATCGCAAACCCTTATAGAAGCAGATCACACGTATAGGGTCAGATCGTGGATGTATCCCTTGTACGTATAAAATCTATCACACATATAGGATCAGATCCTCACCTGGATGTATCCCTTGTACATATAGGATTAGATCACACATATAGGATCAGATCCTCCCCTGGATGTATCCCTTGTACATATAGGATCAGATCACACATATAGGGTCACATCCTCCCCTGGATGTATCCCCTACACATATAGGATCAGATCACACATATTGTTTTAGATCCTCCCCTGGATGTATCCCCTACACATATAGGATCAGATCACATGTATAGGGTCAGCTCGTCCCCTGTATGTGTCCCCTACACTTATAGGAGCAGATCACACATATAGGGTCAGATCCTCCCCTGGATGTATCCCCTACACATATAGTATCAGATCATGCATATAGGATTATTATTATTATCATTTATTTATATAGCGCCAACATATTACGCAGCGCTGTACAATACATTAGAGTGGAGATACAACACACAGGTACAGGTAATGACACAGGAGGAATAGAGGACCCTGCCCGGTTGGGCTTACAGTCTAATAGATCAGATCGTCCCCTGGATGTATCCCTTGTACATTTAGTGATCCTAAAAATCACAAAAAAATTTGTGATAACACATATAGGGTCAGATCACACATATAGGGTCAGATCGTCTACTGGATGTATCCCGTGCAAATATAAGATCATATCACACATATAGGGTCAGATCACACATATAGGGTCAGATACTCCCCTGGATGTATCCCCTACACATATAGGATCATGTCACACATATAGTATCACATTGTCCCCTGGATGTATACCCTACACATATAGGATCATATCACACATATAGGATCAGATCGTCCCCTGGATGTATCACTCTGGTCCCTAGGATCAGGTGGTCCCCTGGATTTATACCCTACACATATAGGATCATATCACATATATAGGGTCAGATCACACATATAGGATCAGAGCGTCCCCTGGATGTATACCCTACACATATAGGATCATATCACATATATAGGGTCAGATCGCACATATAGGATCAGATCGTCCCCTGAATGCATCCCCACATATAGGATCATATTACATATATAGTATCAGATCACACATATAGGATCCTTTGGAAGTATCCCCTACACATATAGAATCCTAAAGTTCAGCCAATTAGATGTTTAACTAAACAAACAATGTCAGACCAATGAAAACGATCAAAAAAATTGATCCAGGAAGGCGTTTTGCTTTATATAAAATCGCAGAACCAACTCATTGCATAAATCAATGAAAAATAAATGTTGGCAATACAGATTGCTTGTACTCCATTGTAAATACAATTATAGTTACAATTGTAAATCGGATAGTGAATTCTATTAAGAGAAAATCGTATAGTGTATGCCTAGTATTAGGGTGACGCCATGTGTATGAAGGAAGTCATGGTTGTCACCCTAGGCAGCGTGCCAGGTTTGGACTATAGACCCATATTACCCATATCACATGGAAGGTGGGGAATATGTAGACACATGAAAGGAAGGTTACCTTGTTTCTGATGTTCTGGCAAAATAACAGGTACTTTTTACATTTACTTAAGAATGTTATTCTGAAAAAGTAAGACTAATGCAGACTTTAAATAGTGGTAATATGCAGTATATTCATTTGGATTTTGGTGCCATTTCAAGTGTACCTTGCCCATATTGGGCATGAGAACAGGCTCACCTCTAAATTATTCCTTTTTGTCCTTTAACTGTATTCCGTTGTCAGACTAAAGGCAAAGTACTATGTATACTGTCTGCTGTCGAATCGGGCTTTAAGCTGGGCATAGACGGGCAGATTCCTGCTCGATTCGACAGCTGATTCTCCGCCGCGTGTGTTCTCGCAATCAATCAGTGTTCGGGTCGGTAGAGAATTGGGTGGTCATATTGACCAGAAATCTGCTGCATGTCGGATCGCACGGTGAGTGGCAGTCTTCTTCCGAAGTAATGGCCAGCAAACAAAGGGTGCCCGGCCGATTCTCAGCACTAGCGGCCATGCGTGATGGAGTCATCACGCCAGGTCGGTCGGCTGGGTAGTCGACGAGAAAACGACCCATCTATGCCCAGCTTAAGCTATAACACTAACATACATTCCCACAGTGCTATGGACCCTGTGACGGTGGATCGGGGCGGCATCGGGGAGGGAGAAGAAGTAGAGGAGACTCAATAGGGAGTGGAGATTCTTTCGGGGGGAGTGTCAGAGGGGGTGCTTGCCCAGGGCATTGATCTCCCTAGGACCACCACTGTATGGACCTGTAATTTCTAACTCATAATAAGCTGTTCCGTATTATCTTGTTATACTGTATTTTTCAGACCATAAGACACACTTTTTCACCCCCAAAAGTGGTCGCACCTTGGCTTCCCGCCAGCTCTCCCGGCACGGAGATTAGCCGGAGAGCTGGA
>CM070032.1:41557074-41576348 GCA_036250615.1 Ptychadena robeensis | reverse complement strand
AGTGTACTGCTGCTAGTGACACCTTCTGGCTGAATTGAATATTGCATTCATTTAATTCATCAATTGCATTAGCCCAATTGATGTGAAAACGTATTAAAACTTTTTTTTCTGGTTTTCCTGCCCTAGAAACTGGGTGCGTCTTATGTGCCGGTGTGTCTTATAGTCAGAAAAATACGGTATGTGGTCAGAGTTTTGCTTTAATAGACTATCAGGGGAGGTCAGTATGTGCGAAGTTACAAAACTTGCATTTTAAGTATTATAAAAGTGGACCTCCAGGATAACTATAACTGTTGGTACATTTTAGGGAGCTTCTTTGACTCCCCCCTCAAGTTATCTATTTCTAAACTAACAACTGCTCCCCCAGATAGCACACCATGTCAGATTTATATATTTGTACAAGATCCAGCTGCATGTAAACATACATAGTAGAAATGAATACAGCATGGCTGTCAACTTAAAAACAATTGGGGGACATACAGGAAGTGACCTGTCCCTCATCCGATCAGACACATACAGCTACTCACACCAGTTGCATTAGAAGTAGCAGTAATACTGTTCTTTGTGTGTACACACCTACACTGAATTGTGTTTTGTCACACGTTGCAAGTCATGGATGCCACAAGTCACAAAATCAGAATGTCATTTTTGTTTCTCCTGTGAGTATCCATCAGACCTAATGAATATTCCTGCTGAGGAGCTTCTCCCGCAAAGTGCTGCCTCACAGATGTTAGTGACGGAGATGCGCTGTTAATGGTAATGGAGGGCTAATCTAGTCAGACACGGAGAGTCCTCCATCCCTTTACACCAGACATAATGTTATCAGACTCTTTAATTCATTACAGAGCACGGCTATTGAAGTCTGTACTGACACATACATGTAACATGTCCTCCAGGAAAGAGCAATAAACGTTCCTTCATACGTGTACACTGACAGGACAACATAGGCCTTCTTCTCTTTAAGGTGTTTTCCTCATATATGGAAGCTGCCATTGTTATCCTTAATCTGTGAGATTCAATAATGTGTAAAGTGGACACTTGACTTAAGAACTTAATTTGTTCCGAAGGGTGGGTTGTAAGTGAAAACCATTTTCCCATAGGAAATAATGGAAATGAATAATCCATTCCTGACCTCCCAAATTACCACTTACTTTTTAATAATAAAAAAGGATGTAGAATATTTGTAACATACAATAAACACCAATAATATTTCTAATTTAATAGCAATTAAAGGTATAACATGTTCCTAGCCTACCAGAAACAGCAACGTAAGGGGGCCTGATTTTCATCCAAATTTTGGACCGCTCGACCGCCAATCGCCCGGCACTGCAGTCCGCATTCAAAATAATGGCCGGAACACAAAGGGTGCACACCGATCAGCTGAGGGGCCATCTGCAGACGTCATCCCACTGCAGTCGATCCCTTAGGGCTTGTTTCCATTATACGCGTATACGCTTAGCAGGGGTCCCAACGCATCCCACAGACTTTGCCTGCCGGCGGATGGTCTGTTTACACATCCGCCGGTGTAAAGGCTGAACGTACTCGACTACATTCAGCCTAAGCTCAGCGCAATGAAGACAGACCCTCCGCCGAGCAGGTAAGTCTATCTGTTACGTTGGGACCTCCTGCTAAGTGTGTACGCTTAGCGGAGGTGTCCCAACACAATGGAAACAAAGCCTTATATATTGAGGCAGAATCACCTTGTCTATGGCTACCTTAATACTGTACTCACCATTCAAGTTGACATCTCTTTTTTCTCCTCTATTGTAATTGCCCTCTTATCTCTCTTCTTTTTTCAATCTGTCCTGTCTTTTTTGAAAATGCACAGAGGCAAATTCCAAGATTTCTCTTTACTTCCCATGCAACATTAAATCCACAGAAAGGGACAAAAATAAATTTTAAAAAAATGACCATTTTCACTAAAACCGGTGGAAGATTTACCTTCGTTTTTAATTGCTCTGAATTAAAGTGGTCCCCAGCAGGGATGAAGATGGAAACAAAAGCTAGACAAAAACATTTTTTTACTAAATCTCTTATTTAAACTTTCTTTTTTTATCCTTTGTTGCATTTTACTGATTCGGATCTCCTAAATCCTCAAGAAACAACTTCATCCAGCAGTGGCTAAATGACTGTTACAGGGTGACAACTTTGAAATACAATTGGGAGACAGGGACAATGTTGTCACCCTAAAACATGATTTGTCTGAACAAGGCATCAACCCTGTGACCTGGAATGATATATACTGTATATGATATGTCATACTGGTCCATGTGCTTTATTTACAAATTAAGTTTCTAGTTCATTATGACAACTTTACACTTATTGGGCTCTAGTGCAGTCCTGCTCAGCTCTATGCATGTACGTTTCCCTGAGATGAGATGTGAGATTTCTTGGTTGGTTCTCTCACCTGACTTACCCGACCTGTCAGAGTCACATAAAAAAATGGATTCCTGGCTTTTATTTCAGCAGAATATGGAAAAGTGAGTGGGAGAGTGATGGAATTGTTCTCTGTGACACCTGGCATCACGTTTTCCACATTGTGTTATGTTACAGCCTTATTCCAAAATGGATTAAAGGTATTTTACATTAAATTTAAAATTAAGTGTATTCTACACTCAACACACCATAATGACAACTTAAAAAAAGTTTACTTCAGGTCTTTGCAAATATATTAAAAAAGAAAAAATTGAGAAATAACGTGTACATAAGTATTTACAGCATTTGCCATTCAGTTCAAAATTTAGCTCAGATGCCCTTTTTCCCCTGATCATTATTGAGATGTTTCTGCAGCTGCAGTTGGAGTCCACCAGTGATAAATTCAGTGGACATGATTTGGAAAGGCACACACCTGTCTATATAAGGTCCCAAAGTTGACAGTTCATGTAGACTTCTGAGACAGGATCTCAGACGTACAGACGAGGCACAAATCAAGGCAAGGGTACAGAAAATTTTCTGCTGCTTTGAAGGTCCCAGTAAGCACAGTGGCCATCATCAGAAGAAGTTCAAATCCACCTTCCTAAAGCTGACCGGCTACCTAAACTGAGTGATTGAGGGAGATCAGATCAGGGAGGTGACAAAGAACTTGAGCTCCAGACATTCCCTTTGGAGAGAGGAGAACCTTCCAGAAGGACAACCATCTCTGCAGCAATCCACCAATCAGACCTGCGTGGTAGAGTGGCCAGACAGAAGCCACTCTAGTAACAGGTATATATCTGGAGTTTGTCCAAAGGCAGCTGAAGGACTCTCAGACCACGAGAAACTGAGAAAATTCTCCAGTCTGATGAGACAAAGATTTAACTCTTTGGTGTTAAGGCCATGTGTCACATTTGTAGGAAACCAGGCACCGCTCATCACCAGGCCAATTCCATCCTTACAGTGAAGCATGATGGTGGCAGGATCTTGCTGTGGGAATGATTTTCAGCGGCAGGAACTGGGAGACTAGTCAGGATAAAGGGAAAGATGACTGCAGCAATGTACAGAGACATCCTGGGTGAAAACCTGTTCTAGAGCGCTCTTCAGCTGAGACTGTAGCGACGGTTCATTTTTCAGCAGAACAATGACCCTAAGCACACAAGATATCAAAGCAATGGCTTCAGGACAACTCTGTGAGGGGCCCAGCCAGAGCCCAAACTTGAATCCAAGGGGCATCAACAAAGTATTGAGCAAAGGCTGTGAATATATATGTACATGTGCTTTTTATTTTTAATAAACTTGCCAAAATCTCAAGTAAACTTTTTTCACGTTGTCATTATGGAGAGTAAGGCTGTTACATAACCAAATGTGGAAAAAGTGATAAAGCGCGGTGAATACTTTCCACTTTGTGGAAATGCTGGTGTTAGTAAACTCACATAAACATGTCTAAGCAAATGGCATAGGCCAAAATCGTGTGTCAGGGCCTCTCTCAATAAATCACAGTCTGTAATTGTGCCACACCCTATTTAATAGAGAATACAAACTAAGAGACCGGACAACTCTGGCTTTCCAGGCACAGTCTTTGACACAGGCATTATATCTTTCAATAAAACAGTCTTTATTAAAAATTGGACATGACCCACTGGTCTAATTAAAAGCAGAAAATGACATCATCGTGTGTGTAAGCATAGAGAAAATACATTACAGTCTTCAATATCGATATAATGGTCGATTGGTGAGCTTCAGAAGTTTCTACGCGTTTCGCCTATTGCAGGCTTCATCAGGAATTTAAGAAAAGAAGCATCACTAAAATATCAAAAGATAGAACAGTCAACAGTTTGCTGCATCAGCCATTTGTCCCCATACAACACCATGTGGTCCAACCTACCCAGACAACCCTATCAGGAGAGTCCAAGCATGGGCCTACCCCTGTCGTCAGACAGGATTGTGTCGGGCATCACCCTCCAGGTCCCCGGCCTTGGGCATCACCGCCGGCTAGGTGAGCGAACCAAAACCAGCAAGTCCACCCCGACCAGAGCCGTGTCAACCGACCCACCGAGTATCGCCTGGGGGTATATAGTCCCCCTATAAAATAGTCATAATGAATAAGTGAATAGAAAGCAGAGTAGTGACATACTTGGGGAGGTATCCTAGGTGAAAAAAGGGCTCACCGTAAGTAGTCTGTCAGATAGACACCGGATTGAGACAATAAACATGTATTACAAAGTGCTTTCAATGTCTACTGACTCCCAGGCCTTCGAACCCTACAGACTGTTTCAGTGGTAGATACCCACGTAAAAAAGACTGGAAGTGGAGGCGCCCGATTTTAAAGTTCAAACGTTTTTCATTTAATTATAAATGATGTAGAAAGAACAAGTTGTAAAACATCAATGCATAAACTAGAGAGCGTTTCGTGACCACCTGGTCACTTCTTCAGGATGTATTGGTTGGTTTTAGGTCTTGGCATTTAAGGAGAAAGCTGGACCTGAGATCACACCTCAAACCTACAGACTGGCCTGGTAAGGAGACACAGACAGTCGCAGCCAAATCCTTCAGAAAATTCTCATGTAAAAGAAGATTTAGAAAAATACTTCATCCCTGCAATATTGTTTGAAATGTCATATAAAAATCTTGTTCATAAATATGTTAACAAGGACCTGATAGCTAGTGAACTTCTGCTCAGAATGAAGTGCACCACAGCTGTCCAGACTTTCCTATGGCACTGTGCTTTCTGTCTGTAAGCTGGGCAGCTTGAGCCCAACTCACAGTGGCAGTGCTGCCCGTGGTCAGAGACAGCTTCCCCACCTCCTGAACTTCCGCTCTGCCAGTCGGAGCACAGAGCAGCAACCAGCCAAGTGGCAAAAAGCCGAAGTATTGTTCTCCCCAAGGATACATCCTATACAAAGTAGTATCTTATGAAGCAAGCAGTAAGGCCTGGAATACAAATGTACAGGGTAATTCCTATTCCCCTGGAATTATTGGTTCTTTCCACAACTTGTCATAACTCTTCCTGTATTAAATTTGTCATCATTTGAAAATGTACATTTTATCAGGGGGACTGTAATGCTGGGCATACACACACCGAGTAGGTCAGACCGGCCTACTCCGATGTGTTCCGAGGTGACGTCATCACGTTAGCATCCCGGTGCATTATGGGGCCCCTTCAATCGGCTGGGCACCCTTTGTGTGCCGGCCATAAGCTGCGATGGAGACGCCGTCTTCATTGCAGCTTATGGCATCGGCTTCCATCGGCTCGCGCCGGCCAGAGATTATCGGACATGTCCGTTCTCTGGCCGGCCGAGCTGTGGGGCGACAGGGATCTGTCGCCCCATGTGGGCACATGCCGATTTTTAACCTAACCGACGGCGCGAGCACGCACGCCCGTCGGACAGATTAAAAATCAGCCTCTTATCGGCATGTGTATGCCTAGCATAACCCCATTTAATGCCAGTGAGTGAGAAGACCCAGGAATTCTGCAGAAGGAGCTCTGTGATGTACTTAGAGCACATCTGACCTTGGGACGTCTTTATCTCTACTTACACTGATATCGTCTCTCCCTAAACTTTCTCCTAATTACTGAAATGCCAGTTCTTTTCCTCTGTGCTCCTACCGTACTACAGTAAAATCCCCTAATGATAACAATGTGTTCATCATGTAGAAAAGTGTTGCAAGTTTCCAAAGAACCAAGTCATCAATACAAACATATGTAATATATTGTGTATTATTTTCCAAACTCGCTGACATTTGTTTCTGGTGTTCTTTTACAGCCGATGGCTCAGAATATTAATACCCATACAGCGTATACAGTCAAAGAAGAAAAACAGGTCAGTTATCTGCTGATCATTCTGTTTTCTGAAAACAACTCATATGTTATGTACAGTGTGTGGCCTAGTTTACCAAGCATTTAGTTTCATATCTGTCTATAAGGATCAAATTCAAAGTCTGATCTAGCTTGGTGTTAAAGTAACAGGCACCCTGCACAGCTGCCACTGAAGGTACCAGTTACAACAAGAATAAATAGCAATAATAGTAAGTGGCCGCCAAATCGATCTTAGCCATTACGGACATGTCCGTAATTCTTAGATCGTTTTAATTACTTTGGATGTCCATTTCCTAAGTAAGTGCTGGCACACAAAGGGTGCCCAGTTGACTATTGGCAGGAGCGGCCGCGTGTGATGAGATCATCGATTGGCCGAAAAATCGGGTAAAAATCTAAACGTGGATGGGGGGCTTAACCCATACTATAGATCCTGATGCAGATGACACTTACCTAAGCCAGGGTCAGTTTGCCGGACAGAGCAGGGCTATATATTCATTTGGTGTGAACCAGGCAACACACGTTAAACCAGACTTATACTCCACTCTGTTGCTAGAGGTGACTTGCAGGGAAAGTAAAGATTAAAAGCACAATCACAAAAGAAACATTTAAAAATTATCATCTAGAAATATTGCTCCACCCCTCTAATGCTGTTGCATCCCTGCTCTTTAGGCACAAAATGGGAAGGGAGATGGCACTGCCTAAAGGCCCCCATACACCTTACAATCTTTCCATACAATTTCTGTACAACCAACTTTTGTTCTACTAAAACCATGTAATATGAGGAACTTTCTAACCCTTCCAATCACTATGTATTCTATCAGGGAGGACCCGGCACTACACAGTTGTTGGTAGATCTAATGGAGATGGTATGGATTGATCTTAAGGTGTATGGGGGGCTTTAGTGATGCTCCCTTCCCAAGTCTCTCAAGACCAGACCAGGAAAACAATCCCCTAGTATGATGTTCTGAAATGTTGACCTGGTTGGATATACATGATAAAGCCAATCTATTCTGATAAAGTCAACACAGTTGCAAAGCCTTCATTTTGTCCTAAGATATCCAAGAATTCTCTCAAATCTTCCCTTTCCCAACACAAAGTATTCTATCTAACATCTGTAACTTCAGCTACTTCCTCCTGTCATCTGTGGTGGTAGTGGTGGTGGGGGGGGGCTTTCTGTTTCACAGATGGCAGTGGAGCAGTTGGGGACCTCCGCCCAAAGACACTTAGACAACCAATTATAGTATTAATCATTAATCCAGGGTTGTATGCATCATGCTGTAAAAGCAGAAGTAGATAACGTTAGACAGGAATATGCAAATATTCACTTTTCTTTTGCACTTAAGGTTGCCATACATGGGTCAATCTTTCTATCAATTCCAGAACAATCAAGTGCTGTGTGTGTTTGCGGTGAATGAGTGTTCGTGGAGATTGAAAACTCCATCGGACATGTAAATCCCTTTTCGATTGCCGTTACAAACGAGAATGGATTGCGCAAAGTGGTGCACATCAATTCACCGTCCAATTGAGCATTCATCAAACGGGTATTGATCCGTGTATGAGGACCCTCAGGGACCCCATACACCTTTAGATTTCTCTGTCAGATTTCCTTTAGTTCTCTTTTTGTTTTACCAAAACCATGTAATATGAGGGACTTTCTAAACAAACAAGTTACCTGTGTTCAATCGCAGAGGACCTGGCACTACATAGTTGTTGGTAGATCTAGAGGATATCTGACAGAGCGATCTAAAAGTGTATGGCCAGCTTTAGAGTTATAATATTAATGCTAGGCATACACATACAGACCTCATCCGATATCTTCCTCCGATATCTTTCCAGGAGGCTAACGTGATGACGTCATCACGTTAGCCTCCCATTGCATTCTGGGGCCCCTTTAATCGGCCGGGCACCCTTTGTGTGCCGGCCATAAGCTGCGATGAAGACGCAGCTTCACTGCAGCTTATGGCAGCGGCTTTCATCGGCTCCCATCGGCCAGAGAAGAACGGACATGTCCGTTCTCTGGCTGGCCGAGAAGTGGGGCGACAGGGATCTGTCGCCCCATGTGGGCACATGCCGATTAGCGGCCGATTTTTAACCTGACTGACGGCGTGAGCGCGCACGCCCGTCGGTCAGATTAAAAATCGGCCGCTTATCGGCATGTGTATGGCAGCCTTAAGTCTTTAAGGCATCTGCCATATTAACATGAATACATTTATGAAAGCCAGTGTTTGGGAATACTTTCAAATCCTTTGAATAGTGAGACTCACTGAAATTGTCACTTAAAATATGGTCAAAAATTTGGGTATACTCCACTTCATATTTCTATAAATTACCGTATTTTTGCAGACTATAAGATGCACTTTTCACCCCATAAATCGGGGAGATAAGTGCCTGCGTCTTATGGTCTGAATGTGTGACCCCCTCGGCCACAGTTGGTCGCGCCTTGGCTTCCCTACAAGCTCTCCTAGGAAGGATATTCACGTGGAGCTGTGAGATGAGAGATGTGGCCATGGCCGGTGTCTGGATCTCCTCTCTGAACTGTATTGCTTATGCCAATAGAGTCCAGAGCCCTGCTGGTAAAAGCAATGAGGAGAGAGATAGATGAACTGCCATTTATCCCTCTCTCCGTGTCTGTGGGAGCTGTAGAGGGAGAGGAGAGAAGACTGTGCAGCTGTTCCCCCCCCCCCTCCCAGTCAGTGAGGAAGATGACGTTGTGCTGTGATTGTACTGCTGCTAGTGACATCTACTGGCTGAATTTGATATTATATTAATTTAATCCATTGTATTAACCCAATTAATGTGAAAACTTATGAAATTGGTTTTCTGCTCAAAAACCTGGGTGCATCTTATGGTCTTATAGTCCGAAAAATATGGTAAACACTCTCAGTCACACCAGAGATATGCTGTAATGGAGCATGTCAAGAAAGGAAAATTTGTACATAACAATGAAACAATATGTCAATATAGACGTTGGAAAAAAACTGACCATCATGGTGGAATGATGCAAAAAACATTAAATGATTGAGAGACAGAATACTACGTCCAAATGCAATATGGGGACTATAGGGCTGAATACCCTGTTTCCCCTATGATAAGCCATCCCCATGAAATAAGCCACCCCACAATTTTTGCACAAAACTCCCATTCGGGTGGTACAATGGGTAATTGTGTGCCTTCGCCAGGGCTGGCTGCAGTGCAGAGAAGAGCAGGAGGTGGCTGCAAAAGGCTGCACACGCCTCCGCACCAGGAAGGACAGGCAAGCTGCTAATCCCTGCCTTAACAGAGTCTGTTACCCGGCAGGTAGAACCCCAAAAAAGTGAATCCTGGGAAGGGGACAATGATTGGCACAGAGTGATCAGAAGGGGACAATGAATGGCACAGAGTGATCAGAAGGGGACAGAGAATGGCACAGAGTGATCAGAATAAGACTTCCACATGATAGATAGACCTAGGACATCAAACAATATAAGACAGTGCCTTATCACTGGGGAAACAGGGTATGTGTGAGGATCTGTTCACTCCTTCCAATGTCAACATTCAGTTTCTGCACATAATATTTGGTTCCTGTTTTCTTTCTTGTGACTCTTGGCTTTCTTCCTGTGTACAGACTAAACACGGCCTACCCTAATGTCTGTGTGAAGAATTGTGGCCTTGTGTTTAATTTGATATTTTGCATTGGTTGCATGTCATTTCATCAGTTGTTCTAGGGCGTAAACCTATGAACTGTCACTGGGGAGTCCCAAAAAAGAAATGTGCCTTACTTACTGGACACATTGATGTATCCACCACATGGAGTATTATGGTTCACATGTTCATTCAGATGTAAATTAGGAGTCCATTTTTTTTGGATCCTATTTTGAATATCAAAATAAAAATCCACCTCTGATACCGTATTTTTCGGACCATAGGACTCACTTTTTCACCCCCAAATTGGGGGGGGGGGAGTGTCTGCTTTGGTGTGGTCGCACCTTGGCTTCCCGCCAGCGTTCCTGACACAGAGATTAGCCAGGTGTTACCCCCCCTCTGGCTCCGCCACGTCGGTGCGTCCGGGGCGCCGTGAGCTCCCCCTTCCTGCCAGTGCCCCCTTACCGCAGAGGTCTCGCCGTGCCAGTAGTTCTGCCGTGGGGTCCCAGGGGAGACCCCTCATACGCTCGGCCTCTCCAGCCCTCTAGCTGTGCGCGCGCATGGAGATCCAAGTTGTTTGCTTTTGTTTGTCTCTCCAGTTTGGCTGAGAAGCTGGAGAATTGATCACCTGATGCGGGTGCAGCCCAGGGGTGGAGCCGGCTCAGGCAGACTGGCTATATAAGCTGCTCAGTGCTTGAAGCCAGTGCTGCCTGAACAGCTCACTTACCCTGTTGTCCTTGGATGAGTATCCTTGCTGTTTTTGATATCCTGTGTATGACCCTGCTTGTTCCCACCGACTACGTTGACTTCTCCGCTCCTGACCTCTCGCCTGTTTCCTGGTTTTTCGCTTGTCTGCCGCCAGCCCCGATCCACTCCTGTACCTTGACTTTGCATGAACTCTGCTTGCCTCGACCTTTGCCTCGTCCCTGGACATTGCTACGCCTAAGTTCACTTCATTCTGTGCCAACCTCCACAGAGGGGCAGCCCAACCCTTGCCACCCTCCTGCATTTGGGGTTCCTGGAGAAGGGAGAGACCTCGTCCTACCAGCCGCAGAAACACCACCGGTGTCCCCTCAAGGGGCATCGGCCCATCTCCCATTAGGGGGGCTCTGGGTGGAAAACCTGGTTCTACGGACGTAGACTCCTCTCCCGGATCCCAGTTCCCCCTGCCGCCTCAGGAGGTGTGGATAACACCAGGGAGCTGGAAGAGCTGTCAGTTGAGAGATGCCGGCGGCGATCC
Organism: Ptychadena robeensis; assembly: GCA_036250615.1. NCBI lineage: Eukaryota > Metazoa > Chordata > Amphibia > Anura > Ptychadenidae > Ptychadena > Ptychadena robeensis. Next base: position 41,565,258 of record CM070032.1, on the reverse strand, counting down.
GGCTCTCCCATCTGTACTGTATAATTGCCTATGCCAGCAGAACTCAGAGCCCTGCTAGCATAAGCAATGAATAGATGCATTGATGAACGGCCATCTATCCCTCTCTCAGTGTCCGTGGAAACTGCAATCACTCTGCAGCTCCCATGGACACAGTAACAGCCAGCCGGAGATCAGTAGACTCTGCAGCCCGTGGCCCCCCCTCTTCTCCCGATCAGTGTGGAAAATGACGTTGTGCTGAGAGTGTACTGCTGCTAGTGACACCTACTGGCTGAATTGAATATTGAAGTCATTAAATTCATTGCATTAACCCAATTTATGTGAAAACGTATTAAATCTTTTTTTTCTGGTTTTCCTGCCTAAAAACTGCGTCTTATGGTCCGAAAAATATGGTAATTACATTTAGTATCATGCCTGCCAGTGATGTCCAGCTCGTTTATCTTGCTGCACTGCTAGTAAATTCACAGCAGGGTTTTTATTCTCATGTTTTTTCTACAGTGCAATGAAAAATGTTACAGGGATTGTGTCTATCAACATTTGCATTGCTAAATTATAAATGTATAGCTGGACAGTCAACAACTTAATCAGACTAAGTCTCAGGCTGTTTCTACACTACATTTTGCAGCCATCCCCTGTATTACCCTACGGGAAATGACGTGCCACTCTATAATGGCGTGTTATGACCTGCATCAGGGGGCGGCACAGCATATGCCCAGCTGAGCATTGTGGATCCAGTGACACACTGGAAACATGTAATGCGCCCATTGGTAAGCAATGGGCACATTATGTGATGTGCTAAAACAATGCCAGATGCATTTTTGGGTGTGGTTTGCTAATGGAAAGTATAGGGCACACCATGGCCGACTCTCCGAAAAGTGCCCGAACAGTGGGCAAACTGCGGGCAATGGTATGATCATACCCTGGCTTCTAAAGCTCAAAAACATGAAAAAAACACTCTGCATAGCCTTGACAGGTGTCTGCAGAGCTTTCCCATTAAAGTCAACGAGGATGTGTGCAAAAGATGCAACCACTGCGATTGTGGCGCGGTTCGGATTGAAGTACCGTACTGGCCTTAGTGGTGCTGACTGTATTGGTTGTACTGGCTAAAACTCTTTCACTGTGAGCTGCAGTGTCTGGAGGAAAAACACATCAAGGAGCATTTGGTTTAGTCAGGTTAATTCAAAGGAAATTTGTGTTTGAGGTCACGGTAATCAGATAGTTACTTGATTTGGTACATGCTTTCAATCTCTGGCAGTTGTACTTATAACTGAATAGAGATGGGGAATTGTATTAAAGTATTAAGGTTGCCTACACACTTCCACAGTGCTTTTATATTTCTGCTTTGCACATTAATGCTGTCAATACACAACAAAATACTTGACGCACAGATTATTTTTATGCCATTATATTGGAATTAGTAAGAATCGAGCGCTGCTATTTGTAATGTGTGGATGGCCTCATGCTGAAATAACCAAGAGTCAATATAATGATGTAACTGGAGAGGCACAATCAAGGGAGTGTAGGGCAGAAGATCCATGTGACAGCTGTTAAAACTCTGTAAATATTCTGTCATTGGTACATATTATGCATGTGTCCATCGTGTCATTTTACATACAGATAGATCTGCATATTCTTTTTAAGTAAGTAGTACAATAAAAAAAAAAAGTAAAAAAAAACAAGCAACACAATACACAGCTAGCTAGCTTTTTTGCAATATACAATCATATGTGTCTTAGTGATTTTTTTACATATCATTTTGTGGATAAAGTTGTTTTTTTAGTATACAAAATAAATTACCATGGGATTCTCTATGTCACCTGCTTGTATTTTATGTTATACTCTGTTTGGCCACAAGGTGGAGCTCATGCAATGGTTAGTGACTCAATATGAAATCATCACGTTTGCATTCCGGTGATTATCGGGGAAGGTCTGTCTGCACCCGTCGGGGTGTGTATGGCAGCCTTTAGAGGAGACTTTATCAGGGTGATCAGGGTTAGAGGAGACTTTATCAGGGTGATCAGGGTTAGAGGAGACTTTATCAGGGCAATCAAGGTTAGAGAATACAAGCTGGTATCTTGTACTAGTAAATTGAAGGTGAATGACCATCCCCTGTAGTATGTTCACAAAAAACTGACCATTCCCAGTAGTATGTTCACAATTACTGACCACTTCCTGTAGTATGTTTACAATTACTGACCACTTCCTGTAGTATGTTCACAATAATTGACCACTTTCTGTAGTATGTTCACAATAACTGGTCACTTCCTGTAGGATGTTCACTTTAACTGAACTCTTCCTGTAGGATGCTCACAATAAGTGATCACTTCCTGTAGTATGCTCACAATAACTGATCACTTCCTGTGGCACGTTCACAATAACTGATCACTTCCTGTAGTATGTTCACAATAACTGATCACTTCCTGTAGTATGTTCACAATAACTGATCACTTCCTGTAGAATAGAAAACAAAAGTTGCATCCTGTTGATACAGGACTTTTATCCTGACTTACTGATTACTGTATTATATAATTTATTTATTTTATTATCTATGTATACTTTGTTATGTACTCAATACATGCGGAAGTAACATCGACCAACACTGCAATGTCCCATGCTTTGAATTTTAATATCGAATAAATCGCTACTGTTTTGAACTAATTATCCACATGTTATCTCATTACACATTAGTGACCGTTAAAGTCCCCTTGCCCCTGAGATGTTCTCAGGGGGAATCCAACTAGTTGTGGGGTTCTCTCCTCCCATCTAGTTTCACTGTGAATCACTTCCTGTAGAATGTTCACAATAACTGGTCACTTCCTGTAGCATGTTCACATTAACTAAACACTTCCTGTAGAATATTCATAATAACTGTCCACTTTCTGTAGTATGTTCACAATAACTGATCACTTTCTGTAGTATGTTCACAATAACTGGTCACTTCCTGTAGCATGTTCACTTTAACTGCACTCCTTCTGTAGTATGCTCACAATAAGTGATTACTTCCTGTAGTATGCTCACAATAACTGATCACTTCCTGTGGCACATTCACAATAACTGATCACTTCCTGTAGTATGTTCACAATAACTGATCACTTCCTGTAGAATGTTCACAATAACTGGTCACTTCCTGTAGCATGTTCACATTAACTAAACACTTCCTGTAGCATGTTCATATTAACTGAACACTTCCTGTAGTATGTTCACATTAACTGAACTCTTCCTGCACAATAAGTGATCACTTCCTGTAGTATGCTCACAATAACTGATCACTTCCTGTGGCACGTTCACAATAACTGATCACTTCCTGTAGTATGCTCACAATAACTGATCACTTCCTGTGGCACGTTCACAATAAGTGATCACTTCCTGTAGTATGCTCACAATAACTGATCATTTCCTGTGGCACGTTCACAATAACTGATCACTTCCTGTAGTATTTTCACAACAACTGGTCACTTCCTGTTGTATGTTTACATTAACTGAACTCTACCTGTAGTATGCCTGCAGTAGTCGACCATTTTCTTTAGTTTGTCTACTTTAACTGACTGATAATCTTCTGTGGTGCATTTGCAGGAGCTTACTACATGGTCTGTCTACATGGTCTAATCCATGCAGGACACAGCGGGCTACTGTAAGTCCCTCCGAAACGTGACCACATTCAGCTGCTGCAGCAGTGCATTTTGGGGGCTGCATATGCCAACATGGGTTTCCTGAACCTGATGACACCAGATGACTGGTAGATTTTTGAATAGATTCAAGCACAATGGGGACTGTGAGTCCCCATCATAAGGAGCAGAGATAGAAGTGTTGCACAGCCTACAGAGACTGTGATCAGGTCCCGGCAATGGAAAGGGGGAGAGTCTGTCACGGCTCTGTGTGCTGTGCGGTGCGAGCCATGCTGTGTCTGCTTTCCTGGCTGCCTGCAGCTCCTATCCAGTGCTGAGCCGACACCGGACCAGCCCTCACAACACCAGGTGTACCAGCAATTAATGTACAAAGGTGCACAATGATTCCCAGTTTGATTGGCCCACGTCACTATGCTGTGATTGATCACGGGTCACCGGTATGCCCAGCTTAAGTAATGCTTCTAATGCGCCATGGGGCGTGTCACTGCTCATCAAACATATATAGTGTGAATGAAGCTTAAAAGGGTGGTAGGTTAGCAATAAGTAGGTCAGTGTAAGGGTATGTTTCCACATCTGTCGGAACCCCCTACGCCAGTGGTTCCCAAACTTTCCCTTCTATTTAAGAACATTATCGAGCCCCCCCCCTTCAAACACAGGTTAAGAATGAGGGCCTGCGCCCCCCTGGAATACCTTCCTGCCCCTCCAGAGGGGCCCGCCCCCCAGTTTAGGAACCACTGCCCTACGCTAATCGAATTGCTTGGCGGGAGGTCCCAACGGAGCACATACACTTTACCTTCTCTGCAGATGCTGTGTTCTCATGGTGCTGATCCGTTCCGCCAATGCAGGGGTTAATGTAGTGGAGTCTGAACAGAGCATCCACTGAGCAGGTAAAGCACTGCGCTTAACGTAGGGGTCCCAATGGATTGAGAAACACTGTGAAAACCCCCCTAAATATCAGGTGGCAATTTATGGGTCAGAATGTACGAAGAGGCGTGTTGTAAAGGGAGAGCCCCATAAATCTTCTACCATCCCCAGTGATATCTGAGCACAGACATGACATCTTACGTGGCTGGTCGCCCACATGTCATTATATATATACATATACACAATCCATGCTTTTATAGCCTACATATCTTCCTACAGTCATTACTGCTGCACCTGGTACTTTTGTATATGTGTGTATCATCACCTGTACCTGTGTGTTATCTTGTTATCTCCACTCCTCTTTAATGTACAGTGCTGCTTAATATGCTAATATACACACGTTGATTACTGTGCGCCGTGTTGCTACAGACCGCGGAACGACATTTCTTCAAACGGGATCGATCAACTTTGAAGAAAGACTGGCCGTGTTTGATTCCCGATCGATCGCAGCGAACGTGCACGGTATTGATTGTTTGGGAATCAAATTAAAACTGTATCCCTGTACGGGGACCTTGGGTGGGGGTTTACTTTTCTAGTTCCATATCACCCCCTGGTATGAAGCAGTCATAGTTGCAGCCCCTTATATTTCCGGTATATCAGCCATGACGCCGGGGAAGAGAAAGTGAAAGTGAGGAGAAGTCAGTTAGCAGGAAGCTGCAGATCGTGCTCATGGGGAATCGTGTGATCTGGAGACATGTGAAGGCCTAATGTCTGCTGCTTGAGGAGGATTTCATATATATACAGATCTTCATTCCTCGACCAGGTACCTGCTGCTACCTACCTTCCAGGTATGTTGGCTCACACACGTCCTTGTCTCACATGCAGCTGTCACAGTCCTTTCCTTGGTTCCTTTGACACCGACAGATATCAGTTACTGTTGTCAGCGATTTATAATAACTTTATATAGAGTTATATATAACTTTAAGAAACATTACTATAAATCGGTGCAATCACTATAACGTGATCTCTCAGTTTTGTATCATTTTTAACAAAATGTTTTGCAATCACTGTAACTAAAAATATCAAGCATGGTGGGAAATACCCTTCCTTGTTACGTGATCTTCCTCGCCTTCTCGCTCATCTCCTTTTCATTATGTATATTTTATGTGTGTCACTCTGGGTTGAGGTTTGGTTTTATGAACGCTGTGGATTTGACCAGTGACCTAAAACCTGCTGAAGCCCCCCCATACACCTTAAGATCGATCCATACAATCTCCATTAAATCTACCAACAACTGTGTAGTATAGCGGCCTCCCTGATAGAATGCATAGTGATTGGAAGGTTTAGAAAGATATTACATGGTTTTGGTAGAGCAATATTTAATTGTACAGAAATTGTATGGAAAGATTGTAAGGTGTATGGGGGGCCTTAAAGGCCCCCAGACACCTTACAATCTTTCTGTACAATCAACTTTTCTTCTACCAAAACCATGTAATATGAGGAAATTTCTAAGCCTTTCAATCCTTATGTATTCTATCAGGGAGGATCCGGCACTACATAGTTGTTGGTAGATGTAATGGAAATTGTATGGAGTGATCTAAAGGTGTATGGGGGCTTTACACAAGTTTACAGATTACTATTTACTTTTCTTGACTTTTTTTGATCATTGCTGAATGAATCAATGTTTTTACAGACACATTATGATGATAGGAAGCAAGGGATTGCTTTCAGTTTATTCATTGTACACCCCAATGGCTTGTGTCTATGATTTTACTATGCAGATATATTGTATTGCTTACTAAACATTGTATGAGAATAGTCAGTGATGTATTCATCAGGATATCATATTTGATATATGCTTGGCTTTGCATTGCTGTATCAGATAATCTCTAAAGCCCCCCCCCCCCATACACCTTAAGATCGATCCATACAATTTCCATTACATCTACCAACAACTGTATAGTATAGTGGCCTCCTTGATATAATACATACCCTGTTTCCCCTATGATAAGCCATCCCCATCAGATAAGCCACCCCCTGATTTTTGCCCAAAACTTTAAAATAAGCCCCCCCCCCGCAAATAAGAGAACCACCGATTCCTGCCCCTGCCCGAATCTCCCATTGGCGTGGAACAATGTGAAACTATGTGCCTCCGTGTGACTCTGTCAGGGCTGGCTGCAGTACAGGAAGGACAAGCAAGCTGCTTATTACTGCCGTAACGGAGTCTGTTACCCGGCTGTACCGGTAGAACCTAAAAAAATTTAGTCAGGGGACAATGATTGACACAGAATGATCAGAGGGGGACAATGAATGGCACAGAAGGATAAAAGGGACAATGATTGGCACAGAGTTATCAGAAGGGGACAATGATTGGCACAGAGTTATCAGAAGGGGACAATGAATGGCACAGAGTGATCAGAAGGGGACAATGATTGGCACAGAGTGATCAAAGAGGACAATCAATGGCACAGAGTGATCAAAAAGGACAATGAATGGCACAGAGTGATCAGAAAGGGATAATGAATGGCACATAGTGAGCAAAAGGGGACAATGATTGGCACAGAGTTCCATTTAGGGGGTCCCGAGGGAGCACACAACGCAGTGGAGACATACCCTAAAGGGTTACTGTAACGGGACACTAAAGGGTTATTAAACCCTCAGGTAAAAATATAAAATCCTGTACATACACTTGTGTTGCTTTCATGGGTTTCTTTGCACTTACTGCATTCATTCTTGTTTAAAAAGCAACTCTAATATGTGCACCGGGCACTTCCTGCGGTGTCTCCTTACCTATTAGGACTGTATGGAGCCCTGAGGGCCCTTTCACACTGCATGATTTTCTGATAGATTATTTTGTCGAACATTGTTCGTCCATTTATCGAATGTAACATTAGATTTTTTTGTTCGTCCATCCCGATATCGAATGAAAATACATTCAGAATTACTACGACCGATAAAAATTTACCAACATGTTCGATGACCTTTGGAACGATTTTTTGTTAGAGATCGAACAAAATGTATCCATCGAACAAATTGGCCATTCTAGATTTTTGTTCAATCTACAAAAAATCTTTTGTTTTTCATTGATTGGACGAAAAAATCTACAGGTGTAAACCCACCTTTATGCTACTGTGTCCATTATTGGTAGAAACCACGTTTTCCGCTGTGTTTGCATTTCCCATAAAAGTGCATGGGAACTGCTGTCGTTGTGTCTACAAAATCAGGGTGTTTATGCTAATGTGTAGAATTGTGTGTTATTGTTACTGCAAACAGGGCTCCAGGTTTCCTATGGAAACTTGTATGCCTTGCGCTAACGATATCCGTGCTCTGTTGTGGTACTGTACGGCACCAAGGCTGCAGTGTAGCTAGTGTGAAAAGGCCCTGAATGTAGCCACAGCTGCATGCACACCTCACTGATTTGTGGGTGTATGCGTAGCAATAAAGTACACAAGTTCTTAGCGTGTGGTCCCATGGAAGGGTCTTGTACAGATAGAAGTGTGCACTCCCCAATCAGGGAATAAGGAACAGCACAGGAAGACCGAGGATAGAACACAGAATAATGGGTGAGAAGCTGTTTTAAGAAATGAAAGCCCTTTCCTCTATGTATTGTATGTAGATTTTTAGTTGTGGGCTGAATATCCCTTAACCGCCCTAGCGTGCGGGACGGCAGCACCTCGTCCAGCGCTGCAGCTGCTAC
>CM070032.1:41544275-41556974 GCA_036250615.1 Ptychadena robeensis | reverse complement strand
AAAATATGTCCATACAAGGGTCTAGTAGACATCCTGAATATAATAATGTTTGAAACACAATTATGTATAATTAAATCATACATGATCGTTCTTGTAAATTACATTTAAAAAATAAATAAAATAAAAGATATTATTTGAATGATAAAATGTTAAATACTTATTTGGTATGAAAGATTTCAAAACAGTATGTATTTATATTTATATTTTGTTTATAATACAATTTTTATTCAATTGTAAATGTGTTTTGTGGGTTTTTTTTACTTTGAATTGTATTGGATACAGTTATCACTCTCTCCCCTGGTGTGATGGACCTGGTGACAACACACCAGGAGAGGGTTAACTGGGGAATCACACTAGAAAACTGTTTTCGTACGATTTACTTTTAAATCTCCTGCCGCTGCCCTGATGTGACGTCATCACGTCACTCCAGGATGGGGCCCGCTCTCTACAGCAGCCTCCTGCCGTAGCAGCGCGGAATGGTAAATCTGCGGGGGCTCCGATCTTTGCCAGATAGACCCATCTCATCCAGTGCAGGACTGACAGGACAGCGCTGGAGGAGATGGTGCTGTCAGAAACGGCAGGGGGGTTAACTACACTGAACAAAAGTATAAACACTTTCAGGTTTTCTCAGATTTTGTATGATCTGAACTAAAAGATCCATTACTCTCAAATATTGTTCACAAATCTGTCTAAATCTGTGTAGTGAGCACTTCTCCTTTGCTGAAATACACCATCCCAGTTCACAGGTGTGGCATATCAAGGGGGTGATTAGACACCATGAATATTGCCCAGGTGTGCCTTAGACTGCCCACAATAAAAGGCAACTCTGAAATGTGCAGTTGGATAACACAGGAATATAGGGAGCTCACCTATATGTTTTGTTAGCAAAAGTGTTCCTTAGTTCAGTATATGGTAATTATTGTATGTAATGTTATGTAATGTGTTATCTAAAATGAATAAATATATGTCTTTGTGTTGTAATTACAGGTATACAGTAGTCTCCTCACTGAACCCACCAAGTCACTGTCACTGAACAACCCATATGACCATGAACACTCTGTTTTATAGTGGACTTGTCTGCCTGACATGGAGCATTTGCTCAGTGTCCTCCGTGGCTGTGAGTGCCGGGGACAGTTCACATGACGTGTTTCCTTGGAACAATTTCAAGTTACCCAGTTATGTCATTCCTCTGCACTACGACCTTCTTATACACCCGAATCTCACAACCCTCACCGTACATGGCCTGGCGAAGATCACCGTTGTTGTCACCCAACCTACCACAGCTGTGATCTTGCACAGCAAACACCTGCAAATCACAAAGACCAGCATAGAGAGTAAGGTGGGAGGCAGACGGGTACAAGATGTGTTGTTTCTGGAGCATCCTTCACACGAGCAGATCGCACTGCAGCCCGAAGATCCTCTGAATCCCGGGAAGAACTATACATTGTGGATTGAGTACAACGGCCAGGTTTCAGAAAGCTTTCATGGGTTCTATAAAGGTACCTACAAGACACCAGATGGAGAAGTCAGGTAAGGTGCTTTTTAGATTTTATGCATCAGTTGCCATGCTTTCAGGCTGTACCACACAGAATACTGAACAGCAGTGACACTTGCTGCTGTGAAATCTTGTGTTTTCCACTGTAAATGGGATTTCTCTTCATATGTCTTCCAGAGTCCTGGCCTCAACTCAGTTTGAACCCACAGCAGCCCGGATGGCTTTTCCATGTTTTGATGAGCCTGCCTTCAAGGCCACCTTCTCCATAAAGATACGGCATGAGGCAAGGCACAGCGCTGTGTCCAATATGCCCATAGTAAGTGAATAAATGCTAATTCTAAAGGTGGGTTTACACGTCAAGATTTTTGTTTCGTTCAACTTCAGATTCAATTTTTTTTTTAGATTTTTTTTCATCAGATTGTGTTCACCCATTTATCGAAGGTAATTCGATTTTTTTTTTATTTTTGTACAACCAACGCAAATATCGAATGAAAATAATCGTTGGAAACACGAATGAAAAATCTTTCAGATTTTTTTTTTTTAGGAAGCGATAGGAAAAAAATATCGAGTGAAATAAGGACGTTCGTTTTTTACACGAAAAATAAACGACAGATGAAAGTTTACCAACATGTCCGATCACCTTGTGGACGATTTTTTGTCAGATATCTGAAAAAAAAAATCCATCGGAGCAAATGGCTGTTTCAGATTTTTGTACCAAAAAACGAACCAAAAAATCGTTCATTGTCCATCTGTCGGCCGAAAAAATCTTGACGTGTAAACCCACCTTAAAGCTCCCCATACACCTTTAGATCACTCCATACAATTTCCATTAGATCTACCAACATGTATGTAGTGCCGGGTCCAACCTGATAGAATACATAGTGATTGGAAGTGTTAGAAAGCTCCTCACATTACATGGTTTTGGTAGAAGAAAAGTTGATTGTACAGAGATTGTATGGCAAGATTGTAAGGTGTATGGGGAGCTTTAGAAAGATATTGTGTAGATATCATGTGAACATATACTGTTCAACACAAAACTGTAATCTAGTCATTGGTTACAGTTCTCCAACAGTTTTTGGAAAAAAGGGATGGTGTGATTGTCATTATTAATCATACCTGTCAACCTTCTCGTTTTGGCCGGGAAAGTCAAGGATTTTAAGTGGCTTTCCTGGCCAAAGCCCGTCTCTTAAAAATCCTGTATTTTTCCCAGATTCAAAAAATCTGTCAGTGCATTGCACTAAAGTCATCATTTCTTGTGCGTCCCCTCGCCAGCAGTGGTCAGCCCGCACAAGCAATGAAAAATACAGAGAGACTGCCGCCTCCTTTCCTTGCCCCGACACAGGAAGTGACGTCAGTGGAGTAACCTCCAGTATTTAAGATAAAGAACTGTGCGTTCCGTATACCGGAAGTGACGTTACAGACGTAATTTTACCAGATCCTGAAATGCAAATTTGACAGGTCAGGTTTAAATGTTTGCAGGTTGTAGATTCACTTTACTTTGGGGGTTGTTTCAATAACCTACCCTTATCTTCTATCCTTCCATTTAACTTGGGAGAGGTTTAATCACATCCCCATCCATACTTTAGGTCTCATTCTAGTGATACACTTGAATGCTAATTTGTCATGGCTTGACAATTTGCTGCATGAAATGGCATATGAATTTAATACCCTTTCTGGTATTGGTCAGTGGTTCTGACAAGAGTGGTTCTCTTTAAGAGCTGCGACTCACTCCCCCTCACACATACTCATCATTTTCTGAGCAGCATTTGAGGTATGATTCCTTTAAACTAACTTGAAGGCTATGCTCCTCCCTGTTGTGTAATCACCCAACCAGCAGGAAACAAAGGTCTTTTACATGTTGATGATGTGATTTGTACCAAATCAAGTTCAGTTAAGATTTTCTGGGGTTTGTTGTAGAATAAACCCAGAAGAATACAGTAATTCGATTTTCTGACATTTTATGCTACAACCACATCTGTCCTAAGAGGGATCACTACTTCAAAAAACTTCTGAATAGATGATATAGACCCCACACTACAAACAGTCAAATCTGTAGAGTTACCCACACAGTGAATGCCCAACTGCTACAAAATAGGCAGAAAATGTACTTTAAATTGTGCAAATTGTATTGTTTGTGTGGCTGGTTCACACATTTCCGGATCATTTCTCTAACAAGGTGAAGACTGTGCAGCTGGATGATGGGATCCTAGAAGACCATTTTGATGTCAGCGTGAGGATGAGCACATACCTTGTAGCATTTATTGTTTCAGACTTCAAGTCCATAAGTCAGGTGACAAATCATGGAGTCAAGGTAAGGACACAACAACAAGCACATTAAAAAATTATTTTAATAAAGTTGTGTATAACTTTGAATACTATTAGATCTATCTTCTCCAAACCAGTGACAGCAGTACCAGTACACTTCCCCTATCAGCCTCTTTTACAACTTTGCTTGTAAAGCAGGCCAATCGATGGACAATCGATGATAGATTTGATAAGGATTTGATCAAATATCGTTCATGCATATATCAAATGTATACCCTTGATTTTTCATTTGACCAAACACAATGTCAAAGGAATATACATTCGTTGTTTAACAAATCGATAGACATTTTTTGTTTGATATCGAGAACTTTCATTCAATTGAACAAGTATTATTGTTAGGTCCGTAGGCTCACCTGAGTCTGAGGACTAGTGATGGCTGAACATCGGCCAGGACTGTCCGCGAACGGGCGGGTCGGACTTCTAAAGACGTCCGCCGTCCGCCTTTTGGCGGACAGATTCAAATTCCCCGCCTCTAGGCGGGGAATTTGAATCGGAAAAAATGGATGTGACGTCACATCCGGTCCCTGGACAGTTCGGCCATCACTGCGGACAGTTCGGCCATCACTACTAAGGACACTGAGGCTGGAGAGTGGAGAGAAGCCCAGTGGCAAGGACCGCAAGTTGCAGCAGGTAGCAAGATAGAAGTCAGGTAACAGCCAGTAGGTCAGGGCAGGCGGCAATAAGCGTAGTCAGACAATCCGGGTTGGCAGCAGTAGAAGTAGACAGTAGTGAGGGATCAGGCAGTAGAGTAGTCGAGGGCAGTTCCGAGGTCAGCAGCGGTAAATCAATAGTAGCAGTGGAGGAAATGTAGCATGATCAAGGTTCAGGAGTAACAATAATCAGCAAGGGAAGGTTGCAGAGGGTTGTTCGATCAAATGTAAAATCTATCATTTTCATTCGAATGAAAATATCCAACCGCATATATATATATATATATATATATATATATATATGAAACAGGGCCCCCAAACGACTCCATACCTTTCTCCCCCAGGTATCCCCATTGTGCTAGTAATGCAGTCAGACAGGGGACTTGTTAGTATACACCAGTGGTTCCCAAACTTTTAGGGACATTATTGAGCCCCCCTGCTCATTCAAACACAGGTTAAGAATGAGGTCCAGCTCCCGCTGGGAATACCCTCGCACCCCCCGAACCACTGGTATACACTATTATACCTCTTCTGGTAATGTCCCCTGATTCGTGATTTCCAAAAATCTGTGCAAGACATATGCTACTCTCCCTCTATAAGACATCATATGCTACTCTCCCTCTATACCTCATACTACAACACAGATACTAGAACATATTTAACTAAAGCAGTCAAAGTATGCATCCCTCTATATTGGAAACAACCCAGATCTACTCTGTGGAGTGGTTACATATCTAGCGACTGACATTAGACTTATGAAGGAAGTGAAAATCGAATTCAGGAAAGAACAATTTCCAAAATCTGTCTATTAGTCCCTGTTTAACCACCATAACCCATAACCTCTCTCTTCAGGTATCTTCTGCCTTATAAATTATACTTTCTTTCCCTATTTCCTTTGTTATAACTTTATTTACTTTCCTCTCTTCTTTCCACTTCCATGTCAGAACTCTGGTGCCTTTGTTTTTCTTCAGCTTCAATGATGTATAATTCACTCGGTATACATATGTATTTTGTCAGAACTGTTTACATTGTAGTTACAAGAATCAGAGGTCTTTGTGTTCTTTATGACTTTTCTGGATTTGTTTTAGATATCAGTTTACACCGTTCCCCATAAGATAGATCAGGCTACGTATGCTTTAAATGCAGCAGTAAAGCTTTTGGACTTTTTTGAAGAATATTTTCGTATTCCATATCCATTGCCGAAGCAAGGTAAGGTGTTTCTGGCTGCTGTGAAAATATTTTCTATGGCTGATTGTTTAACTAGTGATTCTTATTGAGTGTTTTTTTTATTTTAGATCTTGCTGCAATTCCTGATTTCCAGTCTGGCGCAATGGAAAACTGGGGCTTGACGACATACAGAGAATCGTCTTTACTGTACGACCCAAAGACATCCACAGCCTCTAGTAAACTATGGATCACCATGGTCATTGCTCATGAGTTGGCACACCAGGTAGGTAGGAAATTACCTTCAGGGTTTTTGGGGACACTACATAATATTTGTGATTGTCATCACCTTATATATACTGAGGTAGGATGTTAGACCTTTTTTGATTTCCGCTTCTTCAGCTGCGTCCAGATGCTATATAATAAAATCCCAATACAATCTATTGTGATTCTCTCTGGTGAATATCTGGTATCTGTACAGCTGTTGGATGGGAACAGCACAGAATGCTAAGCAAATGACCTACCTGGTGGCCATTGTTTCCTCCGATGCTTATCACACCCAACAACTGCACCTCTGCACACAGTCAGATAGTCAATGCAGCCGTCCCGGATCGTGCCCATAGAGAATGAATGACTCTTTAGTGGATGTCGGCACACTACGTCAAAAGTGGAAGTAACAATTTTTCTTTACATAGAGAATGAATGGATGCATTTCAGGCCACCCAAGTGGGGACAAGGCCATTAAAATTTATGGAACCGTCCACAGTCATGGGGACGAGCCCTAAGTGGAGGCAAGCCCTAAGACTCCAATGTATGTTTTTTCCCCTTGTCCGAGTCAAGTTTTTGTAATTATAACAATGCCTTTACTTTTTTTAGTGGTTTGGGAACTTGGTGACAATGGACTGGTGGAATGACCTATGGTTGAATGAAGGTTTTGCTAAATTTATGGAGTATATCGCTGTGAACATTACCTACCCGGAGCTGCAAGTAGTAAGTCCCTTACTGATAGCCTCATCTCAGTATGACTATACTTTTCCAGCTGCTGTAAACCTGATTGTCAACCAGAATGCTCTTAAGAACAATCCTGCATTCACTTTTTATTTACCTGTTTTGTAGTATTTCTTGACCTCTTTAACAAAACTTAAAAACATTGAAGGAAGTTATTTGTCTAATGTTAGACATAGACAGTTATGTGACATAATGGACTTGTTGCTCTGAATAAAAATGGCCTATGCTATCATACGGGTGCCAACACCCTGAAACTGCAGCACAGTGGCCAAGCCCATACAGTGGTTAAACATGACAGATCCCACTCAGGGCCTCAGCATGGCCAACAAAAGATATGAGGTTCTTTTTTTGAAAATTAACATATAAGGGCAAATTAACATTGAGAGCATCTGCATTGATGTAGAGGTTGAATGGGTGGGTGATCAGACCATATGCATCAAATTAGTCTGCATGACTGTTGTCACAGTGGGAAGCCTCATCTAACTCTTCTAAAGATGATAAACAGACAGATAAGATACATTTATTTGGTTCAAGTGTTGTCAAGCATGTATGACAAAAAACAAGTAAGGAGTACAAAGACAATTGTGTCTTGCCTACAGTGAAGCATGGTGGTGCTAGACCCATAATTTTGGATCTGTATGAGTGCTGCCTGCACTACAGAGCTGCAGTTCATTGAGGGAACCATAAATGCCAACATATACATGACAAACTTCCAAAACCGAGCATAAACCTCTGGAAACTTGGCCATGGGACAGTATTCCAGCATTTCAACCGCAAACACACCTCTAAAGCTAGCCATACACGTTCGGATTCCATGGCCGCTCGATCACCTATCCGATCGATTCCGGCGATTCTGCCGGGAATCGCAGGTGTGATCGATCGGCCAATTAAGAGTATCCGATCGCTGCATACCACCTTGTCCAACGGATTCCGGGACGATTCCGTGTCCGATTGTCCACCTCACAAATGGCAATTCCCCCTGATGTGTGCAGAATCGGATCAAAAAGACCAACATAATGGTTCTCTGTCAGATCTGATTCTGAGCCCCTGATCAATCGGACGTGATCGATCGGACATAGTGGGCTGCACACGATTCCGGCACGATCGTTTCGCGTGCACGCGCCCGGAATCGATCGGCCCGGAATCCGGCCGGAATCCGACCCGTGTATGGGGGCCTTTAGACGTTTGCTGTTGTGATAAACAAACTGAAGTTAAAGGTCTTGGACTGGCCAAGCATGTCTCTATACCTACACCTAGTGGCAACCTGTAAGCTCTAGTGAACTCCATGCCTCAGAGAGTTAAGACAATGCTGGAAAATAATGGTGGGCACACAAAATAATGACACTTCGGGCACAATTTTCCATTTTTCTCGTTCTCCTTCCTATTCACTCACACATTAGATACAGTGACAGCAGTGAAAGCAATAGGCTGCAGTTCATTCCTCTCCCAGCCTCTGTGCTGGCTGACAGCTTGCATACCCACACAGAGAGCACAGAGTGTTACCTCTGCCTAGCGTGTTATAGGTTCGCCACCATAGACCTTCTGTAACTCAGGCTCCGCCAGTGGCTGGTATCACAGAGCTACAAGCTACCATAGGAACTTGAATTACAGGAGGTGAGGAAGCCTTAAGAGGTAATCTGCCCATGGGCACTTCTTCCCTTTGCCTCTGCTTCTCCGACCTCCTGGAACTCCAGCTCGGCTGGTTGCATTGTTGGCCAGACTTGAGGAAAGTAATTGCGGAGCAGCCAGAATTTCTCTGTTGGCTTCTTAGCAACGTTAGTAATAGCACACAGCTTGTCTGGTTCAAAAGCCACACACCTCTGTATATAGTAGAAGTTCATTTGATAGTGGTGGTATTTTGGTGGATCTTATAGTCTGCCAATTTCAGGAATGAAAATATACAGACTTAAATTGCAGATAAATGTATTAGATCATTTACTTTAAACTCAAATTATTGATTATTTTCTGCAGGAAGACAAATTTCTAGACAAATGTTTCCGGGCCATGGAGGTAGACTCACTGAATTCATCCCATGCTGTGTCTACACCTGTAGAGAACTCTGAACAGATCCATGAGATGTTTGACGAGGTTTCCTATGACAAGGTATCCTAGTATGTTTTATCACACCACCATTACATGGAGCTAGCTTGACTACGAATGGCCAGGTCTGCATTA
The DNA here is from genome assembly GCA_036250615.1 of Ptychadena robeensis. Classification (NCBI taxonomy): domain Eukaryota; kingdom Metazoa; phylum Chordata; class Amphibia; order Anura; family Ptychadenidae; genus Ptychadena; species Ptychadena robeensis. The sequence goes on along the minus strand of CM070032.1, from coordinate 41,548,157 downwards.
TAGAGGTTAAATAGATTTGTCAGCAATATAGGCTTTCTGTGTGCTTTTATATAGAACTGAGCCAAACAGAATCTATGTCACATTTTGTTTAATTTAAATGTAGGTAAACATTAAATCTTTTCTCGGTATGTCGGACATCATGCCTAACTGTGCTTTATACCATTTTCCTAAATAGTGTTTTGGAAATTAGTTATACAGTTACATAGTAACATAGAGTTCTGGCAGTAACAGACATTCCTGGTTAAGGTTGACAACACAAAGCAGCTGCTTCACAATAATGCGCAGCACTGTCAGTTCTCTATGCACTCTGTGTTCACACTGTGACTCTGATAATTTGCCCCCTGCTAAGTGTGTGTTGCCATCCTAAACAATTTCAAATGAAAAGAACAATGGACTACAGCACACAGCACAATTTTTAATTTTTTTTAAATCTCAGCAAGTTGCTGTCAACCTGACACTTTGCTGCTAATGTGGGGTCAGTGGCTTTGCTCTGGTAATATAGATTTGTTGTGGCAAGTTGGGGAATTGCTTGTGGGCTGCAGGGATAGTGGTTCAAAAGTATGAGGCAGAAACACTGTCCTTGAATGCAAAACTCAGCCACCCGCCTGTGGGCTTTATTGTCAGCCAGTTAAACAAAGTCCAAAAACAAAACAAAACTTCAAACTGGGCGGCGAGCTACCTCACTTGTGTAGTCTAACTCACTAAAGTGTAGCACAGAACAGCAGCAATGCAGTGTTAAACTAACAGTACCTTGAGTGCTCAGTCCATGCTCTCCATAGCTTGTCTCCAGCAAGCTTGTGCAGGTTCCTCTACAAACACACACCCAGTCAGCCAGCAACTGACTATTCTTTTATCACACCTGACCTCTGTGTGAGCAAATCCTGGACCCTCCCTACTCTTCCCTTGGCCGGCTCCAGGGCCCTAAACCACGGCTCTCACTCTGAGCCATATCACAGAAACAGAACATACTGTTTCCCTGGAGCCTCTATTGCAAGAAGCGCCTAAACCTAGGTGCAATATAGGCACTGTCCAGCACTTTCCCTTGCAAATATTGGGACACCCTGTCACAATGTCTTATATTTATTTGTATTATGTAATTTTTCCATTATCATCTAATTGTGTTTTCATGTATACAATATCTTCCTCTGAACATGTTACGTAGGGTGCTTGTATCCTGAACATGCTGCAAGACTACATTGGTGCTGAAAGTTTTGAAGCTGGGATCATAAACTACCTGCGTCGTTTCAGTTATCGCAATGCAAAAAATGAAGACTTATGGAACAGTATGACTGACGTAAGTTCTCTTTTCTGCATATATGTCACAGCAGATTACTGTTTTAATAGTACACAGAAGAACAACTAAATTAAGGTTAAGATAAGAAAGCATTAAATGAATCCCCTATACAGCGGAGCGTCTTAGCCTGGTAAATATAAAAACTTCTGCTAGTCGAAGCTCCATGTTTCAACTGGCAGAGTGGGATTTAAAGGATGCAGGGAAGCTGTCAGAGGCTACCCAGTCTCCTTGTCCCGCTCTGCAGATCTGTATGTGAGCGGGCAGCTTCATCTCACCCGCAAGGACGATCCACCGCCAGCTCACACACACATCTCTTATCGCTTCCCCACCGCAGCGAAGCTCAGTGCTAAGCCACCAAGGGGAATGCAAAGACTCAACCACCTGTGGCCATATTTGCCCCTTGGGTGGTCATGTATTTGTGATATAAGACTCAGCGATTACAAAAAGTGGGTCTTGTAGCATGAAAAGTTTGGTACTCCCATAATAGGCTTTGCATACTTTTTTGGTGTTTGAGAGTTTTGCTTATGTATGTGTATGTGATCTGTTTTTTAATTGTCAGATTTGCCCATCGGATGGAACAGCCACTGGTAAAGAAGGAAGTGGGTTCTGCAGAAAGCAAAGCAAGAAATCTGTAAGATTGGTATTCTGTATTTCAGGGGTGCCCATGTTTTTGTGGCTTGAGAAACACTTTTAGAAAATGACCATGTCATAATGATTTACCAACAATAAATGCCCGTATTCATTAACGCCAACAGGATTATCCTTGGATTTGTTTATAGCATCAACAACACAAAGTCCATGGAAAATGGCAATGCCACCGGCTTTCAAATTTCAAAACAAATGTTTTTCTTTTACCAACAAAAGAATAACCAGAACACATGGTTCTTAAAAATATCTGCACTCACCACCTCCCATACACAGATTTACACTGGTGCTGGGTATGCCTTTGGTATGTTTCCACGTCCTCACTACAATCTATTTGTATATTACGAAAAAGCTACCCCACTCTTATGTAGGAGAAAAACTGGAAAGTTCCTTTTTTTTCAAATAAACAATAAATCCAGGCTGCTCCTCCTCCTTGACACGTTTCACCCAACAATGGGCTTAGAATGTGTGACCTGTAGAGGCCAGGGTATATACTCCTTATGTTTCCCTGGTCTCCAATCTGGTGGTCTCAACTCATTTTGTGGAGACCCCAGCTACCTTTTTGACCACAAGCAGGTGAAAAAGATGATGTGTACCTGGGAGTTCTAGAGTTCACCTGGGTGTGGGTGTACCTGGGAGTTCAAGGCCCTGTAACCAAACTAACTGCATTTAGTAACCTATGGGTGCCATCCCATATCCCGGACACTTTCCATTGTCTTTGCGATCCACCTGTTTTTGCTGTAATTTGTTAATCTGCAGGGTGATATGTGTCATATGGTACTTCCTTCAATATTGCATGCCGTTTTATTAATTGTATTTGAGCATCATCAAATAGCCATAGCTACACAAGAAAATACTCTTGCATTCATCTAGTGCTGAACCAGTCCCAGATATTCTTTAACCTCTTTACTGGCATGTCTTGGTAGGCAAAGGGTTATGATCCATTACTAGGACTATACATTCTAAATGATACATCTTGACATACATTTTGACCATTGAGCTTCACATCTTTGGTTAAATTGTTTCTATATTGTACAGTCAGAATGTCTTGTTTGTGGTAATGGTGGTCCATCCAACGCTTTTTAGCTTCTCCTTTTGGGGCACACTGATGTAAAATACAAATGAGAAATACGATTTTTGTCTATATTCCAGCACTGGACAGAGGATAGTATCATTGATGTAAAGGCAATGATGAATACATGGACTCTCCAGAAAGGTTTCCCATTGGTTACCATCACAGTAAAAGGAAAACAGGTCCATTTACGACAGGAACATTATCAGAGAGGTGCCAAAGACCCGGAATCGGCCAGGTAGGTTAAACACTTATTTTTTTATGTGTAAATCATAGCAAGTGAAGTTTATTTCTGTGTTCCTCTAAATCTGTATATGGTCTCTTCTCTGGAGGTCAGCTCTATGAAATCCTGGTTCCTGCTTAGTAATATAACATATCCTGTTTAGTTTTTAATTAAACATATCGTTCTTAATGTTCTTTATTGTTTGTATTTTAGTCTGCTGTGGCACATCCCACTGACATACATTACTAGTAAAACAAGCACAATTCAAAGGTTTCTCCTAAAAAGCAAGACCGGTGAGTTTTTCCTATTACAAAATGATGTTACTGCAAATTTCTTTTTGGAAAAAAGAAATAAGAAAAGTTCCCCTCTGGTGGGACTTTTTTGGAATGTTTTGATATCTATCCACTGACAGACCTTTGCTTAAAATCAAAGTTTTTTATTTGTAAATAAAAATAAAATAATAATGCCGGAGGGGACAGACAGGAGGCGTGTGCGCTCCCAATAGGGATGCGATCTATCCACACAGGTGGCTGGTGCTCAGCATCATGCACCCACCAGAGTCCCCCATTATTCTATGACCCGTGCCTTCCCGAATGGCGCAGTGGGCGGGTGGTTGACTATTCTGGCCCCCTGATTCTCGTCTTACTG
>CM070032.1:41521935-41541194 GCA_036250615.1 Ptychadena robeensis | reverse complement strand
TGGCACTTCTAGTGGCATTCATGAAAACATAGATTCCTGGTGGTAGGTCCGCTTTAAGACCTGAAAATTTAGGCAGCTGGAATTGTTTTTCTGTAACCGTTTGGTCTCTACTTGAAAGGCCACCTTTTACATTAGACCAGGGGTTCCCAAACTTTCCTTACAGGGCCTCTCTTTTCTATTTAGGAACAACATCAACCCCCCTCCCCTCCCTATTCAAACACATGTTAAGACTGAGGGCCAGCGCCCCCCTGGAATACCTTCGCGCCCCCCAGTTTGGGAACCCCTGCATTAGAAAAATTTCAGAAACATTGGTCGTTCAGGGAGCCAGTGCTCCAATTACGATTTTTGAGGAATATTGGCAAAAGTTATTTTTCCCCAAAGTAAATTCTGGATTTGGAATTTGTCATCATAACATTTGACTGTGTTCCCACATGACTCCCTGTGATTGCTATTCAAAGGCAGAAACATCAAACTATCCAGCACATTTATCAAGCTATGTCAGTGCGGTTCCAGCTCATGTCAACGCCTTCATTTTATTTTGTGTTTAAAACCTGACTTATTATGAATGCAGATTATAAATAATGGCCTATTGAAATGCATTAGACCCCTAATAATAGAGATTAGATTCATCAATCTGAAATTTCAGGTTTACAATGCAAATGTTAAATTATGTTTTACCTACAGTCATGTCCATTAATATTGGGACATCAACACAATTCTAACATTTGGCTCTATACACCAACACAATGGATTTGGAATGACACAAACACAATGTGCTTTAACTGCAGACTATCGGCTTTAATTTGAGGGTATTTACATCCCAATCAGGTGAACGAAGTAGGAATTATAACAGTTTGCATATGTGCCTCCCACTTGTTAAGGGACCAAAATGAATTCTTAACTGTTCCATGGCCAGGTATGTGATATTCCCTTATTATCCCAATTAAAATGTGCAGATAAAAGGTTCAGAGTTCATTTCAAGTGTGTTATTTGCATTTGGAATCTGTTGCTGTCAACTCTCGAAATAAGATCAAAAGAGCTGTCACTATCAGTGAAGCAAGCCATCATTAGGCTGAAAAAACAAAGCAAATCCATCAGAGAGATAGCAAAAACATTAGGGCCAAAACAACTGTTAGGAACATCCTTAAAAAGAAGGAGCGCACCGGTGAGCTCAGCAACACCAAAAGACCTGGAAGACCGCGGAAAACATCTGTGGTGGTTGACAGAAGAATTCTTTCCTTGGTAAAGAAAACACCCTTCCCAACAGTTGGCAAGATCAAGAACACTCTCCAGGAGGTACTATATGTGTCAAACTCAACAATCAAGAGAAGACGTCACCTGAGTGAATACAAAGGGTTCAACCATTGGTGAGCCTCAAAAACAGGAAGGCCAGATTAGAATTTGCCAAACGACATCTAAAGAAGCCTTCACAGTTCTGGAACAACATCCTATGGACAGATGAGACCAGGAGCAACTTGTACCAGAGTGATGGGAAGAGAAGAGTATGGAGAAGGAATTCTTGGGAGTAGTAAAGTAAACTTGGGTGCTAACATTACCGTATTCTGCCCAACATTAAAACAAAAAGTTTTTTGATTCTGCACACATTCAAGAAATGTGTATTTTTTTACTGATAATTTAATGTCGGTGTTCCAGCTTCATTTCACAGCCTTTTATTATTGTAAACATTCGTTTTTTAGGTTATTGGATGAAAGTTTAAAAGGTGATCTTTTAAAAACTCAAGAGCTTCCCCATATGGTTGTCATGGTGAGCAGGAACCAAATTGGCCACTTGTTGGCCTGGAAGTTTGTGAAGAACAACTGGGATCAGCTGACGCAGAAGTAAGAAGCTTGGAGTATGAATATGTTATGTAGTGTTGGAGTATTTCTATGTCCACATAACTATCTTCTTCTGGTTCTAGATTTGAGCTGGGATCCCGCTCTCTTGGCGATATGGTCGTTGGGATTACACGTCTGTTTTCCACAAGAGAATGGCTGAAAGAGGTTCTAATATATTTTCAGTGTTTATACATTGCTGTCATATTTATTTAGATTACAGAGCAGGAACTAAAAATGCAACATTTGTTTGTCACCTTCATTTGGGTTTTTCCTGATAAAACAGTACAATTGCTTTATTTCCTTTTCCACCTGCTGGTGTGATCTGGTATTGCAATAGAACCAGGTTATGAGCACAATTGTTTGTATTTTTTTACGTTTTTACAGAACAATAAAGATAAAGTAGCTGATCAATTTATTTGCTCTTTAAGCAATAAAAATGTAAAGGATCCACACAATGCCAGTATATTGTACAACAAACTAGGGCTAGAAGAGCATTGCTGATACAAGATATCACAGATAGTGCCTACTAGTCTCTTAGTTATGAAAAAAGGAAGGTTGCACCCAATGTGACTCGGGGAACAACCCCAGGTCACCGATTGGAGGGACTTTAAAAGCAAGGAGTAAAAATACAGAGTCCAAAAAACATAAAGTTTATTCGTAAAGATTCAGGGTTACATATTATATCATAAAGATAACATTGGTTTGAAAAGGTTACTTCATTAACATAGGTTGCATGTCTCGAAGCGTTTCGCGAGGTTATCTCGCTTCTTCAGGAGAAAAGCATACATAAACCCCCTTGAATCATCAGTAGCTGGGGATGCAAGAAAAGTAAATATAAGAACAAAGACTTACTCCATGAGGATATAGTATAAAGCGTAGGAGAGTGACAATATCTCCGTAGTTCACCTATTGGGCGCTATCCGTGGATCTCCGGGCGTGAGCACCTCCAGTCCGGCACCACACTATTGGGGAACGGGGGGCAATCAAGGCAGGCCAAATAGGACATAGTCAGGCTAAGTCAGAAAAGAAGGTGATATATATATATATAAGGTGAGATCCACGGATAGTGCCCATGAAGTGTGATCTGCTGGAATAGTACAGTAATTCTACTTTATTGTCATATAACCTCACACTCGTTTTCTTGTTTATCAGGTGACAGATTTTTTTGATTTGTTGAAAGAAAACGGATCCCAACTGCGAAGTGTTCAACAAGCCAAAGAGACTATTGAGGAGAACATCAGGTGGATGGACAAAAACTTTGACCTAGTAAAAACTTGGCTGGAGAATAATAACTCATAGATTATTAATAAAGAAATTGGTCCGAATAAAATCTCCGGGTGATTTAAATGAACTTAGAAATGCACTGACTATGTATAACATTCAAGAGCAATCTGTGCTGCTTTGAATCCTGTCATTTTCCACTTAAAAGTCTTAGGCCTCATCTCCATTTGCCGCCATGGGCGCGTTTTTGACATATATTTCCATTTCATTTTTTGAAAGATGCCCATTGACATTTATGGGCTAAATGCTGTAAAAACACACCAAAAAGCAACGGACGTGAGAGTCTAAAACTCCAGTGAAGACAGCTCCAAGAATTTCCCCTGTAAAAAAAAGATTTTGTTGCAGTGGATATTGGGCCATACGTAGTTGGGTAGCTTTAGCCCCCAAGTGCCCAACCTGCGGCCCTTTGGGTGTTCAATAGCTGCCCCCCTCAGTCTTCCGCTTGCGGCCCCCGAAACCTGTTATTGCATAGAAACTCACCTTTCCACCGCTTCCCACTGACAGGTCCTCGCCAGAAATTTCTTAGAGTGGGAAGAGGAGGAGAGGTGATACACTTATGTGATAGGTGTATGTAAAAGCCATTCGGGGACCCAGATGGTGCCTGAGTTAGTCCCTCGCTTCTCCTCTTATCTAGTGTTGGCAGGGAATCAGCAGATTGGTGCTCCTACTATTCCACCAATGATCAGGGGTGATTGTATAATATATATTGTGGCACATACCCTTTGAAGCAAAGGTTATGTGCCCCATAGTCAGTATAGGTTAACAATTTTATGTGCAGTCCTTTAGTGATCCAGAGGGTCGCACTTGTTGCCCTCCATATCAACTCAGTTGGCCACCACTGCTTTAGCCCCTTTCTATGACAGGCTTTGTACATAATGAGGTCATATGATGAGCGTATTCTTACTGGCAATAGCCATGGTGAAGGCTGGAGTTAAGGTACCCATACACCTGTAAATAGTCGCTGGATCAATGGCCGCTTCAAGCGATGACGTTATGTTTTAAGTCCCCCCCTATCTACAACACTTACAAATACATTGCCAGCTTTAAGCCCCCATACATGTTTAGATTTTCTGTTCAATCAACTTAAAAAGATACGTTTTTTTGGGCCAGGGAAATAGGTGATTGATTGTAATGTTTGTCAACTGTAGTAACAGATATTTTTTGGGGATTTTTTGGGATCGACTGAAAGTGTAATCAATTTCAATACAACCAATTAAAATGTTCCTGCTTGTCCAATAATTTTTTCCCCAATTTTAATTGTTTTAGGTTGATCTAACCATGTGGGCTGCCATAGATTTTCAATCAATCAACCAAAAAATTGATTGAATTAAATGTACAGCTATGAAATGATGCTTCCGTACAGCCAGAGTGCTACCCTCATACATGCAAGCTTTCACTCACCTACTCTGAACACATATATCTTTGAAACGCTATATATAGTAGAACCTTTATATTTTGGAGGGTACCAAGTAACCCCTGAGACTATGACCATGCAAAATTTCAAGTCCTTGGCTTCAACCCTTTCTACTAAGAAGTCAGCTAACATTTAATTCTTCCATATGAACTTAAAGCCTTACTCTGCTACATGCTTTCTTTCGCTCACCTACTTTGAACATCACTATAATGGGGGGGGGGTACTGAATAACCTCTGAGACTACATCCATGCGAAATTTCAAGCTTCTGGCTGCAACCCTTTGTACTAAACATCCCGCTATCAAATATAAGGTAGTGAGAAACTGCATGTGAGGGATGCCCTGATTAGATCATTTAAAAAATATATATTTTCAGCCAATAGTTTTAAAGAGTTTGAATAAGGAAATCTGACACCTAGCGTTACCCATCCCCCCTTCAACAAATTTGTATTGAGTAAAGAGAATAAACCGTATAAAATATACACCGTAATGCAAAACTAGAAAGAAAGAAAAACAAATATAGCAATATAATTGTAGGATCTGACGACTAAAACATAAAGACTCCATAAGATGATAATTTTTGCAGATAAACAATAAAATGGTGAACGAGGACATTGCACATGCCCAGAGACCATGGGACCCGCCTGGCAGGTATCAATCATCCCGACATCAGACCTGTCAGATCGCTTGAGTTTCAGGTATGAGAACCCCTTTGTGGCACACTTGATCATTTGTGGGATTTAAAGCAGTGGTGTACTGTTCAGGTAATTATGTTGAATGGTAGAACTTTTAAATAAAAGTATATTTTCTGTCTCTTTTCTTATTTTAAGGACTTCACTTTCAAACCCCCTCTGAATGGGTAAGAGGTCCTTAGGATGTCTTTACTCATTCTATAGGGTGGGGAGCAGGATCCCTGGGGTCCTCTTCTTAAAGCGTAACCCCGTATACTCAATAAGCCCCCACAACACTAGGGCAAGGTTGTTTGGAAGAGACACACTTACCTTAATGAGTGGTTTACCCCTTGTTAAGGTATAGCATGGGGTCTGGTGGGACAGGGGTGTCCTCCTTTCCTGTCCTTCCAGACTTGCCAAAAGGGGTCTGGTATGTTCTGGATGGGGGGACTCCACATCATTTGTGGTCCTCCTTTTTCAGACCCTATACAAGCAGGTGGTCCGGTATGCTCTGGGGGGGACAACACACTGTGGTCCCCCTTTTCCCCATTCTAAAAGCGCGTATGGTACGCTTTGGGGGGGGGGGGGCTGCACCTTTTTTTTGTAAGTAATTGATTTTTATATGAAATGTAAATCCAAGTTTTTTATTGAATAGGGATGTGGCCCGGTGGGAAAAATATGTAATTGGCTGTACTACACCATGAGTCCAGATCATTTCTCCTCCATTTTATCAGATTTATACAAGACTCCACCACCCTTCCCCCGTTCCCTTACGGATGGACATTTTAAGGAGCTCTCCTTGCCAACCCCCATTCAAGCAATGGTTTATTCAATGAATGCCGAGATTACTAGTAGTGAAGTCCTGGCTGCCATTAAATCCCTCAAAACTAAAAAGATCCCTGGCCCAGATGGCTTTTCAGCCAGCCATTACAAGATGTTTGGTCCTGCTCTCACCCCCTTCTTACCACAATCACACACACCCCATCATGTTATTGTCTACTCCCATCAGTACAGAACCATTTCTATAGTTATGGCGTTAAACAGCTGGTACATAAAGACTATATGCAGAAAGCCTTGGACTCTGTCTCCTGGGATTACCCTTATTATATCCTTGGTAGATGGGGCTTTCCAGACCATTTTCTCAGCTGAGTTAGGGCAGTGTATCCTTTGTGTGCAGTTGAGCTGATGCTCTAAAACATTATATATCAATCTCACTGCTAGTGTCTATGTAGGTGATAAAACATCTGTATACATTTACTGATGTAGCAGACATTCCCCGTGTTTAAATTAGGTGAGTGAAGAATATATGTAGCAGAGTAGAGATTTATGGTCATAAGAAAGCATTATTTGATAGCTGACTTCTTAGTAGGAAGGGTTGGAAGCAGGGGCATATTGCAGTTCTACTAAATAGGGTTTCAAAGATCTGGGTGTTCAAAGTAGGTAAGTGAAAGAATGCATATAGTAGAGTAAGGCTTTAAGGCAGGGGTCCTCAAACTACGGCCCTCCACAGAGTTCTAACAGGCCCGCGGGTACCCACCATGTCCCCCATGGGTGCCCAGCAGCACATTGCGATGCTGGGCGTCCACAGAGAGTATGGTGGGTACCTGTGGCAGACAGAAGCCACAAAGAGGAAGCTGCCGGCTGTGAAACTCGATTGGTGAGGGGCGTGGCAACAAAGGGTTAAGCCGATTGACAGACACTGAGCCTGTCGGCCTTTGCTACCACGCCACCCTGTGATGCGCTTCACTCTCTTTGATGTGACTAGTGTGTGTGTGTGGGGGGGGGGATTTTTAAGGAGTCGTGTGTATGGTTTTTTGGTTGGGGGGGGGGGGGGGGGGGGGGGGGTTTGCAGGGCTGTTGGTTGAAAAATATCATGTGTATTACAGGGGGTTTGTGTGTGAAATCTATTTTGGCTGCGCTGGGGGGGGAACAATACAATATGTGTATATGAGTTTGCATCCACCACTTGATAGAGGGCTTTTTAGTAGAAAGGGCTCAAGGGTTTCTTGGTAACCCCCCCCAAATTTCCAGGTTCTACTATGTAGGGTTTAAAAGATATGGGTGTTCAAAGTCAGTGAGTGAAAGAGAAGGGGTAGAAAGGGCTGCAGCCAGGGGCTTGAAATTTTGCATGGATGTAGTCTCAGGGGTTTCTTGGTAACCTTCAAATTTCCAGCTTCTTTTATATAGGGAAGATATCGCTCTTCACAGTAGGTGAGTGAAATAATATATGTAGCAGGGTAGTGATTTATAGTCATTATAAGAAAGCATTATGTGATACTACTTAGTAGAAAGGGTTGGAGCCATGAGCTTGAAATTTTGCATGGATGAAGTCTCAGGGTTTCTTGGTAACCCCCCAATTATCCAGGTGCTACTATATAGGGTTTCAAAGATATCAAAGTAGGTGATAGAAAAATTATATGTAGCAGGGTGGTGAATTATGGTAATAAGGAAGCATTATTAGATAGCTGACGTCTTAGTAGGAAGAATTGGAGCCAGGGGCTTTTGCATAGGTGTAGTATAAGGGGTTTATTGAAACCCCCAAAAAATCAAAGATCTACTTTATAGGGTTTCAAAGATATGGTTGTCCAAAATAGGTTAGTGAAAGAATGCATCTAGCAGTGTAGGGCTTGAATGTCATAAAGAAGCATTGTTTTATAGAGGGCTTTCTAATAGAAGGGGTACAGCAAGGGGCTTGAAATTTTGCATGCAAGTTATACAGGGGTTTCTTGGTAATCCCCCAAATTTCCAGGTTCTACTATGTAGGGTTTGAAAGATATTGGTTCTCAAAGTAGGTGAGTGAAATAATATATGTAGCAGAGTAGTGATGTATGGTCATAAGGAAGCATTATTTGATAGCTGACTTAGCAGAAAGGTTTGGAGCCAGGGTCTTGAAATTTTGCATGCATGTAGTCTCAGGGGTTTACTGGTACCCCCATTGGAAAAAGGTCAGAAACAGCACCCGAATGGACCAAGAACAGCATGGGGACGATTTGGAGGCATATTGGACTCCCATGTTGCTGCTGGAAACCAGCTTGTGCAAATATAAAATACTGACAAAAAATGCCATTATATGGCAGTGCCTGCAATTGAGCGGACGCTCTAAAACCTCATATGCCAGTGCCTGCAGTTAAGCTGATGCTCTAAAACATTACATGGCAGTGCCTGCAGTTTAGCTGATGCTTTAAAACATTATACGGGAGTGGCTGCAGGTGAGCTGACGCTCTAAAACATTGCATGTGAGTAATGCTATTGAGCTGACGCTCTAAAACATTAAAGGGCAGTGCCTGCAGGTGAGCTGATGCTCTATAACCTGCGAGTGCCTGCAGATGGCCGCAGTTGAGCTGACGCTCTAAAACATTATATAACGCACCTGCAGTTGAACTGATGCTCTAAAACATTACATGCCAGTGCTTGCAGGTTAGCTGACACTCTAAAACATTAGGGCTGCGTCTACACTACGGAAAACTGCACAGTTTTCCCACGCCTAGACCGCCCCCTGTAATCCCCTATGAGGAATGACGTGCCGTCTATACTGCCGCGTCATGCCAGCAGTGAGGGGTGGCGCCGGAGTGGATTCATAACACCCACACGGGGGGCGTCCCGGATAACATTATACGGCAGTGCCTGCAGTTGAGCTGACGCTCTAAAACATTATATGACAGCGCCTGCAGGTGAGCTGATGCTCTAAAACATTACATGCAAGTGCATTCAGGTAAGCTGACGCTCTAAAACATTAACATGCGAGTTCATGCTGTTCAGCTGCCACTCTAAGGGCCCATTCACACTATATGCATTTTTTTAAAAGCATGCATATTTTTTACAGGCATGCATTTCTGCATATATACAAAAACACGTGCGTTTTTCACATCACTTCTGCGTTTTGCATTTTAGAACAAATGAATGAAAAATGCAGGAAAAATAAATAAAAAATGCATACATCAGTTTTTATCACATTAGATGCGAGTGCCTGCAGGTGAGCAGACGCTCTAAAACATTGAATGCGAGAGCACGCTCTTCAGCGCACCCTATGGTGGTTGTCCAGTTGTCCATTAAAAAACATATTTTGAAATTGCCTTTATCGGCTCTCCTCTGGTGAAGTTAAGAAATCAGGAGCAATTCAGGCCTTGTTAATTTTTATCTGAGTCAACCTGACGCTTATCGCTAGCTATGTTATAGGCCATGTGTCCACTGCTGTTTCCCTGCGCTAGGCAAAAAAGATGCGCGCCGGAATATTTCCCGTGACTTGCAGGCAGTTTGCCCATGGCTTAGGGCCCTAATAATCTAGCATACCAAACATGTGAAAAAACAGCACCAGGTGCTGGAGACACGCCAGCTGGTGACCTGTGGATGAAGATAGCTAATCGGAGGCTCAATCAAGAAGAGGGGAGGTCCATCTGCAGCAGAATCTACCATGCAGGAAGCTGACACAGAGGACAGTGAGGTAGACAGTGAGGATGACCACCATCTCCTGGTACTCATCTGAGGAGCTCACTAAAAAAGTTATGTGCACCCCTGGGTATAGGTAAACTTTCTTTTATTTCATTTGACTGTACAAAATAATCAAACAGCACTCCTTTCTTTTAACTTAAAGTTTATTTTCAATAGTGTTCCACAGTTATAAGTTTAAAGCAAAAACAGCCCTCATATCACTTAGATTGTATAGAAATCCCACAACATGTGTCCTTACTGAGGTACAGTAAAAAGCGAACATTTTGCATAGCTGTCAATAAGATTCCTCTTATACCAAACCAATATGTGTCTACTTTGTAGGTATCAGTGCAACCATCTTGTGTAAAAATAGGACTTTTCAATATATGCAAAACTATGAAGGCTTGCCCATGCCGGGGGAAGCCGAAATATATTTCCTATACACAAAGAACAAGGTATTGGCGAATAGAAAAGGCACAGGTCGTGTAAACACTGGTGAGCTAATATAAGAAACGGGCTGCATGTGCTGGAACCAGCACTACATTCAGAAGCTGCGTAAGTCAGCTCTCTGATTGGTTGTTGTGGATTACCTCACACCTTTGCATTGGTGTTAAATAAGCCCAAGATGATTTATTATTCAGGTAATTCTCAATATATCAATGACACACAACCCTTACAACACCAAAACATAACATGACCTAGTATATCTGCAAACGTACAGAAAATAGTCTCACCACAAATATAGTAATCTATCATCTACCCCAAAGGTGCTCATTCATCCATCCTGGCTGCCTGGAAACTGTGCAAAGACTGCTGCCTTTATCTTATACTTACATTAAACATTTCATAAAGCTAAAGAAGCTTTGATCCTGCTAAGAACTGGAGAAAACTAAAAAACAAGAGATTGCCAAAAGGAGTAAAAGGTTTGAAGAGGCGTTTCTGAAGTGTCTCACTGTTGTCCCTGTGTGCAGGAAAGGGGACAGTGGAAGCCATGACACACCGCTGTGTGCTTATATCACAATTTGTTCTTCCCAAGCAGATATTATAGAGACAGAAGCTGTACACCGATCTGAGGAAAAAAGAAACGCCAGAAAGTTAGTATAACTCAACTCTACAACAATATCGTTTCTACAAGCAAAACTAAAGGTAGCCACACACAGATACATTTTTCATTCGATTCCTGAACGACCAATCAATGCGTGCGGTCATGGCTATCGTTCCTGCCCACCCAGAGCGATTGATCCTGCATTAAGAAATTGTCGATCGAACAAGGATCCAGCATGATGGTAAATCCCTGTTCGATTCCTCGATCCCCATTCAAAGTCATAGTTGTCAAAAACGGGGCATATACAGCAAGTGACGTGGTTCTTCCACGTTCCAAGTACCGGAAGCTTACCTCTCGGCTGTTTAAGCAGGGAGAGGACGTTACTCTCCCTGCAAATGTCCCCCCCCGCCTGGGCTGATAATGTGTGGGGTGGGACATTAGCAGGGAAAGTAGCGCATGTTTTTTATGTGGCTTTCATGGCCAAAACCGGAGGGTTGACAGGTATGTCTAAAGTATCATCCAGGGATCAAGCACCTGAAATGGTATTCAGCGATTTTGTGTCACTATGTTGCGAACGATGGTTTGTCGATCAATGCGTGTATGGCTACCTTAAGGCTACATTCTAATCATTACATAGCAATGATAGTTGATCAGGTGTAAGTGCCTCAGATTAACAAAATGGAAACTGCCATAGCCACCAAGATGGTGTAACTACACATTTATTCCCCTGGATATCCTTGTCCTGTACTGATCTGGTACAGTAGGTGAGTAACATTTTACAAGCTGCTCGATATTGGAGAAGTACACAATTGTAACGAAATGATTTATCATATTTCTATATATGACCTCAGTAGCACAAAGAAATTCTATTCATGTGATACATTTTACCTGAAGGATTTGAACATTCAGATAGCACCATTGTTTCATTTACATACCTTCGACCTAACTTTTGCATGTCTTAGAGGCTGAAGAGGAGCTCTGACTTGTAGGCTAGAAAACAAGCAACAACATAATTCAATAATCAGAAGTTACTCGATTGTTAGTATTTATTCATACACAAAGGAAAGTAAACTATGAAGCTATGTGGGAGACTAAGGGCTTGTTTCCATTACGTCGGGAGCCCTCCGCTAAGCGTGGTCCCCGACGTAGCAGATAGACTTACCTGCTCGGCGGACGGGTCTGTCTTCATTGCGCCGACCCGATCCGCCGGTGTCAGGCTGAACGTAGTCGAGTACGTTCAGCCTGTACACCGGCGGATGTCTAAACAGACCATCCGCCGGCAGGCTGAGTCTATGGGATACATCGGGACCCCTGCTTAGCGTATACGCTTAGCGGAGGGCTCCCGACGTACAATGGAAACAAAGCCTAATGCTAGGCATACACGGCTCAATGCCCATACATTCAAGGGGTTTGAGCACAGCGCGATGACGTCATCGATCCTGTCCAATTCCCATCTAAAGTAATGGAAATAGAACAGGGTTTACCAACATGTTCATCAATCTCAAAGAAAGGCTGAATGGCTCTATTTTTTTTATAGATTCAAGCACAGTTGAGTGCCATGAAGAACATAAACAAAATTGAGCCATGTATGCCTAGCTTAAGGGTTCATTTACACAGGCGGATGTTAACCAACCAATTACAGCAACAGCCCAGGGTAATGAGCCATTCCCATGCTGGTTTGCTCCATAGGGTTAAAACGAGAACATTTATAACCTACACCCTCCCCCAGGAGCGCCCAGTTGTTAACGGGGCTGTTGCCTGCTGACTGTGTGAATCCAGCCCAAGAAACCTTTATTTTATGTAGATTGATGTTGGTTCAGAAAATAAATAACACAGCTCTGTGGGCCAAGAATTGTGTAGCATAGAAAAGCACTTTCCAGGTTTAGCACATAATATACCTTTCCGGCAGCCTGTGACACTTGTGTGCTAGAGGTGCTTTTTCCAGTCTTGTCCTAGATCAAGACAACAACATTAAGTTATTATCTTCATAAAAGACTAAAATGATTCAAATAAAGCATAAAATTTATGGAACGTTGATCAGTCATGTTGGTAAATTTCAGTCCATCGTACAAATATCTAAAGGGTTTTTATGGTATTTCTGTTGATTTGTATAGCACAATCAAGCCTTCTTAAAACAGAAGGTATTTACACAGCCCAATCCGTGGGCCGTGTAAATACCTTCTGTTTTAAGAAGGCTTGATTGTGCTATGCACTGCTCGAGTTGAGGGCTTTTTGATTCTTTTCATCCCTTCTCACCATAACCTTCACGGGTACTTCTCTTTGTTCGGCTTCCAAGGCCCACACCATAGAGCCATGGTTTCCATGCACTGCACTGATGATGGCAAATGAGCCTGAAACAGCTGTATGCAGTTTGGAATAAATGGCTCTGTACCAAAAAGGCTATATTTGCACTGTACACCAGCGGTTTCTGGATGTGCATTTGGCTGATGGGGCGAAAAGGAATAATTTGCATGGCTCCGCCCACTGTCCCAAAATGAAGACTTCCACCTAAAATTCTGGGATTTGTGCTGGAATGGGCCGTGTAAATACCTTCTGTTTTAAGAAGGCTTAATGGTGCTATGCACTGCTCGAGTTGAGGGCTTTTTGATTCCTTTCATCCCTTCTCACCATAACCTTCACGGGTACTTCTCTTTATTGATTTGTATCTAATCTATCTATCTATCTATCTATCTATCTATCTATCTATCTATCTATCTATCTATCTATCTATCTAATCTATCTATCTATCTATCTATCTATCTATCTATCTATCTATCTATCTATCTATCTATCTATCTATCTATCTATCTATCTATCTATCTATCTATCTATCTATCTATCTATCTATCTATCTATCTATCTATCTAAAAAAAAGAGCTATTAGCTCTTAGTCATGGAAGATCTGTAGACAATTAGGACAATATCTATAGGGTGTTATGCATTTTATTTACTTAAGTATTCAGCAAGTTTGGAGTTCAAGTGATAAATAACAGTGTTTTCCCCATTGAATGGCTTAACCCCCTGGGCGGTTTGAGCTTTTTGCGCCATTTTTTATGGCACGAAAAGCTCGTTTTAGCGGCAATCGCGGCGGAGTATAGTGTACTCAGCCCTCTACACACCTCCCACGTCAAATAGACACTGGCGGCGTGTGGAGAGGACATGGAGGTCTATGGCGCCGCCCCCACTTCCGCCCCCTTGGGCGTTACAAATGACGCCGAAGACACGGGGCCGGAAGACAGACCCGCCCGCACACAGGGAGACGGCGGTTTTGCCCGATCCCGGTACGGGCACAGTTTGATCGGGCAATACCGCTAGGGAGGTTAAAAAGAAAATAGTTAAAAATAACTCCTGCTTTTAGTTCAGCTTTAGGTAACAGCAGCGGGAAGACCATACAGATATGTTTCCACAGATAACAAGCATAGCTGAATTACACAAACCTTTGTGGCTTCTGAAGTCTTTTCTGCTGTCTGAGAAGCTGGTGTCCTAGAAGTGCCCTTTTCGGTCTTGTCCTAGTTCACATATAGAATCATTATTATAAAATATATGATGGTAAAATATTCAAATCTGTCACATATAATAGACTCTCCTTTTTAATATATTTTAGATAATGAATACCTTTGAAGAACTTTGAGATTTGTCAGTTGAGCCTGTATCACATGAGGAGAAACCACTAGACAGGGCATCAATGGCTGCGTCATCACTTATAGGAGTCTGTAGGAGAAGACACACAGCTTCACAAAACATGTCTACAGTTTGAACTAAATGAGAATTCATGGCACAGGTTGCACTCTGTTATATCAGCTTATTGTGTGGGAAGTTTGTCATTTATTGATGTATACACAATTTTGTTGCTAGCAAATACTAAATATATTGTATTTTGGGTGGGTCTTTTAACCTCTCTAGCGCACTGCTGAGGTACAGATTTCTGTAGCAAAAGCGCACCATAGACTTTAATGGATTTTTTTTTTTGTAAAAAATAAATGTACATAAAAATAAAATTATTTAAAGTAGAATTTGAATTTTGTTTGTTGTATATAATAAAAATTATACTTAAATGTAAATGTGTGTTGTGTTTTTTACTTTAAATTGTACTGGGTACAGTTATCACTGTACCCAGTACAATTCCCCTTTAAATTTGGTGCCCCCCCAGGAACATCGGCTGCTGTAGATAGCTCAGATCGCATCCCTTGCATCCCCACCAAGGAGCTATCTGCTGAGCTAGCCACGGCATCCCCACATGGAAAAACACTTCCGTCCAGGGAATGCCGAAAGTGCCGGTTCAGTGCAGGGGATGCCGAAAGTGCCGGATTCGGAGCCCTGCGGCGCTCACTCACCTTTCCAAGCGTCCGCAGCGGCTCCAATCGGCTCTCTCATGCTTCCTGTGTGGAAGCAGATCCCTCCACCCGGTGTCACGTACGTAATGACGTCACACCGGGGGGAGGGATCTGCTTCCACACAGGAAGAATGAGAGAGCCGATCGGAGCCGCTGCGGACGCTTGGAGAGGTGAGTGAGCGCCGCAGGGCTCCGATCTGCACTTTTAGCAAGTCAGCACTGGACGAGCTGGACTCGTCACAACCGCTAGGGAGGTTAAGATATAAAAGCAATTTTTAAATACATTTTATTTTGTATATTTGCAATACATTATCAGGGTTGTATCTAACACTAGATGAGAACCAGCTGTTTGCAGACATCGCACTGATCCAGAATAATGAAGATTAATCCCCTTTATTCAGGAAATAGCATCATGCGAAAGGAAACCACAGACAATCTTATAATTATTCCTGACATACAGCTACTGAAAAATGGAAAAGGGTACATAAATGAGGTATTATACCTTTCCCTGCCAATAATAAACATAAATTGTGAAATCTAAACTCTATAAGGATTTATTAATCTTTTTGGCAAGTTTGGAGTTCAAGTGATACCATTTATTGGCTAACTGAAGTCATTAGTATTTATCGATGGCTAACACGGTACAACACTCTACTATTAATCTTTTTGGGAAATTGTTTGTAACAACCTGACCAGTACACCTACCAGAAGAATCGTGAAACCCTAAAAAATTATTTTAGTTTAGTTAAGCCCAGTAATAGTGATGATGGGCAAGATTCGTATTCACAAAATATAAGCAACATTTTTGTCTAATATTTGCATGCAAACGCAATGCATGGTAGTTCCGGGTACTGGTGTAAAAAATCTAGAATATTCGCAATTATGAAGATGTAGCACTTTATTCAAAGTGCTGATATTCGCAATAAAAGTTTGCGATAATATTTCCAGACACACACCAAAAACTTGTTAAAGCCTTTAAAAATATACTGTATTTCTAAGTGGACTGCGACATGATACCCTTTATAGGCCAACATTTTGTAATATTACCTTTAATGACATGTTATATGTATGGTGTGTTTTTAAAAAAAATTTCAAGGAGAGCAATATTCCCATTTCCAGTTGTAGAGTTAATGTTCACAGATCAAAAACGTTTGTGCTCCATGGTATTCATATTCGATGTGTAAATAACTTGTTATGTGTGAAGCCAATTATATTAATTATATTTGAATATGTATCCAACTGAACAGATTATTGATATGCTTAAATGTGGCTGTAAGAGGGCTTTTTTGATTATATTATATTATTAATAAAATACATTAAATATACTATTATTCTAAGTAAAATACATTTTGAACTCCAAACAACATGCAGATGCTACTATATTTTGGTTGCTTATATATATTTTAGTTGCTAGTCTATATATTTAAATGTGCTTTTTTATAAGAATGTGGTTTAAGATTTTACTAAGCCCAGCTGTATTTGGACTTTACAGAAAGTATTGATATTTCATTAATGTTTATACATTTTAAAGTATCTAGTGAGCGTGAGCTCTAAGGTTTAACATAGTAACAGAACAGGCTACAGAGTGCACGTTTACCTTTGGCTTCACCTCTTCTGGTTTTGCAGGTTTCCCCTGTTTTTGAGATATAAACACAAGCTTAATCATTTTTTTTCACAGCCGCAAATACAGAATCTGCATGTTAGTGTACACAGTTACCTGATCTTTCCCATCCAAAAGATGTCTGTACTCAGGAGGGATTGTGTCATCTCTTTCACCCAGTCGGTTGATTTGCTCTTTTTTTGCTTTTTCCTGATAAAGTATTGAAGTAATTAGAGAACTGAAGAAGTACTGTAGGTAACTTACAAAGTATGACCACTAGATGGTGCACTACAACAAGATCTATCTATCTATCTATCTATCTATCTATCTATCTATCTATCTATCTATCTATCTATCTATCTATCTATCTATCTATCTCATGCTACAGCACTTTTAGAGGGAATGCCGATAGAGGACTTTCTGTTCTCTTACCCCAATAATGAGAATAAAGAGAGGTGAGCATGATCAAACTTAAGTTCTTAAGTTCTCCAATAATTTATTCTGAATAATTAAAGCGCTGTTCTGAAGGATGGTGCAGTGTCTGTTTTTATTACTTACGTTAACTAAGTCTACCACAGGCTTGTTTTCATCAGGATCTTCCGCCCTTGTTCCCAGAGAACCAGACAGCAGGTCTAATGCATCGTCAGGTATATTAACCTCCTAGAACCAGAAATTATAATTGCTGTTGATTAATAATTGTACATTAAATATGCCCGCAACTTACCCAATAGCAACATTTCGTCAACTTTAAAATTCAACCTGTCTACACAAAACAACAAATCCACCAACTTCAATTTGCAATATTAAAGATAGATTAAAGACAATGTTTTCTGATATGTAGTAAAAGATGGCTGACGTTGGGCTGGGGGATGTAGTGGGAATGTAAGGCTATACTTTTCTCTCATTTGTGGTGGCTTAATGGGGTCTGATATGTTGTTGCAATAAGCTACTGTACAGCATTAGGTTGTATCTGTGTTATAATTCAGTACTTCTGGATGTAAACATGGCAGCTGAGACTGCTTAAAATGATTCTATCATCAAATCTGAGTTGACATTTTGTAGGTCGTTACTGTGGACCCAGCCTGTGATATCATGGAAGCTGTGTGATTGATCTATGGTGCATCATTGTAACCTAACACTGGCCCTAGATGGTTAGATTTGCGGCTAATTAAAGTGTCAATGTCAATACACAAAGGGTGCATGGCCAATTCTCGGCACAACCAGTTGAGATGAAGTCATCACATGCTGTCGATCTACCGAGAAATCGGCATTGATTCAAAGTGTCTATGTCCAGTTAACTGTGTTTCAGGGTACTGGAAAAGATTATTCAAATAGGAGCTCACAGATTCAGATGCAACTTTCGCTCCAGGTCCAGCAGATGATGGCTTTGGCGCACTGGACTGTACAGATGAAACCTTCGAACTGGATACAATCTCTTGAGACGCAGATTTTTTAGATGGTGTCTAAAAAAAAAACAAGACAAATGTATTATAATGTATAACATTCCCCTATTCCTAACTTTATTGTTGTCACAAGGGGACTGTGAATCACCCTATAAATGTAATACATATTGAGTGATAAGTACTATTAATGGATACATATGGAGTATATGACAGTATTTGTTAACTGAGATTGTAACAATTAAAATTATATTTTTTACATATCGTTTGTATTTATACCCTTAATGATCTATCTTCTTTTCTCTAACGCTAGAACCCGGGTTGTTCCTTCCATATTATTGAGTTACTGACAGAAAACAAGTAGATAGACAAGGAAATCTGATACTTCAACCTGCTTTCTTGGGGTTTCAGTATTATTGAAGTAAGACACACATAAGCAACTTACATTTTCATAATAAGCAAAAAACAGAAGCCCCTATATTATTAGAGTTGCATGCCTAATCTAGCTATAAACTCATGATATATTTACAACTACATACTACATACTTATTTACTTGAAAATGTTGAAGCATTAAAAAAAATGCTCAAAACATCATATTTTTTAGGGGCTGAAACACTGTGCTACCCATCAATACTTTACTGCTTTACTGATATAACATCCAGAACACAGCAATATTATAACACCCAGAACACAGCAATAATATAATATACACTCAAATAATTTATAACAATCAAAGTAATGTATAACAACCAATCTGTAATATACACCATCCACCTAGCAATATAACTTTTCCCAAGCAATACACAACATTCACCAATGCATATAGCGCCAAACCATTAATATAATATCATCCATGCAATAGATAACTTCCACCAGGCAAAACAACATAAACCATCCAATAAGTGGATAACACATATCAACAGTAATATGTAATGTGTGTAGCATCAGTAGCAGTAATCTCTCCCTGTCTGGTGGAGTACATTTGGGTGGCTTAATTCCCCGCCTAGTCCAGCTTCTTGCTCCTCTTACTGTTTGACTGGGCGCTAGTCAGCACAGGCACTATGTGATGTGTAACTCACAGCTATTTGCCACAGACAGCATTCCCTGTGCAGTGGCAACAAAGGATAAAGTTGTCGACAATGACAAGGAAGGTGAGGCCCAAGAGTCTTCGAAGTCATGGAGCCTAAGATCTTGCGTAAATAATTGACTCAGGGTGAGGTGTGAGTTACCTCAGACTAAGATAATTTTCCCCT
>CM070032.1:41488706-41521835 GCA_036250615.1 Ptychadena robeensis | reverse complement strand
ACCGAGCTACTTGTTTGTATTCTGTAATTTCTGTACTGTGTTTTTTGCACTCCATCATTACTGTTGTGTTATCCATTTTTTTGCACACAGCCTATTGCTGTACTTCTCTATGATGTTTTGAATAAAATTGTGTACCTTTTCTACATACCCTTATATTGCATTTATTGTTCCACCCATTTGACCTTTAAAGTCCCCAAGCCTCTGTACCCACAGGGGAAAATTATCTTAGTCTGAGGTAACTCACACCTCATCCTGAGTCAATTATTTACGCCAGTATTTTGGGATGCCGGTCATTTGGTGGTAGGGATCGAGAGACCGTCAATTTTTTGTATAGCCTAAGATCTTGCTAACCTAGCCCTGGCTGGTGCTGATGACTCCATGTCATTGCCGCAACAATAGAAAGTTCAAGGGGCAGGGGCTAGATATTTTAGTAAGTATGGTAAATGTAATTTTTGCATCTTGATATAGCCAGATAATTAAACCTTTGCACACAGATGATGTAAGCTTAGCATTGAGTAGTTCTCCAAATGAAACTGTTTTGAAGAAGGAATAACTGAGATCTGTGCTTGTTACACTGCTAAAATATGCTAAAATGCTTTTTAATATGTTTTAAATGTTATTGCCCTGTCAGCTAATTTTGTTGTCTTTCATTAGTTATATCCCAGGACAGAAAGAAGTCAGCAATGTGCAAATAAATAGCCCACCCATTCATACTCAGGAACACTAGAATATCTTTTATTCTAATACTCTGATGAAAAATGTACAGATGTATGTCTATGAATATTGAGTCAAGTCTTTGCAGTACCTCTTGAGTTCAACAGAATGGTCAACCAATCAAAACAAATCTTTTTTGTTTACATTATGCCTAAAAATAGATAATAAACCTGCACATTTTTTTAAGATCAATTTAATGCATTTGTCAATATGATTGCTTAATCAATTGAAACTATTGTACAGCGCCTGGTATGTTTAAGTGACAATTTTATGAAGTCTTTTAGCATTACTAAACAGGTCCAATTAAATATGGCTAAGGCTGAGCCTCTAATAGGCTTTTATACTTTGTACGCAACATGTAATACAAACATATTGTATTGCTCCAATAGCTAAACTGAAAGCATTAAAGGGTTATTGTAGAGAAGTAAGCAAAAAAAAACATACCTCTGATGGCTTTAATGGAGGACATTGGGAAACAGCAGGAGAGGTTGCAAACCCTTCATTCAAAGCATCCAGCAGATCGTCTTCACTCATCACCTGCATGTTCACAGATATAAAACAGCAAAAAATGAAAATAACCTCTGCGATGCTTAAGCAAACGAACAAGAGAGACCTAATGCCTTTTATGTGATCGATGCAGAAACATGAGACTACAGCTGAGAATACAACTGAAACAGAAGACGCTGTCCCAGGCCAGACAAAAAGCTTCTACCTAGCAACCCACTGCAAACAAACCTCTATCAAGTGAGGACCATACGATACCCTCTCAAAGAGGAGAGCTGCATTCAATTACCCAGTGCAGGTGAAACTTTTTTTTGTGTATGTCTGCACAATTAAATATATATTACACACACACACATGTTCACACACAATTTTATTATAATTGTATATAAGAGTATTATATTAATTATATATAACACATGGTTGGCAAATTATGTTTCAAATTATGAACCTACCTGAGGACTTTCTGCAGGTTTTGGCAAAAGAGGCTTCCCATCTTTATCCTGCAATCAAAGGTTAGGTATACAATCAATAGATACATTGAAATAATTATACGATTTATCATTACATCCCTATAGAATGCAGCTATTGTTGTAATAAGATCCTATATAAAGCTGGCCATTCATTTTCTTTTCGATTGAGAAGACAATATGAAAGTTTAATAAAACTGACCATAAAATTTTTATTTTAATTGAGCACAAATTATTGAAGAGTATTTAGAGTAGAAACAAAAGAGTCTTTGTTGGTCAGAAAATTTAGGTTGATCACACAAGTGTTTTAGACCTCTACAACAGTTAAGGTAGCCATACACAGAACCGATAATCGATTCCCATGCAATTGACTGCTGTGTGCATTCTTATGATCGATTGTTCGGCGATGATGATCGATGATTCGGTCACACAAAAAAAAAAAGATTTTTAAGTCAATGGAACAAAAATTTATTCCTGTCCACCTGGTACAACCAAAAGTTCTCAAAATCGATCAAAAAAGTATTGGACATGTTGGTACATTTTTGTAAAGAGTACAAATATCTGACAGGTTTTCTGGGTATTTTGATCGATTTGTTTACGATTGTATTTAGAATCATAATTAAGATCGTATTTTGAATTGGAATTAGAATCATATTTGGAATTGGAATTAGAACTGTATTTGGAATCGAAAATTACAATCTGAATTAGAATCCGAATTACAATAATATTTGGATTCAGAATTGTAATCCAAATTACGATCCTGCTACACATGTGCTCCACAGTACGATTGCAAATCGATCATACTACATAGTGGTACAATTGATCGATCTTAGACTGATGTATGATCATAAAATCGCACAACACGATCGAATCTAACATTGATGGTGCAAAAGTCGACATGTGTATGGCTAGCTTTACAACCAAACCAAAAATCTACATTATTCTAGAGATTAATCAACTGACAATATAGTGATCACTTTTGAATTTCATTCACTTGCAATGTATAAAGAATCAAATGTCAACCAATTACAGGGTTTTGCAGTAGGACTGATTTTTTTTTCATTCAACAGTCAATACAAATACAGCTGATTTGTGTGTATGGCTAGCTTAGTTATTACAACTAATGTATATAAAATTGCCTACCTTAACTTCCTTCAGTCTGTAGTCAGGAGGTATTGTCTCTTCATCTTCTCCTAGTTTTTCTTTCTTTTCTTTGTCTGTTTTCTCCTAGGAGCAAAAGGAACCCTTATTTTTATTAAAAGACAATCCTTTTTGCAATACAATAAGATGAAATGCTTGCAATGGATCAGGGTACTGGAATTTCAAATAGAGATGGTCGAATTTTTGATTCAACAATTTCGAGTTAGAGAAGGTTTGGGTATATACTAAAAAAAAAAAAAACAGTATTGCTTTAGCACATGTAGTTTTTGCAGAAAATAAAGTTCAAAGTCAAGTCAACAGTTCTAAAATCTGAAAATTGATTTGAACTTAATTTATGCAAAAACTACATGTGTTAGAGCAAAAAAAAATTTACACAACCCTTTTCTACATCTTCAGCTATTTTGGTGATAATATCATTTTCAGAGGCTGTGCAATCAGCTCACAAAGTCAGCTATTCAAAAAAATCTGACCATCTCTAATTTCAAAGCATAATGGCTAATCTCCAATGCAGTGGTGGCCAACTAAGTTGATAAGGAGGGCCACAAGTGCGGCCCTCAGCACCATTAAAGGGCCGCACATAACAATTTCAATCTATACTGAAATTTTTTAAGATAGCAGGTATAACTAGAAGACATAATTTTTGTTAAATAAAAAAACTTGTTTTAAATGATACTTCAAGCTTTATGAAATACTGTAGTGTGGTAATGCACATTTTATGTATACATTGTCATAGGAATCTGATCCCAGGCGGGGGATCTGCGGACAGGTGAGTTCCTACACCCTATTAGCAGTTAGGTTTTGGGGGCCGCAAAGAACACCTAAAGGGCTGCAGGTTGGGCACCTGGGCTCCAATGTGTTAAAATTAATGCGCTTGACGCGGTTAACATTTCCATTGAATTACATTGGGCGTGTCAAAGATGCAAAAGTGGAATTAGTATGAAGCTATGAATCATGTTTCAATCATGTTTTTGTTAGAGTGATACATTTAAAGGGCTGTCCATGCATTGTATTTCTTTTTGTTTTACTAAAAGTGTAAACTCTATTTTAGGATGAACTTCAGGCACAAATGAAATACATAAATGAATGCAGCTAATACTTGTGATTAACATATTATTAAATATATTTTGATTAATGAAGACACTGCTCAGAGAAAAAAGCAGCACAAGAGGCCACATCACAAGTGCTGGAGAAGATCATGCAGTTCATGTAGTTGATACATTTGATAGAAGAGAGCACAATGCTGCACTTATTAATGTTTTGCTTCTCCTATTACTATACAGTCACACATGTTAGTAGCACCATATTTATATGATACCCATACCTGCGGTGCATTGTGACAGAAAAAATGTTCTACCTCTTTCACAGATTTTGCGAAACATCTCTTGACACATTATTATTTACACTTATTTACCTTTATTTTATCTACAGCAGGTTTTTTGTCTTTTGGATCGTCCTGCCTGGACCCTAATGTGCCAGCCAACGCATCTAGAGGATCAACTTTGCAAGTTGGGGCCTTCTACAACAAACAATGGATAACAAATGAGAAACAAATATGCATGTAACTTGTACTTGAGTTGAGTTTTATCTGTATATTTATATGATTCAGGCATGTCGTCAGAACACAATCATGATGCACTTCACTGAGGATTGTATATATGAACCTTGGACATGGACATGGACAACACATTGCCCAATTCATCCCGTTAGATACTTTGAATGGGGGCCCTTGGTCCCCATCCAAAGTAATGGCAATCGAACAGGGATTTACCAACATGTTGGTTCCCTATTTGCCGAGCTTTCCTTGCAATCGGTTGGCAAACAATTACTGAGATCACTAAGAACGCGCACGGTGGTAGATCGTCTGGGAATTGATTGGAAAATCAAACCGTGTATGGCCACCTTAACAATTTCTATTTCTGGAAGTGTCCAGTGTATCCGCTGGTTTCATGTGAGTTGAATGAGTGTTCTTTTAATATCTTTTGTCTGCAGGTGACAAATCTACTGTATATCCTGTTTCAGCAATGTAGCTTCCTGTGTCAACCCTTTGCTGGGACATTTGACAAGTAGTCAGCCTTTTCAGCTCTATTGCACACTGGTTGACAACCATTTGTGACTAAGGAGCTGTAGACGCAAGGGTGTAGGGATTTGGGGTTGTTGTGACAGAGCAAGGAGCCACACCAGAGTTCTCAGCTGATCTCCTCCCTCACAGCACCCAAGATCTCATGTGTGGCTCCCGCATCCTCCGCTGCTTCTCCCTCCCAGTTGGCAAATCCTTGCTTCCCAGTTCTTGCCCCTACACCTTCCAGCACACAGGCTGGAAGGGAAAAGAGCAGCTGAGATCTCTTCTCCAGCGCTGATCTTGGCTTCTCTCTCTTCCTTCCAGTGTATATGCACGGATTGCAGAGAGAGAGGGGGCATCTAAGCTGAGCCAGAGAAAAGCTGCTAGAGAGCCGCAGGTTGCCGACCCCTTGTCTAGAACATATGCATATATTCTTTGTAATTATGCATTGACTTTTACAACAAAAATCCACAGCTGATTGTGTATTGACTAAACAGACTTTTATTTATTTGAGAAGTCAGAAGTTACAATATAGATAGATTGGTGTACATACACCCCAGACACGTGCTTGTACATCAGAATACACAGATTCGTACAAATGAAATGATAATCTTCCCTTGCATTAAAAACCCATAAAGACTATCCTAAATGTAATCAAGTTAAACAATATGTGGATAGATTTTTTTAACTTACAGAAGGTGTAGCCTGAAGAGTTGAGGAGGAGGAGGAAGAGGCACTAACCACAAGGTCAGGCTCTGTCTTCTTCAGGTCAGCATCCTCAAATAAAAGAGCATAACAAATCAACCAACGTAAGCAGCAAAGCAAATAAATGAAACGCTCTTCATGACCATACATTTACAATTTATTGATAAAATATTAACCCTTTTTGATACTCACTTTTGGTTTGGCGGCAGGTGTTTGTTCTACAGCTGGGGATAGGGAACATGCAAAGTCTTTATCGAATTCATCAGCCAGTTCACTTTCTGTCATAGGCTGAAGAGACATAATATTTATAACAGATTATAGTGTTACAATCATACATAAAAATATATTTTTTGGAATGATTTTCATTGAACTTTTTCACAAATCATTCTGTTGCAAATTATCTGATGTTTCTTGTACTCGTTTAACATTAAAATGAATTCTTCATTGTGACACATTTTCTATTTGAGGGATCTTAAACCTTCTAGCTAATTTTACATCTATTATATATGTTCTTGTTATACGCAGCTGCTACTAACACTAGGTCTGGGAACTGATCCAGGTAACCGTGTTAAACCTGCACTATGAATTGCTGTAATCTCAAAAGGAGAAACAGTTGGCAGGTATACAGATTCCAAGCATCCCATAGGGCACCGGTGGGTGCAAACTGGCCAAAATTAGAGATTACCTTTCAAGAAATATTGCTTCTGATAACATGAATATGAAGCCTTTCATGTGAGAAAGATATGGTAATAGGGGTGCTGCCTGGTGCTGAGTTTTTGTTGAATTTATTTTATATCTGTATCCAAAGGCCATATTGTCTTCACTGTTAATTAACTTTCAACAGTATGAAATATTGAATATAATTAACCCATGTTGCCAAAATGGAAATGAATAAGCCAGAGTTATCTGACATACCTTTTCTTCAGGAGGAGGAGGTGGAGCTGGCTGTCCTCCATCTTTCCCCTAGGAAAAAAAAACAAAATACACTGCTTAGTTCAAGAAATAAATATTAGATAAGGTGCAATTTATTATGCAAGTCTGTTCCACTTACATCTAACAGGTTCCTGTATGCTGGGGGGAGGGTAATTTCCCTTTTGCCAAGTTCTTCATGATATGTGGATGTTGCTGTTTCCTGTAAATATATGAAGTGCTCTATAATATTTTTCTGATAAATTGCTAAATAATAATAAGATCACCTAACAATTCAAATTAGAATGTTTATAATAAAAACATTTAAGGGGTTCAGTTTGTATACATGCTTGTAAGATAAATGAACATCTATAAAATGTGGGCTACATTATGGCCACCAATGTAGACTATATCTATACAAAGGGATCTGCATACTATTGTACCAAGGCATTTCACTTATACATTGATGGATTGAGAATGTATTGCATTGACTAGTAACTACTAGTGCACACCAAGAAAAGAAGTAATTACCGTCACAATAGGACCTGTGTAAGCAGGAGACTCAGGTGCAGCAAACTCAGGGCCTTCCAGAGTACCCATAAGTTCATCTAAGGCATCATCAATGCTAGCCTAAGGATGTAACAAAAACACAAGTACATACAGTATTAATTCAAACACATTCCATTCCACATTTTCCATACAATCCAAAACTCAAATATGAGAGCTGTTTATCCTTAAATTTTTGTCCATCAAGTCATATCATTCTATGTACACAGCCCTACCAAACAGCAGGTCAAGCATTGTTACCTATATGCAACACAGATAGTAACAATAGTTTCAATTAAAAGAAAATTTTTTACTACAAAGCTACCTACCCTCAGCGACAACAGTTGCTTCCTGCTGAAAAGCCCTAAAGCAGAGGTGTCAAACTAAAGGTAGCCATACACGCTATGATCCCCGCCCGATTCTCTAGCGGCCAATTGCAGCGAACGTGCACAGCGGTCAGCCGCAAAATTGTCCGCGGATTGTAGCATGTATGGCTACCTTTAGGCTCCGAGACCAATATTGGCCTGCAGTGGGATTATATTTGGTATATTTTTAAATTCTATGTAAGAAATGAATGGTACATGTGTGGCTTTATTTGACATTTGATGTCACATGTGTTACAGTGTCATGCTTCCAGATGCAATGTTTAAGCAAAACTTTTTAATAAGGAGAAAAAGTTACAACTGTGACTTTGGTTGAGTTTTTCATTTTGGCCCATTGTATGTTTGACAACCCTGCCCTATAGGATACTTCTTAATCTCATATAACAATGGGGCAGCAGAAAAGTGGGGAACAGACGCAATAGGCAAGCTCTAACTCCTGAAGTGAAGGTACCTCCAGATGCCTGTATTTCAAATCTGCTCTTCTCTTTTTTAAGAGACAAAGACCTTTAGCAGATTGTTAGTGGCCTGTCACAAACAACTAAATTACATGGTTATTTATATCATCAATATGTTCAAGATAGTGAAAAATTAAGGTTTGCATCAGGTGAAATAGTAATAGGCTGGGTCTTACATGCTTACAAACATATAAAATCCATTTTTAAAGAACCTTGACTTGTTTGTCACAGGAGACATGTTCTATAGATTGTACTACAGACAGGTAAATACGTACAGACGGTGCGGTGGCAGCCTGTACAGAGGATGCTGAAGACGGTTTGACCACATCAGCTTTCGCTTGTTTGTCTTTTGTAGTGTCCTATAAAGGGAAAGAAACAACAATACCATCAGTAATACATACAGTCAAAAGGTATATAACCTAACACAAAATAATAAGCCACAGTATACTGTAGTAATATTTGTAATAATAAAAGCAGTACATTTTACTAATATTTCTGTGTACTGTACACTTACAAATACATTTCTTACAGTCAGATGACTAGCGAAACGTCTTAAAAAAACAAGCACGACAAGTCCAGTTGATTTGAATTTAATAATTCAGATATACAATGACCTGGATGAATGAGAACCTTCACAAACATTTCTTACTGCTTTATTTGATCAGCTTACTTTGCATGTAACAGCAGCAGGAGGTGCAGAGGGCTGGGCAGCTGGAGGTATGGAACATTCGAAATCCTTTGACAATTCATCTAATACGTCACTGTCACTTATTGCTGGCTGCAAGATCCAACATACAGAAAACATGAATAAATTATTCTATTATCGCATACATAACAACAATCCAATACCTGTTGGATCAGAAATATGCATAAATATGAATGTATCCATCTTTAAAAATAGTATAGAGTATATAAATGATTTCTCAGAGCTGGCATCCTAAGAGACAACAAAAGCCTATGTAGCCAGGGCCTCAGGGGCACCTACATGCACCCATGTATTTCACTCAAGCCATTAAGAAGTCCACAAAGTAAAAAAAAAACCTGCTGATCCTATCAACAGAACCACTGCAATGTTTTCATGTATACAGTAATGCCTTAAGCAGTGGTATGAAATCCTACTCGCTCACCATTGTAAACCACAGAACATCCAATGATGTGTGGAAAGGGAAACAATACATTTAGAATCGTAGTGAGACAATATTGCTCCTACAGAGATACAGCATAATGAGTGTCACCTATAACTGTTGTAAGGATCAGCAAAGCAAAGAGCAACACCAGCAAATGTATCCACCGCATTAAGGACTGGTAAGCTGCAATATATAGTCTTTTTTCTTTTGGGACGCAGATATATTTCAAGGTGACACCGACAAAATTGCATCAATCAGCTTCTGTTTTCACAGCCGCATGTGTCACATGCAGTTATGGCATGTAATCGTGTAAAGTAGAACAAATTAGAAGAATAGGAAGCAGAAAGAATCAATGCAATGTGGAATGCATCATGCATTCTTGCATCCCCGAGTGTTAGTATTTTGGAAAGTGGAAATGTGTTTACATCAACATATTGGAAGCAAATGGATACCCAGTGCCTAGTTTGTATTAATAGGTTTTATTTTCTTACTAAGGATGTTACAAAACACAAACATAACTTGCCAACATATTCCTTGAATGTGAAGACCATAAAAATTTATTATATACTATACCTCAAGTTTTTCTGCTGGAGGTGGAATAGGTTTACCATGATCTTTCCCCTATGAAATGCATATGTATATTAGTATAACGACATATATAAGGGCTATTTCAGACTAAACATGCGGTCAAACCACAATGTATGTGGTGTGTTTTTTTTTATTTTACTGTTTTAATTTTTGGATGAGACTGCATTTGCATTTCCATTTAAAGTGTGTTGGAACCACAAACACAGTGCAGCCAAATGCATACAGCAATGCGTAATAAAAAGGTCTAATGCACCGCACAGTACATTGTAGTGTGTGTATGGTAACACATGTTTCCTTTAGGTTTTATGCCATCATGTCAGTTACCTAATAAAAACTTTAATACAATATAAAGGATGGCAAACAATTATGAAAAAGTAGCAGAAAATAGAAAGGGTAATCTATTTCACTTTTTGTGGTTTGTTGGTGCAACAACCCAAATCTTCTTTAAAAACTGAAAGATCAGAAAATGTAGGTCAGAAGGAAATACCCATTTGGGGAATATTTCAGAGGGAAACATATGGGTTTTTTTCAGGAACTGGGATCACTTATCATTTGCTTAGTATTTTTACTATGTAGACATTTCTTCTAAAGAGTTCACAACTTTATTTTTTACATAATTAAAAATGAATTACAAAT
Organism: Ptychadena robeensis; assembly: GCA_036250615.1. Lineage (NCBI taxonomy): Eukaryota > Metazoa > Chordata > Amphibia > Anura > Ptychadenidae > Ptychadena > Ptychadena robeensis. The sequence continues at coordinate 41,511,581 of CM070032.1, read as the reverse complement.
CATGATCTCAAAAAAGCAAAAATATTGTTAAAAGAAAAAGGTACAGCATACCCAGCAATACATTTCTAAATACACAAAATACACCTTTATAGATGAACAACCCAACCTCACACAAGAGGGGGAAATTGTATATGGTTCCAACGCCTTTCGTCCTAGTTATAGGACTTAATCAGGGTTGTCGAGTGTCTATCCTTGATTTGGTACTCAAAAGAAAGAGAACAAGCGACAACACAAAGGAAACCAAAAAGTTAAAAATTCATTGTGGTTCAAGCATTAATCTGTTGGGGTCCCTCATGCTGTAAGAAGACCAGCCAACATATAGGTATACGATCCGGTGCAACCAGGTGAAGTGGAGGTAAATGTGCCCAGCTGGGGCACATTACATAACAAACAGCAGAGATCTGTGACTACCTATGGCCAGTAGATAGTTACATACAGCAGGTATCAGCAACCACCTTAAGCCATACACGTTCCGATTTTTTGTCCGACCGGTCAGCTGGCACGAAAAATCGGAATTCGAATTATCACTGATCGATAGGCCCGATACTGTTTTATTAACAGCAGATCGACCAAACGGACAGGCCCGAAGCGGTTCCAACCGATATTTCGGCCGATTTAAAAAAATCGTGATCAGTCGGGTATATAATTCTGCATGCGATTACTCTCCCGATTCGTATGAAAAATCTGAACGTGTATGGGGGGGCTTTACTTGTTTTTATACAAAGGCTATAGATCTTGGACTACCTACTGGGTTTTATATACAAAGTAAAAATCAGTGATTGCTTACTGGAGTTTTTAACATACATTACACATGGGTTCTGCGACTATCTATTGTGTATGAATAGCACATACAGTATATACAGTTGGAAAAAAAAATTTATTCCCCCAAATATACTTACATCTAGCAAGTCTCTGTATTCTGGGGGGATTGAGCTGTCTCTTTCACCAAGCTTCTCTAGATATGCTGATGTAATATTTTCCTGGAAAATAAAAAGAAAGTTCAGATATGGTTATAAATGTGTCACTCATATACAGCAGAGGTATGCATTTTGCTAAAAAAAAGATCACCAAGCTATAGGGATATCCTTTGACAATGAATATTTCTGACGTCCAACTTCAGCCACTCCCATAACCCTACCCTGTTTACTATCCCTATTTCCATAACCCACCCCACATCCTCGCCCCACTGTATACAAACCTATTCTCCGTTTTTTTTATGTTAAACAAACAATATGTTGCAGAATCTCAGTGCTGCCAGTCATTCAACATGTACTGTGCCTTCTACATTTTTTATTTTTAATGAATTATAATGAACACAACAGAAAGGGCTTTATAGAAGTAGTACAAACAGGAGTTTTGTCCAGGAAGTGAAATACAGTGTAAGATGAAGTGAACAAGAAATGAAGGCTGTAGTGATATGTCACTTTTGGGTGGACCAGCTTTGTGTATGAACTTACAAATACTTCTGGACCTGTATACTGTGGTGATTCCGGCAAAGTTACTGAGGGAACCTCAAGAGTGCCCAAAAGCGCATCTAACGCTTCATCGGAAAAATCCTGAAAATAGAAAACAAATGAAAGAACATAAAATATTACACCGTCTCCCTAACTGCTTCATGACATAGTGGCAAACATAGGATGAGTACAACATTCATGTTTTTTTCACAAAAATACTAAAATCATAGCATTGGAAGTATAAGGGTCAAATAAATGTGAAAGTTTGTCTTGTATAATATATTCTAAAAAACATACCACTTGTCACTGGAAGCCTTGGGGAAGACCAGACTACAGTAAGCATATAGTCATTATGTAAATGCACTAGAAATGGGCCCCAATAGGACTTGCACCAAAAGTCACAAAGCACTGTAATTTGGACTTTCTGGTTGAAGTCTGCCTAAAGCCTCCCATACACCCTTAAGCAGGGAACACACGGCTGGATATAGGAGCCGTTGGAGGTTACCTGCAGCAGTGCGATGACGTAATCACAGGAGCTCAGCCGATGCTTTGCAGTCTCCATGCAAAGCAATGGACATTGACGTGGTTTACAGTTATGTCCGATATCCCTGTTTTCAAGTGGGATTGATTGGTCCCACTCCAAAACAGGCATGGTCGCATTAGATATGGGCCAGATAGATGGCCGTGAGCGTGCATGGCGCTCTAAGCGGCCATCGATCTGGCCCATATCTATACGTGTGTTCCCTGCTTTAGACTACTACATAAAACTTCCTTTAGATCTACCATCAACTAGTAGTATAGTGGCCTCCCTGTTGCACAGAAATTGTATGGTAAGAATGTAAGGTGTATGGGAAGCTTGAATCAGTCAGCCATGGTAATGAACTCTGAGGTCGTCATAATAATGAGGGGTTTAGGAAAGAAGCACTAGGTACTTGTTTGCCATGATGGAGGGCCTGGCACAGCAAGTTATTAGACTTTTAGTTTGCTAGCACCGGTATGGAGCTGGTACAGCATATACATTTTAAAAAAAATGTTGGCCAATGTTGTTGATTGTACAAAGTCTAAACAATCCGCTCTTCTAACAAAATATATATTTTGTGAGAGAAAGGAAGTCGTGGATCTTTTTATATATAATTCCTAAAATCAGTGAAGTGGGATCCTAGAGCCATTGTATACATTCTGGGAGTGAGAGGTTTGTCTACAATAAAGATGTATTCGTTTTTACAAAGGTGATACAGCTACAGCAATTAGTTTACAGATTAGGGTTGTTGATAGTGCTTCAGAATTTTTGCTGCAAAACACTCATTACTGTCATAAGTTTTTAGCTTCTTTATAAGCGAAAAATAATATTTAGGAGATTTACTATATTTGCTGGTAAGAATCGAGAATGAGAAATCTAGAAGAAGCTTAAGCTATTGTGTTTCCCACACTTCCTGTTTTCATCATATTTGCCTTTAAGATATCTACATTTGCTGATTCAAGTTGTTATGATTGTCTTTGTTTCCTCCTCAGCTCTCTTAGCACACCGTATGACTCATGTAGGGTGTGTTTCTACATTGTAAAATGCATTGCGGGGAACTCTGTGCCAGTGATACTACCAATGACCTGGGCCGAGTTTTATTTATTATTATATAGTGAACCAAACAACCAATTAAGTTATCCACATTTTTTTTAAAACTTATAAAACAAGGCTACATTTAGCTGGATTAGATGACAATCTAAATGGCAGAAAGCACCCACTACAGAGCCACTCTCACAGGGAACAAAAGAGATATGGCCAACTGCTATCATACAACCATCAGCAACACCAGTTGGCATCTGCCATCTCCAAAGGTTGTGTACGCTGCTGTGCAGAGACCCCATGTATCTCACAGGACCTGGCTGCTTTCTTGCTGAACAATTTAGGATGATCAATCATCAGTATTGCTGGGAACTCACAGGGCTGCAACTTTATTACATGAAGGTGTAAAAATATTCTTACAGCAGACTGAGACTGTGATGGTGCACTAGGAGCATTTGACGCCTTCTGTGCTTCTGTTTTCTGCCACAAAAAATAAATATGGTTAGGTTTATGAAAGACACTACAGAGCAAAACACAAATAAACAAAGCTATGGGGGTCAGCATTACATTTAAACTGATAGCTGTTTCCCCAAGAACAAAATGAAAAGTTGACCACAAACCATGATATAGTGCAGCAGTATTGTGCTGGCTTTGGCACAGATGGGGAGACCATTAGGACAAAAACACTTTTTAATATCGTCCTGCAGTGTAATATAATATGCTTAAAGTATTTCTTAAGGAACAATACACATATGTGGAATACACAAGCATTTGCTTATGTATAAAACTATTTAAACACTGCAAGTACAGAAAATCACCTACTCATGAACTACTGATGTGTCATATAGTGTGCTTGTTTTTTGACATGACAACACAGCTCTGATTTCCTAAGAAGGCTTTATTCTTTATTCTTGATGTGAGAGCCCTCTAAACATACTCCTCCTCATCTACATAAGCTCTCCTCACGGACAGACAAAGATAACAGGAAGTTAATCTCTCCAAAGGATAAAACAAAATGTTTTCAATATTATATATAACCGACCAAGGGGACCAAATGGCAGAAGTTTAAAGTGAGGATATGCATACATAAAGCCAAATGTTTATAAGACATCTTTTCTTCCTAAAGCTGGGCATAGACGGGGATCGGATCTGAATTATCTGTCATGTCGGATCACTCTGCGATCCGACATGACGGCAGATTTTTGGTCAATATGACCAGTTGGCGCACCCAATTCCCTACCAACTCGACCGCTGATTGGATGCGGGAACATGCATGGCATCGGATCGGCTGTTGAATTGGGCAGGAATCGGCCTGTCTATGCCAAGCTTAATACATTGCAAACAATTATACTGATGTCCTATTTATATTAATGTGATTTGCAACCAAATACTAGTATATGATCCAAATAAAAGTAGCTTTTAAAACATTATAAATGTATATATGTATATATACTTTTGGCACTGGTATCAGTTTTTATGTATTTCCCAATCAAAATAGAGATACTATCAGATGTTGTTACTATTTATGGTACAGCACTAAAGACCCCCCAAACCATTACAGTCTACAATCCATACATTACCAAGTCTAACCATGCATATTTTCTACGAGGACATTTCACACCTTGAACATCACTAGTATCTATCAGGGGAGGCAATATATACTACCAGAGGTGTTGGTAGATGTAAAGGAAATGTATGACTGATCTAAGATGTGTTAGGGGGGTGGGGATGGCCCCCCCCCCCCGGGGCTGAGTAGATAGTGACTTCACGTATAGGAAGAATTATTGAATGGAAGGTTAGAATGTCCTCAATTAATTTTGTACTAATAGAAGAAAAGGGTTTGATTGTACAGAAATTGTAAGATTGTAAGGTGTATGTGGGCCTTAAGTAATCAGTTAATGGCTTAAGGCACCCATACACCTTTAATTTTACCATACAATTTTTGTAAATTAACTGTTCGGCTAAGCTTTTTCATTTCATTGGGTTCTTCCAAAACCATGTAATATGAGATCCCTTCTAAACCGTCATATTAATATTTATTGTATCAGGGAGGCCATTATACTACATAGTTTTTGGTAGATCTATTGGGAATTGTATGGAGTGATCTAAAGGTGTATGGTGGGGGGGGGTGCTTTACAAATATAGACACATGAGACACAGCAAATGATTTTAATCATACTCATGCTAAATTACTAAAATGTGCACCTCCATGGCTCAGACAAAAATAAATCCACAATCCAGTTATCCTGACTCACTTAATGAAATATTACTTGGGAAATATAAAGATTCATCACTCTTTTATAATGAGATCTGCCTTGTTATGTTGTGTCCATTGTTGGCATTCATTGTTGATCAAGCGGACACTGAATTCACACATTTCTTGTTTGTATCTAAATGAAGCACAGCTTGTAATAACACACACTCCAATATTTTAGTCTCTTTTAACATTTTACACTTATTACTGTAACCTCCCTAGAACACTGCTGAGGTCCAGATTTCTGTACCAAAAGTGCACCATAGACTTCAATGGTACATTTTTCTTTATGTTGTAGGCATGTGAATTCCCAAAATCTGTCCGTACAAGGGTCTAATAGACATCCTGACTATAATAATGTTTGAAACAAACAATTGTGTAAAATAATTAAAAAAAAAAATTAATGAGAAAACACAAAACTCAGGGCACAAAGCTATGCTGCTATGTACTAAATCTCGCCCAAATAAAGTCTCTGGTGCCCCAGATGTGCCCATTTGCAGTTAACCCTCTCTAACCTGGTGTGATGGATGTGGTAAAATCACACCAGGGAAGAGAGGGTTACTGCTCATGGGCATATCTGGGGCACCAAAGACTTTTTATTCGGGCGAGATTTTGACTGTGAGTATGTGCTGCCGGAGCCTCGATGTGTACTGGATGGCACCATCTCGTCCAGTGCTATAGTAGCAGTAGCAGCGCTGGACGAGATGCTGCCGTCCTGACCGCTAGGGCAGTTAAACGTTCAATAGAAACAGAAACACATATTAACAGTTTAACTTTCCACCAATGCACAAGTAACTAGTATTATTACCTCTTCTAGTTTTGGTTTCTTTCCTTCAGGTGGAGCAGGGCTGCTGACAAACTCAGACGACATAGCTGCAATCAGATCATCATCACCCAAACTCTGTGAAACAAAAAAAGGGAAAATTTATAAAAAATAAATAATGTGAAAGGTACAGACACGTTTAGGACTGTCAGCATGATAGCAGTGCAATATACAAAACAAAAAGGGTGTTACAGGGTCATGGATACTGAAATAAACTTTATATAGCGATCAGAAGGAAATATAAGTGTAGTTTGTATTTAATTTATGTTTAAATAAGATAAACCTAAATCTGTCCATACATTTCATTTCCAGTGGAAGTCTTATTAAGCAGAAATTGATAACCAACCAGTAAACTTTAGATCTACTGAGTTTCACAGACTTTCCCGGAATATCTCCAGTAGGAGACTCCAGGGAACATCTGTTGACAATAACCATAGAGCTCAAAATGCAAGAAACACATACATTTAGAAGCCACAACACAAAAGAAAAAAACAATTCATGGCTCTTTAATAATCCGACAGCAACAATAACACCTCAAAGAGAATAATGCTGGGCATACACGGCTCCATTTTGTAATAGACGCTCAAGTCTCTTGCAAGATTTGAGCCATCCAGGCTTCCAATGAAAAAGCTTAGCCAAACAGGTTTCCAACACGGGTCTCCATCTAAAGTTGAGGCTGATGTCATCGCGCTGCTCTCGGCTGGGCATCTGACCCATGGGAATCTACCCAGTGTATGCCTGGCTTAAGTTTAAAGTCATGCTGAACTGAGCTAGTATAGCATCTATTTGTTATTGATGTAGGATGAAAGGTTTAAGTGGTTGAATTATATTTTGAGATGGGGAAGGGCCTAAAATATTTTAGGATCTGTAGTTCTCTACTTAGGAGGGAGGGGCATTACTCTCCCTCCTAAGTTCCCACCCCACTTGTGAAGATGATGTGCGGGGTGGGACATTAATAGGGAGAGTAATGCCATCTCTTGTCTAAGTTAGCCAGGTACTAAATAGGAGGGCGGAGACGTTAATCTCCCCATACCGGAAGTGACGTTAACAACTCCACTTCCTGTATTTGGAACGCGGAAGAGCTGGGTCGAAATACCGAAAGTGATGTCACGTCCCTTATTCTCAGCCCGTGAAGTTGACAGGTATGCCCAATGTGTTTGAGTTTGACACCCCTGCTCTGAAGCCTCTGGATGCAGGTGGCGAATATGACAATTGTTGACATTTAGATTCCATATATTACTTAATGAAACAGAACAAAATCTACAAAAACTACCACCAGATTTCACATTCATGACACAAAACAAACAATTCAAGTTACCTCTTCAGGTGCCACTGGTGGAGGTTCTGTGGACTTATCACCTTTACCCTACAAGAAAAATGCAATATTATCTGAGACTGCAGCAAAATAACTTTATAGCAGAGTTCAAAAGAGTTATTTTGTTATCAGAATTCTTACATCGAGCAGATGCCGGTAATTAGGTGGAATTGTGGTTTCTCTCTTTCCCAATTCTTCCAGATATTCTGATGTAACAGGGGTGTCCTTATATAAAAAGAAAAGAAAATGCAATCAACTAAAATGCATTACAGAATATATATATATATATTACTGTTGCTTGTTTGCATAAGAGGGTGTATATCAGAAGGTCCAAGTATCAGATGTGCACAGACTATTTTAGGTTTTACACTAAAGATACAAATATATTCATAGAATGCTTCAGATTAAACAGTTATAAATGTACTTACTGCAATCTCTGGTCCAGTGAATTTTGGAGACTCTGGAACACTTTCCGGTCCCCCCAAAGTATCAATTAACAAATCCAAAGCATCATCTTTTTCACTCTACAGAAACATAAATAACAGTCAGAGTATAACAACACCAGAAGATATATAATAAACACACAAATGAATGGCATTATAATGAAAGTGTGCATACTTTGATATGTACAAAAATTTTAAAAAAAATTACTATTGTGTTTCCCGGCGTAGAAGACGACTTTTGAAACTAGGAAAATGTTTGCAAACGTTGGGGGTCATTTTATGCCCCAGGTGCGGGCAGGGGGCATTCCCGTCCTGGACCGACCATCTAGGGGAGTCTAGAGGTCTGCTACCCTGGTTCCGTGCTCCTCACACTGTGCAAAGCTGACAGCAGCCAGAGGGAAACCTGCAGAATCCCCCTCGGACCCTTCCTTCCCGATGTGTGTGAATGTGCTGCTACTGACGGCAAGTGCTCACTAGTGACATTGTGGCTGAAATTGGTATTGCAGGGAGATTAAAGCTAGCTAACGCATTAAATAGCTGTTCATTTTATACAACTTTACACAACTTTAAAAATAAATTGTTTTAGAAATATGGGGGTTGAAAGTCAGAGTAGGCATAAAAATTTTTATTTGGTGTACGTTAGAAGAGGGGTAGTCTCTATATTTTAACTGGAAAAGTTGGGTACGCCAGAAAATACGGTACTATATAGACCGGTTTTTTTTTGCTTGTAAATGAATGTATAATCAATTAACTCTTGTTGGCTTAATGCGTGCAAAGTACTACAGTTTATAAAAGTCTGCTATGTATAATGGTATTGCAGGAGTTAATAAAGACTTAACAGCAGTTTATTTTACTCTTCTAAAACACCACCAAGCACAAGGTAGGTAATCGGGCTAATTGAGAGCTGGCTTCAGTCTAAAGTATCCAGTGTTAAGGACTGCAACTATGTCTTAATTCACATGGTCAGTCGAAAACCATGTCAACAGTAAACAAAGGCTGGTATGACATGTTGCATCTGCCCGAGGGTGGTCCTTACAATACAATGCAGATAGTTGGAGGTGACTCTGTTACCCTCCCACAGGAATTTGGTAACTATGGCTAAAAGCCTTGCCAAAATGGGTTAGATGTCTAAGGTATCTGTACATGTGAACTTAGCTTAAAGTTATAAGATCTAAACCTACCTTGCTTGGCACAGAAGCAGCAGCTACTTTGTCTACATTCAGAACTTTCTTTTCTTCTTTAACCTGTAACAAATAAAAAGAAAAACTATCTCAGTAAATAAGTGGTGTTTTAAAATCCCAATATTTTTTTTACTTTTCCTGAATCTTTAATAAAAATAGAAGATATTGGTTTCCACTGGGGTTCTATTACGTTTTTACAGGGCAAACATATGTTGGAGAATTGGAGCTGTAATTTAACAAAATGGCCACAAGATGGAGCTGCTTTCGTAACATAAAATTAATACATTGCTGCCATCGAAATCACACAGGACTGGGCACTTGTGACACATGCATCCCAGGTGCCATTGTGCTGATTATTTACAAAACACATGCTTCAGCAGCACAGCATACAGTGGGAGGGAACATCCCCCAAAAATTGCCCCTATTGCTGTTTCTTTTTTTATTTTTGAGCAGTGATAGCCCTAATAATCTGCAGTACTGCTGCCGTTAATGTATAGTGCCCTGTGAGGTTGTAGGTCCACTTGAACCTTTTTTCCTTAACTTTTGTTATATAAAAATACCGACACTGCAATGCATTTTGTGTTTTTTACCAGATGTGAGATTGAAATAGTTAGAACCTGCTAAGAACCAAATGATTTTCCCTGAAAAGTACCTTCTTTGAAAGAGGGTTTTTTTTCCATTTTCCTATGACTGTATGTTCAATTCAATCTTTTTAATTACAACACTATGCAAAGTTTACATAACTAGTATGTTAACTAAAAACAAAACATGTATAGCAAAGCATTTTTTGGGGGGTTTTGAATATAATGGGAAAATTAGAAGTTTTAAATGACAGGGGTTGGAATACTTTAATACTTAAAAAAAAAGACAACTAAAAGCTATAAATCTCTTAGTATCACTTTAAAACTCTTTCTATTCTGGACATGCTTTACAATGTAATGATCATTGATAGACTAATGTATTTGCACATTACCTCTTCTTTAGGTTTGCTAGATGAAGTTACTGCAGCAGCACCTACTGCAGCAGCACCCACAGCAGCGGCACCTACTGCTGCTCCCCCTACTGCAGAAGCAGCTGCTTTCCCAGCAACTGAGGATGAGACCTAAGAAAAAAAAATTAACAATATAAATAGCTAATACAACAAAACAAAATACCAAAATGTCTAAATGTGTCTACTATGAACATTTTTAAGTGCTTTGATCAATGGATGTGTATGAAACTGCAGTTGAATATTTAACAGAAAACAACATATGTAGATTATCATCGTGCTGTACTTTATTTACTCCAGGGCAACTGATTCATTTAAAGGATAAGCTCAGCTTTATATTAACACTCCACTCCATTAACACTCCACATTTAACATTCTCAGCAAACAGTACAACTTTGTAATCTTTAGAGAGATTTCTGTACAGCCAACACAGACACAATGCAGCACACACAGCCATTCCTGTCTCAAAGCCGGCCATACACGCACCGAGCGGCAAGCGATTTTGCCGCCGACAGATGGGCGTGCGCACTCGCGGCCGTCGGTAAGGCGGCAAAATCGGGTGACGATCGGGGGTGCCCACATAGCTTGGCCGGCCATGTCGCCCCACAGCTTGGCCGGCCAGAGAACGGACATGTCCGATATTCTCTGGCCGATGTCGTTAATTTCAATGAAGACCGGCATCTTCATTGAAGCTAATGGCCGGCACAAAAAGGGTGCAGGCCGATGCTGTCAGCTCAGGATAGCAGCTTGATGACGTCATCACGCTGCTTTCCAGAGCTGATCGGACCAGCTCTGTCGGCCCCCACTCGTGTACGTGTGTGGGGGCCTTAGGTTTCCAAAGGTTCATGCAAAGAAATAAAAAAGTGCTGTGAGTGGAGAGTCAGAAAACAAATGGGGCTCCATTGAAAAACTGGATTTAGTGGGTTTTGGGAAGATCAGATCTCTTATTCATGGTTTAATTTAAAGTTAGGTAGTTGGATACAAATGATCAGATAAAGGTCTTTATTATAAGCTTGACTAAAACACCATCAATTGAATTAACTATAGAAAAATACGATCCATTTGAATACTGTATATACCATTGTATTGCAAGCAGTGGATAAACAATGAAGTTGTGACTTACTGCACTGTCCTTTGGCTTCTGGCCATCTGTTTTCTTTGCATCCTGCCTTGCAGAACCCTTTCCTGTACTTTGTTTTGTGGTTGTTGATGAAGATGCTGATGTTGTTGTAGTGGTCTTTGGCTGATAAGAAAGAGAAAGACAAAATAGCTAAAGCTAAATGGGCACAGAGTAAAAAGCAGTGGACATAGACCAAGCATTACAGAAAACATAATTACAACTTGTCCCATTGATAAACTAGATGATGAAATATATAGCTGTAAATGGTATACTTAGTAAGGCTCATCCCCAGGGCTATAGTTCTAATAACACAAGCAGTGGCAGTGGGGGCAAAAGAAGATTTTTTGCAAATCCTTTGCTTCCAAAGCCCCCTCTTAATCACCACTGCCCACCCTTTCCAGTGCAAAGCTATTATCTTTACATGTATAAGTTTGTAGGGATGGGAGGGGTTGGGTGATGTCATATCAGGAGAAAGGAATAAACATAAATGAGAAAATAACACTTGCAATGAAGTGGGAGAACCACTGTGAATGATAATAATACTTTTGCTCAGAGGTCAGCTCTAAAAAGGACCAGAACTGTCCAAGTTGTGCCCACAAATCACCTGAGAATCAGAGGCAGGAGTACCTGAGGTCTTATACAGGTAAAATGCAAAAGATACAGAAACGTTTGCCGGTAACAATAACATACCAGGAAGTGCACTCATATTTTTCATGTTAACTTTTCTAAATGTTCCTTATAGCATAACGAATGTTCCCTTGTTTGAGTTCAGGTCCACGTTAAATCCTTTGGTAAACAAGATAGTATGCCAGGAACTCTCTAGAAACTCTTGAAGGGTTTGCCAGAGCATATTTTGGCCATATGCTAACCTCAAGGACAAATCTATCTATCTATCTATCTATCTATCTATCTATCTATCTATCTATCTATCTATCTATCTATCTATCTATCTATCTATCTATCTATCTATCTATCTATCTATCTATCTATCAGCAAAACTTTAATATGTTTGCAAGTAAGGGTATGTTTCCATGGTGTTATGGGCTCCATCGACACCCCCTGCGTTTATTGCATTCCTTGAGGGGGATGTCGACGTAGCCCATCTATATTTTATGCCTACCGCACCGCCTGTTTCCATGGCATTGAGGTTGACGTCGTGCACTAAGTTAATCTTCCATATGGATTTTTCAATCGATTCCCAAACAATCCCAAGATCAGCGTGCACATTAGTGCTGATCGATTGTTCAGGGATCAATGGCGCCCACCCTTTCATCAAGTGGGATCAAGGAAACCAACATGTTGGTAAATTCCTGTTTGATTGCCATTACTTTTAATGGGGGTCGAGAGTGTAACGCACAAAGTTGTGCGCTCTGTTCATTCAACAAACACTCAAACCCAGTGTGGTGACATCATCACTGCACTCGGGGGTTCATCGATTGTACAGGTATCGACCTGTGTATGCCCACCTTTATGTAGGTTTCTTTATCTATAAACACATTTCTAAAACAAAAGCTGAGTGGTATTCAATGTGGATTCAATCAGAAAGCAATTTATTTAACCCTTATATTTCACTGATAAGATTGTTTTTTTAACTGTAGCCCATTTGTGATGATATTTTATAAATACAATATTAATATTCTGGGACTAATTAAGTAAAGTTTGTTACATGATTTGAGAACAAAGGTAATTTATTACACAGAATAAAGCACCCAAGGAGTTTCTCCAAAACTTTCATCTTACAACCTTTTACCTGGTCACATTACTCCTCTCTCCCTTTATAACCTATGTACTAGCTGTCATAATACATTTGGAATTTATTGTCAAATCTGAAAGCACTTCCTTTACCCTGAATCTCATCATGTGAAGCTCATCATGTGAAAAAATCAAGTTGTCAGCACTTGATGTCAATCTAGTCCCAACAACAACAGATAAAAAGCTACAACTTTAGCCATTGGGTATAATAATTTGTGACTGTTCTGAGCAACTAAAGAACATGAGCAATACAAAACAGTTCTCATTCTGTTCTATGGAGAATGGAAGGGGGAGGACCAGAGCATTTTCTGTCTCAGATTTTTGTTTTGCAGTTAGTAGGTCACTGACTAATGCACATGACTTCTGCTACATCTGTTTGCTGTCCACTTGTTCTACACAAGCTGCATCAGGGATGGAGACAGCCATGCGCGACAAAATTAGGTCAGTGGGTATATTTTTAAGCATATCAGCATAGAAAACCATTACAGACGAACATACTGCAGTAAAGACCTTCCATATGGAAATAATGTAATATTATGGTGACAAAAATTTATTAAAAGACAATAATGACATTAACAGCACTGGTGACTGATATAGCATTACTCACCTTTGTTGTTTGTGTGGACTTTGGTGGTTCAGTTTTCGGTGTTGGTTTTGCCTAAAATATCCAAACAGACATCACACCACAGCACAGGACTTACACAATATGTAGATATATATTATTAGTAAATAAACATCCTGGTCTATGAATACCTTTTTAAAGTTTGTGGCATTAATAACAGCTTTTGTTTGTCCACAGGACAGTCTTAAAAAGATATTTTTTTTTGGGTCAGGGAAAACGGTAATTGATTGTAATCTATGCCAACTGTAGTAACAGATATTTGACCATTTTTTTTGGATCGACTGAAAGCGTATTTTTTGATCAAAAATTTTCCAAATTTTAATAGTTTTAGGTCGATCTAACCATGTGGGCTGCCATAGATTTTTTTTGGATCGACTGAAAGCGTAATTGAACTAAGGTTCAATTTCAATACAACCGATCAAAATTTTCCAGTATGTCCGATCATTTTTTGATCAAACATTTTCCAAATTTTAATAGTTTTAGGTCGATCTAACCATGTGGGCTGCCATAGATTTTCAATCAAATCAAAGCTGCAAGATGCAGTGGTCGTGTTCTCAGTACTTACCTCATTTATTTCGATGAAAGTGAATCGGGCACGTACTAAAGACGCAGCCACTGCGATTTTGCATAAATTGGCCAGAAATCGGTCTACCAAATTAAAAAAAGGTTTTGTATGCAGCAAGTAGAAGTAATATCAATCCCACCAGATTGGCCTACTGACATCAGCACTGAACACTGTTGTAGGTAAAGACAACAATAGGCTGCTGGAAGAGTTTACACACCCTCTTCCCACTACCATTACCTCCTTGTCAGTAGATTATTACATGCTTGCCTACGGAATCATCCACACTGCTAACATCATACTACACTGAAACCTGTACTTTATGAATATTAGGGCAGCCATTGCCAAACTCTGTATATAACATAATCTAAATAAATAATTCCTTAAATTCTATTTAAAAAAGGGAGCGCAGCTTGTTAAAAAAAAACATAACACCACCAACCTTTGAATCTGCTGGTTTCATAGTCCTGTCTTGTGAAGCAGGCACCTGCAACAAAAAATTATATTGATGATGTATATGGTACTATGACCTTAGAACTTAAGACAAATGGCATGTGCAAACATTTAGAGGACCTCACAAGTACAGTGCACGGCGTATGGACAAATTAGAACAGGGTGGTATTAATGAGCACGCACGGTTGTTGATCTGCGGTGAAATCCACCACAAAAGGAACCGTCTATGGGCACCTTAAAGCTTTCAGGTCTGAAGCTCAAAAAGGAATGGGGTTATCATCAAAGTACTGTTAGTATTCAGGTTTATCCAATATATGAAGAGCTGCTGAATGAAATGTTCTTTGCAAGTGATACGCCCGCTTGTATTAACTGCCCTTAGGTAGGACCTTATATTTTAGATGTTTTAAATAATAATAATCAGGTGTGTTTTAGGCTGTAATAGCAAAAAAAAAGAAATGTAGGCATATTATTATTATTACTATCATCATCATTTATTTATATAGCGCCAACATATTACGCAGCGCTGTACAATACATTAGAGTGGAGATACAACACAATGTAGTACACACAGGAACAGGAGGAGTAGAGGGCCTTACCCGGACAGGCTTACAAACTAATAGGTTGGGGAACAGAGTATACAATATTATTCCTTATCACCAGTTCTAATAACACAATGTTTAAAGCCATGTCTTCATTTGGTGTCTTTGTCATGTTAGTTTTTGCTGTGTTATCGCATTATTTTATCGCAAAGTTAATGCACCAATGCAGTGAGGAAAGATAAGAATGAAACTGAAAGTCTTTTACTCTCAGTGTCTTCAAATGAAATCCAATTCTCGGATTTCTTGGTGTCAAAAGGACAGGGAAATGTTAAACAATCAGAGAAAATTCAAAAATGGAAAACTTTAAAAACATTTAAGAATGATGAATGCAATGTTTTAAAAACACACTTAAATTAAAAAAATGAGGAGACAAACAAGTGTTGATATACAATGCCCCATTAGCGCTGTGATTACATTGTTGTATTTTTCTGGCCTCTGCTAGAACATTGCCCACATCTTTCTCAAATGTTCATCACAATGACTCACTGAGCAGGATTCCTCTGGCCACATGCTACTGAATTTAAATCAGTATTTTGGTGGGTGTTACTTGTATCCAAACATTACTGGGGGTGGGGGCTGTAACCGATCGCAACCACATTTCTTCTAACAGTTTGGTTACTGTCACTGTGTTCTTTTTATCATTAAATAAGCGTACATTTTGAAATAGACAAACATATTCACTAAGTTGACAGAAATCATTTGAGTAAGCTGTTCATGCCATGGATTTTCCGAGGCAGCTGACTCTAGTGTGGGAATTTTGGCAGGAGACAGAACATGCTCCAGGCAGCCCAAATAAAACACAAATATGGAGTGAGAGGAAAATGATCATGTAGATTAAGGACCCCTATACGCGTATAGATTTACCTGCGATCGATGTCAGATTTGATTGTAAATTTTAAGCGACGTTGGTTAGAAGGATCGAACTACCTTCATCATGGAGAAACCGATATTTGATCGATGTTAGTTTGATCGATCAAGGAAGTCGATCATAAACATGCCAAAATGTCTGCCAAAGGATGTATAGGTATGCTTATTATTTAAATCTAACCAAAAATCAGTCAGGCACAAATAAAATAACATTCAATGTATACTCGATCGATCAAAATTTTTGGTCGATCGACTTTAAAATCGGTGGTTTAGGTCGATCGAACAGGAAAATCTAAACGTGTATGGGGGCCTTAATATATAAATAAAAACTAAAGGTGAATATTGCTAGAACTACTAAATGCCTTGTATTCCTGAAATAACATTGTTTGCAATGTTCTTGCAATTATGGTGGAATACAACCAGTTAAACACATGGATGAGATACAGTTGTTTTACCTGGCAGTGGCTTGTAGCTCTCTCTTGTGTGATAAAGGTGTCCATCAAATTACACAACTCTGTATGACAGGACAAGGGACCTGATTTTTCTCTGCATCAGTTCCGGCACTTTTGTGTCTTGTCCTACCCACACACTGTAACTGGAAATACACTGGTGAACGAATCTCCTGTCTGTCCCTCTGTTCTCTCCTCCTATCAGTATGTTCCATGAAACAATTGAACACTGCATCACAACTGACTGCTCCTGTACTAGTTTACCAGCTTCCAGTGTGTATTCTGATGTACAGGGAAAGCAAAGGCTGATACCAATTTAAATATTTATGCTTGCATTTAGAATATTACCTTAAAATACATTGTCTTTTTTTTTGCATAACAGAAACTGTTGCTGCTGATCTCTCCCACTGCAAATGCTATTTCCCAAGTTCCATGCAATATATTCTAACTCAATGATCTAGAACAGTGGTTCTCAACCTTTTGAGATCCTCAACTGTGGAAATGACGTCGCAAAGTGTCACTTCCTGTATTTTAAGGGCCGGTGTGGAGTGTCAATTTCATGTTTCAAATACTGTAATTGACACTCAGTGACTAGTGATGGGTAAACATCGGCCACTTCCGTTCGCAAACAGACGGGTAGGACGTTAAGAAAAATCCAATGTCCATAATGTTCGTGGAGTAATTCAAATTCTCTACCTGTTCGCAAGGAGTTTGAATCAGAAAAACCGGAAGTGACATCGCTGAACGCACAGTTCCTTCATCCGATTACCTTACGTGAGGTCATTGACTTCACGTTTTAAAGACGATTTTTTTTCTTTCTCAGGATCTGTTTGCTCCTAATCTAGCCGGCGGAAGAATTATAATCTTCTTCTCGCTGGTGAACACTGTCACATATGACACTATCCGTGACATCACTTCTAGCATGATCAGAAAAGTAATGTCCGCCCTCCTATTTTCCCACCCCGCTTATGTAACAGAGGTGCGGAGTGGGAAGCTAGGAGAGTAATGCCTAAATTAGGAAGGAAGGAAGGAAGGAAGGAAGGGAGGGAGGGAGGGAAGGAAGGAAGGTTACTCTGCCTCCTAACGTCCCACTCCACTTGCAAGCATCAGCACTGCTGCCTATAAGCAGCAGTTTTGATGCTTTCAGGGAACATGCCAACCCCTGTGAAATGGTCGTTTGAACTGACCCACTGGTTGAGAAACAACAATTTAGAACACAGCACAAAGCCCCAATACTTTTCTCAGGACAGGTGTGCTTTATATAGAAGATTGACAGTGAAAATGTGTGTAATAACACAAAGATTTACAGACACACTCACCCTGTATTTCGGTACAATCACTGCAGGATCAGTTTACATATTTGCCTAGAAGGCATGTACATTAGGCCTACACCCAAATGCTTTTTTTAAACATCAGACAGGCAAAACAAGATGAAATGTCTGCACTTTACCAGAAATAAATAAAAAGGAACACAATTCAACTGAAAATCTGCACCAGTAAGCATCAACTGACCTGTTTTAATCCCTGACACCACTCCCACCTAGTCATCACCTAGTACTGTTGACAAATATATACTGAATGTCATAACCTCCCTCCCCAGGTGACAACACTGGGCTGATATAGAAGGCTGGTGACAAGATACATGCTTCACTACCCGAGCCTTGATCATGGGTTAGAAATTTGTACTTATTTTAAAAAATATTTTACTACCTTATGTTAAACATCATATGTTCTTGATATATTTCATGTATATGATGATATACATACATATCAACAGAGGGCCATTACAGAAAACAGAAGACTGAGGCCTTTTAGTTTCATAAACATTGATGAGGAGGTACCATATTTTTTTACTACATAAGATCTCCAAGGTTGGGAAAAAATCTAATGGACCGAAGGCATGACCGCCCACAGTCAATTGGAGGCTGGCTAGTCTGGCTGGCAATCTGCCTGGCCAGCGGGCCGACTGCAGAGCTGGTGCAATCAGCGGGAGTACTGGGGGAGAAGGGAAAGCTCTCAGTGTGGCTCACACACACAGCAGAGACAAACCCTGCACTCTGTGTGGCGTTGACTGTAGATACTTTCGTTTTCCTCCTCTGGGCAGAGAGGAGGGAGTGATCAGGGAGCAGCAAACATGTCTCTGCTTGGCTGCTCCTCAATAACTTCTTTCTCTCTGTCCAGTGGGGAAATTGAAAGTAATGGTAGTCAAAGCTGACACACACACAGCGCTTTGTCTCCGCTGTGTGTGTCAGATGAGGGTGGCCACAAAACCACACACAACCACTAAAACAACACACCACTATAAACAGCTGTATATAGAGGTGCATCTTATTATGCAGTAATATGGTATGTAAAACAACCTGTAGACATTTATGTAACTGTGGTCATATAAGTGTCCCCATACACCTTTAGATTTCTCTGTCAGATTTCCTTTAGCTCCTCTTTTTGTTTTACCAAAAACATGTAATTTGGGGGACTTTATAAACAATCAAGTCTACCTTTGTTCAGTCGCAGAGGACCCGGCACTACATAGTTGTTGGTAGATCTAAAGGATATCTGACAGAGAGATCAAAAGGTGTATGGCTAGCTTAAAGCAGGGTACAGACATGCAGATAAGGGCCACATCGCTGGCCGCTTCGAGCACCGTGCGCACTCACGGCCATCTATCTGGCCCATATAATATGCGGCCATCGCGGTTTGACCAGACCAGGGAGAGAGCAGAGCGGTCTCTCCAGCTCCGCTGATATCTGACAGCAGCGTGATGACGTCATCACGTGCTGCAGAGAACATCGCACGGCTCAAATATCGAGCTGTCTGTACCCTGCCTCTAACAAAATGACAAAAAGGGCCAATTAAATAATACATAGGTAATATATGAGCTAGGTATATGTAGGTAATAGGTAGGTAGGTATAATAGGTAGCTAAGGCAATGAACAGTAGTGTAATTTAATAGTCATGTGACCCTGCCCTGGCTGGGGTAAAAAGTGAAAAAGTGACTACAGTGTTGCATCACTAACTGTCATGTCACTCGTCCTTCCCTGTCCTGGGAACTGAACAGGCTTGCAGGCATGAGTGTCATCTGCACATCAGCTGGAAGGCAGTTCTGTAACTTATGTCAACTGTAAAACTACATTCCAGAACTTACATGCTAATGAGGTTTTGTTTTTTTAACACAGCTTACAACGGAATGTCATACTGCTAAACAGGCTTGAGGATGCATGTGCAGCAACATAGTACAATGTATGTTTTTTATAAATATACTTCAATGAACAAATTGTCAGCTGTGTTATTGCTTTTGCACCAATCCTAAAAGTTTCATTGTTTGTTATGGATTATAATGGATTGCCTATGTATATAAAATGCAATATGAATGACATGAGGTGCAGCTGAAACATTTACAAATAATGACATGAGAGAAAACAACACAAGACATACCTATTACTGAGCTTATACTTTTCTATTTCGGTGTGATATATCTTGATACAAAATATTACAGGGTTGCCTAACAACTGACACAATAGTTGACTGACTCATGCCGCTTGGATTGCATGGGAGGAGGTGCAAGGACTGGAGGCACACCCATCCCGAACTGAACACTATCTGCTCTGTGACTCCACATGCAATCTACATAGATCAACTCAAATCATCTACAATCCACAGGAAATAGGACAGACTATAGACTAGGCAAGAGACAGCGGAGCTGGTAAAGAGAACCTGCAACGTGGGGCAAGAGCATATTGTACTTCATAAAGTGACAATGCAGGGATACATTTTAAATATGTTGACATCTTCTATATCCACTTTTAAATATAATGACAGAAAGAGAGTTTTACACACTTTTCTGGACTAGAATGCAAGTAAGTTATTATTATTAAACAAAACATTGTATTAAAGTATATTTCTCACCAGTTTCAGACAACCAAGGTCAGTTTTCATAAAGCGAGCAGCATATGTTCCTACCTGATTACAAATGAATCAGTTTTGCTTCATACTACTAGTGTCCCAATGAAGCTTGCCAATCAGGCAGTTGGTTACTACTAGGGTTAGCTGGGGTTTACTGCACTAAAGAACAGAAGCAATTATCATAGCGGTCTAAATGATAACCATACATGGTCCGATCCCTGCCCCCACCGTGCACTCATCAATCGATCGGCGGTCGCACGGCCGCAAATCAGATGCTCGCATCTGGACAGGACGACCAGGAGTGCACCGCAAGTCGGATCGCACGGTGATCCAAAATGTTGGTAAATTCCTGGCCAATTCCATTACTTTGTATAAGGACCAGCTTCCCATCTAAAGTACTGTCCGGGACACAAAGGGGGCCCAATGATTCTCTGAGCAACCGGCAGCAGCGTCATCACGCAGTAGTCGGTCCCTCATCTATCAAGGGAGGATTGCTGCGTGTATGGGGACCTTAAGTTTAAGGTCCATTATAATAACAATTTACACATTTCACCCAACAAAATACATCAAAAATTCACTCCCCCCTCCCCCAACACATACACAAATATGATAGACCATGCACAGAACTAGGGGCTTTAAAGGTGGACATACATGTTGCATTTTTCAATTCAACTTATATATCAACTCAAATATCAATCTTTTAAGTTAATCGTTTACAAATCGATAATTTTGTTCTTCTCTCAAATGTATCGACCAAAAGTGATCAACTTTTAACATAAAATCGATCCAGCATTGATCAGCCATGTTGGTAAACGGTGGATTGTATGAATATCTGACTTGTAGTTATAGATTTTTATCTGATGGTACTATGGAGCATGAGAACAGGGCTGGTCTGCTGGTACAATCAATTAATGTTAACCTGACAGCTGATCTATCTATCTATCTATCTATCTATCTATCTATCTATCTATCTATCTATCTATCTATCTATCTATCTATCTATCTATCACACAAGCTTGTCAAATCGAGGAAGCAAAAGTTGATGTGTGTATGCCCACTGTGAGTATGTCATTACTGGTCTGGTCAGTTAAAAAACAATAAACCTTGGTGTGTAATATACAGGGCCAAGAGTCACACATGGGTAAAGGCCCACCGCCTGAAGATCATGGTTGTAGGGAAATAATAGAACCTCTAAATGTTGTCAGAACCCACTACAGGTCCTTATTACTAAACAACGATTCATAATGTCATCTGTACTGTAATCTGGCATCTGTACAAAGCTTAATAGTGTAGACTGTAAAACATGGATTCCACACCAGAGTAAAGGTGGGTTTACATATGTAGATTTTTTCTTTAATCAACTGCCAATTAGATTTTTTGTTCGATGTCGTTGTCCAACATTGTTTCTTCATTTATCGAATGTAACATTAGATTTTTTTGTTTGTCTATCGCCGATATCGAATGAAAATACATTCATGACGAAATGACGACAGATGAAAATTTACCAACATGTTCGATGACCTTTCAAAAGATTTTTGATAAGGTCTAACAAAATTTATTCATCAAACAAATTGTCCATTCCAGATCAACCAAAAAATTTATTATTGTTCGTTGACCGAACAAAAAAATCTACACGTGTAAACCCAAGTTTAATAGGCAGCATATCAGTAAGTTTATCAGACGGAAACACATTTTGATTGTATTGTCTGTGAGAAATACCTGATGAATTCTGTCTGGAAATGTTTCGTGTGACTTTACATCTACTTGCACCTATTGGGTAAACCTAGCTGTCAATGAGCAGGTCAATCTGTAACAGCAGTGTGACAAGTGAAAGTATATGAGGAATTGATTGGTTAGTCTGTGTTTGGCATTGTGCTGAAGTGTAAAGCTGCAAAATAGGGTTTGCTAAAGATAGTTCCATAAATTCATTAGAAACCATCATTTCGGTTGTCTGCGGCAATACAGGAGTCTATCACACCACAGCCTGTAGTCTTGTTCTACTTTATGGTTTCTACAGTGTTCTATGTGAGCAGAGAATATTGCTCAACATAGCAGGGGAAGATTTATATGTTTGTAGTCTTCTCTAGAATCATAAACAAAGCTCCTATGCTAGCAAATCCCCTAAAGCACGAAAGAGTCTGTAGATCATTAGAAAGACTGAGGTTCAGCAGGTAAAAAGAGCAAACATGGCCGTCTTATGTTTGCAGTCAGCTTATGGCAAACCCTGAAACAATACGGCATTCTAAAATGTCATCATATCTCAGTTGTCATATATTAACAGCAGGTTTACCCTACCACATGTTTGTGAAGACTGGTGTAGGTGTTTCAGTGGAAGCAACAGTTCAAGCATTTTGCAGCATACTGTAAAAGAGTATTGTTACCATAAAGTTGGCCATACACCTTTAGTTCTCTGTCAGATATCCTTTAGATCTACCAACAAGTATGTAGTGCCGGGTCCTCTGCGATAGCACAAAGGTAGACTTGATTGTTTAGAAAGTCCCTCATATTACATGGTTTTGGTAAAACAAA
>CM070032.1:41442824-41459085 GCA_036250615.1 Ptychadena robeensis | reverse complement strand
TTTGCCTAATAATTCTGCACTCCCTGTATACTGTCCAACTGTCACAGTGACTACACAAGCAATTGATCCTAAACCCCAGGTATGGTTGGAATAATGCTGTAAATATCACTTTAAAAATGCTAGCACTGCAATTTAAATGTTGTAAATAGGCAATATAATAAATAACATGAAAGCACATTTTAAATACTTTCCATCTGTCTGTAATTTAACAAAAGGTGCCTATAAATAACCGTATCATGGGCTAGATATGGTTTAGGAATAATCAGAACTCAAGATTTAAGTGATATATCTATTATACATGTCCCAAAGTCATCTGTGAAGTCAATGTCATTCTACAGATTGAGATCAGCGGTTTGGAATGTTTACATTGATTTATGCGGATTATAGAATAAATGCAGGAAACAGCCGTCATCACAAACATAGGAAGGCCACAGGGTAGATTACTTATCATATGATTTATGAAACAAAGGGCAGGGGAATCACTAAACCTATAGACAGATCTTAGAATTCAAAGTATTTCTATTTGCTAAAACTATAGCTTCACAATCATATTCAGAAGTTTGGGGTGATTTAGTATTTATTATATTCTAATCTAGTTCTAACGTATTGTATTTTTATTGTATTGTACTGACCAATCACCCAGAATAAGGCCCACCCCAGTAATCACGTCATATTCCTAAAAAAGGGAAGTGAAAACAGGTCATCCTAACAGATGAAGCTATTCTCAACAATTATTTTTACTCAGGACAACAATCTAAAAGAAGGAAACGCCACATATGCAGCGCCCGGACGCCCGAAAAGCTGTGAAGACGCAACTTTTCCAGCACCTGCCCGATATTGATAGAATGAGGGACTTTTTAAACGCTCTTCGAGCGCCTGCACATTGTCAGCAGCCCGGAGAGTGTAACGTAATTCATTTGTAGAGCAGCGGCTACAAATTACATGTACACACTTTATAGACATTGTTTCATGTTCTAGCCCAGTTTTAGCATACATCGTTATTTTTAATGCTAAGAAGGTGGGCCCACTTTCTGTTGTGTCTTGTTGTAAGTGTTCTTTTCTTTCTATGTGTCCTGGCAACCATTGTCATAATTGGAGATGATACCCTTTCAGCTCTGTAAAAAAGTTTTGCCAAGTATATACCTTAAATATCTGTACCTAAACCTCAGTATAGAGTACATTTACACTTCCTTTTTCCTGGCTGCAGTAAATGACCCTGGACCAGCGCACTTTCTTGCCATATGCCAAATATGAATGCGCATAGGAGCCCACCTATGCACAGGTCAATTCTTGGTCGCGGAGGTTCTGGGATTCAACTCTTCCTGTCGTCGGGGGGGGGGGGGGGGGGGGGTAATTGTAAGTGGAGGTTGGGTGCGATGCGATGTGTCCTCTCTTCCCTCTGCAGGGTTGGGTGTTATGTGTCCTTGCTTCCCTCAGCTGGGGAGTAGGGTGTGCGATGTGAACTCGCATAGGGACTCAAAAGAGCTATAAACACCACTGCCTGGACTATTTATGTGGACTGTTAATAGATGTTAATCTGATTGCAACTTCAAAAGTTAAGTATCACCTCTTCTATTTGTGTAATTCACTTTTGGAGTAGGTATCCCTAAAGAATCTTTGTTGTCTGTTAAATAGGCATTATAGAAATACATGTGTTAAATACAACTATGCAATTATTTTTCCACATAAACACTACTACGGGTGGCTGAGGCACAAGGAAGTGTTTCCAGAAGAGCAGGTCATGTACAGCATACAGAATGGAGCTTTGCTATGTCATATCCTCTACATACCAAAACAATCTTGTTTCATCAAAAACAATCAGAGAATTTGAAGGAATGAACATTCAAATGATAAAATAAATAAATAACATTTTCCCTTTGAACATTCACTACCTGTGATACATTTAAACCAACATAAACATCCTTCAGAAAATACTACAGATCATTGTCTGATAACACTGCAATTAGACTATTTTGAAACAATTTCCTCTACAGCCTGTAAAGCTCTATGATTGTATTCGCTAGTGTCTGTCTGTCTGTCCACTTAGATATAGACTATAGATATCTATTTCTGGTATGCAAAAAAGCCTAAATATTTCCTCTTTGTTACCTGTACCAGGTACTAGATATAAATAAATAATCTGCCAATTAGTTTTCTTAAGAAGCTGTCTAAAGATTGTCCTCTTTTGGGAAGATTGATAAACCTTCAGGGCCCATTCAAGCATATATTCCTATGTTATGTGAATGCATGCTATTTATATAAAAACAAATGTGACATTACAACAGACTAGTCAAAATGTATGAGCTGCCTATGTACCCTACCATGCCCATTAAAAAACAGGGATTTTTTATTCTAACACACCTTTATTTTTTCTTACACACTCTAAACTTTGCATTAACCTCCCTAGCGGTTGAGACGAACCCTGTTCGTTCGCTGAACAGGGTCCTCTCAACCGCAGGGGAAGCCGGCGGCGGGGAGACCCTATGCCTCCCCGTAAATTTCTGGGTTTGCGGCACCGCCCCGATCGCGTCATGGTGGGGGGGCGGGGGGGCGGCGCCATAGACCTCCATGTTAATGGAGGAGCGCCGGCTTTCCCTCTCACGCAGCTGATGTCAGTAATGACAACAGCTGCGTGAAGAGCTCCGGCGAGATACCAGAAATGACAGGCAGTGTACTGTGTACACTGCCTCGATCGCCCGTATCGCCCCGTAAAACTCAGGAGGTTAAGCTTAATATATTATTTAATTGGCGTATTCACTGCAACATGTCTTATATATGTTACTGCTCATTATCCCAATACAGGGAGATAGTGGCCTCAGTAAGATTTATTTGAACATGCAAAAAACTACTAATAGGGTGTACAAAAATTAGTGAGTAAAAATTATTCACCAGCTTAAAATTGTTAGGTTGAAAAAAATCTGAAATTTACCAAAACAATGATCAAAATACATTTAACTGCACAATAACTTTTAGAATGTCAATACTTATCCGCTCAGCAAACTAGCAATAGGCGCAACTGACCGGCGGACACAACATCAGGCATCTGACGGTCGGTCTTTTTGGCCTGTCATAGGGTCAACAACCCAGGAAATTACCTGTTTTGAGCACCTGAAAACGTGTGCAGGCATTTGAGATAGGTCATTTGCTGGGCTGCTGCGGACCAACAGCAGCTCGGGAAGGGACCATGTAAATCTAGCCTTACTATATTGCCAGCATGCCTAGTTATCTTTTTTTTTTTTTTTATAAAAATATAAATATAAATGTTAAAGTCACACCAGAAAACCATAAAATAAAGTTACAAACAATTACATCACTCAGAAAACATTTTATACACAATGAATAGAGCTATTTAAAACAAAAGACCTTGTTATCTACAGCAACAGACCTGCAGATAAGTCAGTATTTGCACAAGAGACTCTAGATATATGATAGGTAAATGCACTGTGCCCTGGATACCTGATATGCTGTTTTAGGGCTCTTGCACAGTAGCCACACTGCGCTGCAAAAACGTAAGCAGCAGGGCATTTTTGGCAAGTGCAGGGCTAGTGTAAAGGGTAAATAGGTTTCCTATGGAAACGCGTGTACCTTGCGTTAACTCTATCCGTGCTGCGTTGCGGCACCGTACTACACCAAAGCGGCAGCGCAGCTAGTGTGAACGAGCCCGTAAGAAGGTGAATTGAGGGTGGCACACTGATTCTAATGAACTGCATTAAGGGTGATATTTGGAGTATGTACGCATTAATTTACCATTATGCAAATGTGCAAAACATAAACCAGTTACTGCACTTTATGGTTCTACTTGTTATTCTGACACATAAAAAATGAGTAAGTTGTTACATGTCAATTAAAAAGAAACAATTAAACAGTTTATGTGATGATGTGATTATGTGCCATAGTTTTTTGAAAAAAAAAAAACAAATCAGTACACAGGAAAGACACTCATTGACCGAAATTTGCTTTTAGAAGCACATTTTTTACACATAACATTTACAATGATATCAACTTATCAAGCCATTTTTGAAACTTCTTTTTCTGCGGAAATGTTAGATCAGGATGAGAAATGATCTGTGGGCCTGGATGAAATGGAAACCTCTTCTCCTACCACCATTATTCCACATAGTTAAAGATAACAACATCACTAAAAAGCTTCAATATCTAAAGATGTCCATCCACATCCTGACCTGCGCACGATAGATGACCCATTTGAGCGCCTTGTGGTGACGTCGTGCATTGTGCCATCTATGGCTGGCTTTATACATTTAAAATATATCAAAAGGCAAACCTATTTCTAGATGGAGGTTGAAACCACTCTCCTTTTTCAATTCCAACCATGAAGGAGTATGACAACTCAAAATTCATCAGGACAATTATTCAGAATACAGAATAGTTTTAGAGCCCTTAGTACTCTATTCGAAACTTAGATAAATATTTTTTACATTAAATGCACCATACAAAAGAAGTTGTATCCATGTTGGTATACAGTATATGTAAAAATAGGTATGTTACTAAGCTTACAGTATTTACCTCTGCTGACTCAGGAGTTTTCTTGTCTGTAGGCTTGGTGGCCCCGGCTGTTTTCTTATCGCCATGCTGAAATGAGATACAATGACACTGTTATCTTACATTCTTGTGTCACACCTGGAAATAAAACAGTTTTACTGCGCTACCTGAAGTGGATTTTTTTCCTTTAGGCTTTATAATTGTATATGGCATCTCGCAAAATGAGTACACTCCACATATTGTGGTAAAAAGATTATAATATTTTTTTCATTGAACACTTTTACACAATAAAAAGTCAGTGTACAGCTTGTATAACGGTGGAAGTGTGATGTCCCCTCAAAATATCACACAACCTAAACCTCTAGCACCAAAAGTGAATACATCCCAAATTAGTGCCAAATCAGCCATCTTCCCTCCATGATGTCCTGTGACTTGTTAGTGTTAGGTGTGAATAGGGAGAATTTGTGTTGGTGTTATTGCTCTCATGCTCTCTCATTCTGTCACTGGAAGTTAATTGTTGCTCTACATAAAAATGACCTAGGCCAGGGGTCTTCAACCCGTGGCTCTTCAGCCTCCTGGTTGTGGCTCTGGCTCCCTCTAAGCCTACTCCCTCGCCCCTACACTCTGGAAGGAAGAGAGATCACTGGTGGCAGAGACCGCTCCTTGCTCTTCTATGTCCAAGATAGGGAGAAGGAGCCCTAATCCTGCAGCAACTCAAATGGAAGAAAATGAACAGGGGCTGTGTGTGTCAGGGAGAAGCTCCAGATTTTTTTAGTGATAAAATTGTTCTTAATTGTTCTAATAATAATAAAGAATGCTGACCCCTGGCCTAGGCTATAAGAAGATTGTCAACACCTTAAACTAAGCTGCACTGCAGCATGGTGGCCAACACCATACAGCAGGAAGTTGAGAGCATTTGCTCATACTCATCTTCTGAGGTTGTCTTCAAACAGACAAATAACTGCCGCCAACATTGCTGCAGAGGTTGAAGGGGTGGAAGGGTCAGCGTGTTGGTGTGAGGACAATACACCGCACACTTCACATGTTATCCCAAAAGATGATGCACAAGAAAGCCTAAGATGAACAGTTTCCTGGAAAGTGGATTGGTCGTCCTGGGCCAGTTGAATGGCCCCCAAGGTCTCCTGATCTGACCCCCTTAGACTTTTATCTTTGGGGTCATCTGAAGGCAATTGTCTATGCTGTGAAAATACGAGATGTGCAACACCTGAAACTATGGATACTGGAAGCCTGTGCTAGCATTTCTCCTGCGGTGTTGCTATCAGTGTGTGAAGAGTGGGAGAAGAGGGTTGCATTGACAATCCAACACAATGGGCAGCACATTGAACACATTTTAAAAGTGGACAGAAACTTGTGAATAACTCATGAAAGAATAAAGTTATGTTAAAACCAAGCACACCATTGTTTTTCTTGTGAAATTCCCAATAAGTTTGATCACATGACCTTCTTCCTATTGAAAAAGTTGGATTCAAAATGGCCGACTTCAAAATGGCCTACATGGTCACAACCCATTTTGAAAAGTTTCCCCCCTATACTGAAGCAGAGCATGATCCCCTCCCTTAGGAAATTGGATCACAGGGCAGTTTTCCGACATGGCTCCGTAATGCCATTGTGGGAGATTGGTAGAGAATTTCTGAAGCTCTAGTGTCACCCAAAATATTGACATTGGGCACTATTTAGATATTTTTCATTAGGGATGTACCTACTTTTGTTGCCAGAATCTTAGATATTAATGGCTGTGTGTTCTTTTAAGGGGGCAGAAACTTACACTGCAAACTTTACACCAGCACATTGACAAGATGTACAGGTTGTACACTGACTATTTTCATCGTATCAAAGTGTCATATATTTACTATTGTCCCACAAAAAGATACTATTTACCACAATATCAGGGCTGTGCTCACTTGTGTGAGATACTGCACATACTATTCCAGAAACAAACGCATGTTCAGCAATACTAACTATGAAAGGAATTCTCATGAAATACATCTAAGGAAAGGAAATTGTAGGCAAAAGGAAAAGCCACAGTTCTAGAACATTTTCCACTGGGAGCCATCAGACACCAGTCATCCTCTAATTACAGCACAACATTGCAATTATTTAAAGAATATTTGCAAGGAAAGCCTACAGTAACAAGTCACAAAATGATACTATTGTATAATATAAGCTGTATTCACATGTGTATTTGTCTGTATTGTGTAAGAGTTAAAGCAGACCTGGACCCACATAAGTAACTTCTGTCCATGTCTATCAAAGGGCAAAGTTACAACTAATTGTGAGTGGCCTTCAGGTAGGAAAAGTTTCCCTTTACTTTTTTTGCTTAAAAATGATCTCAAGCCTCCGTCCTCGGAGTCACCTATCGATGGGGCAGTGACAGGAAGATTTCTAGTGGGGTTTTTGTGCTGCAATTTTATGTCCGATCTCTGAGCACCGACTACATAAGATGGCACCTTTCATACATGAAAGGGCCTAGTAAGTATAGAAATCTCATTATTAAATAAATATTCAAGTTGAAGTTAGCCCACTTTAAGGTCCACTTTTAAAGTTCTGAAGCCGAAAGTTTAGTCCAAAAAACACAGTTTGAAAATGCTTAAGACTGGTGTAGGCAGGTTGGGGGTGGGCCCACACACTTACTGACCCTCCCTTTTTCTGGCCTCCATGGCACCATTATTCATAAATTATTTTAAAAATTTAAAAAAATGGACAGCTTCAGGGGTCAAGCAAGATCTTTGAACTAACCAATAACCTAACCTTAATTCAAAGTACAATCAACATGCGTATTACCCTCTCAAGGGGCATTTGCACATGTAGGGCAGCCCATTCATCTGGGCATCAGAAGCCTATCGGCACAGCCGCCCGGGGACAGAGAAGGAGAAGACTAAACAGCACCTCCAAACCCTCCCGGGAGTGCTCTCTCCCCCGGGAGTATAACACAACACTATATACAGAAATAAAGGGCATTTCTTAATAATAATAATAGTAATAATTCACATTGGGTTCAAAGCCTTTATCTTGACAGTGATGTATCATAAATCCTAGCAATCAAAGAACTAAAGAGGGATTCAGAGGGTCTGCCAAATATGATCCTGGAGGCACTGAGCTCTGGGCACTTCCAACATTCTGAGATGTCAGAATATGGAGGATCCGATTGGGAGGCAACATCTCAAGTCTTTAGTAAGACATAACTTTATTAACACATTCCCCATCTGTTATGAGGGGGTAATAAAAATAAAAGTGTATATTTACTTATTTTTTGTTTTGGATAGAGTGGTAAGATGTAAATTCCTGACGGCTTTTACTGCAGTTGGTGGCTCAGGTTAAGTAATTCATTCACTTCCTGTTTGGTAAAAGACACATTGTTGCCCCAGCATTGGGAATGGAGGAAACTCTTTACGCCTTAAGTTACCAATGGATTCCTGTCCAGTAAAAAGTTGTCTCCCTGGGACTCCCCCTGTACATGTGCACTTTCCAGGCTGCTGACAGTTGGCAGAACCATGGAAAGCAACCCCCCAGTGCTTGTGGGGTGTTTCAAAATGCCCCCAATCTGTTAATATCAGACAAACACCCAGAAAGAGGCCGGTGGACGCCTCATGACGCTTCTTCCCAGCTTTATCGCTTTTTGGGCAACTGGGAGCTGGAAATGCAAGGAAACACTTACAAATATTCAATAACATGACCGTTCACATAGGCAATTTCTGGGCTGCTGACAGTCAGAAGGAGCCCGGAAAGCCTGCACATGCACCCATCCTTCTCCACATTTGTGTAGCATTTAAAAATTGTAGAGAACTTTTCTTGTAGTTCTACAGAAAACTTTAAAATCTATACAGTTTAGCGTTTCAGGCTACTTCTCTGAATTTAAATGAAGTGAATTGGTTAATTAATCTATTGACACTGGAGAAATCCACTATTAATGAACATGAACATAAGAAAAAGCTAAAGTCTCCAACTGAAATATCTACTCACAACCACATCTGATCATATACACATTTATCCTACAACATTCTTACTATTCTCCAGTCACTTTAATGGACTGCACAATTTAAAAACTGTTGACAAAAACAAATGCATGATGTTAGCAAATCCTTCACCTAATGAATAAGTGTATTGTTTAGAATGATTGTGACTGAAATTCCAACCCATACTAGTAATACCTGTGCTAATACCAACCAGAATGTCTGACTATTATTCATAATGAGCGTAAGCAAGCCCTTTAATTGTTGTAAAACACTTCCTGTGTATTGTCATTGTCCAGCATAACACATTTCCATTGCCAGAATAGATCACTAATTAAATATTCAAAATATTTCGCATTTGTAAAGAATGATGAAATCTAAAAATACTGGATAAGTCAATGATTAACATGTTCTCATCAGCCAATCATTTTTTATTGGCGTTATTATGGCACAACTCTCAGGGCAACACCTATTGTATTAATCGGAATTCCTTGGCCTTTGTTATTGATTTAATCTTTCCAACATACATCCAGATATGCATTAAATATATAGAGATGTAATGTTCATAGTAATGTTAAGCATATCTAGAGTTTTGTAAAGTTATACACTTTATTACATCTTTAATGTTCATCTGGGTATATGATAATTCAGAGTAAAGTAATTGGGGCAAGGGTTGAAGTATGTACTGGCGTTATTACAACCTGGCTCCTATATACCATTGGATTAACAAATGGGAGAGTACAGGTTCAAGCAGAGTGTGCAGTTTAAACATGCTGTATACCGTTAAGGTCCCCACACATGTATTGAGTGGGGACCGACAGATGAGCTGTGGAGAGCAGCGTGATGATGTCATCACGCTGGTCTCCATTGTTCACAGTACTGGCGGGCACCCTTTGTGTGCCGACAGTTAGTTTGGACGGGGACGCCGGTCCCCATTGGAACTAATTGCATCGGGCAGAGATTTATGGACATGTCGGTTCTCTGGCCGACCATGCTTTGGGGTGACAGGAATCTGTGGGCACCTGTGATCGGCGGCCGATTTTGTTGCTGACCGAAGGTCGCGAGCACGCACATCAGTCAGTTGCAAAATTGGATGCTGCTTGTAACATGTGTGGGGTCCCTTAAGCAGGGTACAGACATGGAGATATGAGTCAAATCGATGGCCGTTTCGAGTGCCCTGCACACTCAAGGCCATCTATCTGATCCATATAATCTGCCCCATCGCTGTTTTCCGCTTTAGGGTCCCCATACACCTTAAGATGTCTCTGTCACATTTCCTTTAGATCTCCTTTTGTTTTACCAAAATCATGTAATATGAGGGACTTTCTAAACAATCAAGTCTACCTGTGTCCAATCGCAGAGGACCCGGCACTACATAGTTGTTGGTACATCTAAAGGATATCTGACAAAGAGATCTAAAGCAGGGAACACACATATAGATATGGTCCAAATCATCTATCTGGCCCATATCTAATGTGGCCATCCCTGTTTTCGAACAGGATTGCAGGTCTCCATGCAAAGCATTGTTGGAGCTGTAGACACAGCAGTTATGCTTAGGCTCCACTGCGTTTTGCCACTAAGAAAATGCGCTCTGTCCCGACCCGCTGAACAAACAATGTAAAACCCCCTGGAAAGCATCTCTGGTCACCGACAGAGAGCTCTCCAGGTGGAGTATGCTGGTCAGCCACAGACCTCCTCCAGACGATCTTCTCTCTGCCCGGGCGGTCACGCGATTGATAGGAGGGTGCGTTGGGGGAGGCATTTGCCCAGATACCGCCCATATTGTTCATGCCTAAAGCTGTCACTGGTTGTTGGTATATCTAAAAGGGATTGCACAGTGAGATTTATATCTGTGCAGGAAGAATCACAGGAGCTTTGTGCAAAATAAAGCAGCAAGTTTACCAGCCGGTTGGATTGCTTCCTCGCTCAGCCGAGGCCTGTAGCACAAAGCTACCAGCCATCAACCCAGAGTAGGAGGAGATTCAGCAAAAAGACCCACCTGCTCAGTGCTTTGCGTTGGAGGTAAAGGGGTGTCATAGAATACCAAATTGCGGCATTCTGAAGTTTGTTTGGCTTTTTTTTCTAAAGACTAAATAATGAGGACAGCAGTCAGCGGCAACTAAAGCTTAGCTGAAATTGGGTCAGGCAAATGCAGAAAAATAATCCTAAATGATACAAAAACTCCATGTAGGTGACTATGAAAGTACAGACACCAACAATTGCAGCTGTGGAACTAGTAATTTCAGAAGGAGAAATCAGCAATAGCTGGGACACTACTGACAAGGTGATAATTAAATAATGAATCATCCCATTTAGAACTAAAAATAAAATACTTTAATAAAGATAATTAGAAGATCGTTGACTGCAGCCATTTAATAATGAGATAAATTATCACATATTAGATTTAGAGATATCTGTTTTTGGAGAAACTGCTGAATTGCAAACAGTAATTGATAAACAAATTGCAGATACATATTTACATGTAGAAATTCAGCTTACATAATACTGCTTTATAGTGCCATTCTTTAGAGGTTTTTGTTTTGCATACATGCCTAAAGGACTTGCTTCAAGTGAAAATCAGAAAAAGGACCACTTTCTGAAGAACCACATCTGTAATGTTAGTGTGACATTTGCAGCACAGTCTTTGGCTTGCCCACCCCACCTGTGAATAATACACTCCTAACTTTACACAGGCCCTGCCTGATTCCATGTGTTGTGTCTGTCCGTGCTTGCTGCTTCAACATGTAGATTATCTCTACTATCAGGATGGGGCATTAAGGTGAGCAGTGTTTGGCAAACCTCTCACTGATTCTTCATATACCATAACTAGGAGAATGGTCAGGACATCTGGGGTTTGGTGAAATGTCACTGGACAGCTGGGAGAACTGCCAGTCCCAGCATGCAAACATTTATCAGGTTATTTAGCAGAGAATCGCTAATGATTTACAATGATTTACAAATAGAATGGCAAGTTTACGTAAAGGAAGAGGATGTCACATGGTATAGATCTTTGCATTTAGGGCTCCCGTTAACTGAAAAAAATTGCAATGAGCTACGCTATGAAAGAGTATGAAAAAGCCTTTAGCACTGACCCTTTTGTAGCCCGTATAGTGTGAAAGAGCCCTGAATGTTTTTGGTTTTAACAATGTCAAGCTAAATGGTCCGCCTCCACACATTTTCACATCAAAATACCTGGCCCTCTTTACAAAAAGTTTGAACACCTCTGGCTTACTTTCATATCATAAAATGCAGAAAAACAAACATCTTTGCAAGCATTACCTATTTTGAGCATGTTTTTTTAATGCAGTCTTATGTATTTATAGTTTGTCAGAGGATTGAACTTTCTATATAATTTTTACCTGTTTATATAATATGCTCTCATCTCTTATATGGTAATATATTTATTTTATTTACTTAGATCATTAAAATAGGTGGTTCCAGTCAACTAATATGCTTCTATCGCTGTCATGTACACTTAAGGACCAGTTTGGATGATAGTCTTTAAACCAGGGATGGCCACATTTTTTGGCTTGTGAGCTACTTTTAAAATGACTATGATGATCAACTGTCAATAAAATGGTAAACATTCATTTGTATGTATACCAAGTATACTCTAAATTTTTATCATTTAAAATATATATTGAGTTTAAATTGTTTTTTTTTTTTTTAAAGTTGGTGCTCCACAATGCATGTTTGTTGCCTTTACGATCTACTGATACATCTACCTGTTGGACACCCTGTGCTAAACCATCTACCAATGGTGGTTTTAGGCATCACCAATGGGTAGTTGCCCAGGGCAGCATAGTGGCAGCATCAGAACAAAGAAATAGTTTCCCGCCCATGCTGCTATCCCCAACATTATACCGCAGGGAAGAGGAGCTCAGTTCAAACAGTTTGACAGTTTGAAATAAATATGAGAAATACCAATGGTGAGGCAATCATAGAAGCAGACAGAGGTCAACTGAAGTCAACTGTCTGACTTGATGATTAACTAAGGTGTGAAATACTCAAAAATGTGTCTCAGAAATGAAGTGATCATTTAAAGTGGACCTAAAGAGAGCTTCCATCACTGAATCCCTTGTAAAACACGCTAATGTAAAATTGATGTTTTGGCTTCATAATTTTCAGTCCCACATCTGAACCAGGAATGCAGATAACAGAGATAACCAAAAAAAATCATGCCCAATCTGTGTGCAATGTCTAGGCAACAGGAAGTAAATGTCAACTTTCCTGTGACATTCTAGCCAATGAGACATTATTTAGATTCTTGCATAAATAATGACCTACACTTGCACACACACAAAAGAAAGCTGCACTTTGCCCAATCATAACAAAAGCTACAAACAAAACAGGTCTAAATCTCAAACTATCCTACCATACAAGTGTTTTATAGGCCCAACCCCAATAAAGAAATTGAAAAAGAAGTGCTGCCCTCCCAAAAAAGAAATAATCTAAAAGATAGCCACCTCTCAGAATAAACTCTAATGAAAATGAGCAGCATTGTTGCCGATTTCTCGTTTGAGTGACCAATTCATTTTTTTCTAATCAGAAATCAATAGACTGGAAGTACCAACCCATGTACACATGAACAATATTCTTTTTTTTTTTTCAAACAATGATAGCAGTGATTGAAGCATTGAGACATTCATAGTTCTCATCAGATACAATCCATTCATTCATACATATGACTTAAGGTGGACATACACAGTTAGATTTTTCTGTTCAATTGACTAAAGGGAGTGTCTGAAAGTCAGGAAGAAGTGCCATGAGGCATCCCCTGGTCACTTTTCAGGCATCTGTTTGATATGGATAAAGTGGGGGTGTTTCTAAATGCCCACCGAGTACCGGCACACTATGTGCAGACACCCAAACACAGGGGGTGGGTGCTTTGTAAATGCACCCTAAAAAATTCAATCAAGTCAATAATTTGAAAATCGATTCCTTTTTACCTATACCGATTGACCAAAAATTAAAGGAAATGGAACCTAAAAGCAGTTTTTTTTCTGTGTTGGTTTTTGTATGGAATTGTAACGGTACTATGAAGCATGCACACAGGCCATTGATAAGGAATCGATTGGTTTGAATCAATCACAATGTGTGGTGGTACAATCGATTGATGTAAAGGCTTGTGTCCTCAACGTGTTATTCCCCGCTGTGGACGCCTGCGAGCAGCATGGAATGTGCCCCACAATTGTGGTGGCGGGGGCCTTGATTCCCTGCGCTGGACATCAGCAGTGGACATAAGCCCTTAGACTGATAGTCGATATTTCCATTGCACAAGCCAATCAAATCTAAGAGCAATCGAGAAAAAGTTGATTCATGTATGGCTAGCTTTATGGAAATCAGTAGAGGTCAAATGACAGCCTCCATAACTTTGGACTAGTTCCCTTAAAATCACATCTTTTGATGAGAGCTTTCATAAACAAAATTAAGAGAAACTTTTATCCGATACATAAGATGTATCCATGGAAAATAGTAGAAACTATTTATGCAGTAGGGAAAACAACATCAAAACACAATCATATGTGATGTAAATAATATGACTCCCATACTTGTGTATACTCCACAATAACACATTATTGTAATACACAATCCTAATAATGATGCTTCAAATGTACAAATAAAAACCTTCGATCTGCAAGTGTTTTGTTACAAAAAAGTCTTATTTTTAAACTTAAATGCAAGTGTTCTCTTTTCAGTAAATAATTCAATAGCATTAAAAGAAGAGTTTAGCATATAATGGATGGAGCATCACTTCACTAAAAACTTACTGTGCTATATACTATAAATATAAAACATACACTGATTCCAGCTTACAGTTTGAAAGTTAATGAACTTTCCTGCATTCCTTCTAACATCCAGTAAATGGCTGCCAATTGTTTGTGCCAAGCACTAGAATAAGATGTTGACATTTGGATTTAAACTACAATTCATGTATGAAGCACCCAGAATAATTCATAGTTGTAGTTGCCTAGCTATAAAGAAAACTTTAACCTTTGATAGGAAGGCACTCCCCAGAGATCAACTCAGATATGTGAAGAATTCACAGTTAAAGTACTCCCTACAACAATGAAAGCAAGCTCCTTATATTTGTATCTAACAGATCAGCAGAAAAGCCCACACTGATTCCAGGAAAGGCATTGCAGATGATCAATAGGTTGTATTTACCGTAGCATACCACCAACTTGCGAAAGCCATGGTTAATGTGAGTCGTTGAACAGATCATGCAGTAAGTGAAGGCAGGGTGCCTGCTCTGCCAGTGATCTGCATACACCTCTGGCAAAAGGGAGTGATTTGGAGGAACCCCACCCCTCATGCTCCATGACACACACACACAGGGTAGTGTTTTGGGGTTCATGGTCACACAGCAGTTAGGGAATGCAGACTCTACCACGCCCTGAGAGATCTTCCTCACCCTCCCTCTATGTGTCAGAGTGATCCCCAGCTAGGGATGGGTCGACCTAAATGACAGCCCAGCTAAACTGGGGCATACTGTTACATAAATATGAGAGGACATCTTCTATATAAACAGAGAGGACTGTACAGCAGGTTAGTGTGATGTTCAGAGACACAACAGCCCCCAGGGCAGGAACACAGGATCCCTTCCCTCCTAGACAGAGAGTAGCAGCACCTCAGCTGAATCTCTGCTAGACTGCTCTCTGAGTCACTGCCCAACTATGTACTCTGCCCCATGCCACCCTCTGTGGCTGCAGTATGCCTTCTTCACTCCTAACATACACTGTCCTGTAAGAAAGGTAATTATTATATACACGAATACACAGCAATTACAGCCATAAAGGGTTAGGTCAGGCTAACGCCCTACCACACTACCTGCCATGCAGTTACATTGCCCCACACTCCAATGCACTCACCTCCTTTGTGCCCTTGGCACCTCCTGAGGACTTCTTCCCTTTGTGTGGCATGGCTACACAGCTGTCAGATCCTCGGCTCTTCTTTTAGTTTGTTGAGCTATAGGACGAAAAACAAAACAAAAAAAAAAGTCAAATGTGACTTCCTACTGCATGAAACAGCTTTTCCGAGCTAGCTAAGCTGAGAGTCAGCCCCTCCTCTGCCTGCTGCTGCTGTACTAGTGCCAAGGGCTGCCTTGTCCTGGCTCGCTGCTCTCTCTCTGCTCTCTCTCTGCTCTCACTCTCTCATACTACTTTATTGTTATGTTTTACCAGGAGCAGAATTTATTCTTCTAGTCAGAACTTATATCTTGCCTACAGGACCAGGGTGGGGCACTTTCCTGGGCTAAACTCTGTTTGCTAACTGGAGAGAGAGAGAGAGAGAAAAGAGATCAACAGGTCTGACAGATTGTACCACATTCTTCAGGGCCTGCACTATGGAACACTCCTTGTATCTGTCACTCCTCGGTTATCAGGCTGGGGTCATTGTTGTTGCTGCACTAGACAGTGTTATTAAGCAGGCCTCCTAGAAGAAGGTCAGGGGTCACTTATACCTAGTGTGGTCCTCTGCTAAGGCCAGGCGTGGGTGAAGGAGGCACAGAGCACTGAATGGTATGTAAAGGATGTCCATCATACACAGCATGCTGTATGTATGTAAAGGGGGCTCTGACCACTGAATTGTATGGAAAGGATGTCCATCATACACAGCATACAGTATGTATGTAAAGGGGGCACTGACCACTGAATTGCATGGAAAGGATGCCCATCATACACAGCATACAGTATGTATGTAAAGGGGGCACTGACCACTGAATTGTATGTAAAGGATGTCCATCATACACAGCATACAGTATGTATGTAAAGGGGGCACTGACCACTGAA
>CM070032.1:41430646-41442724 GCA_036250615.1 Ptychadena robeensis | reverse complement strand
AATAATAAAATTATTCCTCAAAAATACCACTTGCCTCATAATTCTGCACTCCCTGTACATCAAATGTGTTCGCAGTTCAGGTCCTGCATCAGCCGTTCATCTTAAATTCGCCCAGAAATAAGCCCAGAAATCAATCAAAAAAATTGTGGACATGTCTGTAACTTTAAGATCAATATAATAACTTTGGATGGGGACCAGCTTCCCCCATCCAAGGTAAATGCCAGCACACACAGTGTTCCTGGCCGATTCTCGGCATGGCCAGCCATGCCTGACCACCTCATCACGAATGGTTGATCGGCCAAAAAGAAGAAACAAGACATATGGTCGGCTTTAGAAAAAACCACAGAGAAAATTTACCACCTTTATGGAGCACTTAGCATAGCTGACTATCAACTTTCTAAGATACTTGCCTCTAAACCAGGCACACCCAACACTGAATAACTAAAGGCAACTACCAGGATTAGCATTTAGCATCACAAGGAGTCCATGCACAGACATCCAATTAAAAAGATGAACTTAGTTGCACAGAGAACTTGCCATTGATCACCAGCATTAAAGGGCACATAACACTGACCACCAATACATGAAGGGCCCACACCAGTTATAGGCAAACCTATTCAATCAAAGAGCCAAATGGCAACAGTGCAATGCCTAAAATACCACAAATGTTGAAAGCCGGAGATGTGTTGCTGTGGCCTGAGGGTGGGGGGTGAAAAAACTACTAAAGCAATAATTTTTTTTTAATATTCCTCCAACCCTTCTCTATATCTCCAGCATGATACCATGTTCAGAGGCTTTGTGATTAACTTGCAAAGTGAGATGTGGAAAAATGAAATTCCATCTCAAGAAAAAAAAGAGAAACATGGCGCATGTTTACATTTTACAAGCTGTGTCCAGTAAATGTTATCACTGGATTCTGAACTACTGTCCAGGCCTTGTGTCCGTGTCCAGCACAGGGAATCAAGGGACGCTCGCAGTTTGCCCTATGATAAGCCATCCCCATCAAATAAGCCACCCTCCAATTTTTGCTCAAAATGATAAAATAAACCCCCCCCCTGCAAATAAGACACCCACGATACCTGCCACTGCCGGAATCTCCCATTCGGGCAGTACAATGGGTAACTGTCTGCCTTTCTGTGACTCCGTCAGGGCTGGCTGCAGTGCAGAGCGGAGCAGGAAGTGACTACAAATCCCCGCGCCTTCACGCCAGGAAGGTCAAGCAGGCTGCTGAACCCGGCCATACCGGTAGAACCCAAAAAAGTGAGTCAGTGAAGAGGAAGGAAACAATGAGTGGCACAAGGTGATCAAAGGGGACAATGTTTGGCACAGAGGGATCAGAGGGGACAATGATTAGCACAGAGTGATAAGAAGGGGACAATAATTGGCACAGAGTGATCAGAAGGGGATATTGAATTGAACAGAGTGATCAGAAGGGATCAATGATAGGCACATAGTGATCAAAGGGGACAATGTGTGAAACAAAGACATCCCCCTGAAAAAAAGACCTAGGGCTTATTTTGGCGTTTCAAAAAATATAATACAGTGCCTTATCATAGGGGAAACAAGGTTTATATATGTATACAGACTGTTTTATCATGGGAATATTGTTGTTTGATGTCTGATTAGTTGTTGAGCATACTATGAATGACCCTACAATGATTACTAGTCACCTCGACATGATCAAGTATCACACAACATGGTTGGTATGTGCACTTGTACTATGAACACAGCTGTCACTATATATTATGTACTAAATATGTTTGCACATTTGGCTTGGAAGCTGAAGGTTTCTAAATCATCCATATTTACTCATTGCAAAATAAGGACAGAGAGACTCAACATCACAGACTCTACATCCTAATCAAGGCCTAACGCTATCCTGCCACGCTGCTGATCGCCTATGTGGGAACATAGTCTAATAGTGAATGGAGCGATAACACCATGGGCATGTCAGTTTAGCTTGTTTATGTTTTATTACAGTACCAAGTGTATTATATCTAATAAGTGGAGAAAAAATATATATTTACCACATTTTTCGGAGTATAAAAACGAATATGTCCAAATATGTAAAAAAAATTTTTTTTAAGTCCTAACCATCTTATGAGCAATATCTCTGCATCCCAGGACACAGAATGCAATAAATACATTTTGGGACAAAGACTCATATCTCCTCCCATATGTAAATAGCTGCTCATTGATAAGTTGTTGAGTGTGGTGTCTGTTAGTGTTAGTGTATGTCGGTTAGTGTGTTTAGAAAATGGATACTGCTAGTGTATAGACACATGCTAAAGTTTCAACCCTGACACGCTACTGCAGCCAAGACCTCCCTCCTGGCACTGGTCTTTTGGCTGGAGGAATATGGAGTGAATACTGCATGACCCAGTCCTTAATACTTTGCTGGAACATTCTGTATATTCACTTGATATCTAAATAGCTGTCTATGTTTTTTCCCTAACTTTCTCTTTACAACTTTGGGTGCATCTTATGGTCCAGTGCGTCTTATAGTTTGAAAAATATGGAAATTGATACAGTAGTTGCATGTTTTTTATTTTGTAACATTCTTTGCAATATATTTCCTGCCTACAAGTAGCAGGATTAACCCTTACCTCAAACACAGATACCTTCCTTTGCAGAAGTAGATTTACCATTGCTTTTATTTATATGGAACTACTAAACAAAATGAGCAAGCCAATGTAAATGACTTTAGTTTGTTTTTCTTTGCAGAGATTTGATATAGTAAATTAGGATTAGAATCAGCCTGGATCCCTATGGAGATTTGCATCCTTGCAGTAGATGAAATACAACAAGAAAATACAAGGAGAAACTTCTCCTAAAATTACTGAAAATTTTAGTCAAAGTAACAGGTTGTAAAAGTGAGAGAACTTAACAACTTAAAGGGTCCTGAGAAAGTACTATAAACTTGAAAAAGGACTTTAGCTATCCCATTTTGTAAAAAAACTAAGCAACTTCTGTTGTCACCAAGGTCAGGGCTATGGGTGGGCCACAGGGGGCCAGGCCAGTCCTGTCACTCTGGCATGCCCCCTCTATTGGGGTCTCCCACGTACAACTGATTAAGAGTGAAATAGAGTGCCCCAGTGCCTGCCGATGTCTGTCCACTCTTGGCACTCAAGCACCGACCCAGGGTGTCACCTAACACGCTTCAAATAGATGGGTCCAGAAATATGGGTTTGATCATTACCAAGATGATTCAATTGGGTTATTTAAAATATTTAAATTAAAACATAAAATCAAAACAAGTGTAGACACTATAATAGAGAGAAGATAATATTATATCCTCTCTATACACATTATGGCCCACTTTATTGAGTTTTATCTGGTATTGTATGAACACAAACATTGGTTTTCTCAAAGTTTGCTGCTGAAGGTTTTAGATTTGGATTTTGCATACACTCCAGAATGTTATCAAAAGTGATCAGATGAACTGCAATGTTTTTTTTCACCAAGGAAATTAACTTAATCCTCAAAAAAAAATTTCAACTACATTTCAGCACTTTCACAAAAGGTCCTGCTGAGATCCCAAGAAAATCCAGCCAGCCCTCTCTTAAAGATGATTCAGTTGAGGGATTGTGGTACCACCAGAGCAGAGCTTGGTCAGGAATGGCAGCAAGCAGGGATTGACATGCACAATGAGGCAATGACTTTTGGAAGATGGCCTGGTGGCAGGAAGGGCAGCAAAGAAGCCACCATTCTCAGGGACAGGCTGATATTCTGCAAAAAGTACAGTTATAGACTGCTGAGTACTGGGGTAACATAATGTTCTCTGATTAAGCCCCTTTCCAAAGTTTTTCATTTTTTGGTGGTGTGCTGTCAGAGAGATGTTCTCTGACATGTTCTCTGATTGGTCCCTGCCTGAGTCCATACAAGTGTGGGGCTACTTCTCATCCAAAGGAGTAGACTTACTCACAAGTCTACCTATGAACACATGAATAAAGAATGGTACCAAAACATCTTCCAATAGCAACTTCTTCCAACCATCCAAATCAAAAGACAATTTATCACATTTGTGTTATTCCTTTACAGAAATTACCTTTATATATATATATATATATATACCTTTAGAGAAATTACTGTTTAAAAAACATATCAATAAAAAAGCAGCGTCTGCATTCTTCTTTACAACAGGCAGGCACTCGCTGTAATAATGGAAAATGATTATTTTCCTTTGAATCAATTAATCTAGATTTAGTTGTATAAGCACTGTTTCTGAGAACTGCTTCCTATATGTGTTGTATGTTAGGTATTCCAGCCCTGAATGATTGCACTACCGTCTACATTTCATGGTTTTTCCTCAGAAACTGTTTAATGTTGCATTAAGGTGTATAAGTTTATAATGTAAATTTTGTTGGTCTGGAAACAGGTAATCAAAGCAGAGTACAGAGTATACCACTAAGGAGGTTGAATACACTTAATATGCTGTATACAGATTATCTAAACATTTACACCAAAGTACACCGGAATAGTGCATGGTAGAGTTTCTGATATGTTTTGGTGCCACCTCATGGACAATACATAGTAAACCATCCAGGTTTGGAAAAGATTTCCCTGTTCTGTTATGATCTTTTTATGATTCAAAAGGCTTATTTCTTAAAATAAAGCTGATTGCACCAGAGGCCATTGACTCCAGAAATCTTTGAAGTCATAGCTTGATAACATTTTTCTTTAAAGGATATTATGAAACAAGTTGCTTCCAAAACCAAAAATATAATACAAACATATGACTTTGTCTCTGTATTTATTCCCAAAAATAACCTCAAATTTATATTCTCTGGAATATTATGCAGAATGCAACAGTGGACACTTCAGTGTAATGTATCTTAATGCAGACACTGCATTAGGAGTAAAATTTGACCCACAGTGTGATTATATTTGGCCACTAAGATTTAACATTTTATTTCCCACGTGCTAAAAAATTATGTTTGTTGCAGGTTAAGTGTTAAAGCAAAAATTAAGTTTGTTTCCAAAAAGGTTCATCATTATATCTAATGAG
Organism: Ptychadena robeensis; assembly: GCA_036250615.1. NCBI lineage: Eukaryota > Metazoa > Chordata > Amphibia > Anura > Ptychadenidae > Ptychadena > Ptychadena robeensis. The sequence continues at coordinate 41,437,716 of CM070032.1, read as the reverse complement.
AAGGAAAAACTTCCTTAATTATAGATATTTTTAAAATAAATATCAAGGTTGGCCAATGACTAAGTTTTTAACTTTGTCCCACTTTGAATATAACACCTGTGATATAGATATTTACAATACCATGTCCAGTTCTGGAGGCATCATTTACAAAAAGATTTAACATAGAAAGAGTTCAGTGACGGCACCAAAAATGGTTAAAGGTCTCAAATATAAAACACATTAAGGGAGATAGCAGGAACTTAATCTGTACAGTCTAGAGGAAATGAGACAAAGAGAAAATGAATTAAAGGTATCAGTATGATTGAGGAGGGCAATATCTTCACGGCCTCAAACTCAAAAAAAAAAAATTCAAAATCAACTTTAGAAAATACTGTATTTCTCTGACTATAAGATGCTCCGGCTCATAATACCATAAAGTGGAGCATCTGATTTGGGACGAAAACTTACGGTTAAAAAACCCCCAACTCTGTCAATCATGTCACCATGTGTCCATCTGGCAGTGCTGGAGTTAAAGGAGGCAGGGAAGCTGTCAGCTCTACATAGACAGAGAACTGATCTTTGCCTATGTAGAGCTGAAACTTTGTATGTTAGTTCAAGCTGACATACAAAGCGCTGAGCTGACAAAGTACCCAGCCTGTCAGCATTGTCCCAGCTGAGCGGATAACTGTCCTGCTAAGCTTGCCAGGCTGGTGGATTCCTATCCCTATCTGCAGGTGGCTGGTGGCACAGATCTTCCTTCTGAGTGCATGACACCTCTGCATCCACAGTCAACCTAAGTGCTTGGCTGGGGAGGCAGAGGGGGCACATAGAGTGCACTTATATGGTGATTCCTCAACCACCGGAGCCTAAAAGACGATTCCGTTGCGGGTGGTTGCATAATTGCCATATAAGACACATGCACAACCCCCCCAATTTTGTGGGGGAGGGAGTTTTTATTACTTTGTTTCTATAAGCTTCGTTTGCTAGGATGATCCCTAGCAGCAGTCTCTCTAAATCTGCTCAGTGCAAAGGACTAGATGCACCACAGTGTCAGTAGCATTACATTGCAAGCAAGGACTCCCCTCAGCTAGGAGGAGCAATGGATTAGGAAAATAAACGTAAATGTCATCCTTTAATCTTTGCCGCACTACAATAAGCACAATGGCGGGGATTTCCCTGGTCTTCAACAATATTCATGATCACACAGCCACCCTTTGAAATCAGTTGGAATTTTATATAACATTTTCCACCACCACACTCTAGGTAAGCTAATAAAACAAGAGAATAACTTTTATTATTAGGGTCTCTCTTCCTGATGCAGATTGTAATTGAACTCTTTAAACATAAGCGGCACTGGACATCAAGGCTCATATTTTATATTCTATTAAAGTATAATATTTTTTAGGCTGTTACTACAGGTGTCATGTCAGACATTTGAGTTACAAATGGAAGCACATTCTGGAACTCATAGACCTCATAACATTAACTTTAAAGGAATGGACACTGCCACAGGACAGGTTTACCTGGTTCAAGCTCTGTCAAGTCAGTGGCCCTACTACTTTTGTTCCTTCAGGTTATTTGGTCACATAACCATTCCAGAAATGAAGTTTATCTACTAAGGCTTCATATTAGTATCGCAGAAGAAAATCTCTCTTTGCTGCAAACTTTTCTATTACAAATTAGTTTGAACTTGGTGTTAACCAAACAGGCACAAAGAAGAAAGAAACTTAAAAATTAAACATACTTCCAGCAAAATGGGACCTGTATGCTTATTAAATGAAACAAACTTGTGAGAAATGTGTACATGTATAAACAAATTAACTCCCTAATAAAGGCAAGATCTTTTTTACATTATGGACTCTGTGTGTGTGTATATGTATATATATATATATATATATATATATATATATGATATAGAAAATGAAGTTACCTATATATGCATTGGAATACTATTGATCATTGGTGCCTCAAAGTCCCAGGAGTTCTAGGCTCCAACCTGAGGTGGGGGATGGATGGGTGCTATTTCTCCTTCCCCTCCCTGTTTTTTGTTAAACTTCAAAATAATTCCATGATGTGCACAACCTCTATATGTGAAATAGTTAACATGGAGTGACATTATTTAATCATATTCCTACCAAAATTTTTTTTATTGTGGTCCTTGATATAGAGAAGGGTTCTATGTTAAGGTTTTGTTTGGCTGCTGAAGTCATAGACGTGTCAGCCGTGCTCTACTTTTGCTGGAAAGGTTAAGTTTGACCCTAATCCTGAGCAATTCCGTGACACAATGTAAGCCATTTTAATATACTGTATACATGCATCTATTGATTGCATTGACATATACAGTATTTTCCCCTTAAATAACAATTCTTGTCTGCCCTACTTTGTCACAATTAGCATTATCATTGATTTGTGCAATGCTGCATTCATTATACAAAGCCTATCTTGAAGCTACTACTTAATCTGGCATGGCACAACTTTCATCATACAATTCTAAACATTGCTAAGCATCAATTTTGTAAATTAACTAAGAAATATGTAGAATCTAATAGCAAATACTGTATATGCAATTAGAATATTGTCACTTCAAATGTTCATAGTGGTGTCTTCTATAGAGTGACGGGCTACCTTAATTGTTACATTATGTTTTCTTTCCATTAATCATTATATATTTATTATATTGCTGCACATTTCTGGGATACCTGGCAAACAGTAACAAGAGAATAAAAGTCACTCCCTGAAATACCCAAATGAACATTGAAAAATAATACTGTATAAACTAAACAACAATATCAAAATATACCTTTTCCATACTACTGTGATTATTGATCAGCTTTATAAATTACTTATAAATCCATACTGCACATAGCTACAATAGAAGCAGTCTGGTTTTTCATACCTTTTCTTCTCTGTAGGAGACGTGGAATGTACTTTCTTTACATGTTTGCTACTAATAGAGTCTTGCAATTGGTTATATGGTGAAATGGGTGAGACATGGGAGGAGACGCCTTAGGCAATGAAGGTTTCAGTAGTCATCCAAGAAATATTTCACAACAGTCAAAAGAGATTGTCATAATATGTAACAGTGTAGTTGGTGATATAAAGGATAATATGTGTCCTAAAATGAGATTAGGTTCTACAAGTAAAAAATCATATATTTGTATTGAAATCAAATAGACATTATTCCCTCCTAGGGATAAAAGAACACAACAAACCCAATATCACAAAATAACCACATTGAAAACACATGCAGTCCACGTTGGATGTATGGTATGAGTCATTTCATGTATATTAGACCAGAGTACAGTTTATATCAATTACTTGTCCTGGAAGTGTTCTGCTTTTTGCTTTGTCAAGAGGACCAAAGTCTACTCAATACAATGCTTGAGACACTCCAGCAGGAAACAGAGGAAGGACCAATAGAGATCCACCCCACTAAGAATTCAACCCCCTACTCCAAACACTACTTATAATCAGACCAACCTTTCACTGTCCACTAATTAAGCTTAAAGTTTGTTCACAGCCACCATTACGATAACTCCACCTTCATTAAGGCCATTTAAAGAAAACTCCATCCCAGTGGGCCATCCGTCCCATTTTGTCAAGTATGGCCTGATCCCCCGTGAAAGTATGTTTTGTTTTTAACAATGGTCTATGTCTTTACAAATGTAGATTGTTGGCCAATTTGGAAACACCAAAATGACTGTGGAAAGGAGTGACAAATAAAAATCGGTGGGAGAATAATCGGAAGGGTTATGGGGGGCTTTACACACACTTTTCAGCTTTTACAGGAAGTTAAATTGGTACTATATCGAAAGCCCCCCCATACACGTTCCGATTATTTTCCCGCCCGTTTTTTGTTCTGATCCTGTCACCCGATTTTCAACTTCCTAACATTTATGTGTCGGTCGGCTGGCAGAAAAAAATGCGGTTGTTCGCGAACAGATGGCGAGTCGGTTCGCCCCCTATCTTTTAACACATTGCAGAAAAAACTTGGACCCCGTGAGTCGCAGACAGCATCATAATCCAGCCAATGAGCACCCCCCCCACCGCACAGACCCTCACCCCCCCATAACATATCCAAGTACAGGACGCCATTAACACATTTGCTGTAAAAGAGGAGAGAGTTAGGAAAAGAGAGCTGTGCTGCTGCTGCTGCTGCGTGGGAACCATAGATCGGGCAGTGTTTGTGTAATCTACAGCTTCACTGGAAATACTTCCATCCATCCATCTCCCCAGTGTCCTCCACACTTGGACCATCACCACCAAGTGTCCTCCACCACTTGAACATCACCACCAGTGTCCTCCATACCTGACCATCACCACCAGTGTCTCCAACACTGGACCAATCACCACCAGTGTCCCCACACTGACCATCAACCACCGTGTACTCCAGACTGACCATCAACACCAGTGTCCTCCACCACTGACGCAGCACACCAGAGTCCTCCACACTGACCACACACCGTGTCTCCACGGCTGGCCCTTACCACAAGTGTCCTCACATTACTGACCCTCCCCAACGTGTTCCTCCACACTGACCATCACCACCCGTGTCTCTCCATCATTACTGACCATCACCATCAGTGTCCTTCACACTGACCATCACCACCATTGTCCGCCATACTGCCATCTCACCAGGTCCTTCCACACTGTCATATCCACCAGTGTCCGCCATATGACCATCTCACAGTGTCCTCCACACTGTCATCTCCACCAGTTGCCCTTCCATAAAATTAAAATTACCTTTTAAAGCTGTAGGCAACGTGGGAAGAGCAGATCTTCACAGGTGGTTTCGGTGGAATTTCTCCTGGCATGGATCCCCTCTGTATTCATTGTCCAGGTGTTAGACCCCTTGAACATAACTTTCCCAACACATGGTGGACAGCAAAGGGTCCCTTTGTTTTTTTAAAGTTCGGGGCTTGCACATTGAAGTCATGCATGGCGGTCGCGGGTTTGCGAATTTTGCGAATGTTCGGTCAAGCCTAAGCGAACATCAAATTCAGGGTTCGGCCCAGTTTATCAGCAGCCTGACAGATGAAGTGATCTCCATGGTGTCCACAAACATGACTGACACTTGGAGAAAAACAGGTTGAGTAATGTCGGCACTTTTTTTGCAGGATCGGTCATTCCTCAGCTTAAAAACAGCCAATTGAGTGTTTCACAATGCCAAACACATTGCACTATGTGTTATATATTTTATGATTTAATAAGAAGCAATATATGATGTTTTAGAACCGACTGCAAAATGAAGTCTGAAAAATAGAGATTTTAACTGCTCCCATTAGGTTTAATGACTTTTAAAACAACAGACTAAACATGCTAAGCCTCCATCTTAATTCTCTGGTTCTTCTAATAGTTTTAATTGGAAGCAAGTGTAAAGCTGGCCATACACCTTCAGATTTCTCTGTCAGATTTCCTTCAGATCAGATCAGATCTACCAACAACCATGTAGTATAGTGTCCTCCCTGATAGAATACATAGTGATTGGAAGGTGTAGAAAGATCCTCATATTACATGGTTTTGGTAAAACAAAATCTGATCTGAAGGAAATCTGACAGAGAAATCTGAAGGTGTATGGCCAGCTTTAGAATTCAAATTTTGCTTGATATATGTGGTAGTCAGAAGGTTAATATAATTGCATAATGATACTTGCAAATTTACAGCGTTTTTCATTTTATTTTTCCAGTGGTTCTGGATGAGCATTTTGCTGATGGGGCATAAAGGAATGATTTGCATGGCTCCACCCACTGTCCTGAAGTTTTAAAAAGGCTTTGCTGTTCTACACACTGCTCAAGTTGAGGGCTTTTCGATTCTTTTAATCCCTTCTCACCATAACCTTCATGGTTGCTACTCTATGTTTGGCTCCCAAGCCCTACTCCATAGAGTCATGGTTTCCATGCACTGCACTGATGGAGGGCACCAAACCTGAACCAGCTGTATGCAGTTTGGAATAAATGACTCTTTACAAAAAGGCTATATGTGCACTGTACACCAGCGGTGACCTTCATGGTTGTTCCTCTATTTTATTTTTCCATAATGCTGTAGACATATTGCTACAATAACTCATAAGCCTTTTTGTGCTTACTTTTGTAAGTGACTTGTTGTAAAAGCTACACTTTCACATCTTTTACAGTTTCAGTGCAGAATAGCACTAAACCAATTACTCAATTCATTCGTTGACTCCTATATCACCTATTTTTGGTGTTGTGTCAGTACTCAATCTGTTCTGGCAGTACTCCAGAACAGATTTTCCATTTTATTATATTAAGAAAAGATATATATATACATATATATATATATATAAATAAAGTATCTTTTGGCTTATGAGATGCTCCGCTGTATGGGCTGCACTCTATACACCGGAGCATCTCCGTTGTAAATAAGTTTGTTCATAATGTTCTTTAGGGAAGTATGCTCTGCAGCAGGCTGTTAGAAGTGCTCATAAGTTTTGTTTTTTTGAAACACCTATTCAAGATAGATCTTCACAGCTTATACCGCAATAGCTAGCACATACTTAGAACACGTGATAAGGGGGACACCCATTAAAGTCATCAACTGAAATGTAAAACAATTGCTGTTTTGATACAATAAACTTGAAGCTTATCACAGATCCATTGTGTCCGTGTGTGGGCTTCCCAGATCCGATCCTAGAGGGGCTGACAACCATCGGCAGTGATCTTCACATCCACAGGGCAAATCGGTTAACCCAACACTGACCATAAGACACACCCAGTTTTTAGAGCAGGAAAACCAAGAAAAAATATTTTAAGTGTTCAAATCAATTGGGGGAAAAATCCCATGCAGTACCAAATTTCAGCCACAACTGAAAATGGTGTCACTAGAGAGCACACTTCACAGCAGATCATCTTCTTCCTCGGACACGGGACAGGACATGGGAACCTGCACTTAAAAAAGTGTGTCTTAAAGTCTGAAAAATATGGTAACTGCAGTTCTGCCAGATGTTCAGTTCAGACGAACCCTGTTCGTTCGCTGATCAGGGTCCTCTCAACTACAGGGGAAGCCGGCATCGTGGAGACCTGATGCCTCCCTGGAAAGCTGCAGCGATTGTCTTCATCGCTGCAGCATTTCCG
>CM070032.1:41366530-41396583 GCA_036250615.1 Ptychadena robeensis | reverse complement strand
CTCACAGCCATCTATTTAGTGCATATCTAAAGTGGCCACTCCTGTCTTCTAGCGGAATCTCAATCCCACTTGAAGCCAGGGTTATTGGACATGACCATAAACCTTGGTTGATGTCCATTGCTTTGGATAGGGACCAAGGGCCTCCATGCAAAGATTCGGCTCAGCTCGATGACGCAGCAGTGCTGCACCCCGAGGGTTAACAATTTCATCTGATCTCTCTGCCCCTTGCCACATTGGAAAGTGCTTCAACAGAAAATGCAGAATACACCCCACAAGGAGAAATTGCCAGCTCCTGTCTTGTGCTTCAGTTTGGGGAAGTCAAACGGCGCCTTATGGGCATAATAATTAACATGAAATTAAAGGTGGCCATACACAGGTAAATTTTTAAATAGATTTGAGTACAATCGATGAAAAGCAACATGTTGGTAAATCATTACTTTGGATGTGGACCGAGGGTATCGAATTGTATTGATTGCACATGAATTCTCTGTTCTATTGACGAAGCTCGATTGATGTCATCACGCTGCGCTTCAGGGTTCATCAATTGCACGGGTATCGACCTGTGTATGGCCACCTTAAGCTATATCCTCAATTATACTAAAGCTAAGTTCCTATGCATATGGTCACATTGGTTAAGCTATGGGTTAGGTTAGTGTAGAGGGGTCTACACTAACAAGACCCTATCATGCAATAACAATTCCTTAAGCCCCCCCCACCCCACCCCCATACACCTTTGGATCACTTCATACAATTTAGATCTACCAACAACTATGTAGTATAGTGGCCTCCCTGATAGAATACATAGTGATTGCAAGGTTTAGAAAGGTCTTCATATTACATGGTTTTGGTAGAAGAAAAGTTGATTGTACAGAAATTGTATGGTAAGATTGTAAGGTGTATGAGGGGCCTTAAAATGTTGTTAGAATTTTAGAACAATATTATTTAGTGTAAATTTGCAAGGAATGGGTGGATTTTACTATCTACAGCACAGTCTTTCCAGAAAACTAAGAGACAAATATTAAATAGATGGCAAACAGCACTGCATTAAAATAGTTACAATTATGTTATGCACCATCTCTGGAAGATTTCATCACTAATATCATTAATAAAAAATAAAACTCTACTATGCAAAGGAGAAACCATTTATAAATAAAGTTCAGAAACAACATAGCCTTCTTAGGTGTATCCTCATCTAAGTTTGACAGAGGTGAATGGTAAACCTATGGTCTAATAAATCAAATAGTAAATATACTAGTGTCACACCTCGTTTCTTTTCTTTTTTGCATATATTATGGAATGCCGGCTAGCCCATGGTGGATTTTGAGACATCATTATATAAATGGTAAATATATTTTATTCCAAAACAACATATGGAATGTTTTCTTTTTGCTAATTTTATTAAATAGGGCTTTTCAAATTCAAAAGAGAATGTATCTCTATGAACATAGCCTTTATGCATGTAATGTTTATACTTGTGTGGTTGTGTCTTAAAACATTTACAGTTTCTCACAAAAGTTAGTACATCCCTCACATCATGGTAAATTGTTTTTAATATGTTTTCATGAGAAACAGGGTGATAACTCAGTCCTAGAATGCAGGGGCGGTCCTAGGGAGAACGGCTCCTTGGGAACCCCCTCTGATGGGAGTGCTCATAAAATTAGACTCTGTTACGAATCCCCCCCAGGATAGCATCTCCACTCAAGGAGAGAGTGTGCTCCTCTACTCCTTCTCTCTTCCCGCCCAGATTGCCAATGCCTAAAACTGCCACTGATAGGATGACCATTCTTAATCACCCTTATTATCAGGACATCAGGCCGCAAAACCCTATCCTTCTTACTAATGTTTGAAAAAAAAAGAGGATTGGGTTATATAGTCTTCAGAATAATAGTAATAATAGTCTTAAGAAGAATATTTTTATCCCTGTATATTTCCCGATGAAACATTTGCCTCTATGACATTGGTCAATTAATTTTTTTTTATTTGATAAGTGAAATATCCCTTGAGCTATTAAAATAGGACAAAGCAGTGTACACTTACAATACCTCAACATTTGCAAAGATTTTAGCTTGAACATGATTGATTGGTTGAAGTGAACCTTGTTTGCCTTTTTATTAAACTAAGCAAACTCTCACTTTTGTACTTGAACAGCCTTAACTACTTTATTAAACCAACATCAATATGTCAGATTTATAGACTTTCTATTAATTATTCTATCTATAATAAGTCAAAATGCATCAAATGTAAAACAATAAAATCATATTCCTATAAAGCTTGTTTTTATAAGTCTTGTCTAAATCCTACTAAAATACTCGTAATAAATATCATTATTCATGCTGAAAACACTCGAGCTTATGATAACATGTTGACAGGAAGAATTGATAGCACACCAATTACAGGAGCTGTCCTGGCCTGCTAAATAAAAGAACTTAATTAGATTTGGTCAGTATGACTTCAGCGCCCTGCTTCCTGGAATTTTCTATAGTAACGAGACTGCACAGATTGTAAACATGAACATAAATAATGAGCTGTGTTTTTACTGAAATGAGATAAGAAATAGCTAACATGCCAAATTATAACTGACTTAAATAGTCTTTATGTCCAACATGTTTGTTTCTGCTTGTAAAAGCCATGTGTGTTTGGTTTTTATTGAACTGAATGATGCTTTAATTAAATTAATTGTACATACGATGGCAGAAGATATTAGTAGAGTAACGTCAAACACATAATGTCGTAGGTAAACATATGGCATGATATAGAAAGATTAACTGCTTCTGCACCGTGTAACAAAGATAAGGGCTCTTTCACACTGTTGTTAGCTTTCTGCAACGCATGTGGTTTGTGTTCCCCGTTGTTCCTTGTTGTTCTTACCACTCCTGTTGGGGGGCTGGGGGGACAGTCCCCACGGTGGTCTGCATCAAGTTTTCCATGTCTGAGTAAACTCAATTACCTACATGAGTAAGTATATATGTGTACATGTATACATATATATGAATATTTCTATGTATTGTGAATAGTGATTTTTACATATTTCTAAGAAATTTTGAGACTATATCAAGGGCTAGATCTCCTGAAGAAGCCGATACGGCGAAACGCGTCGAGATAATGCCCAGCAATAGCATAAAGCAATTGCTTATGTAAAGGATTATGTGTTTGTAACAGCAATTTTTATGTGAATTGTCAAGTGTATTTTGTATTATGTGACATCCATAATTATGTAGTGATGACATCATTTCTGAACAATTTTGTATGTACCTTGTTTTTAATAAAAATCTTATATATACAATATTAACCATCAATTCTAAAATGTGCCTTAAAAGTCCAGGAGTTCGAGCCTTCATTCTGGAGAGGATGTTTTTTCTCAGTTTTTGTTTTTTGCATGTGGTTTGTGATTCACATGTACACCTGTTTTCCCATTGTAAACCTGTGAACCATTAATGTGAAGTTTTTGATCACTTTTTTTAAAAATGCACTGCTGAACTAATTTTTGTACACTGTGCATTTTCAATTCATTAATTTAATTTCAATGAAGTGCAAACAAAACCACACAGCAAAATATATTGCTCCAAAGGAAACATCAGACCACATTATGTATTTCAATGCGTTTTAAAAAAAGAAGAAAAACTCTAGCTTGGGTTAGGACAAGCTATCCACTGTTGTTATGCTGGTCAAGAGCTGGATGGTTTCAAATTGTTAAGCCTGCCATACACGTACCGATAATATTTACGATCGATAAAACCAGACCAATGTTAGTAGTGGATCGGCATGAAATGTGTGCAGGTTCACATGGTACGAAAGATAAAATTTGATTGAAATTGGTGAAATTTTTGAATGGAAAGTGATTGGACAAGTAAAAAAATTTGTATTGGTCTGGGAACATCGGGCAAATGTTTTGTGGTTTCCTCACCAAATTCGTGCAGATGATGCTTATTAGCATATTGAAACTTCCAGTGTTGGCATGTTGCAGCTGGGGACTGAAAAAGTTATTTTTTGAATGTTTGTGAAAATGATATATGAAATAACCATTTGCAATTTTTTTTAATTGCTGTTAACATTGCATTATAATAATTTAGTTATGGTTTACATTTTGTTAGTTTATAAAATATTGTTGTTATTAACTACCGCTGGACATGATGCATTTTGGGGTGATTTCTGACCTTTAACCAATGACATGCATTGCCACCACCTATTTATACACTATCCTATCAGCTCCTTTCCATACCCCCCTACATCACTTCCCATTGGAAAGAACATCGTCCAACAGAATTAACGATGATTTTCAATTACATTTCGGATCATAACTGGAAAAATCGATCCAAAATCGGTTTACCTATGTGGTACTATTTTAGCTAAAAGTACGATCGATAAACGACTGCAAGATCGGGATTCCTCTATCTGTTTTTATCAATCGCAATCATTATCAGTACGTGTATGGCAGGCCTAAGTGTAATTACTGGTTCTCCTTGTGTGTACGAACCTGGAAGTGTTTAGATCTCAGAACATGGGTGAAAGCTGTTAAAACCTGGTCACTGTACCTTGGTTAATAGTACAAGCAATTTGTGGGTCAAGTGTCTCAAGATGAAAAAGGTTTGTGAAAACAAGGCTGAGGAATGAAGCCTCCTACGACATCGTAACTAACTGACCAAACTCACAGCTTTTTTGAAAGAACATAGGGCAAAGAACAAAAATAATTACCTCGTTTGGAGAAAAAGGCCAGTAGTTGATGGCTAGATCAAATGTGCCACACATAAGATGCCACTTTTCACATAGAGGACATGTTTGTACTGGTAGTTCAACCTGGTTTAACCTTCCTAGCGATCAGCCCATAAAAACTGCAAGATATGGGTGATCGCAGCAGAGTACAGAGTACTATGCTTGAATTTCTCGTCCTCCCCCTGCCCCTGTCCACATGTGTGGCCTAGGAAACCGATGCTTATGGTGCTGAAGGGGTAGTTTCAGGATCCCCGAAAATGCTGAGGCGGTATAGAGAATGGTCACAGCGTTCCGAGGGGTATATCAGGTTCTTCCATTCCTGTTCCTAACGGTTAAGATGAACCCAAAACTCCCGAACGAACTGGGTTCATCTCAACCGCTAGGAAGGTTAAAGTTAACTCTAAATTGATATTCTATTGACAATTTAAAATGTTTTTACACACTTGGAGACACAAGCACAGCGCAATGCGATAACACAGTGTTTCATCAGTAATGGACGCCAAAAAAAATGCAGCCGCAACGCTGGAGGTGTGAAATAGTCCTAGGTCCTTACATGGTAAAAACTTTAGCTCCCTCCTTCAGTCTCTTTTCTTGTCTCTATGCATTTGGCTAGGAAAATTCCAGAGGTGACGTCAGCATACCAGAGATTGGCGATGATGGTATCTCATTCTTATGATTCACCAGGTATAGTAAATGCGGTTGATCAATAATTATGCATTCTGGGTAAGCATGGATGTGGCTAATGTGACTGTTTCAATGACAACCAGCATTCTTCTGGCTAGCAGTCATGAAGATGCTTGCAGAAGACTAAATGAAATGAATTCATTATGACCTAAAAGGCCCACAACTGTGTGCTGTCAATATAAGTTGAACAGTCTTTCCGGAATGAAATATAAATAGAAAGCTTGAGGTTGATTACCTTTGACCTATGTATTTTCCTGGCCTCTTGTGATTACAGAAATGTCTAAACAATCCTATGTGCCTTATTATAGAAGTGGCATTAATCCTTGGACAGAGAAGGCAGTGGCAGAATTGTCCTTGCTGTGTTCATCTCGGAGATGACTCATCTTGTATCTATGGCAGCACTATCAGTATAAGAAATGAAGAAGGGATATTGCAATATTTTTATCTTGTTCAACGGAATAAGACTGAGCATTAAATCATTTCGGTGTTTGCAATATGTCATATGTCCTTATAAAAAATACAATTACGTAAAAAGGCCAGTTTTATTTTGAGAATGATGCTCTGAGGGTTAGTATTTATTTCAGAGGCCAATTTAGGATTCAAGAAAACACCAAATGACATGAATACAATCAAAAGTAAATTATAAAATCATTTACATGTCCTGCTAAGAAGGACTGATCTTTTTGTCACATTATTCTGTGTTGCCTACTTTGGTCCTCACAAAGTTATATAACTCAAAACAAAGGGAATTTGAAGTACCGTAGTCAGTGCCGTTGGAACCACCATAGCAGTCATAGCGACCACTATGGAGCCCATAGACACAAGGGGGCTGGCTGCTCCTGGTTGTCCTTTCTTTCTTTTTCCTCTCTTTTTTTTAGGACTAAAACGTTATGGGGTTAATCAATTATGGAAATCGACATGTAATCATCTCCTTCGGGTCTCTTACTTTCATTTTCAGACTACTTTTCTTGCAAGAAATCTTTTATACTCACATCTAGCTGACCCACTGGAGTCTAGCACATGCTCTGCTGCAGGATCTTCTTGTTCCTGCCCAGCTTCCTTCACTCAGTAACACCGCCCTTCCACTTCCTGGCCTCTAGGTGGAGCAGCATCAGTGCTTCCCAACAGAAAAGTAAATTGTAGTTACTTAATTAACCACTTGGCGTCACTGTACTAATATGCAAAAAAATAACACTAATGTTACACTGTACCTGTCCAGTTCTTTACTCACAAAATGTTTTTTTTTACCCCAGTTTAGAAATTCAACTTTAAGAGTTATTTTATTCCTTAGGTCCTAATTATGAATATACTCATGCATATCTTCATGGCAGGAATCCTTTGGATTCTTATAATTTATATATAATATTTTCAGGGCTTTTTTTCTCAGAGAAAAGGTGGTGGAACTCACCCCCCCTGCCCTGGCCACGCCCCTACCCACCCTTAGGACTGCCCCTTAAAACCGCCCCTTTATGTTGGGTGTCTGCTCCATAAATAGCTCTCCTTTGGGGGAACGGGGGCAAGTGTGCCCGCCAGGGCAGGCAGGCGCACCGCCTCCCCTCCCTCAGGATGGCTAGAACTCCACCCCCCATTCCACACTGAAGAGAAAGATCTCTCCAGCATGGATGGGGGAGGAGATGCCCCGTCATAGGGCCACCACCCATAAACAATGGGAAGGTGCTGCCCCTCCCTCACTGCACATTGCGAGGGAGGGGAAGAGGGGAGGCACAAAATCACCCGCCTGTGGCGTGCCTGTAACCCGTGCTGAATGGCCAACACTTCCCCCACTAAACAACACACATGGGGGCCCCCCGGCGGGCCACCCACGACGCACTGCAGCCAGTGCCCTTATTTCGGGGCCAGGCTTAAAATAGGTGGCGGAACTCCGTTCCATTGCGTTCCCCCAGAAAAAAATATGAATATGTCATTATCACTGGTGCTGTTAGGGGCAAACAAACAAAGTACATGCCCATAAGTGTTATCAGAGTGCCCTGGATGTTGTGCATGCATTTCACATTTTCCTCAGGAAGGCAGTATCAGGAGCCACAGGAACTAAAGTGGAGGGTAAGACACAAAGCCCATGATAGGGATCAGAAGGGTGGGAGAAGAGATATGTGATAGCTGCAATCATTTTACCAGCTGCAAAATGTTGCCATATAAGTGTGTATATGTATGCTTCTGTATATATTTGTTTGAACTAACTTACTTAAGCTGGCTATACACCTTTAGATTTCTCTGTCAGATTTCCTTTAGATCTCCTCTTGTTTTACCAAGCCTTACCTACTCATGTAGGTAAGTAAGTTTACACTCCGACATGGAAAACTCGATGCTTGGTCTGCATCGAGTTTTCCATGTCTGAGTGTAAACTCACTTACCTACATGAGTAAGTATATATGTGTACATGTATACTTGAATATTTTAACGTATGTTGAATAGTGATTTGTACATATTTCTAATAGATTCAGAGACTATATCAAGGGCTGGATCTCCTGAGGAAGCCGATACGGCGAAACGCGTCGAGATAATGCCCAGCAATAGTATGATGCAATTGCTTATGTAAAATATTATCTGTATGTAACAGCAATTTTTATGTGATTTATCAACTGTATTTTGTATTATGTGACATCTATAATCATGTAGTGATGACATAAATTTTGAACAATTATGTATGTACTTTGTTTTTAATGAAAATCTTACATATACGATATTTACCATCAATTTCTAAAAATGTGCCCTAAAAGTCCAGGAGTTTGACCCTCCATTCTGGAGAGGATGGATGAGAGTTGATACATGGCTCTCTATCCACCTCTCGGTTTTTGTTTTTTGTGGCATCTAATGTGCTCTGCTACAATCACCCATGGCGCGCGTTCGCAACGCCCAGGAGTTTAACACAATAACACTGGCCTAATATGACTTAAGCTGGAGATACACATGTAGATTTTAGATTTGATCAGAGTGCTTGACTTTTTGATTGGATATCAATTGTACCTATATAGATGATGTAGAATAAAAAATCAATCCTGCGCAGTCGAATGAACGTATAGAAAATCAAATAGTCGAATAGAAAACGGTCAAATAAAACCATTTCATGCTTGATATACATTCGCTGTTAAACAGATAGACAGAAATTTACCAACATGTCCGATCACTTTACGATCTATAATTTTTTTTGATTTGGACTTTTTGGTCGACTTAAAAATCATTCTGTTTTAGACGATCATACGAAAATATGGAACCATGTACAGCCAGCCACCTTATAAGCAATCATTAACAAACAATCCCTGTAAACATTCTGGTTTTTAACCCCTTCAAATGTAGCACTGTAGTGTTTGTAAACAGAAAATCTCATAGAAATGTGTTGCTTATATATTAGACAGAGTTTGTGTATTACTTTAGGATAAGCTTACATTAGTTTTAGCATATTTACTGGGTTTACTCTCTACCGTCCATGTATATGTTAATGTCTAAAGACAGAACTGATTTGCTCAGTGAGTCACCCATTTATGTCACAGTGTTGAGGATGAATGAAGCCGGACTATTACCCAGAACATCGCTGTGCAGCAACTCTCATCACAAATGAGTCAGCCAAAGACTACAGAGAACATACATTTCTACCTAAAGGTCACATTCAAATCATTTACTCTTACACAATATGACTAGGATAGGTCACAGTAAATAATATTATTTAAATGATTTTACAGTTGATTACAGTTTACACTAAAATCTACCTACTGGAGAGATGCAGACATGTACATATTAATACAAAAATACAGAAAGGAGACACTGACTATATTCATGATTTACAGCCCAACCTCCTATATTGCCATTTACCAGACATTATATGTGGCCTTTGCATTAGTTTCTTTTTCATATGTTTATTTATTTTATTTCTCTCCTTGCTCTTTAAGACTCACATTCTATTCTCACAGCAGCTATGTCTGAGGACAGGTACAGTACCATCCTGGGTGGAGGGTAAAAAAAATCGTTGTTGTATAAGTGACAAAAAAAGCCTAAATCATGAGAGACAGTTAAAATGAATTAATACTATACTAACTATAATATACTATAATAATATAATAAAATATATACATACAAATGGTCAATGTAAACACCCCTGTCATTGGTAAATGGTTTATCCTAGCCTGTTAGTTTCCCTTTGTTCAGTCTACTAAAGGAAGCTGTGAGCAAGAGACCAGCTGACAGAATAAACAGGTAATACAAGCATGTTGCAGGGGAAAAAACATACTGTTCATCATATTTGCCTTTTTTTATGTTGGCATTAGTACAGCCTCTTTTTTGTCCCCCACTTATTTTGTCAGAGCTGCTAAATGCCTCCATTTATTTTCAGTCACTGTCATCCTCATGACCAAACTTCTTTCTGTGCAAATAGTATGAGCATAATCACTTATCTCCATAAGGGGTGAACCATAAGTACCACCATATATTGCCAGGAAAATCAGAACTATACAATGTAGCACTCTTCTGTAATTAGGAGGTCCTTTAGAACATAATATTTAGGAGGATTTATGAGGGACACTTCTCTATTTATTTATGAACAGATATTTATTTAATCTTGCAGTTTCACTCATACCTGTCAAGCCTCCCGTTTTGGCCGGGAAAGTCACGTTTTTCTGTGGCTTTCCCGGCCAAATCCCGATTTCAAGAAATCCCGGATTTTTCCCGGATTCTTGAAATCGAGCTGATCTAGCAGGGAGAGGGTGTTATTCTCCCTGCTAATGTCCCACCTCACACATTATCAGCACAAGCGCGGAGGGACAATAGCAGGGAGAGTAACGCCCTCTCCCTGCTAGATCAGTCAAAAGGCCGGCGGGCGCAGGAAGTGACATCAGTGACAACCCTTCCGGTACGTGGAACGCAGAAGAACCACAATCCATATACCGGAAGTTACGCCACTGACGTCATTTCCTGTATGTCCCCCGGTTTTTTAATGCCCAAACTTGACAGGTATGGCCACTGATACTCTGTTAAAGCTATACAGTAATAGATAGAAAATCAAGAACATAAATGTATAAAACGCATTTCCCTGGCATTTAGGTCAGATCTGCATAGATATGATGACTTGATTAAAGTACACCTAAACTCACCTAATGTAATTTATATCCCTCGCTCGTCAAACATCTCATTTTGAAAAAGATAAAAATTCCTTACCTTGGATAACCTTGACACTCTCATCATCACGTTCTCGTTACAAGTCTATGGAGCAAAGTTTTTAACTTTGGAAACCATTACATAGTGTCATCTAGTGGTCATAAGCAATAATGCAGTTCATTAACCCCTGGTATCTACAATGGATTAAACATGGTGGCTGCCACAGATAAGAGAACAGCAGGAAATTATATTTTTTAAGCCCTTGTAAAGATTCTGAGGTAAGTTAAACCGTGCACTTTACCAGCTGCTAAGAAAAAATTCAAAAAATAATTACATAATGAGCTAAATGGAATATAAAATCTCATTTCTGACTGCATATATATCTGACAGTTCAAGTGCACTTTGACAATGTGATCTTGAATAAGCAGTGGACATTGTAGCCTTCTTATGTGTTTTTACTCTTGCAGACATAATTGACTTATTATTCTTTATTTGTATACTTCAGGTGGTAGAAGCCTTGCAGTGTGAAAATAAACTTTTATATCATGCAAGAACAACCCAAAGTAAAACTCAGATTTTGGAAGTCTTCCTATCCATTTCATCGTCTCATTCTAGGTTTATAATACTGAAGTGTTCTGCTTTTCACAGAAGTGCTCATGGTTATATTCACAGTGACTCTCAGCCGTATCATTGGAAAGATAAACGCTCCTGTATCAGAGCAAGCACCTGGAATATCATGTATAAACCATTTTACAGCCGGTATTTTTTAATAGGTCTGGATGGTATTTCTGAGTAGGAACATGCTTTGACGATAATCCCAGCCCCATAAAACTCAGATAGGATGATAATGATATTTTGACTTGGACTAGTATTGTATTACATTTTAATAAGATATGATAACACTGCGAATACAGGTGCCATCCCTGTTACAGGAAAACAGATAAAACAAACCATATTATCTGAGAGAATATAAATGAAGGTTGTTTGTGCATCATTGGCAGGAAGTCAGTGGCATTTGGTTTAAACTAGAACAAGTTTATTATTAATGCAGATGGGATATTCCTGCCATCACCACATACATGATATGTTTACCCATTAAAATAAAATACCTTGTAATACAAGATTTACAGTAAAAAAAATTAGGAGGATTCGCCAACCATTTTTTATTGATTGAGGACCATAAAAGTCTTTCCAATCCATTACAAAAATTATCCCATGGCTTTGAACAACACAGATTTCTTATTCTCCTTGTTAAGCCCCCCATATACTGTTCAATTTACTGGTTATTTGGCGGTTGATTGACCGCGAATTGGCTCCAATTTGAAAGTGCCCTCCAGAAGTGCTTGATCTAACACATTAGGGACATGTCCATAATTTCTAGATCAATCTGTAATTGCCAGCACACAAAGCTGTGCGTGATTACATCACCACAAGCGGTCGATCTGCCGGGAGATCCACTGAAATTCAAAACGTCTAGGTTTAAGAAAAGTGACTTTTCTTTAACACCCTGGTGGTAAACCAGAGCATGGTTTGGGATACATTTTATTTTCCATAATCAGTAACCATGAGCTACACTTGTGATGGCTTACCTGTTTCAGGTGATACGGCAGCTTCCTCCTTCCTCCTCCGGCGGTGATTGCGTCTTCTTTTTTACTTCTTGTGGTGTCTGTGCTGCCCCCACATTCTTGGCACCATCATTGCCCCCGGGGAAGTGTGGCATAGGTGTCCCAGGTATTCACATGTGTGTTAAGCAAAAAGGGAGCAAAATCTAAACAGAATACTCTTTTTTTCACTCAATAAACCTAAAAAAAAGGCCAAATGGGACCACCAGGGAGGTTAATTGAAATAAGAAAGCAGAAACTATGTAACTGGGATATTGAGACAAAAGCAGAAGACACCAATGTGTTCTGCAACGTGAATTACTCCTAGATTTACACTTTCTGTGTGCAAAATTAGGGCCAATTCACAAACGCGATGTTTCCACCAACTGATCTCCTGAAAAATGCCATTACCTCGGAAGAGTCCCCAGTAATTTTTCAGGTGGTTGCCCATTAGGATTAAATAGGGGTGGTTGTCAGTATTTTACAACCACCCAAGCACCAGCATACTGTGTGCTACACAAAGCGACAGAGCCTGAAACCGACTTTGTGAATAAGGAATAAACAATCCTGTGTTTCAATTTGTTATCAGTAGGAGTCATAACATGTGCTGACACATATTTAAAATGCCAACATATGTCAATCATCTGTAGAAATGTGACGTATCAGATCATCAGGCATTCTTCTCCCTTCTGTTTATCTGACTCCTAATACAGAAAGCTGTCACGTAATCACCTCTGTATACACTCATTTCTTTGCTATTGAAAAAATGATATGGTGTCCCAGAGGCCCTACATGTTACTGCAGCTATTAACCCCCAGAAGAAAAGGTAAGTCAAAATGTAATTTATTTTTGTTTTAAGGTGCACTTGAAAGCCAATCACCTCCTCACAAGTACCTTAAGGAAAAGGAATATACAAAATCCCTTTTATCCTGAATTTGCCCTCACAATTTTTGAGATGGATCTGTCAAATCAATCTGCTGACTAATACTCTTACAATCCCCCACACACACAGATCGATATTTCGTTCGATTTCTGATTTCGAATTGAAAGTGGAAACCCGTGTTAGATTGATCCCACTCGAAGAAATGTCGATAGAACAGGGAACCAACATGTTGGTAAATCCCAGTTCCATTGCCATTACTTTGGATCAAAACCAGGGTCCCAATTCAAAGTATCGACTGAGAGTTTAATGTGCAAAGTGATTCCCTGCATCACCACGCCGCGATCACGGGTCGATCGCAAGGGTTTCGACCTGTGTGTGAGGGACTTAAATGTCATCACACCACTGCAGTCTATTGGAGCCTCAGGGGGCCTTGAACAGGCAATAATGATGTTCACCATCATTCCAACTGGGCAGCAACATGGTCACACGAGGAAGATTTACTTTCTCTGCAGTCTGAAAGGTAGAAAATTTAGGACCCCAAATGTCAGCAACGGGACTGGCTGAAGTTTGAATCCCACCATGGCACTAGCCCCTGTTATCAACATGTAATGTTAAAGCACAGATGATTTCTATAGTTTGCCATTTCTCTTGCTGTTTGCACATCTATTGTCTGGATCATTTAATACCTTCCTAGAATCAGGTAAGTACACTTCATAGCTCATATTATTAAAATCAATACTTTGCCTAAATTATTAACTTCCTATGCACCCCGAGAGCAATGGAGAATAACAATTCATTGTAACCCCATATAACAATGAATATTTGTGGATAGGTGTAAATAGGCAAAGACTGAAAATTTAAACTCTTGTCACCTTTCTTTTTTTTATTTTATGCTAATAGTTATATGATAATATGATCATAATTATTACTGTTACATTTCCTGACAGCTCTGCCTCATAATCAGAACAATTTATGGGTCACTTCCTTTCACTACGGCCTGTTTTTAGGCTGGTTTTCAGCTAAGCATCATGTGTTTTTATAATTGGATTCAAGACAGACTTGCATGATATTTTCTGCCCCAAATTAATTATTGTTGGTTGCTGAGGGCCTGACACAAATAATGAATATTCCTCATTAAGCATTTTATCCCCTTGTACATTTCCTTCAGTCTAACAAAGCCTCCTGCTACCATCTTTTGTACAAGAAATGTCGGTTATTGTTTGGAAATTGTCATTAAATGAATAGCTGCCAAATGAGGACATGTTTATACCATTGGGTCATTGGGATTTATAGCCAAATCTAATGAGTGCAACTCCAGGAAGACAGCTAGAAACATGGTCTACCAAAGGATTTGTAATTTTGTTGAGTCCGTCTTGTGATGTACCCACCTCTGCCACTTTATATAGCCAGTAACTGTATATATTATAAACACAATTATCATTCAAGTACTTACTTACATACTGTATTCCTTATTCCCTTTCAGAAGCTTGATAGCATGGGGGACATATGATACTAATGTGTTCCAACTTTTGTGCTATCCTGGAAATTCTGCTGCACTACAGTGGAAAAGTTTTTTGTTTTTAGCATTTAACTACTTTTGAGTAGAGATGGTCGAATTTGTCGACTAGCTGATTTTATAAGCTGATTGCAAAGCCTCTAAAAAATATATAATCACTAAAATTGCTGGAGATGTAGAGAAGGGATGTGGGAAAAAAATTTTTTTTTGCTCTAGCACATGTAGATTTTGCATAAATTAAGTTGAAAATCAAAGTAAAATTTTCGAAAATTCACATTTTGACTTGACTTTCAACTTAATTTATGCAAAAACTATTTGTGTAAGAGACATACTTTGTTTTTGTAGTATACCCCCAACCCTTCTCTATATCTCCAGCAGGTTTGGTGATGAAACCATGCTCAGGGCTTAGCAATTAAGTCGAAATGGTCAAATTTTTTAAAAAAAATTAGACTATCTCTTTTGAGCTCTGTCCATAAAATCTTCATTTATCAGAGTGTATATATCAGGTCTACAGTTAATATCCAGAAACGTCTTCAAGGTTTAATGTAAGTTACTTAAGAGAGTCCTATAATGGCAGTAGACATGACATTATAATAACAATCAAGACTCTAAAAACCTTGCCCTTTGAAATAACCAGGCCTTGTTTGTGAGTTATGGTTGGATTAGGGCAAGCTTTCCTCTCTGGCATCTAACTTATTAGAATAACTAACAGTTATTACCCTGCATCAATGATTAAAAATATTTTTGATTCCAGATGAATGGATTAATTTTCTCACTTTGAATCGATTTGTAGAACTAACAATTTTAATTCGATGTTAACTGAAGGGGGTTTTTTCTTGGTGCCACTTTCTTTTAACATTGATGCCTGTTTATCCACTTTGTATGGTTTGTGACAGTTGAATTACAGTAACCACATTTTAATTTATGACCAGGTCTTCAATATACAAAAAATCCTTTTTGGGTTTACAGCTTACGCAAGAAATAGAGAATAGGACATCCAATGGTCCTAATTTGCTAAAAGTAGGGTTACTTCAAACTAGGCACACTATGTATCTGTAGTGTTTACTCTGAATTGAGAAAGCCAGTCAGATGACTAACGAAACGTCATAAAAAACACAGTAAGTCCAATTTAAATTAAACACTACAGATATAGAATGACCCGGAATGCTTCAAAGACGTAGGCAATTTTGATGGTGGAGGGGCAGCACTTACAGAGTTACAGAGTATGTACAGTGTTCATGACTCACTGCAGCATCCCGGATGCTTTTCTTTACCATGTTGTGTATGTACTGTATGGACGTCACTGTGGAGTAGAGGTAACAATAGTAAAGGCTGAAATGAACACTCCCCTGTGAAAATCCCCATATAGCTTATATCATGGGCCGAGCACTTACTTTTGCTTGGATACTGAATCTTTGAAGTAAAATCTACAGCTGCTATAGCTATACCTGATTATAAGGAAATTCAGGAAAAAAAGACTATTAAGACAGTGAGCGCATTTGTGGTTAGTGTCTACATAAAGCCATCCCCCAATAGATCTGCTTTTGCATACATACATGTCATGTGATGAGATGGAATGTACTGTATATAATGAGCATACTGAGATCAAGTATAAATTTTTTAATAAAATAAGGCATTGGGCAAATTAAGATTTTTTTAGCATGGTCCAAGACTGCAGTCCTGTGCACTGTGCTTCACAAATTCGCCTTGTAACAGACACCTTGTGAAATCACTGCACACTCCATATGACCTTGCTCCAAAATGAAATGATCATGCCAAAGACCTTACAGATATCAAATAGCATCCTTCCAAAAAAACTCCCTCTTAGTTCACATACATTTAGACATTTGAGCATTTTGTATACTGATAACTATGTTTAGATTTGAAATGTTTTTCTATTTGTTGTCTGTGTCCCATATTGACATTCTGCCCTGTTGAATTAATTTACATACTAATTAAACTTCTTGTAGAGACACCAGGTTCTATAAAGTTTTTTTTTGGGAAGGGGCCATGGGTATTACCTGCTTACCATAGAAATTTTGGTTGTGTTATTTTGTATTTATTTATTTTTTTGTATACCTTTCTCATTTTCAAATCGATGCTGGCAACACCGGAAAATGCGCTGGGGGCCCATAGTTTTGATAGCTTGGTGATCCATGGCCCTGCCGGTATTTCCCGCATAAATCAATATCTCACCCTTGAGTTCACAAATAGGGGGGGAGTGCTGAGACGGACGGCTTGGGCCCAGATTTTTGACACCCCTGACCTAGGAGACCGCTTGTTGAAGGGATATCTTTCAGTGACTCGCTTGATAGGCAGTGATATGTGGAGAGAAACACAATACAAAATTCTACATAAGGCCTATATGGGCTTCTACCCGATTAATACTGTAACCCAACCCCACATATTGACCTCTGGCGCCTGCCCCAAATGTGGGCTAGTGAAAGCCCCAGTCGAACATTGTCTCTGGTTCTGCCAGACGATCAGAGATTTCTGGTCAAAGGTTCTGGCCTATATCAGACGAACCACTAAGGAAGTTCTCTGCCTGGAACCTCTGCTCCTCCTGTTCGCATATGTTGACAGGAGGGTACAGCCTTCCATTCGGAAGACGATCTCGCAGTGGGCACAATTATGTCTCCTCGCAGCCCGAAGGGGCATCATGAAAATGTGGTTGTATTCCACCCCTGACTTGGCCTTGCTCCTACGATCACTTCGGGATCTATATAACATAGAACAGCTGGAAGCCGAGTCCTCCTCAGATCGCAGTGTTACAAAATTCTTTCGGAGATGGCAAGCATACATCCCACAGGTCCTATCCCAACAGGAGATGGCCCTGCTCATGACGCGCCACCAACAAACAACATGGTACTCCAAAACATCTCAAAATAAACCCCAAGGTTCACTCACGACTCTACCTCTGACCCCTGACTAGACTGGTTCCACTCTCTGCCACAAGGACCGATCCTCTCGAAGAGGGGAAGCCCTACTTGACTACGTCCCCCGGCCCCTAGCTGCTCGCGTACAATATAGTTGGACTGAATAAAATTGGACCGTTTGGCTATGCTCTGTATGTTTTGTTTTTGTAGAGTTTTAGGTGTTATTTAATGTGTCTGTATGCTGCACGGGGAATATTTCTCCCTACTGTGGACTGTTTGTCAGGTATCCTCATTATCCGACCTACATACCTTGGCGGTGGCCTTTGGCCCTCTCATCAACTACTACCAGCAGACTAATGGACCATTGTTACAAACCCCTGTAGTCCTGTTGCAGTTTGCTCCGCAGTCTGTCTATTTTTGAGTTATGCAATATTGGACACCAGCGTATCTCATACAACTGTATCTGATTTTTGCGGTATGACTCATTCTATGTATATGAAAAGTTGTATGTTTTAAAAATGGATTCTAAATGGTTCTAAAAACAAACCCAGAACATCGTTTGTGCCAGGATGTTTCACTGACTAACTAACATACTTAGAGGTCAAAGGTTCTTCTTTGTTGTCTTTTACTTACTGGTACTGCTGGCCTTGAGCCTCAAAATAGCTCTCATCCAAAAAGACTACTTAGTTTCCACTACTGCTCAATGGTGAGGGTTGCATATTACCTTTCCCAGTTGTTGTCTTTAGGTCCACTGTGTTTTTCACTCAGTGCTGTATCATCATTGTCATGTCATAAATATTTATGTCTTTAGTACACTTACTAATGAATGCGAGCTTTACTATATTTGACAGTTAAAGGGGGTCATATTATAATAATTTGGAATGGACTTTGACCTTCCTAGCGGTCAGCATGTTTTTTTTTAAAAGAGTACTCTTCTTTGATTGACCCAGTGAATGTAAGAAGGTAAAGTCACCGGCTTAACATGCATGCCAATGGTGCCGCAACACCACCCCCTCCACTACTTGGGTTCATTGATGGAAGAGCCAGAACAATGAGCCAGTTTGCCGCTGCAGTGCATCGCAGCAGGCTAGCTAGGGACACGTAAGTGTAGCGTAAGTTTTAAAAAACAACTTAACCCAAGCTTTACTCCGGTAGACCGCTAGTGTGCATTTTCACACTCAATTTGCACTGTATATTATTTATAAGACTGTATATTATAAGATTGTATATAATTTTTAACTGCAAACAGCTCTTGAAATGAAATTCTTCATCTGCTTAAGGATTTGTAATTGTGTCCAGCAAGTGTTGTATTAGTTTTGGGTGGATAATATCATACAAACATTATCATATCTAGTGTATACTAGTGATGAGCGGCATAGGCAACATTCGTATTCGTGGCATGCCGCAAATTTTATGGAAAACATTCGGAAAATATTCACATTTGGCAATTTTTTATTTTTTTTTTATTGCAAATATCGGCAGTTTTTCGTGCGCGCAATATATGTTTAACATGGCGCAAATTTGTGTGAGAATTTTCAAAAGTTACGATTTTCGCAATATTCGCATCACCCCAATATTCAATTTAAAAACTGTTGATGGTCGCAGGGAGTGTTGCTAAGCTCTTGTTGCAGCCTACCCATTCGTCCACTTGCATTGAGAGGCATGTGTAATGTAAGAAAAATACTGAATATCCAGAATTGTGAATATTCGGCAATATATTCACCATCTTCGCGAATTTCCGAATTGCCAAAATTCGCGATTAATATTTGGAACCTGAATATTCGCGATCATCACTAGTGTATACTATATTGTGGCAGTATCTGCACAAGAAGTTGTGAGCTACTGTAGATTTGTGGTCACTCTTCCTGGTATATTTTCAGTGAACTGGTAGTTATGTTTGCAGACTTGTATGACATAGACAGTAACAGTGTTACACAAGCGTATGTCATTAAACCATACCAAGTGTTTGTTCTGACTAATCTTCTAGAAAAATGTAAATGTCGTTCAGTGGAAAATGCTTGAATTATTGAGTAGTGGAATAGTTATGTCACAGGAAAGGGATATTGCTGGAAACAAATTGACTGTCTTTCATTGTCATGAAAATGAGTGTTAGGTTTTTTAAAATTAAAGGGTAAGTTTAACTATATATACCTATATTTGGCTGTCCCATATTGCCTTAATGCAGGGGTTCCCAAACTTTCCTTGCAGGGCCCCCCTCCTCATTCAAACACAGGTTCAGAATGAAGGTCCGCGTCCCCCCCCCCCCCCAGGGGGCCCACCACCCAGTTTGGAAACCACTGCCTTAATGTGTTTATTAAAGTATTATTACCCTTCATGGGCCGATACTTTTTAACTGGACTTTGCTGTATCCTTTTAGTCTTGCGTATTTCAATAAGTGGTCTAATAGATTTGAGAGCTCCCATGTAAGAAACTTGTAGGAGATGTCCTACTGAGGAAAAACTTATATGGAAACATGTGATCAATTTGATCAGCTAATTGATTTGCTGTAGCCTATACAGAAAGCAGGAATTAGACATGATGGTCCCAACAAGTTAATCTAAGAACTAAGTATAAGCCTAACAGTTGATCAAATTGGTCATGTGGTTCTCCATTTGTTCTGCCAACAACAGCTTGGTACAAAAAGGAGAAAGGCAGCATGAGTTATAGGCAATACGATCCTTAACATGCAACATAGAGGTATGAATCGAATTGCTCTGTGTGAAAATGCGGTATGAGGCACTGAGTGGCAGTCACTGCATGCAATAAAGAAGCATAAGACCAGATGAATAATAGATATAAACATGTGTAATACATATAGACAAGACATTTGATTGGTGGTATGAAAACTGGACAGTGAGCTTTGAGTGCTGGACCGAAGCTCTTAAGCTAGCCATACATGGTTCAATTGACATCAAATCGATCATCAATTCGATCAAAGTTTTCGATCATTTAATCGTATGTCGATTGTAATTGAATCAAGGTACACACCACATTGAGTATGCAATCAAAGCCCGACTTCGATTGAATTTAATCATTTTTAAACGTAGAGTGATCAAAAAGCGATTCTCACAGAGTGATCAAAAAGGGACCAATGATGGTCACAGAGTGATCAAAAACCCATAGGTCATATCTTTGCGTTTTAATCCAGTACATTATAATCGTGGCAAAAGGACACTGGGGGACACACATTACATTAGGAGATGTATTCACAGAGATCGCCATTTGCATGCTTGTGTGTCAGTGAACAGACACACAAGCCATTACATCGCCATTACAATCGCCATTACATCGTCATTACAATAGCCATTGCATCGCCATTACAATCGCCATTACATCGCCATTACATCGCCATTACATCGACATTACAATCGCTATTGCATCGCCATTACAATCGCCATTACAATGCATGCTTGTATGGATTAAATGGCTGTATTGAATTTTCCTCCTTCCTCCTCC
Organism: Ptychadena robeensis; assembly: GCA_036250615.1. Classification (NCBI taxonomy): domain Eukaryota; kingdom Metazoa; phylum Chordata; class Amphibia; order Anura; family Ptychadenidae; genus Ptychadena; species Ptychadena robeensis. Next base: position 41,375,751 of record CM070032.1, on the reverse strand, counting down.
CGGAAGTTACAGTATGCTAATTGATTGAATTAAATCTCAATTGGACAGGTCAAACAACAGTACAAAAAATGAGACACAATGTGGGGACATTCAATCAAAATTTTCCAACTGGTCCGATCAAATTTCGATCGAGCAATATGACAATTAAAATCGAATTTCAACGATCGTACCATGTGGACATGCTTAAATTTTCATCATTCAAATTTTTTTAGACAAATCAATTGACTAAAAAAATGTATCGAATTACATTCATTGTACAGTCAATTGAACCATGTGTGGCTAGCTTTAGTGGTAACAAACAGTGTTAATAAGAGAGTACTATAGTTTCATAGTTGAAGGATCTAATTCAAAATACAGAACATCAAAGAAGACATTAGACATTGATTGGCCATATGATAAATGTTTTGTTAACACAGAGCTGATATCCTAGAGTTGTCAAAAGTCAGACTTATCTCATTGATTGCTTAAATGTAGCATGTCTTAAGGACCCCATACACGTCTAGATTTTTCGTCCAATCAACTTAATTCAATCTATTTTTTTGGTTGATTGATTAAAAATCTATGGCAGTCCATATGGTTAGATCAACCTAAGACAATTTAAATTGGGAAAAAAATTATTGAAAAATGATTGGACATGCTGGTAAATTTTCATTGGTTGTATTGAAATTCATTACACTTTCAGTCTATCTACAAAAAAGTTGATCAAATATCTGTTACTACAGTTGGCAAACATACAATCAATCACAGATTTCCCTGACCCCCAAAAAATGTATCTTTTAAGTTGATTGAACAGAAAAATCTAGACGTGTATGGGGGACTTTACTGTATTATGTGCTAGGCTGGGTAAAAGTTTCAGTCCTTTGCATCATATACAGACAAGCCATTTGAACAAATTGCTACAATTTTCATCATTGGTTCTCCCTATTACCATGGTCCTTGCGTGATACAAGAGTATAGGCTGCCATACACAGCACGGATTCCTGCCGGATTCCGGCGCGATGGATTCCGGGCGCGTGCACGCGGATCCATCGTACCGAAATCCTCTGCAGCCCACCTTGCCCGTCCGACCGCATCCGATGGATCGGGGGCACAGAATCGGATCCGAGGAAGAACCAACCTGTTGGTCTTTTCGGGTCCGATTCTGCTCTGATGAGGGGGCGTTGCGGTCAGGGAGCCGATCCATCGGACACGGATCCGGCCGTGCAAGGTGGGCTGCCACGATCGGATTCCCTAATTGGCTGATCGTTCTCACCTGTGGATGCCGGCGGAATCGCCGGAATCCATCGGTGCTGAATCGATCAGCCAGGGAATCCGTGCAGTGTATGGCTAGCTTATACCATAGGAACAGTGAGCACCTTTTTTGTTTAGACCTGTGATGTACATTTGCTTTTTAAGCTCATATGCTGCCCTGAATGATCTTAAATGATGCTGTAAAAGCGAATTACATAATTGCAGAGTATGGGCTGAATTGCTTGGGCTCATTTCCTTGGGCCACATCTCCGGTGTGTTTGGTATTGTTGAATATTGTGTCTTTTAAAATGCATCAGTGATACGCTAATTGTCTAGTGGGAGTAGAATGCAACAAGTTTATGACTGAGATAACCAATTCACTATCATGAAAACAATGCCCTTTTTACATTCTGCATTTCTAAATATAGGTTAGTGTCCGGTAATCAGTGCTATAAAATGTCAACTTCATTTTTTTCTCCCTGCTTTATTGACTTGGAGCTATTGTGTGTGTCATTTCAGTGGATGACAGCTTGGTGATACTTGGTGATATCTCTTGCTACATTCCCTCAATTATCCATCCTCAGACCACCTTGGGTAGAAACAATGCTATGAGATAATTGGCTTGTGTTGTGTTATTTGCTTCACAATGAAAATGAAACGAGATAGACAGTTGCAACCTTTTCTAGTTATACCAGAAGTAAAAAATTTTGACCACATCTGTATAGGTTTGTGTGTTTGTTAATATGTTACTTAATATAGAGCCCTAGATATTTTTTCACTTGTGCATGGAGTGGGTAAGGGGTTGAGTGATAAGACAAATGGGATCCATCACAGATCACCGAACAACTGTCTGTAATGACAAATTTTGTTTGCATTTAGCATATACTCCTCTCCTTCCCCATTATCATTATCACAGCATTAAGCTATGTATAAACACTACTGTTTGTGTAATCTTCATTAGATTTATCAATTGTTATATTGTATACAGGCCACTGTGATTGGATCTTAACTGAGTAGTTTTCTTAAGCAGGCCAGGGGTCCCAGATTTTCACCCATCAAACTTAAAAACTTATAATTTTAAAGCTAGCCATTACATGGGTTAAACTGAATCAAATCGATCATAAAGTTCGATCGAAGGTTTCGATCATTGAAATGAAACAGTTAGGTCGATTGTAAGTGAATCGAGTTAACCACACATTGAGTTGCAATCAAAGCCCGACTTTCGGATGAATTTAATCGTGTTTTAAAAGCTAGAGTAATCAAAATAGCAAATGTTCAAAGAGTGATCCAAAAAAAGGGACAAATGATGGTCACAGAGTGGGATCAAAAAAAACCCATAGCGTCATATCTTTGCCATTTTAAGCAAGTACATTCTAATCGTGGCAAAAGGGGACATGGGGGACACAAATTTACAATTAGGAGATGAATTCAACAGAGATCCAATTTGCATGATTGTGGCAAGTCGCCATTAACAATGCATGCTTGCATGGTGTAAATGACTGTTATTGCCATTTCCCTCCGCTCCAGACGTTACACACTATGCTCATTGATTGAATCGTAATCTTCAATGGACGGGTCAAACAAAAAACAGTACAAAAAATGGAGACACATGTCGGGGGACAATCATATCAAAAATTTTCCAAATGGTCTCCCCTTACGTATCCAAATTCTCGGATTCGAGCAAAATTAACAATGTACAAAAATCGAATTTCAACGCTTGTTACCATGTGGGGACATGATTCAATTTTCAATCGATCCCGAACAACTAAAAAAAGACGATTTCGAATTACATAGATTGTACACAAGTACAATTATCGAACCATGTGTGGCATATAGCTTAAGTCTTGCTTTATAAAATTGTATGTCGATTGCAGCATTGACAATAGGATGTACAGATTTTTGATGATTGATTTTTTTTATCAATCGACCATAACAATGATCCAAAATAGTCCGATTGAAATTTCAATCAAAGATGTTTAGAAAAATATATAGGTATATAATACCTCTATTATAGGTAGAAAAAAAAAATCGATCACAAAATGGTTGACCCACAACTTGGTTCTCAAATACCACACTAATTTTCAATCGACCGATCAAATTTTAACCATCCAGCCGATCAAAAAAAACGACTGAATTTCACTCAATTTTTATCGGATAAGTCCATTTAACCAGGTGGGCAAAACTCAATTCTCAATCAATCGACAAAAAATTGATCGTTTCGAAGTCGAATTGATTGAAATCTAACCCGTGTATGGGCTGCTTTAACCTTCCTAGCCACACCGCCCGTGTCGCGACACTGCCTGTCCGTTTCCGCCTCTCGCCAGAGCTCTAACACCAGCTGCTGTCATTACTAAGACAACAGCTGCGTGAGAGGGAAAGCCGGCGCTCCTCCATTAACATGGAGGTCTATGGTGCCGCCCCCCACCCCCGAGCCCCATCCGCGTCACCGTGAACCGATCGTGGCGGTGCCGCCCAACCCAGAAATGCTTTCCGGGGAGGCATAGGGTTTTACCCGCCGTCGCGCTTCCCCCTGCGTTGAGAGGACCCTGTTCAAGTGCTAACAACCAGGGTTCGTCTCAACCCTAGGACGTTAAACTGCCCAATTCTACAGCAGTGGTGGGCAAACTAAGGCTCATTTAGCTTTCTTTCACCTTGTCACCCTTGTTGAAAAGAGACTCCCTTCTGCTTTTTCTCTGCAATAAGTGCACATAATGCCTAGAGGTTGATCATGTGATGACACTGGGGGCATCTCATGGCGACAACAGGCAGTCTTTAAGAATATCTCGCATGCTCTTGCAGTGAATGAGCATTTTTATTTAAGTGCAATAAATTGTTAAAAAAAAACGTTCCTTTCACATGTCGCCATCACACATTATTCGCCATCATTAGTAATGTGTGGGTCGACCATTCCAGTTCTTGATCTGGCCTCTTTATGAAAGCTATGGTGCCCACGAGTCCAAGTTTGCCGCACCCCTGGGCTACATAGTTTCCATATCTCAGATAGCCGTACATAGGCTGTGCAGCAGCATATATATTCTGTTTTTTGGACAGAGATAGTGCCCCCCCCCCCCCCCGGTGTATGAGGAGAAATGCCGAAGATGCTCTCTAGTGACACAACCATTTCTGTGTCTGAAAAGGGGCACTGCATCAAGGATTTTTCCCTAATTCATAATTTCCCTATTTCCTGCTCTAAACCCTGGTGCATCTATTGTCCAGTGCATCTATATCCAAAAAATTTGGTAAATTTAAATATTACGTATACAAAATGAATATGAATTTAAATATAACTATGGCTTATCTCCCTTAAACCCATGCACACACCACAGCACAACCCCCAAAAAAAACCTAAAGCCACCCTAGAAGTGCCTCCTATCATAACTGCAAGATTTTACCATATATCTATACTTGTCTATTTAAGCCTGTAGACCGAGTATAGACTCTATGCAACAAACTCTTATGGCACACTGCAATCAGGAATGCCAAGTCTTCTAAGACATGGATATGCAATCTGCTTGTAAAGAAAAAACACACAAGTAGAAATATTGGTACTTTTCATTGCCACATTCAGACTCACTAACTAACTTTAAAAGCAAGTACTGTATCTTCTGGCGTAAAGACTACTTTAAACCCAGGAAAATCTTCAATCAAAAGTCGGTCCGTCTTATAGCCGAGTCTGAAACTTCTGAGCCATTATCTGCCTGTCACATCGGAAGCCCCCCTTTTCCCCCCCCCCTCCCTCTCTTCCTCCTCCCGACTGAACGAAGCCTACGTGCCACTAACGCTGGGCTTAAGTGGCTGAAACTGGTATTGCAGCTCAAAACCATTAAAACCACCTTCCACTGCATCAATTGACATGATATCATTAACATTTTTGATTGCCAAAATTCTTTAATTAAATATACCAATGTTCCTTGGATACCCAGGATTCAATAATATGAAGGTTGCAGTACCGGTGTGAAATTTGGAATGTAAATACTAAACAGAGTAGACCTATTAAGCCATGGGTCCATGCTGTTTCCCCCTGAGCGGGCAAAAAAATGACATCGCTGGCAAAAATTGCCGTGGATTTTCCCTCATTCTCGACTGCAGCAGTTTGCCCTGTCATATAATTAAAATACCATATTGAAAAAGCAAATTTGATGTTTTTTATTTTTTTTGGTGTGTGTTGCAGGGGTAGTCTTATACCGGGATGCTATACCTCCCTCCCCAACCGTATTATTAAAGTGAAAAGTTTGGGGGTCGTCTTATACACCCAGTCGTCTTATACGCCGGAAAATACAGTATTTTTAAGGGACCATGTGGGATACAGCAAAGTGTACATTAGTGCATATATGTGTTTAATGTGTGTGTTATTGCATATTTAATGTTTGGGAACTCTGGTGGTATATAGTATATTTGTTTAATGCAGTTAGGTATTGCTGTGCTACAGGCCTGATGTTTGGAGGATAGGGAAGATGGCGTGGACAGAGTTACGCTGCAGGGCATATTCCAGGTTAAGACATTATAACTCAGAGCACTTATTATCATATCCAATGAAATGGCAATTTGTTTTGGATGTGGTTTTGTAATTTTAAGTTGAGAAATTTGTATTGAATACAGCTTGGAATCTTTGCACATCCAACTCCACAAGCTACTTTAAAAACATTCAAGCAATATTTAATTAAATCTCATTTAATTTTTAGGATTATATCCAATACTGTGTGATACATATGGGAATGTATAGTACTATAAAAAGCTCCATCTGATCACAATGTGCCACATCTATAAATCAACCATATAAACGTTTAATATTCATTTATTCAGTAATGAATCTGAGACTAAGACCTCTCACCTAATGAGCGTCTGGCTGGCATGGCTCCCATACACTCTGTGATTACTTGCTCAGTGATTATACCCTTACTTACTTTTGCTTACTCTCAGAAAATTGGATAATTGTGCTCTGGTAATTTCGTTTCTGCCGACTTGGAGCTATAAAAAGAAGGAGTTCTAAAGGCTAAAATCTACAGCCATTTCCTAATACCGATTGTTATTACCCTTCATTAAACATATTACACAGGGCTGTACAGTTCCAAGAAAAAGTATATGAACCCTTGGGGTTATGTGGAGTTTTGCATGAATTGGTCATAAAATGGGCTTTGATCTATATCACTAATAGAAAATCACAGTCTGCTTAAAATTGTACTACACAAACATTATATGTTTTCATGTTTTTATTGAACATAACATGTAAACACTCACAGTGCAGGGTGGAAAAAATACTGAACCCCCCAGCATAATGACTTTTATTAGAGTCATGAGTGAGCCAACCTTGAGTCCAATCAGTGTGATTATATTGGATGTGTTGCTGACCTGCCCTTTTAAAACACACACCAGTTTTGGGTTTACTGGTTTCAAGAAGCACTGTCTGATGGGAACCATGCCTTGCTGAAAAGAGCTCTCAGAAGACCTACGATCAAGAATTGTTGACTTGCATGAAGCTGGAAAGGGTTCCCTTATTTCATCTTCTCCGTGGCTCCTTTACTTTCTTTTTCGATGGGAGTCGTCATATGGTGTTCGTGAGGAGAGGATCCCTCTTTTGAAACGCCCTATTATCTTGAACAACTGTAACCACAATCACCGCATTAAGGCTGAATATGCCGGAAGTCCTGGCTGAGTCTACTCATGAATGGATACTCGAACACTAATTTGTGAGGATCCTTGAGGTATCGAGGAATTGCTTGCTACTGTGGTAAGCTTGGATTTTTTTATTTCCAATTGGGGATATATGTATAATTAACAATTGATGTATAATTGTAGGGGTCAAGAGGGAGGTAGGGGGAGACCCTAGCTACATGCTGTTAAACCAAGTAAGATAATGGGTAGTTGCGCACAACCTTCAGCAGTGAATTTACAGCTATAGTGATATCAGTGGCCTGAAAGACCCTCAGTTGGTGTATGGGGCCTGAGCAAAGATCACAGAGTAGGCCCCTATGGTTGAAAAAGAGTGTCTGCGTGGATCTCTCAGGTCCATGTGTTTTCCAGGAGGACCTCACTTCATGGTTGGGGATGAGATCACTTCCTGCTTACAGATGCTGGGAAGCTCAATAGGAACAATGGGACGCGTTTTGAGCAGACGCTCTTTTTCAACCATAGGCCCCTGAAAAAGAGCGTCTGCATGAAATGCGTCCCATTGTAAACCTCTCTCAATGTGAGTATCTTGTCTGTTGTTTTGCCTCATTTTGTTTTATCTTATCCTATTCCACATAATTTAACCATTTGTTGTACTAGGTTGTGCGCCTCTGTCCTTGTTCTTACATACTGTTAAACCATCCTAGGGGATGGATTTATTGCAGTTGTACATATTTTGTATATATGAGGTTGACTTGATACTAATATATGTTCAATGTTCTTTTCAATATGATAAATTAATGTTTTTTGTGATTGTCTTTTTCACAAGATTGTATATCCACTACTGTCCACTGCTGAGGAAGCCACACATCACTGGGGGGCAAAATTCGCAGAGATCGAGAGACTTGGATATCCATTACAGTGGACCTGCTGGGATCCATCCGACTCCTCAGATTGGTTAATTTGGTGGAACTAGGGTCCCCACTTCTCTGGGTACCCTTTGGAGCTATTGAAAAAGCAAGGGGCCAGGGAGTTGTATACTTGTGATAGATGGTTGTAGATGTTTCAAGTATAGTATGCTATGTTTGTGTAATCCCTCAATACATTTATTTGTAAGGGATGAATAACCTATTTCATTAGTTGTTTTATTGGTCAGCCCAACAAAGATCATTTTTAGTCTAGTTTATGCTTTGGTAATTTTCGTTGTGCCTTAAAAGCCCCACATTGCCCCACTTATGGTTCTCCGTTCATGTCTGTATTGATATATATATATTGGGGTGTGGCACTCCCACTAATGGAATTACGGTAAGCAAATGTAACTAAGGGGGTCAATCTGATGTTAGTATATACTATATTGCAGCATGTTTGAACTTTGCAAAAGTCCTCCTGTGTCATAGTCTGTAGCTTTATTTTAGTTGGGGTTGCTTTTCAACCTCATTGCTAGGCACCCCTGATAATATTGCTGTGTGTTCTCTATGTGTGCTCTCCATTACAGGTCTTCTTTCTGTCCTTCTTGTGCCTTTACAAAATAGTGTCCCTCATGTCTAAAGCCATCTGCACATGCACAGTGATGCAGAGGATCACAATGACATGACAAAGGTATAACGCACCTTGACTGCTGCGTGCGTAAACATTTAGAATGGATAGCGCTCTGTTTGGTAGCTGTATGGTTCTCCTGTTGCCCTCATGAGGAAGGAATGTCCTGCTTTCCTTGTTCCATGCTCTTCTTGCTGAGCTCTTCTCATTCGTCTGTGTCCATATTTTCAGTAATTTTCTTGAACGGTGCCATCTTTTCTAACCACTTTGATATACATTGGCATATACTATATTGCCAGATGGGAGATCTGTACGGATATGAAATGGACCAAAGGGTTTGCTCTTACCCATTCCCTGTACAGGGCCACCTTTTACCAAGAGAAGAATTATAAGATCTCATGCAAATGGTACCAATGTCCTACAGTCCTACATAAGGCAATTCCCTCCTCCTCTGCCATCTGCTGGCATTGCAGGTCCCATCTTGGTACTCCTTTACACATCAGGCGGAGTTGCCCAGTCCTGCAGCCCTTTTGGTCCCAAGTCTTCTCCATCTTAAATCAGGTAGAGTTGACATCCCTGAATCGGTCTATGGTAATTGATAGTCTCTTAATGTTAGCTGGTTCTTTTAGACCAATTAAGAGGGGCATCCTTCCAAAATGCTTATCTGCAGCTTGAACTACCATCTCCAGATTATTCAAGTCCACCTCAGCTTCTAACTTAGCTGCATGGTTCTAAACCCACAACACAAACTTTTGTCCCTAGCTAGCCATCCCTCTATTATTCGGGCAATCTGTAAATAAAGGATAAAAAAAAACCCTTACCTGTAAGCAGATATCTGTGCATTTCCC
>CM070032.1:41338691-41355323 GCA_036250615.1 Ptychadena robeensis | reverse complement strand
CACTTTTGGTACAGAAATCTGGACCTCAGCAGCGCGCTAGGGAGGTTAAAGAAAACCCTAAATGATCTTTTGAAAAACAAGTTCATAATTTGAATTGTGATGTGAACTCTATGAACTGTGACATAGATGACTTGCGAATACATCTACGTAAGCACAATTAAAATGTATTACTCACATTGACATTCGCACATCTCTAACACCAGCCTGCAGTTAACAAGCAGTGGTGTGTAAACAGTTGCTATAATTGAGAGCACATATAGAAAATTGAATCATCCTGATTCCTGGTTTTCCCCTTATTCCAACAATTGTGTGGATGTAGGCACCTCTGCAATCACATGCACCTAATGACCAATGCTATTTACTCTCTGGCGTCTCTCATCCTGTAATCTCTTATTTACCCTGAGTCCATCGGAGATGAGCAGCCTACACACAATTTATTGGCTTCTCTTACGTAGGATTCCTTGCCTGTGCAATGTGTATAACCCTTCTGTGGAGCTCTTCACTGCAAATGAATCACAATGATAATTTCCACATGAACAGAACACTGCCCATCCTGTGCCTATCCGCTCCATACAGTAATGAGCTGCTGTCCATGACCGTGGTGCTGAAATGTCTCATCGTCACTGCAGCCCCAAGCAGTGACATGAACAAGAGTGGGGGTTGGTTTGCTTTCATTGAGAATACATAAGTTAATTGCAGGTGATTTTTTATGCTCCCCCAGATTTTTATCATATTTGAAGATACATTGTGTCCTTGGTCATCTAGACCAAGTGACAAATGTCTTTACATTATTACTCGCTTTTTCAGCACTTCCCCACAGCTTCTTGGCAATAATTTCCATTTTTGCCAGGGATGGGGATGCATGAGACCTTCTCCTGTATAATTAACCACCCTAGCGTTCAGGATGGCTCCATCTCGTCCAGCGCTGCTACTCCCACTATCCCGAGATGGTGCCGTCCAGTGAACATCGGGGCACCGACAGCACATACTTACAGTGCTGCACTGTCCTGGTGTCCCCGATGCTACATTGCTGCTTGATCCTCCGGCTCTTCTCCCCCCTCCGAGTGACGTGATGACGTCACATCGGGGAGGCGGCAGAAAATTTGAAAGTAATTTGCACGAAAGCAGTTTTCTATGTAGAAAACTGATTTCAATATGCTTCTATGTAAAAAATATCACCAAAATAAAGTCTCTGGTGCCCCAGATTTGCCCATTTGTAGTGACCCTCTCTTCCCTGGCGTGATTTTACCACATCCATCACACCAGGTTAGAGAGGGTTAACTGCAAATGGGAACATCTGGGGCACCAGAGACTTTATTTGGGCGAGATTTAGTACATAGCAGCATAGCTTGCTGTGCCCTGATTTCTGTGTTGTCTCATGAATTTTATAAAAATGTTTTCTATATTTTACATAATTGTGTGTTTCAAACATTATTATACTCAGTATATCTATTAGACCCTTGTACGGACATATTTTGGGAAGTTACAGGCCTACAACATAAAAAGATTTTTACCATTGAAGTCTATGGCGCTGTTTTGGTACAGAAATCTGGACCTCCGCAGTGTGCTAAAAAAAAGTGTTATATTTCATAACCAGGGATGTCACAGCTCCCTGATTGCCCCATGCCAGCCAACTGTGGTTCCAGAGCTGACAGTGATAGAGGAAGTAGATACATGGAAACACTTGTGAGAATTGGTAGGATGGGGAGCCATTTGCACAAACCCTCCCATTTTGTCCTGACTTAAAAAGTGACACAACATTCAGATATGAAATTAGATATTAGACACATGCAACTCAACACCTGGAAATCTTAGATGCCTACAGGGTCCAAAGGTTTGTCATTCGCACCCACTCAACATATAACTCCTTACAAGTTGCCTGATGTTTAGTTTTATTTATTGATTTTTTTTTTACTTTAAAGTGTATGCACTCTTTTGTTATATATTTTTTTAAATAAATGAGTAGATTAGCTCCAGGAATATATATTTTGTTATAGTATTAAAAAAATTTGTAGATTAGCCCTACAGTTGCAAGAAAAAGTATGTGAACCCTTTGGGATTACATGGAGTTTTGGATGAATTGGACATAAAAATGTGCTCTAAACTTCATCTAAGTCACACTAATAGAAAAACACAGTTTGGTTAAAATAATACTACACAACATGATATGTTTCATGTTTTTATTGAACATAACATGTAAACAATTACAGTGTAGGGTGGAAACAGTATGTGAACCTTTGGACTTAATAACTGATTGAATAACCTCAACCAAACATTTCCTGTAGTTGCAGATCAGACCTGCACAATGATCTGGAGTAATTTTGGACTACACCTCTTCACAAAACTGTTTCAGTGTAGCAATATTCTTGGGATGTCTGGTGTAAATCGCTCTCTTAAGGTCATGCCACAGAATTTCAATCTGGTTGAGGTCAGGACTGGGCCACTCCAGAAGGCGTATTTTGTTCTGGTGAAGCCATTCTTTTGTTGAAGCCCTTCTTTGTATGCTTTGGGTCATTGTCCTGTTGCATCACCCATCCTCTGCGGAGCTTCAGTTGATGGACAGATGGTCTTACGTTTTGCTGCAAATGTCTTGATAAACACTGGAATAAATTTTTCCATCAATGACAAAAATCCGTTTATGCCCTGAGGCAGCAAAGCAGCTCCAACCATGATTATTATTATTATCATTTATTTATATAGTGCCAACATATTACGCAGCGCTGTACAATACATACAGGAACAGGTTTTGACACAGGGGGAGTGGAGGACCCTGCCCGGACGGGCTTACAATATAATGGTTGGGGAACAAAGTATACAATATGCTCCCTCCTCCATGTTTTACAGTGGGGAGGAGGTTTTGATGTTGGTGTGCTGTGCCTTTTTCTCCACATATAGTGTTGTGTGTTTGTTTTCCAAACAACTCAATTTTGGTTTCATCTGTCCACAGAATATTTTGCCAGTAGTGCTTGGATCATCCAAGTGCTCTTTTGCAAACTTCAAACGTGCTGCAATATTTTTTTGGACAACAGTGGCTTCCTGTGGTGTCATCTTATGTACTCCATTCTTGTTTAATGTTTTCCTTATTGTAGATGTGTCAACAAAAATGTTAGCATGTGCCAGATATTTCTGTAAGTCTTTAGCTGACACTCTAGGATTCTTCTTTACCCCATTAACCATTCTGCACTGTGCTCTTATAGTCATCTTTACAGGATGACCACGGCTAGGGAGAGTAGCAACAGTGCTAAACTTTCTCCATTTGTAGACAATCTGTCTTACCGTGGACACATGAACCTCAAGGCTTTTGGTGATACTTTTGTAACCCTTTCCAGCTTCATGCAAGTCAACAATTCTTGATCATAGGTCTTCTGAGAGCTCTTTTTTGCGATGCATGGTTCACATCGGACAGTGCTTCTTGAAACCAGTAAACCCAAAACTGGTGTGTGTTTTTAAAGGGCAGGACAGCTTTCAGCAGCACTTCCAATATAATCACAGTGATTAAACTCAAGGTTGGCTCCAGGCTCCAATTCCCTCTTAGAGAAGTTATTAGGCTAGGGGTTTACATACTATTTTCACCCTGCACTGTGAATGTTTACATGTTATGTTAAATAAAAACATGAAAACATATAATGTTTGTGTAGTATTGTTTTAAGCAGACTGTGTTTTTCTATTGGTGTGACTGAGCTCAGATCAGAGCACATTTTATAACCAATTCAAAAACTCCATGTAATCCGATAGGGTTCACATTTTTCTTGCAACTGTATATACAATAGGAATACATCTTTTGTCATATTATAGATAAAAATTGCATATATATAGTTTTCAGCTGTTTCATAAAGTTCAACAGATGGATTAGACCTAACCAAGTAGTATGTGTTTATTGAGTGAATGTTTATTTTGAAAACTGTATGTTTACTTTGCTAAGTAAATAGTTAATAGTGTAAAATTATATTCACCTTTAATACCCAACCATGGACAAGTGGAATTACAAAAAGGACTTTTGTTACTTGATTGACAGCAACACAGCATTTTGTTCAGTAAATATGAAAGGTTTATTAAATCCTTATATAAAGATATAAACACATGTGCATATTGTTTTTATGTAAATCTGGGTTCTTGTAAAAAACAAACGTGCACCAGACACTTCCTGCGTTATGATGGCTACCTTAGCTATTAAGACTCTATAAAGCCTGGTGTCGCCAATAGTGATGAGCAGCATAAGCAATATTTGTATTTGCAAAATATCACACATTTTTTTGCCTAATATTCACCGTAAATTCGACAATTTGTGATCTCCAGTCATTATAACTTTGTTGCGAAAATCGCCACTTTTGTAAAATCAAAAACCCTTTATGTTAGTATTGCTGGGTATTGGTTTTATGCATGAGGGTTTAAAAAAACGCCTGTATGTGAAGTAAGAGAAGAATATAATTAGAAGCTAAGAAAAGTAATTTTTAACTCTAAAATTAGGTCCATCAAAGTGGTTTATTGAATTGTTTTCTATCCAGACAGGACTATGAATTGTGCCCTGCATTACAATAAGTCTTTTAGACATACGAGCTTACCAAAGGTCTCCCCATCCTGTACATCATTTGCACAAGCCGGATGGGACAATAGGGGTGGAGGGGACATTACACTTACCTGATCGTGCCAGAAGTCACATTGCAGAGTTTCTGGTATTTGGAACACTGAAGTGACACTCCACAGTTCTCAGTTCTGGTATTTGGAACACTGAAGTGACACTCCACAGCAGCACTTCCAAATACAGGAAGTGACACTTTAAGACATCACATCCGGGGTCGCGGATCTGAAAACTTGAAACTTGAAAAATGTAAACATGTCTGATCCCTGCTTGATCGATTTCCCTCACTTTTATTTGATTGTTTCGGGTAAAATGTACTTTTTAAACAATAAATGTTTTTAAGTTAAACTGTGCATGTCTACCTTTATAACTACATTTATGGCTTGTGTTTGCACGCAAAGATCGCGGCTGATCGCTTCCATTTAGTTGAATAAGCTTGTCCCCACTTCAACTTAAGGCCGCAATCAGGCGCGGATGCGGTGTGACCCACAATCAGATTCGCGGCTCCTCGTGTTTAGATTAATCGCGTCCATTCATTCTCTATGGGCATGATCAAGGGGCACTTTTTTTTTTTTAAATCACCTGGTCAATCCCGCACGATTGTGTCAGCAATTGCTATGTTACACTCGATCGCGTTAGGCTATGTTTCCACTTTCGCGTATTGATCTTTCTGTTTCGGTTTTTGAATCGCAGCACAGTGCCAAAAGGAGATCGCTAGCACCCAGTGTGGTCTCCAGCAATTTTTAACCGCATCTATTCAACTCTATTGCCGTGATCACTTAACGACCAACCGCAGCTGTGGAGGTGACCCCATTCAAATTTATGGGCGTGATCTCCCGTGCCCTCTGCCCTGCGATTATAATTGCAGGAAATTGGGAGAGATTGTTTTAGTGCAAACAAACCCTAAGTGGGAACAAGCCCTTATAGATAGCAAGAGACACATGTTTGTCTCCTATTGTTAAATTGCTATGTACACGTTTCTCAATGTTGGGTTCATATACAGCACATCTGATAGAGATGTAGAATTGTATTATTACTAAGTGACAAGAGGGAGTGCATCCACTTGTAGGAGAAGGTTGTTTGCTGTAGCACTGTACCATTCTATTGACACTGTGCTGTGCAAGCAGCTGATGTGTAGCCTGTTTCAGCGTGATATTGCCTTTTCTTTCCGTCAGTGTGGGCGTCTCCTGTCCAATTACACCAACTGATCTCTCTCAGTGGGCAATGGAGCTACGTGAATCCCTGCTTCCTATTTTAGCATCTCTCCTCCCTTGGGAATGCCGTATAGATTTAAGACGTTGCAAGTGTGCTTGACGTAGTTTTGACGTGTAAATACTCATTTCCATTGACTGTGGAGGCAAGGTTCTTGTTTTTTTCCAGCCCCAGACGAGAAAGCCTGCTCCTGACATCTATCTGTTCACATAGCAACACAGCAAAAGCAGATCTCCTGTTCTTGTTATTTTTTTTTTCTTTGTAGAATATATATATATATATATATATATATTTTTTAGATTTAAGGCACGTTAGTCTGGACATTTCACAGATTCGTATTTGAAATGGAAGGAGGATGCTGGTCCTTCAAGTATGTTGCTGTAGTATCTGTCTTGTGGTGCTGCCTTGGATTCGTGGCTGCTATAGAAAGGCGGTATGTGAATGAATGGGCGGCGGAGATCCCTGGAGGTCCAGATGAAGCCCAGATACTGGCCACTGAGCTGGGCTATGACTACTTTGGCCAGGTAAGCCATACAATGATTGTATTATATTGGAACTGTAATTTAAGACTGCTGCAGTGTAATATAATCTTTAGTTCAATCAATGTGAATACTTAATACTTAGGTAGGCATCAGACGTTGACGTAGATGTCCGCTATTGACGTCACAATTTTAAATCTTGTTTT
Organism: Ptychadena robeensis; assembly: GCA_036250615.1. Classification (NCBI taxonomy): domain Eukaryota; kingdom Metazoa; phylum Chordata; class Amphibia; order Anura; family Ptychadenidae; genus Ptychadena; species Ptychadena robeensis. Next base: position 41,348,847 of record CM070032.1, on the reverse strand, counting down.
AACACTTTTATTTTTTTACCTTAATATGCAAGTTGAGTGTCTCAATGTTGAATACAACTAACTGTGAAATGTGTTTACTTTGTAAAGACCCATTCATTTGTTTCTAATATGCTGGTAGTGATCTATGAAAAATAATAAATCCCAACAACAACAATTATTCCAAATAGTGAAATAAGAATAAAATTATATTTTACCACCCTATCTGTTTCTGTGTTTCAACTCTATACAGGTCACCTATTCTTTAAGTGTTTACATAGAAGCAGGTGTATTTTTTATTGTTGTTCCGTTGTTATTGATCATGTATAGGTAGATGAGTAATTCTTCCGTCGACATAGTAATGGCTTAATCATGAAGATCATTGATTTGAGCAGTGAGTCACCCAGCACAACTATTGTAAATAATTTTTTATTTAGTGGTCCGGTAAAATCAAACAGGTGGTATCACACCCCCTCATTGCCGTTTGTGACGTGTGTCATTGGGATGGGGGTTACAGCAAGTGAGCTCTGCTCATGGCAGCCCCCTCAGCTAGACACATGTCATTGTCATTAGGACTAATCTTCAAAGCCTGTATCTGGAGCATATTACTTTTCAATATGGCTGTTGTTTTTATACCATGTCTAGCATGGCTTTGACACTGAACTGTGATGCACATCTGTGACAGCAATAGCTAACAAGCATCTCATAATACAGACAGTCCTACAGTGATCGAGTGAAATGTGCCTAGATAAAAATGCAATATATAGAAATAAAATGCAATGTCCAGAGATATGAATATCATTTCATGTGGTTTAACTGTAATACCCTGCATTGCAGAAAATGACAACTGATATATGATTGGATGTTACAAGAACCAAGTTTTTCTATCATAGCAGTAACATGCATTATTATTCCATAAAATGCATTACTATGGGGGAAATTATTACAATACATGGATAAAACAATAGCGATGGGTTACTGTAAGTGCTATTTATTAGTAAGTATTACAAATTATTAGTAACATTCATGATTGATACAAACTATTAATATCATAACTAGTCTTGTTGGTATTATTAGTATAATTATCAGTATTTTTATCATTATTAATATGTATTTAAAACTTATATGAAGGCTGTACAATCTTGTCAATTTACTAGCTAGGTTAAGTAATGCAACTGCACTCAACTTGTCAGCTTTGTTTTGTGTACAATGGAAAAGTTTTCAAATCATTTTTACAAATACGTGGAGGGAGGTCTGAGGAAAATCTATGCTCACTTTCTTTCTGTGCTGTAGATGGCAACTTCTACTTACTTCCTGTCTCATAAAAATCCAGCAGGACAGGAAGTAGGCAAGACATGTCCAACAACAGCTTTCCTTTCCAATAAGGAATGTAAAACCAAACCACATAATTTCCACTGCTTATTAATCAGCAATGGAAGCATTAGTTCTCATAGTTTATCATTTGTCTGTAAATCACTGTATTTAGGCTTTATATGATGGGGGTTACTTTACCAATCACTAATTTATTGGAGCCTTGATGTACTGGCACAGATTAATACTAAAGCTGGCCATATGCCTTTAGATCTCACTGTCAGATATCATTTAGATCTACCAACAACTATGTAGTGCTGGGTCCTCTGCGATTGAACACAGGTAGACTTGATTATTTAGAAAGTTCATATTACATGGTTTTGGTAAAACAAAAGGAGATCTAAAGGAAATCTAAAGGTGTATGGGGACCCTTAATCATACATAACTATATTGAATCATTATTCTATGATAGATGAAGAGTAATGCTAGCCATACACATGCCGATAAGCGGCCGATTTTTAATCTGACCGACGGGCGTGCAAGCTCGCGCCGTCGGTCAGGTTAAAAATCGGCCGCTAATCGGCATGTACCCACATGGGGCGACAGATCCCTGTCGCCCCACTTCTCGGCCGGCCAGAGAACGGACATGTCCGATCTTCTCTGGCCGATGGGAGCCGATGAAAGTCGATGCCATAAGCTGCAATGAAGCGGCGTCAGGAGAGCACATGGCAGGAGAGCACATGGCAGGTGGGAAAATCATCTGTAAGAGGCAATGGTAAAACAGAGGATCAGACTTCCTTTGACTTCCTTTGTGCTAACATAAAGCTTGCTCTATGCTCGTGCAGGATAAAGGAGAATATTGTTTTTTATGTCCCTATCTCCCTCATCCTCAGAATCGATCTCACCTCTCTCTATTGCTCAATTCAACTACTGCATGGGAAAACCACTGTTTTTCTATCATTGTTGGTTGTTTGTTGAAATACTACATACTTGTCTTGATTATAACTGGTTTATCCACAAACCATTTTCAATAATAGATAAAAGTCAGAATACTTCTTTAGATCAATGATTTTTGATGAGCCTATAACTGGAGAGGTCATTGGCAATAAAGGTGAATTCCTCATGAGCTGATATTTTGCTTTGAGGAAAGACAATAAAATTGGAAATGTAATTGGTGTAAATATTAGACATTTCTGTGTACACTTTTATTGAATCATTTGCTTGTCATTGAATACACTGATATTTTATCCATTGGTGGTTCTAACTTGCAAGTGAGGGACCGTTGGAATGTAGTATCCCCAGTGTATGGATGTTTATTATTTTATGCCATAGTATATATTTTTTAATTTTATCTGCTTTATTTATTCCAAAGTAAAAAACGTATCATCTCAACTCATACTGTTGCTATGTAAATTAAAGTCTATCCCATATATAGACAAATGGACTGTATAGCAATATACAATGCGTTTATTTCTTTAGAGATATGAGAACAATTGCTTATTCAGCTGTAATATTTTATACAAATCTCTCCAACTGAAAATTCCTAATTTCACTAGATCAGCTGTCCCCATCGAAAGGTATCCCTTCTGTACATGCTAGTGACTCACCCTAACAAGTTCAGGTTAGTACTAAATTGTACTAGAACTTTAATAGTACTAAAACACTGATCAGCAATGGCAGCCAACATATTTCTGTTATGACAAATTTTCTTTAACAGATTATCACGAGACAAGTAGTCTTTTTTTGTTCTGAAAAACCTGACTACTCACATAAACACACACAATAACATGCTGCTGCTTGACTAATTTTATCATCTAACCTTTTTCTCTGCACTGGCTTTCAATTGTCCAAATAATCAAATTCAAAGTTCTGTGCCTTGCTTTTAAATCACTTCACTCCTCCTATCCCACTTCAACTCCAACATTGTACATAACTATACCCCTAATTCCGCTCTTCCACAAACCCAGTAATGACATCCCCCCTTATAACATCATCACAGCTTCAAGACTTCTCTAAGCTTGCCCTACTCTCTGGAACTCTCCCTTTTCCCATTTTTCCCCATCTCTTCATTTTTGCTTATCAATCTTCCTCTCTTTCTAACATCAACAGTTAACCAGTTCTCCCCTACTTATTTTATAAGCTTTTTCACAAAATTGTATTGTAAGGTTGATGGCGCAGGGTCTTCTACTCCTCAATTACTCATAGTTTGTACTTGTTAGCCTATTTTGTCTTTGAACTCTTATTTAATGTACAGCGCTGCATGGTTGCCATTACAAAAATGATATATGATATAGCATTCAAAATACTATAAAAAACATACTATTTACATTCCATACGCTATAATAAGAAACAAGCAATTAAACCTTGCAGACCAGGGCTTGCCCCACTTAAACCATTTAGCTTCAAATATTTGGAGTGGTTTCCAGGTTGTAGTAAAAAAGGGGGATGCTTTAAAAAATTAGCTTTCTTAGTTCATATTTCAACTACTCCTTTATCTGCCTTGCAAAACTCTGGTACCCGGAACATAGCTTGTAGGTATGTGCTCTTCATATTTGAGTAATACATAAAGTGTGTTCATTATATGCTGGCAGAAAATATTTATTCATTTAGAAAATGTTCAAAGAGCTGAGGTTGCTCCAGTGATTTTTAAGCGCTGGTGCTGGGATAGAAGAAGATAACCACACAGTGAAAAATATAATTTTCTATAGGAACCACTTGGACATTTTCCTCTGTTCTATGCTTGAACAGCCACTTGGGAAAGAACTTCAGAGATCTTTTTTCCTAGGCTCACGCAAACATAAATATTTGCTTTCATTTATATAGCACAAACATATTATGCAGCACTGTACATTAAATTAGATTTAAGATGCAACACAGGATAACACACAGGTCCAGATTATGACACAGGAGGAGTTGAGGATCCTGCCTGATTGGGCTTATAGTCTTATAATATTGTCCTTGAGCAGGCAGCTAGAATTTTCAGAATGCTAATTAAAAAGTTTCAGCATCAGCATTTCTCTCTTACAAAGCCTATGATAAACAAGTGTTGGTTTTTTAGTTTAGACTGCTAAATACCTGGTGAAACCCCTTTCAAAGGAACTATTTTGCTACTTGCTTTCTCTGCTGGGCTCTGCTTTAGATCCCACTATCCCTATGGGCCCTGTATAGAAAGTAGTGAAACAGTTCCTCTGTTAACACTTTTTAAGCACAAGTGGGTTCAGGGCTGAATGGGGCAAATTTGAGTGTTCCCATGTACCCTGAGTGCTATGGGGTGCTTAGTAAAATCATGGTGCACTAAAGCATGGTGCAGTAAACCAAAGCCGTGCCTGGTGGCACCACTGGTTTACAGGAACATTTGTAGAAATTAAATTTTTATTGTCTATCTTTCTGGTGTAACACAAAAATCAAGGATGGAACAGGAAAAAAGGGGACCCATTTACATCTTGGTGTTGTAATGCATATATGTGTATAGTAGTGTGCATTGTAGAAAGTAAAGGCTGCCATGATGAGATAGAGGAGCCTTGAAGCTCAGCGTGATGATGTCATTGCACTGAGTTCGATATCGAAGGAGCTAGAGGTTCAGCACTGCTGTCATCCAGCTCAGCTGATTCTTTGCATGGAGACCGCGGTCCCCTTTCAAAGCAATGGACATCGACCAAGATTTAGGGTCATGTCCGATAACCCTGTCTTCCAGCGGGATTAATTGGTCCTGCTCGAAGACAGGGATGGCCACATTAAATATGCACCAGATAGACGGCCATGACATACACAGGCGCTGTAATTGGCCATTGATCTAGCGCATATCTATGCATGTATGGGCACTTTAAGTGTCATATAGGATGATCAGAAGCCATATGATTAAGCCCATTTAGGCAAACTGTATTGATCTTGCTCCTGATGATCTTCTATTTGCGATTTAATAAAGATAAAATACAGTTGGAGTTGGAGATGTGATCCAACATTGACGTTGATATGGGTCGGGGTACAGAGTACAGAGGTGGCATAAAGAGAGTGATTAACAGGTAGTATTGCTGTTTGTCATGGTGTTGATAAAGATGGCTACAGGCTGTATCTGCTCACAGATAGTGGGACACCCAAGAAGATAAAATAGTGTCAATGAGTACCCCACATCTGGCATTCTGAAAGCTCCTTAGCTGCCTGTTCTTCCAATAAAGCCCCCCATACACCTTACAATCTGACTGCAGAATGTTTAGTTTAGTTATTCCAAAATGATGCTATATGACCTTACTAACCCGATCCAACCCCTCTATATCCAATCAGGGAGGCATAGTTGTTGGTTGATCTAAAGGAAATTGTATAGAGGGATTGCTGTGTATGAGGTTTAGTGTTCTGTTCTGAGCTCCTTTAACAGGAAATTGAAAGTAATGACTTTACCAATACTTTAAGTTGTGTTAATTACTTATCCAAAGATTATTTAAATCTTTTAATTTAGCTAACACTACCATCTCAACAGGATGACAATTATGTTGTACAAGGGTGGCTACATCACTCCTCCATAAATACCGTGTAGTGTAGCCACTAAGGCAGAACTTAAAGCGGACCTACCACCAGGAATCTATGTTTTCATGAATGGCACTAGAAGTGCCAATAATAGGGAGGAATGCAGTGAAAAAACCCAAAAACGTACCTGTAATGAGCAATTTAGGAATATAATCAGGCATTCCTATTCACTTCCTGGTTAATGGGCTCAGCAGAACCCGGCACCACGTCACAGCAGCACGTGATTTTTCAGTGAGCTGCTTTGAAAATTCCCATAGAAGATCACTGAACGCCCCCAGTGGCCACCCGCGATATTCCACCACCATGTGTTTCATGTGTTGGCTACACACTGAAAAATCACGTGCTGCCGGGTTTTGCTGAGCCCATTAACCAGGAAGTGTAGAGGAATGGCTGATTATATTCCTAAATTGCTCATTACAGGTAAGTTTTTGGGTTTTTTCACTGCATTCCTCCCTATTATTGGCACTTCTAGTGCCATTCATGAAAACATTCCTGGTGGTAGGTCCGCTTTAAGCTAGGCATACAGAGGTCGGTACCCATGCAATCGACCCACAATCAATTGCAGCGTGGCGATGTCACCGTGGGTCAATCAAAGGTAATCTATGTTGTCCAGTGTGTTATTTCTCTCACCCATGCATGACTGATACCTATTAAAAAACCTGATCAATTTGAATCAATAAGATAACCTTAGGGGTTTCTTAGAACCCACCACAACACCATTTTGAACATTGATCCCAGTTTGATAGAGACTCTGGTGAGCTATTTTCTGGTCTCACAACACTGGCTGTGAGCTGCTGACATGCCGCGGAGAGAGTCAGACAGAGGAGGGGTGCCTTTTCAGATCAAATGCTGTGTGGGGGTCTGGCTCTCTCCGCTGCTTGTCAGATCAACTGGGATTTACGGACATGTCCATTCCCAGTTCGACCGACCTCAATCGATTCGATTTTTAAATAGATTCGAGCACAATCGAGCGCGGTGAACATGAAACGTGTTGCTCGATTGCGCTCGAATCTTTAAAAAAATCAAGCCGTGTATGCCTAGCATTAGGCACACTTTATTAGTTATCACACATTCTGGTCCAACTAAAAGTATAACAATAAAGGGAAGAAAGGAGAGTCATGTATGGCAGTAGGTGGGGACAGATAAGAAGTGGGGACAGTGGTTGTCTATATGTAGAGCAACAGAAATACTGCAGCAGCTATATTTTGCTAAACATAAACATTAATTTGTTGATTTCTATAATATTATAGGACTGTTGAACTACTGTTCATGGCTCCACAAATTATAAATAAAAACAAACTGAGTCTGCTGCTGTCTAGTATGAGATTATGACTCCACTGATATTGAAAGGTAGTAATTTAAAAAATATTATGATATTCTAGATATTATGGTAACTTATCATGTCTCAATATGCCCTGCACTTAATGAAGGGCACGTGATATTCACCTACAGCAGAGGGTGTGATTACAGGTAGTGTGTGTTTGAAATTCCCTTTAATGAAATAATGGTTTAATGATTTTCTAACCGCAATAATACAGCAGGCTTGTTAAATATTCTACATCCTGATTTTAGGGTCGAGGCTAAATTATTGTTTGCTTTTCCATTATAACACTTGCATGCCTCTTTCTGTCTCGGTAGTAGTTCTTGTTTGATTTGTCAAGCGCGCTGCGTGGGAAATGTACTGATATCTTTCTGACCTGTCTATTGGTCCACAGATTCTGCAACAATGTATCATGCAAAAGCCATGAAAAGATGACACTTTGATGCAGATATCATTCTACTCAGGCAATTTACATCTAAGGCTATAGAATAACTTCATTTCAGCAATTCATTCAATCATCGTGTAAAAAAATATTTTTTTTAATTACCATTAATAAACAAAACATGTGGCAAAATGTACAGTGTGGTAATACAAAGCAATCATTTAGAATCCACTTTACTGAAATCAGTGTAGTGCAAGATAGATTCCGAGTGGCTGCCATAAGTACTATTCTTACTGCTGATTTGAACTTAAAAAAGCGAAGATGAGCTATCTTCTAAAATGTTAATTGTGCCTAAGCAGTACCACGAAAACTACTTTAAAATCCTCCTAGAAACTGAGAGCATGCGTGCTGGAATGTGAGTATGATTAGATATGTGCCTCATATCAGTATAGCTACAGCAGGGGCATCCTAGTGAGATCAGCGCCCTGTGTGAGCACCCCCTCTAACACCCAAAAGAAGCCCCCCCCCCCCCCGGGAAAACATCTCTGGTCACTCTTGGGGGGTGTTGTGCTGGTGAGGTGAGACTTACGGACTCTGTTCTGTTCCCCCATACACCGCCCGGACTGCACGGATAGGCATGCGCAATGTAGGGAAGACATCTGCCCAGGTTGCCTATGCATAAAACCACCACTGAGCTACAGTGTTACTTCTGCATGTGACAGATCTGCTGATGTGCTGGAGAGGAATCTTTACCTTAAGACCTTTAGTGGCAGCATTGCCCTGCACTCACGTTATCCAGTCTAAGGATCTGGGTTTATTTTACCATTCCTGCTGCTTTCTAAATTTCCCCAACATAATCATTAGTGATCAAGGGGGACAGCACTAACACAAAGAGGTCCTCATTTACCTAAAAGTCCAAACATGTTGGAAATGTAAAGTCAGTGAAAAGGAATTGTAGGGACTTTATAGGCAATAAGCCCCCCATACACCTTCAGATCACGCCATACAATTTCCATTACATCTACCAACCATTCTAGTATAGTGTCCTCCATGATAGAATACATAGTGATTGGAAGGATAGAAAGGTCCTCATATTACATGGTTTTGGTAGAAGAAAATGGAAGGTACAGAAATGGTATGGTAAGATTGCAAGGTGCATGGGGGCTTTCCATTCTTTCCATTTCCAAGTCTTCTTAAAACGGTTTTATTTCTGTGGTGCATACTATTGTCAGATTCTCCATCATTTAGATGTGTTGTTTTAGTCATTGAAGGGGCAGCAGCACATTTTTAATATCCACATTCAATTTTATGTCAGTAAAAAACCCAATCTACTAGTATACATCAAAGAAAAGGAATGGAGGTGTGAACAGTTTTTTCTAAGCCTGACACGTGTCAAAGAGAATTCATGGCCAAAGTATTTTGTGTAGAAATGTCCCCTTTCCAGGAAGCGTCTTTTCAAACCATGACGTCACAGTAACCATGAATGACTAACTGGCTTTATGTAAATACAAGGGTGATATGACTGCGTAGGGATACATACTGTATTATTCATAAGAGCTCCTTGCCTGCAGCTAAACCACAATATAGCTTATTATATCTTACCCACATTCACAAGCCAATTATATTCACTCTAAGGCTGTGTCTACACTTTTGGGCTCTGTTTGTTTGGGGAAATCACCATGTTGGCAATTCCGCACCCTATTCATTTTAATGAACAATGTTAATGTCATATAACATGTCTATTAATAATTTCACTGCTGCAAGCATGGGGATAAACTTAGTGTAGGCTCAGCCTTAAGCCAGCCAGATTTTTTTGTTCCATTACCGAACAATCAACCGCAGCATGTGTTTGCGGCGATCGATCAGTCGATAATCAAAGGTTGCCCACCTTGAGCGAGTGATCTGACATTATGCACACTATGGTTACTTTGTTTGGGGTATCTGAAAATATCAAGCAGAAACTGAATCCCCATGATCGATTGTTGATTTGGGACCTCATGATCTGATTGTTTGTACATCGATGGCAGGGGGAATCGCAATGTGTATGGCTAGCTTATGTTGCCATCAAAAACTAGGAGATACTATTACCATAGTCATGTAACACCTCCTTTCTAATACTTTTGCAGAATAGCGAATAAGTGAACAGGAAGTGGAAAATGTGTTGGATGTTCCTTATAATTTTGAATAGCTGTTAATTAAATGAAAACCGACAAAACACTATTGGTTTCTGTTGAACCCTACAAGGTTCTCTATTCTCCAGTGTTGATTTTTGGAATGCTTTTCAGATGAAAGTGTTGATTTCTTCCCACTGACAAATGCATGTAAAAGTGTTTGACATTTTAGCTTTGATAAATAACAGTATTTGAGGAAAATTCTTTTCACCACTTCCTGTGCTGCTCCCAAGGGAACTTCCAGCGTGGATCATATCACACAAGAACCTTAGAGCAGAGAACTCTCCTGTTTCCTCTGGCAATTCATCGCTGATATCCAATAAAATGGCAAAATATCAGTTGTTTACAATGTTTTGACATTTGTGAGACCCAGACATTTGACTGCAATTCACTTTCCTCTGTGCTACATAAGCTACAGGCTAAGAAAGATGATGGGTAGTTGCGCACAACCTTTAGCAGTGATTACACAGCTAT
>CM070032.1:41316650-41333140 GCA_036250615.1 Ptychadena robeensis | reverse complement strand
ATGGTGCGCTTTTGGTACAGAAATCTGTACCTATGCAGTGCGCTAGGGAGGTTAATCCCCTATCACCTTTTGATTGGGGAGACATACTTCTTTTCCTACGATATTGCCCATGTTTATTCTGCATGTAATAATGTATCTATTATTGGCTTGCCATTCCTTATCTGCCACTTGCCAGGTGTGGGTACCCATACAGGTAGAGAAATGACTTTGCTCTTGCATGTCAAAGTCTCCAGGAAGAAGAACAGTGAGGCGGAAAATAGAGACATCAGAAAATCTTATTTTAACAGATCCTAATTTTTCTGGATTCTGATTCAGCTAAATCTGCACAGTTCATTAGCAGTTGAACACCATGTTGCATCATTGCTATAAAAACAATCATTGCTATATTTCTGAACCCATTAAACCCTATTCTTCAAATACATTAGCTAATTTTAAAAAGTAAACTTAGTGGAGCATAGTTTCCTGCCAACTTTTAATAAATGTGTCCAAACACTTCATGGATCTGGTATAAATGCCACTTGAGGACATTTATAATGATTAAGCCACTTGGAGTTACTTGGAGAATAACTTCTCTTTAGTCTTTTGAAATACTTGTCAAGGTAATCCATTAAATAAGCAGAATAATTCCCAACTGCAGCCAAGAACAATTACAAAGGACGAGGAAAGAGTTTATGTTGTTCATATCCCCGCTTTGAAGATTTAATAACACTTCCTGTCAGGCTGTCATAGTAGATAGGGGTAGAATATAACACTGATGGAGACAGCGATAGTGATAGTCAAATTTTCTCAACAAGTGCTGAATTTGTGAGCATTATGATATGTAGAAAAGGGTTGTGGTAACGTTTGGAAAAAAAAAGTTTTTAATTTTGTTCTAGCACATGTAGTTTTTGCATAAATGAAGATTACAATCAAAGTAAAAATGTCAACTTTCGAAATTTTGACTTGTCTTTGAACTTCATTTATGCAAAAACTATTTGTGTTACAGCAATACTTTATTTTGTAGTATACCCCCAACCCTTCTCTAAATCTCCAGCATGTTTGATGATGATACCATGCTCAGGGGCTGCAATTAACTTGAAATAGTCTAAATGGTCTTCGACCATCTCAATAGAGCATTAAGGACATATCAGGTTTGTACCCTCCCTCCAGGGTTTCTGTGTCTTCCTGTCCTGGAGACACTTGCATCCTCTAGTTTCTTATTTTAGGCCTGCATAAAGTATCACTTTAAGGCTAAGGCTCCACTAGTCGACATCAACGTGACAGAGGTTCGGATTATTGGATCAGGAGCTCTGACTGGCTGTGGAGACGTAGTCTCATTGCCGTCAATGGGCGGCTTGTACACTGTGCTAAAATCCCTGCATTGAACGTAGGGATTTTAGGGCATGTGGAGCCCTAGCCTTAAGCAGGGTACAGACGACTTGATATTCGAGCCGTCCGATGTACCCTGCAGCAGCGTGATGATGTCATCATGCTGCTGTCAGATATCGACTGGCTGGGGAGAGACGGCTCTGCTCTCTCCCCGGCTTAGCTGAAGCTTTGCTTGGAGACCAGCGGTCTCTAGGCAAAGCATTGGACATCGGCCGTAATTACGGTCATGTCTGATAAATCTGTTTTCGAGCGGGATTGATTTGTCCTGCTCGAAAACAGCGGTGGGCGCAGATTATATAGGTCAGATTGATGGCCGTGAGTGTGCACGATTGATGGCTTGAAACGGCCATCGATTTGACCCATATCTCCGTGTCTGTACCCTGCTTTAGTCTCCTTTAAAAGATAACAATTGGCAGACAGTGAGAAAGGTTGATGAGATATTTCTGGGTATGAAAGTTGCAGATATAAAAAATACTGATATCACTTTCAAAATTACATTTTAAAACTGATTTGAAACATGCAAAACTAAAATGTTACATTGAATTGCAACTTATGTATGTATATTTAATGTGAAAATAAAATGTTGTTTTATCGATTTGGTCAGCGTCCCAGCATCCAGTGTTTATCATACAGGTTGTCTGTATACTATGTGCAGTGATTTTGATTTGTGTTTATGTTCTTAGAGAGACACAAGAATCAACCCAACGTTACCGAAGCTGGATTTACATATCATTCCAGTCTGGAGGAAAGGAATTACTGGGAAAGGCAGTGTTGTAACTGTTTTAGATGATGGCCTGGAATGGAACCATACAGACATCTATGCAAACTATGTAGGTTGAAAATTAACTTCACATCCACATCTTACATTTACCACTATTGGCTGGTTAAAGTGTACATTTTGCAAATCATATTTCTATTGATATAGCACCACCATCTCCCTCACCCATTATAAAGTCCATATTCATGTCACTAAGTGTCCCTCATTGGAGCTCACAATCTAATGTCCCTACTATAGCCAAATGTCTTAAACATATACTAATACCAATAAAGGTAAACCAATAAATCCAGGGGTGCCCACACTTTATAGGCTTGCGAGCATCTTTTTTAAATAACCAAGACAAATAATCTCTCAATAAAATAAAACGTTATAATTTTATTTGATTAAAATTAGCAAAAAAAGGCAATGTACTCAACGTTTTGGTCACCCCTGGTTAACTCAACAGTACGTTTTTGGTATATATAATATAGTTTTTGATAGAAGTGTGTTCAGACTGCAGCTTACCTTCATAGCAAGAGATGTGGTTAGCCATGGCAAAAATATTGGCTGTGAACTGTAAGTTATAAGAATGTATAAGACAACACTGGTTTAAACATTTTCTCTTTTTAATTTAGCCAACAACTATGACACAATACTCATAGGGGTTTGCAGAATGAAGAAGCTAATAGAAGTTTATTGTTGAGGTTGACATTTACAATACTTTTCACTACTAGGAGAGCAATGCACACATATCCTAATAGGTACATTCGTGGCAAACCTCTTTAAAAAGATAAGGCTTCTTGGATTGGCTATGGTGATAAAAAAAGGTCTTTTATTTGGAAAATCACCATAAGGGTACCTCCAAGAAGCCTATTCTTTTTATAGTGGTTTACCACTAATATACCTATTAGGATATTATCTCCGAAATCTCCGTTGGACTTGGCATCCAACTAATCGAAATATTATAGGCAAAGAGAGTGCCACCTTTCCAACACTGCATAGGGACAGTGAATCAATATCTCCACCTGAGCTTCAACACATCAAGGTTGCTAGTTGGATAGTAGGTCCATCATATTTTTTACATATTGGGATCAACCAAAAGCTAGCAACCGCAATAGTTATCCTCCCATTACACTGAGTTCACACATGCTGACTCAGTCCTTAATCGTATATCACCTCATACTGCTCCTCACATGTCCTTGTGTATAACCCAATATCTTTGTCTTTTTTCCCTTCCCCCTTCCCCATTCACTGTTGGGTTCCCCACACACACTTTTTGGGTGGAAAAAACCCCCCCAATCCAGCCAATCATCTAATACACACATTATATTCTATATGACCCTGGTTCTCACATACTTAAGCAGACAGTAAAGGCAGCACATCCTATAGTTTTGTATGTAGAGGAGTCCGCTGCATTTATTCCAAGACAAGTCACATCATACTACATGCATTTTTTTTTACTACACAGCTGCTCACCGTAGTGTATTCTAAAGGTAGCCATACACGGCCTGATTTGCACCAGATTTTTCGGCCGATCAACCGTCGGTGGTCACTCTGGTGAAAAATCTGGTGGCCCCACCTGGTGAGATAGACCAAGAATCTCTTGCATGTCGGATCACACCGTACTCCGACATGCCAGTCAGCTGATCCCATTACTTTGAATAGCTGTCACAAAAAGGGTGAGAGGCCGACAGCAGCGTGATGACGTCATCACGCTTAAGTCGATCCCTCATCTATAGAGGCAGAATCGCCTTGTGTATGGCTACCTTAAGCATCCCTGTGTGGTACACTGCTGTGTGTGTACTAAGAGTGTGTGGGGTTCCATTAACAAATAGCAGCCCCTGAAACTTAAGCTTAAATTCATGGTGAATTTCCATGCAGTACAGAAACTCAAGTGAAAACACGTACTCTGCAGCTCTGCAACAGACTGCACATAAATAATACACAGACTCTGTGTTTTTGTTGTACCATATCCTGATGCGAATCTTTTTTTTCAGGATCCAGAAGCAAGTTATGACTTTAATGACAACGACAAAGACCCATTCCCAAGATACGACATTACAAATGAGAACAAGTGGGTATCCATGGTAACGCTCATTACGTTGTTTCGCAACCTTCCGCAACAAACAGACAAATTCAATGAGCATTTTGTAATATTTGTAAATATACAGAAGACTGTTCTTCACATTGAAATTTAAGGGTTCTTTGAAAGAATCTTGAAATAGTAAACAAACTGCATTATTTATTACTGATTTATGTTTTTTTTACATATTTATCTGTTTTGTTAAAACATGTTGCGCTTTAAAAAGGGGTTAATTTTTTAATGTTAAATCATAACTTTTTGAAAAAAAAAATTCTGTAATTATTGTCTTGACTAAAGACACTTCGCATGGGTCAGACGTTTCAACTTTGATACAAGGTCCACTATTAACCCCCCTAGCGGTCAGGACGGCAGCATCTCATCCAGCGCTGCCACTTCCACTATGGCACTGGACGATATGCTGCCATCCAGTACACATCGGGGCTCCAGGCAGCACATACTCACAGTTCTGCACTGTCCCGGTGTCCCCGATGTGACAGACAGGCTGGCAGCATATCCTCCGTCTCTTCTCCCCCCCCCCCCCCCCCCCCCCCCCTCTGAGTGATGTGATGACGTGAGACGGCGGGAAAGTACAGTACATGAAATCAGTTTTCTATGTAGAAAACTGATTTCAATGTATTTCAATGTACAAAATATCGCCAGAATAAAAAGTCTCTGGTGCCCCAGATATGCCCATATGCAGTAACCCTCTCTAACCTGGTGTGATTTTACCACATCCATCACACCAGGTTAGAGAGGGTTAACTGCAAATGGGCACATCTGGGGCACCAGAGACTTTATTTGGGCGAGATTTAGTACATAGCAACATAGCTTTATGCCCTGATTTTGTGTTTTCTCATAAAAAAAAATTTAAAAAAATTATTTTATACTACATAATTGTTTGTTTCAAACATTATTATATTCAGGATGTCTTCTAGACCCTTGTACGGATATTTTGGGAAGTTACAGGCCTACAACATAAAGAAAAATGTACCATTGAAGTCTATGGTGCACTTTTGGTACAGAAATCTGGGCCTCAGCAGTGCACTAGGAAGGTTAATGTACCCTTTGGGAAAAAACGCAAAAGCTCAGAAAGTATGCTCAACCTAGTTACAGCAATTAATATATTATGATGATAACTTATGGAGATTTATGGAGTGCAGTAAAAACTGTTGCAAAACATTTGTGAATATGCACCACAAATCTGGTAACTGTAATGTTCTGGTGATTTCCTAAGGATTGTGTTTCCAAGCAATGCTTCACCCTTGTATAAAGGCTTCTGTTGCTAGCGAGATATAATATGCGGTTGATCCGCCAGCAGCTTTTAATGGATATTAGGGGAAATATATATTCATGCTTTTTCTGCTGTGATTTATTATTAAAGAGGGACTTAAAAGCAAGAAATGAAAGCAACCAGTGAGCTGGCCAGTGCTATTCAGGAAACATCTGTATGTAAAGATGTTATCTACAACATTGTGAATAGTAGTCCGGTAAATTGGGTGAGTCACCAGTTCTTCAGGGGGCTCTACTCCTTTCTTCCAGTCACATATTCAGGAAACTCTGGAACAATTCAAACATGCCAAAATAATTTAAATATCCCTTTACATATTCTATATCAAATCTAATACTGTCAACACTTTCTTCTCAAAAACATTTCTGAATGAAGCCATTTGTCACATAGTTGTCTGCAATAGGTTGTGTTTCTTAAATATGTTGCAAAATGTATTTGAATCGGAACATTATTAGTTTCATATAATATCTTTTTATTTCTAGACATGGAACACGATGTGCTGGAGAAGTTGCAATGGTTGCAAACAACCATAAATGTGGAGTTGGTGTGGCTTTTAATGCCAGAGTAGGAGGTAATATTACATTTCTATGTTGTGGAACATCTATATTGACAATGTTGAGATAAAGGGAGACTTTATTGAAGAATCTGAACAATCATGAAGTACATACTCGATTAAGAACTTATGTCTAATTTCTGCATCAGCCCTACAATGGGTTTCTCTTCCATGATCACCTGTTGCACACTATGGCACACTTTTCAAACTTTTAAAATCCACAACCCCGGAAGTGACGTTGCAAAGTGTGACTTCTTGTATTCGGAACATGGAAGTGTGGCTGCAGGGCAGCGCCAGTACAATGGGTGGGCCATGGGGGGCCAGGCCCGCCCAGTAAGGTCAGCATACCCCCTCAATTAGGGTCCCCTACTTATTGTAACTGTCCGTCCAAGACGTAGGCATGCCCCCCTGAGTGGCTGCCCGTGCCCCCCAGCTTCTGACACTCTGGCTCTGACCCTGGTGCAGAGTAGCACTCTGCATTGTCACTTCAAGCTCAATCAGTTAAGTTTAATGTCCCTTATTTTTTTCCACCATGCTTTAACAAATAATGTACATGGTGGAAAGTTAAGAGGAAGCATAATGCCCCATCCCTCCTAAGTTAGGAGGGAAGGGGCATTACTCTCCCTCCTTACTTCCCATCCTGCTTGTGGGCATCAGTGCTTCTGCTTGTTAGGCACAGCTCTGATGCTTCCAGAGACCTCAGCAACCCTTGTGAAATGGTTGTTTAACCCCTAAGGGGGTCCCGACCTACAAGTTGAGAACCACTGCTCTATAGAATAATGAAATGGACTAGTTATTGTGTCATAATGGCCCATAGCTAATATCCTTTCAGAAAAACATTGCAAAGTGCTCTAACAGTCTTCGCATACCACTAACATATTGTAGATACCACTATATTGGGACAGAGAGGGGTTTCCTTCAATTGGCTAATATTATATTGATATGATTCAGAAGTAACTCACAGATATTGAAAAATTTAGTTTGCAAGTTTTTGTTAAATGTGTAAAATGTGTCTTATATCTGTGTAGTGAATGCTCTATGATACTCTGCACACCACAAGTACAAGCCTTATGTATTAAAAAGCAAGCAAAAGCTGTGATAGATGCCTGCTAAAATACCGGATTCAGTGAATCAGTAAATCTCTAGAGCTATGATATAATCTGCTTGCAGCATTGTGGTTACATATTTTATCATTGCCTGTATACTACGTCTAAAATTGCGTGCAGATGGAACATTTTGACACACCATTAGAACCATCATTAAGGATTCATTTTATTCAAGAGAAGTATTCAGTGCACCATCTGCACATGCTATGTTTCTTTTCATAGTAATAAATATTGATTGACTATATGAACCACATGCAAAATCATATTGATACTGTCTGTTCTGATGTTTCCACATATTTAGGAAAGTACTGTAGATAGCGAGCATATATTTAAAAAAATAAGGTGGCATATGCTTTTACATGTGTTACCTAACCAAAAACAATATGTCCTTTAAGTGGAACATTTAATTTCAGGGCTTCTCTGTAAAGGACAATATGCAGAACAGGATAATTGCATTACAGCAGAATTGGAGCCCTGCATAGCAAGTGCTACTTGTGGTGCTAAAAGAAGGAGTGGATGAAGAGGTTAAAAATAACATAGTTTACAATGCCAGATGAGCATTTCTCTTATATCACATCATACATTAGAAAATCAAAAATGATGGAAATGCAGATATAATAGTGGTAAAGATTCAATGCTCCAAAACATAATATTGACCATCTGGCATAGCGAAGGAGAAACTGCTGGTTTCTGTACTCTGCTAGTACCTTTCTCGTTTCTTTACTCTTTTTCAAACTCATTTCTCCTTATTTATAGGGATCCGGATGTTAGATGGAGTTGTTACTGATGCCATTGAAGCAAGTTCTATTGGATTTAATCCCCAGCATGTGGACATCTACAGTGCCAGCTGGGGACCAAACGATGATGGAAAAACAGTAGAAGGTCCTGGAAGATTAGCACAAAAAGCCTTTGAGTATGGAATTAAACAGGTATGCTTTACCATGTAAAAAGTCTAAATTTAAACCTACTATGCAGTTTGATGTGCTGCGTCAGATAAAAAGAAGGTGCAGGAATTTTATTTTATGTACTGCTGTGCAATAGGCAGCTTATTAAAATGAATGGACTCTTGCCCATGCTTTTGATGAACCCTTAAGCTGGCCATACACCTGCAGGATTCTCTGTCAGATTTCCTTCAGATCAGATCAGATCTACCAACAACCATGTAGTATAGTGACCTCCCTGATACAATACATAGTGATTGGAAGGTGTAGAAAGGTCCTCCTATTACATGGTTGTTGGTAGATCTGATCTGATCTGACGGAAATCTGACAGAGAATCCTGCAGGTGTATGGCCAGCTTTAGCCTTTTCGCAATGGTTCTCAGCTCCACTTCACTATGCCAAACAGCTTTACAGCTTACAGGGTTCTTGTTCTTTCCCAAAGCTTTCTCTTACCTTTCATCTGTAATACAGCTAATTTTCGAAAAACTCATTATAAGTGCTGATGAGTTAGTACCTTATACCTGCCGGCATCTCCAAATTCACACCCTCTGCCACACCATCTGCCACACTTTCTATGTTGTTTTTCCGTGGGGTCTCTTCTCCATGTGTGGTGGGAGTGCGCCAGGGCGCGCAGGCTATGGATTTGAAGCTATAACTTCTGCACATACCACTGCTAAGAAATCCCTGGGGTTCTCTGCTCAATAGGTGTCCACCCCAACTTACTAAATATACAGCGAAGCTAGCCTCTTTTGTGTTTCCGGCTACCAGTCTTGTTATCGTTAGGTCCTGGAGGCAACTAACTCTGTTGTTCTCTGAAGTGAAGCAATGCTTAGTAGGCATCTTGATCAATGAACACCTGACATCAATCGGAATTGATTCTCACAAGCGCTTTCTGAAAATTTGGTCCCTTTGGATTGACTATGTAAAGGCTGGCAGACTTCCCTTAAACTTTGTGCAGTTCTAGTGATCCTCAACTCCTTTCTGCCTAGTTGGTCCCTCTCCTTGAGTATTTAACTATGGATGTTCACACTACTCACTTTATGCACCTGCAGATATTGTGTTAACTTACCGCCTCTCCTTCAGTGCGGTACCTTTTGTTCTCAAATGTTGATTATCATTGGTAAAACTCAATCATTTTTTTTGTAAAAGAAAAAAGACCTACCTTCCATATTTAAAGAGATTATGTCACTCATGTATACCTGAATGATCCTGTAGAATACTGGGTGGTCAAAATCTTATAGGATGAAGATTTAGCAAAGTGCTAGAAAATCATCTCATTAAATTGTGTCTGCTCAGCATTCCCAGATCTCCTAGAGTAAGTATATTTTATTTTGTTCCCTAAGGCTTCTTTCAGTTATTGCATCAAAATAAATAACCAAACCTTGCTATTCAAGGTCTGCCCTAATATTGTTATAGTTTTAAAAGACAAAATCACAAAAGCCACTATAACCCTGCTCAATACATATATAGATGAAAGACATGATGTATGGTCATCCTTGAAACATCTCATTCTATCTTTTAAAAACAAAATCTGATTTGTTTGGAATTCAAGAAATAAGAACTGACTGGGTATATAGGAATGTGCTGAAATGTCATTTACAAGACATAAACGAAAAGATCAAACAAAGGACCCAGAGCATGAAGGCAGAGTACAAGAGAGAAGGCCATCAAGGAGTGAACAGGATACAAGCATTTGTCCAGATGGGTTATCTTTTATATATTGCACTTGGATCAATATGCTTTGTTCTTCTTGTTATATAATCTGCACCTGAGGATTCTTCTAATGCATACTGGAGCTGTGCATAGCGAAGGAAATAAAGACCAAAGAAAATAAAATATATTTAAAATTATAAAGACAATAAAGCACACAAAACATGTCTGCCCTTGCAAATGACAGGCAAAGACTGATGTTTTTGTACACTATATGGTCAAAAGTATTAGTACACTAAGCCAATACAGATAAGAAAAAATTGTAAATCTGTTGGTGCCACTATAAAGTTAGTACTCTCTTTTTTCAACGTTTTTTTTGTGTTTTGCTAATTTGTTCAGAAGATACACGAAGAGACATGGCAGTGCTCTGAGCAGATCAGGCATGTTCCCCAAACTCCCCAAAATGATGAACAGAGCCTTCCCCCAAAAAGGCATATTATATGCTTTACATATAAAATTATATGTTTTGGTACACACCTTTATGGGATCTTCTGGTTTAAATCTTTTCAAAGCTTTTTATATGTCTAAATTTATGTCAGGAACCTGAATCTTTAATGTATTTTCTTTCATTGTCAATATTAAATATATACTGTTATGAAGAATGACTTTTCCACCAATAAATAATCAATGATTTTTTTAAATGTAATATTTATTTATTTTATGAAGGGGCGAAATGGAAGAGGCTCAATCTACGTGTGGGCTTCCGGTAATGGTGGCCGACAGGGAGACAACTGTGATTGCGATGGATACACAGACAGCATTTACACAATCTCAATCAGCAGTGCATCACAGCAAGGATTATCTCCTTGGTATGCAGAGAAATGTTCCTCAACATTAGCCACAGCATACAGCAGTGGAGACTACACCGATCAGAGGATTGTAAGTATCTACAACTTGTGTTTCATATATCATGTTATGTCCAGCCATATTTAAAGCTTGTTTCTTAAAGATAGCCTGGAGAATGGTTCACTTGACTCCATTCTCTGCCGCTACGTCATGGGCATAAATTCTTCTGTCTAAAGTTGGCCATACATGGTTCGATTTTTCAGTTCTATGGACTAGAAATAATAATTTATAAATCTATTCCTTTTTGCCTGAATCGATCCCCCAAAAGTAATCCGAAGTTCATTTGAGCAGTGATCAGACATGTTTGTAAATATCTGTCGATCATTTAAGTACTTGACCAATTTTCTTGGTATTTCCATTGATTTGCATATAATGGTACTATCAAGCATGTACACAGTAGTGTTGATCGCGAATATTCTATTGCTAATTTTTTTTGTGAATATCGGCACAGAATTCGTGAAAATCTCAAATATAATCCTATATCCGCGTATACAAATATTCAATATGTTTTACATCAGTACCTGCAATTACCGTGCATTGCGTTCGCAATATGCGCATGTACTGATTTGTGCAATGAAGGTAATAATGACTGGAGATCACAAATTCTCAAATCTACTGATTTATTGCAAATATTAGGTGAAAATTTTTCAATATTTTGCGAATATTGCTCATCACTGACAGGGCTTTGGAAAGGAATCGATCGTTTGTTAATCAATTACATTATGTGGTGGTAAAAAATAATAATTTTTCAAACTATCGTTTTTCATTTTAAAAAGTTGAATAGGAAAATCAAACCATGTATGCCCAGCTTTAGTGGCCCTACTTTTTATTCTTTCAGCTTTAAATCTGTGGGAGGCAGAAGCCCAGATTGGCTATTCAGACAAAGGAAGCCAATCAAAGCTTACATTTCCAATAGAACAGTCTTTTATTGTAGCTAACTACCAGGAGGTGGATTTGTGGCTTCTGGGGAAGAACAGAGGCTAAAGCTGAATAAGGACAGAACATTGCTTTTCTAGGAACCAATATTTTCTATAAGTGTGCTGCTTAAATAGTATTTTTCAATAGTGATTTAATAATGATTTAATGAATAATAATTTAATGAAAATGCATATCTATTATTATTTAGATAAGTGCTGATCTACATAACGACTGTACAGAAACACATACTGGTACCTCTGCATCTGCTCCCTTGGCTGCTGGGATTTTCGCTCTGGCTCTAGAACAAAAGTAAGCATTTAATTGAAAAAATTAATATTTAAAACCTTAACATGGTCAGTGATATGAACAGGAGCAGTTTTACTCAATTTCAGTCTGCATACCATTTGCATGATAATGTAAAACATTTCAGCATTTCAGTGTATTAAAAACTCTACCTGCTTGATTTGATCCGATGTAATGGTATACAGCTGAGATTCATGAATGACCAGTTAATTTAATTTATATAACCAGAAAGTTCATTTATAATTAAAGAGTAATTTTTAATCATACAATTTTTTATTTTGTGTTTTTAATAGTCCTAGCCTCACATGGAGGGATATGCAACACCTTGTTGTCTGGACAAGCGAGTACGACCCGTTAGCCAATAATCCTGGCTGGAAGAAGAATGGAGCTGGTCTTATGGTCAACAGCCGCTTTGGATTTGGTCTACTTAATGCTAAGGCCCTTGTGGATTTAGCTGATCCCAAAACATATAAAACTGTTCCAGAGAAGAAAATCTGCATTATTAGAGACAGTGACTTTACACCTAGGTAAGAGCGTTATGACTAAGATAAAGAATAAACATTAAAGATTTCAGTTCATCAAATACAAGTTGAATGAAATGTGCTACAGTAACACTTGTTCAGGTCACAAGACAAGCGTGTCCTTAAAAAATCAGCAAGGTTGGGGATCTTACCTCATAAAGGGATGGTATTACAGTGGGTAGTGTGTGCATGACAAGACCTTTTAAATGGAAATAAATTTTCATGTTTGAATATAAGAATTACCTTGAAAACCCATACCAGTCATAACAATAAACCTGTGTTCTCTTAACTTTATTGAGGTTGTGGCACTAAGAATAACCAATTTTTTCTCATTCAAAAAACTCCACTATCTGACTTTGCATTTCCCACCCTCAGCTTCTACTCCAGTCAGTTAATTCTTCCAGTTTTTGTAGATAAAATTAGGTACCTCGGCGTATACTCGGGTTGGCTTATACTCGAGTATATATTACATTTAAAATAAATGTTGTTTACCTTGATGAACAGCATGAACATGCATGGTACACTACAATTCTGTGCATTTTGTCCATTATGGCTTTGTGTTAATACAAAAAATTAAAGGGCTCCACCATTGACTCCTTTGCTGTGGTCTATGCCAGGCACCCCTGGTCTATGCCATTTAGTTATTTCAATTTTCTTCCTAAGTTACCTTTGCGCATAAATATATTCTGATGACAATTATTCTCCCTTACACATTTTTGGCAGGAGTTCATCCAGGAATAAGCAGAACATTTTAATTTAAGCGCATTCACAAAATCCCCTGAAATTGTTCCAAAGCTAGAATTAGTGCTGAACAAAAACAGATATAAAAATAGAAGTGTGCATTATGAGTGAAAGAAATGTAATTAACTAAATGCTATTTGTGTTAACACTCCCATAATTTTGTGTCACAGGGGTAAATTAAGTAAGAAGAAATTGACAACATGTCATTAGCGAGCTGGTCTTAAATAGAAGTAGCTGACACTAAGCAAATATAATAATAAGCTTCTCTAGAGATTAAATACTGTACACTAAATAACAATAACAGAGTAGAAATCTACAATTCTAGCACTCCTTGTTGCCCAAATTCTTAACATGTTTTCACTGACACTAAGGCCTGGTTTGATGTACCGTTTATACTCGTGCATACGCCGACTTTTATAGCCCAAAAATTGCTTACTTTCTTGAGGTTGTGGCACTAAGATTAATCCTGTTTGATTCATTCCTAGGGGCAATGGTGCTTTCTCTATATTCTTCTTATTTAGAAAACTTCACTATCTGACTTTGCTTCTGCCACCCCCGCCTTATACTCAAGTCAATAAGTTTTTCCAGTTTTTGTAGATAAGGTACCTCAGCTTATACTCGGGTTGGCTTATACTCGATTATATACGGTAACATTGACATTAATATATGAAAAAACGACATGCCTACATCTCCAGCAATATTAGTGATGATACCATGTTCAGAGGCTAGTTGAATTTTCCAAAATATGGATAATGGATTGGTGGGAATTATTTTTTCATTTAAGTTTCACATAAAATAACACATAAATTGAATGACTCAAATGTAATATAAATGCTTAACTGGATTTTCTCTAGATCTTATCAAAAACTTGCACCAGAAATTGGTGGTGATCTCCATTAGAAATAAAGATACCTTCTAACTGGTTTGATAAATCATAAATTGATAATGCATGCAGGGCTGCTGTCAGTATCATGGGACCCCATGCTCGAAAATTGCTAGCCAACACTACCTGCCTTTGTGCATCAGCTTCCACAGTAAACAGACTGGCATGGTGAGCAGAGGCTGATCAGGAAGCCCTCTAGATGCTGATCGCTGGGCCCCCATGGCTGCTCGGGCCCGGGACTCTAATGGCAGCCCTGCATGCATTACAGAGGGGAAATTGTACCTTCATATTCTTGACTGAGTAGTGTATTCCCAGAAATTCTTCTTACACCAGAAGACATGTCCATGTGTTTTATTCAGTTCTGTAATCACTTCTTAATGATGCCATTTGTGTACAGTTACCATTTCCATTACCTAAACCACTAATTATAACCCACACTAATGAAGACACACAAGTGATGTATACCTACAGAGTACAAGCCATTGCCTGGAGGATATTAGAGCAAATGACTGAAAGTCAGTACTGGAATCTCTCAAGAGACTCTATCCAAATTAAGCATTTTGGTTGCTAGGCCACAAAATGCAAATTTTATTGTGGGAGTGTAAATGTTTATCTCTGTTAGTGGTCTTCCTATACCACTGGTGTTGGTGAGTTTATGCTTTGGCTGTATGTATTATGTCTTTCTGGTTTGCAACAATGTGGAGGAAGTGTGTAACCCACTAGAGGGGTTAAACCTTTTACCTGTTGGAAATATGAAAGATTGATATTTTTTCCTACATAGTCCTATTCAACTTGAGTTGTTTAGTACGACCAAGTACTTTGTAATTTCCAGCAAACATTGGTTGGCCCCAGTGCACAAGCTCTGCTTACACATTCAAAGCATAGGCAATGTTAGAGATGTGTCATGGCTGCTTTTGTTGGCACATGTTTTTTATGTGACAGATTATCTTAAAGAAGGCATACAATTTATATGTAATAGAACAATACAAATGGCAGTAAGTAATATATAGCAACCAGAAGAAAATTTGAGAAATACAACATACTGGAAGATGATATCTCCTTGGTTGCAATAGGATTCTTATATCGGAATACATTGCATTTACATTTTGTAACATTGTACATTATAAAACAAATTACTGGCATGAGCCAGTGACACACAAGCGACTCAAGCTGCATTATGGTGCATATTTAGTCAGTTTTTAGTCTCATGTACTGTAGATTTGGAGTATGTCCTGATTTCACCTCAATTAGTTGCCAAGTGCTGTGAAGCATGACAACTCAAGATTGCCTACATTCAGTTCTATGATAAGCAGAGGTCATCAAACACAAGCAGCATTGGATAGCCATAAAGTGTATTCAGCATTCTTAAGGGTACACTTCGGCCTTTTTTCCCAGAGGGGGCCAGAATTTTACCAAATTTGCTTGTTTTCCTAAATTCTCTTAAGACTTGTGCCAACTCCATCCTGGTTTTTAGTTTTCATGTCTGAATATGACTAATAATATATGTTAATATTCACCTACTAAGCCTCTCTCATAAATTTTCAATAAGAAAAGCTCCATGTGGATAACTCTTCTATCTAAAATGATACTCATGATAAGAGATTACATGGGGAAAAGGTGGTCATATGTGCAAACTGTTTCATTTACTCTGTTTTACTGTGTTAATTTATTTTATCAACAGAAGACATCCCAACATAACCCATAGTTTTTTCATATTTAATTACAGGCTTTTTAGATCAGTGGATGAAATTACAATTGAGATCCCCACAAAGGCATGTGAAGGGCAAGATAATTATATAAAGTCTCTGGAACATTTGCAGCTGGAAGCTACTATTGAGTATACACGTAGAGGTGATCTTCATATTACACTTACGTCCCCATCAGGTACGTCAAATCTATTATTATAAGTAAGTCCTGCCTTACTGCATACATGGCAAAGATCCTGTTAATACCAATAATAATCAGAAAAGCTTATTCTCTGTACCTCCCTGAAATTTTTTTTCCATTGTTAGTAAGGATCAATTTCCATCACTTTCATGCTTAATCCTGAGAAACTGACAATTGAGTCCATTTGGGCTCTTAAGAACAGTAATCATAAAAAAGAATGCCATTTTAAATTTCAAAAAATGAAATACTCTGAAATAGACTGAATGTAACAGAGGAAGATATTTTTGTTTACGTTACTGCTTCTGTTATTTTATACTACATGTTCAGACACTCTAAAAAAACATTCAAAGCTCTTCCTTTCTGGTTTTATCTAAAAGAAGATGTCATCAAACACCATAAGCTTATTAAGAATCTAAAGGTGGGTTTACACGTCAAGATTTTTTTGTTCGACAGATGGGCGATGAACGATTTTTTGGTTCGTTGTACAAAAATCTGAAATGGCCAAAATGGCCGATGGATTTTTTTTTTCGATATCTGACAAAAAATCGTCCATAAGGTGATCGGACATGTTGGTAAACTTTCATCT
>CM070032.1:41295428-41316550 GCA_036250615.1 Ptychadena robeensis | reverse complement strand
TCGGTTGTACAAAAATCAAAAAAAAATCTAATTACCTTTGATAAATGGACGAACGAAATCAGATAAAAAAATCTAACAAAAAATCGTATCTGAAGTTGAACGAAACAAAAATCTTGACGTGTAAACCCACCTTAAGGATGTCATCAGATACCATATCTTTCAGACCATGAGACACTCCATATAAGACGCACCCTAAACAGCAAAGCTTCTGATCCCAGAAAAATAGCGGTGAACTGCGACTCTGTGGGCCGGAGCTCTGTGTTTCAATCGGCAGAGCGTTAAAGAATGTATGGCTGTCAAAGCTGTCAAAGGCTGACTGTGACAGCTTTCCTGCCTTCTGGTCCCACTCTGCAGAGCTCTGTATGTGAGTTGGGCAGCTTGAACCCAGCTCACAAACACAGCAGAGAGAAGATACAGTATGCCCGCAGGCAGATTTTTCCTCTGCATCTACTGTATACTCAAGCTGCCACTCACACAGAGAAAAGTTATGATCTGCCACAGGTAAATCTTCATTTTGGCTCTGGTACTGCTTTGTGTATGTAAGTGAGCAGCTTGAGTCCATACCCCTTCTATAGAATGCATATGATAAACTATGGTTCTTGAATATTTAAATGTAAGTATAAAAGATAACAACAGTTACTATTCCATGCAGGAACCAAGACCGTTCTCCTGACTGAAAGAGAAAGAGACACATCTACCAATGGTTTCAAAAACTGGGCTTTTATGTCTGTCCATACCTGGGGAGAGGATCCAGCAGGCACCTGGACTGTCAAAATCACTGATCAGGTAAGAAGTTTTTATGTGTTATTAGAGTGCAGCTATTGTGTCAATTATTCTTGACATAATTATTTTATTGTCAATTATGTCATTTATTTAACAAGTTATAAATAAATTTTCCCTTTTTAGTACAACTTATTGTAATGGGAGTAGTTATATTGGCATCTATAATTCAGAAGTAGACCACAAGTGAATAACAAAACAAATGAAATGAGTCTTTAAACAAATCTGGAATTCACTTTCTCACAGCGCAAAACTTATTACAAATCTGGTTCCCCAAATTGTCTTTTTTACATTAAAAAAACTTTGAAACTTTCTTTTATTTGATACCTTAACCTCAAACCATTTTTCAATGACGGGCAGGACGCAATTGTGGCGAACTCCACATTGCTACCTAGCACACTACTACTTAACCTACCTTTTGGACTACCCAATCTACTGCTATGTTACCTAGTAATACCCTACACTTATGGTCGCCCTCTAGGGGTCTATACAGTTCTTTTGACCTTAGGATTCCCGTTCTCTGGACTCCCCCCCGGCGCTACCTGCTTTCTCATATTCCACCATGGTACCTTACTCAAAAATTATCCTCCATTTGTTACCCCCTGATGTCTAATCTGACATACGTTGGGGTGGCCTGACGTTCATCTTTGACATCTTTTTCATCACCAAAAACCCCACCATCTTCCTGGACAGGTTGATGAAGATAGGGTCTGGAGATCCATTAGGCATCGTATTAATATTTACTACCGTACCAAGATTGGAATATCACCAATTTTATGGGCATTAAATATTCATTATTATTTTATTCATGATTCATGATTTATGTAGTTACTGTTGTACTGTGACGTATTCACATTGAAACCTTTGAAGTCCCCTAGCCTCTGCGGAATCAGAGGACATCTCCGCTCGGGTGGAGTTTTTTCCTCTATACCCTGGGTACTTTCCTTGTATTCATTTTTGGCTAAACTCCTTCTGACCAATAGTGATATGTGAATTCTGATCCGGGCAAATCTCAAAGCACAGGGGTTGTTTGTTATATTTAAAAGATTGCTTGGTAGCCTAGGAAAGCCAACCTCACTTTACACAGCCATTTACTGCTGGTAACTCTTCTTGCTCCTTTAGATTAGTCACTGTTTTTCGCTGTTTTCACTGTTTAGAAAACAAGCCATATAAATCATTGGCTTTACTATGACCTAAAATTAATGCAATTTTCTATTTGCTTTCATTTAGTCTAAAAGATTAGAAAATGAAGGAAGGATTGTTAACTGGAAGTTGATTCTTCATGGAACATCTACCCGTCCAGACCACATGACCCACCCCAGAGTGTATACTTCTTACAATTTTGTCCAGAATGACCGAAGAGGCGTGGAGAAGATGACAAACAGTAAAGAGGTAATGTGGTCTCACTGTGGTACATCAATATGTACCACTAGCAATCAGAATTGCTATTGTATATCCTTAATGTGGAAAAAATACGTTACATAACAAAGAGTGTGACTTGGTAGAAAGAGGATGGACATTAAATCCTAAAATCCAGACTAAATGCTTACCATTAAGCTGTGAGCTCTGGAGAGAGCATCTGTCACCCCCAGTAGTGTTAAGGCCATTAGCTTCAGTAAGCATTCAATGCCTACTTTCTTGATATGGTCAACCTGTTAAGTGTACTGTGGTGGAGTTACCGTACTTTATAGCTAGGTTAAAAGATTTAAGATTGCAAAACCCTCTAACGCATTGAATCTTAGAAAAATAATAAATAGTTGCGCACAACTGTCAGCAGTGGTCACACAGTAGAAGTGATGTTAGTGGCCAGAAAGACCATCATGTGTTGTATGGAAACAGTTATACTTTTCTGCCAACATGAAAAACATGAAAATGTTCCCTGACTGACTAGAATATGAAATTTTATGTTACATTCCTCCTCGTAAAGCCTAGTTGCTGGCACCTCCGCATATCATGCAGCCGCAATAGCCTCCTAGATTTACATTTATAAAGAGGATTCTCATGATTCCATAATCATGCAATGGTCAGTTGGTTATTATTGGTCATGTTTACTGACTATGTATTTTTATTGTTATAGGTGCCATTGAATGAACTAGTTACGGAAAAACCAACAGAAAATGAAGAATTAGAGGATACCGTGAAATCGGAAGCCATGCTACGTCTTCTAAAGCATGCCTTTAACAGAGAAGGTGTTTTAATGGCAGAGGAACAGACTGAGATTCCTAAGCACCATTATTACCATGCTCTGGAAAAACTAAAGCAGTCAGATGCAAGGGACAGAGCAGACAGTCTATACAATGACTATATTGACCGATTCTATAATAGCAAACCGTATAAGCATAGAGATGATCTTTTACTGCAAGCTCTCCTTAATATTGTAGAGAAAGATTCATAGAATTACATTTATTTTTAAGTGTTGGAAACATGCCTCCATCCATTCAGTTTTCCTCTCCATAACAAAATATATGAATATGATTCTGGGAGAATGCCAAAATAATTAACTGTGTGAAAACGCTATATGTTGGGCAATGCTTTAGCTGGAAATTAAATGTGAACAAACTTCTATATAGTCAATGAATTTAGAAGCAGCCTATCATAGATGTGTGTGTCAGGTGGCTATAGTGAGATATAGTGAATACTGTTATTAATTGTTAACTACTAAAGCCCCCCAATACACGTCTAGATTTTCATTTTTTTGGGGTCAGGGAAATCGGTGATTGATTGTAATATTTGCCAACTGTAGTAACAGATGTTTGATACATTTTTGGTGGATCGACTGAAAGTGTAATCAATTTCAATACAACCAATTATTTTTCAGCATGTCCAATCATTTTTAATCGATTATTTTCCCAATTTTAATTGTTTTAGGTTGATCTAACCATGTGGGCTGCTATAGATTATCAATCAACAAAACAATTGATTAAACGAAAAATCTAGACGTGTATGGGGGCCTTAAGAAACATGAAGTGCCAAGTATAACAATGGAAATATTTAAAAACACTGATGCATTGTTTTAAAACCAAATAATTACAGTCAGTATTATTTGTCACTATGGCTGACCATGGCTGCAGTTCTCCAAAAGCAGATGAATCATTAGTGGTGATTAGTGATGGCCCGTTCTATTGGAAAAGGACTATTGGAGAAGCATGTGATCAGTTTGATCAGCTCTATTAGTTCTCTTACTGGAGAACTTGTTTACCCAAATGAAAATCTGCTCCTACAGAGTGAATATTAATTAAGTATATTAAGATCTCCACCATGCAGACCCATTTTAACTTTCCCTATTTGAAAATATAAAGTGACTGAATACTCACAACTAAAGGTTACTGAAAGTATACTTTTATGATATTTACAATTATACCAAACATGAAACTTTGAAAACAGCATACAGTCAAATTTGTTTTTCTCAAATCCATTTCCAAATCAGTTTATTTACATGCAATTTTGTGCACCCTTTCCGAACATGACATGATGTTGGATTACCCTAAAACACAGTTGAAGAAAGCCAAGCGTTGCAATTGCCAAGACCGCGAGTATGATAGCTGTTTTTCCTTGCAAAAGATACATCCAAAAACTAGCTCCAGCTAGGTTAAAGCTTGCAGCGATGTTGGCTAGTGATGACCGAACTTCGGCCGTGTCCGTCTGCGATCGGTCGGAGCGGACTTTTAAAAAAGTCTCTAGGCGGGGAATTTGAATCTGAAAACCCGGATGTGACGTCAGTGACGTCACATCCGGCACCTGGAACGCATAGTTCCTGGTTGTGTTAACCGGATGTGACGTCACTGACGTCACATCCATGTTTACAAGCCGGTATTTCACTAAAAGACCGGGTTCTCTACCCGGTCTTCAGTGAAATATTCTTCCTGCGGCGGGATCTCACTGCTAATGATCCCACCGGAGGAAGAATAGAGGGCTCCTTCTTGCCGGCGAACAGGGCGGGTCGAACACCCATACTGTCCGTTGGCGAGAAGGAGGGTGAACATGCTTGTTCGCGGCCGAACTGTCCACCATCACTAATGTTGGCCAAACATGAGAATATGATATGTGAATCATCATGGCTGGTTATCCTTTGTGCAGGTTCTCAGAAACAAATTCACAGCTGCTTCGGATTGCTTATATCTACATAGGGTGCAGATTTAATGTAAATATTTCATTCCTTTGGGCCAAGTTTTTGTCATGACCAATATAGGCCAACAAAGTATTATATCCACACAAAGTCCCGGCTAAGGAATATCACATGATTCACCTTAAGCTAGCCATACGTCTGTTGATTTTTCAGTTCAATTGACCTCAAAGATTGATCGGTGAAGTTGATTGATTGGGAATCTATACCTGCCTACCTGGTATGATTGACCCAAACAATAGATATTGAAGAAGAGATAGAACAGAAGGTGATCGGACATGTCGTTTTCTTTTGGTTGATCGCTCAGCGATCAATATATGTTAGTGCTGAGCCTCGATCTATTCCTGTTTGATAGGAGTAGTGAAGGGCACAGACACTTATTCACAAGCACTTCATATACACCCACCATGGCATAATTTACAATCTAATTAATTAAAGGAATCAGTCTTTTTAGGGTCCCTGCGATCGTTTCTGGGAAGAGATCAACGATAAATCTATCAACCAAGGAGGTGTGCACTTTGATCACTTTGCGAATCTTCAATTACACGATCACATGTTCCAATCAAATTGGGAACCAATCGCAACTGAATCGACAAGTCTATGGCTACTTTTTGTTCATACTTTTAATCCCCTTAGCGTTCAGCCCCTACCGCTCCATTTTTAACGGCACGGTATGAGCGATCACAGCAGAGTACAATGTACTCTGCTCGAATTTTCCGCCCCTGTCCACTTAGCCGGCGTCATTGATAGTGGCGATGTGGGCTGGGGAAACCGGCACCCCTCCATTAACATTGAGGTCTATGGTGCAGAAAGGGGGGGGGACCCAGGGAATCAACGCAGCTTTCCGGGGAAATGCCAGCTTAATGCAATCCTGGAACTGGGCACACAGGCTAGGGAGGCTAATCATGCTTAGGCTTCATTGCAATGCATGTCTAAGTATTATCGCCTTTACATACATACTTTTGGTATAAAATTGTTTGTTTTTTGGTATCAATCGGGTTGTTTTTAAATGTCACTTTCATTGACTATCTCAAAGTTTTGTTCTTAAATTTACTAGACAAGCCTTAAAAATAATAAACTATATACAAATCTCTATATAAATGTTTCTCTAGAAAATGTTTGATTTATTACACTTACAATGAATACAATTATTTTTGATTCTTTCTAAAGTATATTGCCATAAAAAAAGTATGCATTAACCTGAAATGTAAATTAACTATTGAGAAAGATTTAGATTTGCAAAAATATGCCAACGTGTAATATATGTAATAACTGATTAAATTATAATTATATGTATAAATTATATTATGCAATATATTTCTAGCACTAAAGTTTTACTTATTTTAAACATTACGCTTTCTCATCTCCAGGCAGTACATGGATTATAAAAAGCAAATAATTTATTTAAATATTAAAATTTTTACTCTTTGTAAAAAAATACCAATATCTTTGTTTTGAACTGTTGTACAATACAACATTTTAGAAAAGAAATCCATATTCCAGTCATATTTTTATTAATAAAAATGTTTTTACAGAGAAATTATACATTTCATTAAATAAAGTTTTTCTTTTAAAAAGGCATGTTCCAACAATAATAAAAATTGTATGTGATGTGATGTTATAATTTGTCTAATAAGCATAATACAGTGTGAAAGCAGCAATCTTAGTGTGTGTTATATTTAAGAAGAGAATACAGGGAAATACAAAAAAACAAGCTAAACTTCATCTCTTTAACACAATTTTACAATGATAAAGTAAGAAAAAAGTATTTATGAAAGAGATATTCAAAATCCTAGTTCTACCTACATTTTTGGGACCATTTTGACAATGTTAAAAGATGAAGTAGTTATAATATGAGTTTTATATTTATTTTAATGAATACTTGATCTAATTTACAAAGCATTTATTTTTTTTAACATTGCCTCCTCCTTTCTGTTGTCATGGAACTGACCAATCGTTTTTCTTACAGCTTCTGTACAATTAAATAATTGGTGACTGATTTGCAGAAATCTAAAAAGAAATGACTGTATTTCTTTCTTTTTTATTTTAAAAATTCTAGATCATAAATATACATTTGTATTTCAAATACAAAAGGTCACATACAAGGTTAAATAGTCATTTGGTAAGTGCAACAAAAACAAACACCTCCTTTAGATTACAGTTGGGTTAATTTACTAATACAGTTTGGACTGATTAAATTTGGACATTAATGACTTAAGATTTTGTCATGTTGAGTCACCTGTCACTAATGTCGAAGTAGTCATTTGATGACGTCATCACACAGCAACACAAATGTCCATCAATTAACAACTTTTATTTAAGTTCTCTGTAACATCAACCGTCATCCTGACAATAAAATGTAAGCTAATACCTTGATGTTTCTGGTAAATTTAAGTGCAGAACAAAATGTTGGTACAACTGCGGCAGCCAGACACATAATGATTCAACACTATACACTGTAATTCACAAATGAGCCCATTGTCATTGTAAAAGAAATACTTGACAACTCCCAGCATTGCTATCATCACCCATGTTAGCCCACAGATGTGGACATGCGCTGTGGAACAAGTTAATACTTTTCTTGTACTTCAACAAGAACTTTCAGATTGTGTAGGTTTCCATAGTTTTGATTAGTGATAGCCGAAAAGTTCGCCTGGTGGACAGTTCGCGGGGAACATAGCATATTCACAGTTCGCAAGGCCAGCAAACATTTCGGGTGTTCTACCCACACCCTATACCTTAACATGGAGGCAAAGTTTGACCCTTCACCCCAAAATCAGGTGGGACAGTACAGCCAATAACATATGTTTTACCTTCTGAAAGAAACCTCCCTCTATTAACCTTCTGGGCATTACGCATGTGGCGTGTTGTTTTTATAACCACTCCATGGGCAATCACGGCGGAGCACAACATGCTCGGCCGTGATTGCCTGCCCGGCCAGAGGTTCAGTGCATAAATCCGGCGTTACTGGAGACGCAGGAGTTATGCTGTAAAAGGCGACGCCCCCCCCATTTACATGGAGGTCTATGGCGCCGCCTACCCCCGCCCCCTTCGCATCACCGGTGATGCAATCGGTGGCAGACCCGAAAGCATCGGCATACATGCAGGTGAGTATGTCTCGGGCTGAGTTTCATGATGCATGAAACTCAGCCCGAGTTGACTCGGGCCAAACACCCAGGAGGTTAAAGAACCAGCCCAGCATCCATTTTACATTAATTGTTTGTCTCCAGTACTAAATAGATAGGGAGAGCTGCTGCTGATTGAGGAATGGCTTAACTAATTTGCTATTATACTCCATCCAGTGATATGTAGCTATAGCTAAGATGTTCTGTTACAAAACTTTGACTTGAGTATAAGCCAAGGTTGGGAGATGCAGATAGTGCAGAAGTCAGATAGTGGAATTTTCTAAATGAAAAAAATATAGAGAAAGCTCCATTTCCCCTAGGAAGGAATCAAACAGGTCCCACACCCTCAATAAAGTTAGGAGAACACAGGTTTATTGTTATTACAGGATGGGTTTTCAAGACACTTCTGATTCAAACAAGAAAATAAGTTTTCATTTAAAAAGTTTTTATTATTAGTGAGAGCAATACATGTAATGTAAACTTATTTATGTTTAAATCATAAGAAATAGAGTTTTATGATTTAAAGTGTAATAATTTACAAATAGTCTACTAGATGGCAATGTTGTGCCGTTTGCTTACATTTCACCAGCCGATCTCAGAAAGGGAGCATTCACAGAGGCTGCCGGTGTTCTAAGATATTTTCCCGGAGCCTGCGAACTTAGTGACTAGCAAACACCCGGACAGGTAAGTGGCACCCTGACTCTGACCTCACTCAAGTAGAAACCGAGCGGGGCTTTTTCAGCTACATATCTTTTATAAATTATAGATGTGCAAAGGCTTATCATGGCTTCATGTGACACCAACATAATATAAAATAATTAGCCCACGATATCTCAGATTCCCATTTTGAAGTAGGACCAGCACTATTATTATTTGCGAGGAACTCCTATGTTCCTTTGTTGTTGTTGAAAATGATCGGACATGTTGGAATATTTTCATTGATTATACAACAAACTAACTAAAATCTTAGCATTGTGTGTGTTGGTCGGGGCGATTGTATTCGATTAACATTTTTATATATGACTCCTGTGTTTTGTGATCGAAACTAAAATTTCGATTTTGGTCGTATTGTGATCGTATTCCGATCGGTGTCTAATCAAAATATCAAGATCGGAAATCGGATCGGAAATTGATCGTACTAAAAGCGAACTGTGTATGCCTAGCTTTAAGGTAGGAATACACGTATAGATTTTTGCAAAATCGGCGATAGATTCGATCAGGATTATGGGATATTTTGATCCAAAATCGATGTGCCTATATTGAATGTATACACTGTATTTTCGTTCGACCAAATGAAAT
This sequence comes from Ptychadena robeensis, assembly GCA_036250615.1. NCBI lineage: Eukaryota > Metazoa > Chordata > Amphibia > Anura > Ptychadenidae > Ptychadena > Ptychadena robeensis. The sequence continues at coordinate 41,307,223 of CM070032.1, read as the reverse complement.
TTCGTTCGACTGTACTGGAAGAAATAGCTTTATTCAAATTCATTAGATCGAACAAAAATAATTGGAATGAAACAATGGTATGTTCGATCGAGAGATGAAAATTTACCAACATGTCCGATCAGCTTTCGATAGATTTTTTGTTCGATATCGTTCACTTTTGTTCAAAAGTTGGTCGAACAAAACCTTTGTTGGGTTTTAGATTTTCGTTCCAACGATTCAAAATCTATCTTTTTGAATCTATCGAACGAAAAAATCGACCCATGTATTCCCACATTAAGGAAAGGAATAACGTATTTTCCGGACCAAAAGACGCACTTTTTCACCCCCAAAATTTGGGGCAAAAAGTGCCTGCGTCTTATGGTCCTACTGGCTGAAATGTCAGCAGAGCTTTGCTGGCATAGGCAATGGAGAGAAAGAGAGATGAACTGCCATCTTTCCCTCTCTCAGTGTCAGTGGGAACTACAATCACTCTGCAGTCCCCATGGACACAGTAACAGCTGATCAGAGCAGAGGAGAGGGAGAAGACTGCATATTTCTGGCCCCCCCTCCTCCTCCTGCCGATCAGTGTGAAGTAGGACGCTGGGCTGAGAATGTACTACTTCTAGTGACCCCTACTGGCTGAATTTAATATTGCATTTATTGAATCCATTTCATTAACCAAATTGATGTGAAAACTTATTAAATCTTTTTTCACAATCACAATGTGCGTTCAGGCGATAACTTTTAAGTCAACTAAATGGAAAGTCAAGCGGTGTTTGCCTAGGTATAGATGAAGCCAGTACTAGCTAAAAAAACTATGCATTGATACAGTGCCATCTATCATTCAATACATCCACATCAGTGCAATATATGGTATGTAATTTCTGATATTTGAAAGAAAATATATTTTCTTAAACTACTTATCTTTACCAAAATAGAGTACAAATGTGTAAACCTCTGCATTAAATGCTAAAAACTGTATAGAAAGGAAGTAATATCAGTTACAATAAGCTGTGCTATGCTTCCCTCTAGTGACTTCTATCCATAGTACAGAGCTATAGAATAAAAAAAAATCAATAGCACCAAAGAGCATGTCAAACTGCATTTGAAAGCATAAATGGGGTCCTAAGAATCTTACTAATGGGTTTGAAGGATGACAAATAGCTGAGAAGGTCAAAAAATAATGTTACTAAAAAAAAGTTGCCAAGTAAGGTTGTCTATGAAGGTTCTCATTCATCCAGGATGTGGTATAGCTAATAGTCATCAATCATATTTAGTGGACTTATGATTAATCTTGACCTTTTGAAGCAATTTCCTCAGCTCGGTGATGAATGAAGTCCTATTGAATATGATTTCTACATGCCATGCCATATAAAGTTAAAATTTGCAATTTTTTGTATACTTATGTCCACCAAACACACTGTAGCTTATATTTACCCTATTAGATAACTACTTATTAAATATTTCTTGTTCATGATCAATATACACTCACGGTCCACTTTATTAGGCACACCAATCCAACTGCAGTTGATGCAAATCACTGATCAGCCAATCACATAATGGCAATTTAGGCATGTTGACATGGTCAAGACAAACCGCTGCTTTTCAAACCAAGCTTTAGGTTTGGGAAGAAAGGTGATTTAAGTGACTTTGAACGCGGCATAGTTGTTGGGGCCAGACGGGCTGGTCTGAGTGTTTCAGAAGCTGCTGATCTTCTGGGATTGTCACGCACAACCATCTCTAGGGTTTACAGAGAATGGTTGGAAAAAGGGGAAACATCCAATGAGCCGCAGTTCTGTGGGCACAAATGCCTTGTTGATGCCAGAGGTCAGAGGAGAATGGCAAGAATGGTTCAAGCTGAAAGGCAACAGTAACTCAAATAACCACTCGTTACAACCAAAGTATGCAGAGGAGCATCTCTGAATACACAACACATCGAACCTTGAGTCAGATGGACTACAGCAGCAGAAGACCACACCGGGTGCCACTTCTGTCAGTTTAGAACAGGAAATTGAGGCTACAATTCGCACAGGCTCGCCGAAATTGGACAATAGAGGATTGGAAAAATGTTGTCTGGTTTGATGAATGTCGATTTCTGCTGTGACAATCAGATGGTAGGGTCAGAATTTGGCGCCAACAACATGAAAGCATGGATCCATCCTGCCTTGTATCAACGGCTCAGGCTGCTGATTGTGTAATGGTGTGGGGGACATTTTCTTGGCACACTTTGGGCCCCTTAGTAGTAACTGATCATAGTTGCAACACCACAGCCTACCTGAGTATTGTTGCTGACCATGTCCATCCCTTTATGACCACAGTGTACCCATCTTCTGATGGCTACTTTCAGCAGGATAATGCACCATGTCATAAAATTTTAATCACCTCAGACTGGATTCTTGAACATGGCAATGAGTTCACTTGTTACCCTACCACCTATACCCATACTACATAACATCCTTTTGGCTTTTATAAATCCTTTGCAACCTAAGGCAATGGCTGTTTTGCCGAAACGTGGCAAAATGGCAGGCATACGGTTTTCCTCTGTACATACCGCATTCATGTTGTATGTGCACCCATCCCCTTGAGACGAGATGTTTAGAATACGGTTTACCGGGTAAGACATCTGATTAAAAAACACAAAATCCAGCAAACCAGTTTTTTCTTGCTATTGGTGTCTGCTCTTAGTTAACAACTGTGCTACAATACCTCTAAGGAAGACATTAAGGCATAAATATTTGAAGACCTATGACCAATTTTAGCATCTATATTTTTAAGGTAAACAGTGGAAACACCTTAATTTCTTACAGGGCACCTGTTTTGTTATATTAGATAAATACAAATAACTTACCAGCATTAAATATTGTTAAATAATCCCCTATATTGTGCCCATACCCTGATTTGTTTGCTATGTCTGGGAATACCTATCATAAGTACTCAGGGTCATCAGATTACTACTCACTAATATAACTTCAAAGCAATTTATAGCGTAGCTCAAATTAATCGGTAATACTGTATATTGCCCCTTACCTTTCCTTAACTTACCAGATGTGCTGGATGCATTTGTTTTTTTCTTATCTGGCTATAACCCACATCCTGGCACGAGGTAACAATGTTTATTATATGAAATCTATAAATAAATAGCATGGTCACTCTAGGACTGAAGAACACACCCCCTAAACATCCTCTTATGGGGGAGGGTATTCTGTAGGTCACAGAACTGGGACTTTGTCTGCTGGGCCTGGTGGACCATCTGGTACCCACGGTTGCGGCGCGCTCACTCCTCTCGGTGACACTATATTATGCTAGAAAGTTGATTGTCTTGCGATGGCAGCGCAGAGACCCTTCCACAGTATTGGCCACTTGTTCTTCACAATACCCCTGATGGTGGGGATAGTGTTTCCCGAGGGGATCACCAGGTCGCTACCTCTTGAGGGAATGTAGGAACACAAGGCAGCTGGACCAGGGGACAGCAGGGAAGGCTCAAGGGACACAGGTGTCGTTAGCCAGACAGTGTAACAGGGCGGGCAGCGCAGGTACAGATCAGGTAGCAGGAGAGTGCAGCAGGCAGGTAAGGGTTAACAGGAATCAGTCTCAGAACACAGGCAGGAGTCTATATCACAGGAGCAGCAAAGGCAGTCAGTGCTTAGCATAACACTCAGATTGCTCTCTCCTGGGGGAAGTCGGGGTGGAATGGTTGTCTGTGTGAATGAAAATTTTTTTTGTGCTGTATCAATTTTCTATGTCATTTTCTATACTTGAAATTATGCAACTTCATCTCATTGGGTCTTTGATCATATGGATATTCCATTTTCGATAGTTCATTACTGTAGATGTGAGACCCTTGTAAATGACTCTGTACCTCTGGTCATCACATGTCTTGGCTGTTTTTGTGTGTGTTAAATGTATTGCTGTTTTCTTTGTTTACTTGCAAAAATTCAATAAAAAGATTTAAAAAAAGAACTGGGACAAATGCACATTTTCCAGAGAACAGATTGCTATCAGCGTACAGAATGTTTGACAACAGCTATGTTTTCGAGGCAGATATATATCAGGCATGTATTAAAAAAACAAACATCTTAAATGGTACATTTAACATATAGAACAGATACCACAAATATAATTGATGGGTTAATATATTAACCCCACTGCCGTTCCTAACAGCTCCATCTTGTCCAGCACTGTCCTGTCAGTTCTGCACTGGATGAGATGGAGCCAACCGGAGAAGATCGGAGCCCGGGCAGTGCAGATTTACCATTCCGTGCTGCTATGGCGGATCCGATCTGTAGAACAAGCTGCTGAAGGAGAGCGGCTCCGATCTGAAGAACAAGCTGCTGGAGGAGAGCGGACACCCCCCCCCCCCCCCACCAGTGACGTGATGTTGTCACATTGGGGAGGCGGCAGGAGATTCAAAAGTAAATCGCACAAGAACAGTTTATCATTCAAATGATAAATTTTATAAAAAATTTTTATGTAATTTTTTTTTTACATAATTGTGGGTTTCAAACATTATTATATTCAGGATATATACTAGACCCTTGTACGGAAATATTTTGGGAAGTAACAGGCCTACAACATAAAGAAAAGTCCATTTAAGTCTATGGTGCACTTTTGATACAGAAATCTGGACCTCAGCAGTGCGCTAGGGAGGGTAAATATAACATTTAAAGCTAATTTGTTGATAGTGTTGATTGATAAATGGTAAATTTATAAGCAACATGTATAATCATTTTATTTGGGATTTCTAGTATTATATTGGGACAGCAGATGGCAGTATGTGGTCAGTAGACATGTGTAGCATATAAAAAATAAAACCTGTTAAGCAAGCATTGACATGTATGGTGGTATATGGTGTCATGTTTTCACACAGATAAGTTCTTTTGTTTGGCAACATAAAGCTATCAATCACTTTTATGAACTGGTATTCTGTAGATATTTATTCCCTTGTTGTTCAACAAATTAACCAAATATAGATCTTTGTAGAAATCCTTTTTTTAAATAAAAAGGTGAAAGGAAAACAAATTAACTAGCTTAACAAGGCCAACTTATTGTTACCTAGTCAATGGGAATGATCACAAAAAGTCCATTCCCAATTACTAAAATTGAGCCGGTATTGCAATGCTTTTAACTGTGAAAATAGAAGTACATAGCAGAACAGTTAGGACTTGTTTCCACAAAAGCTGTTGGATGGCTGCGGTGCTATCCGCTATCGACCTCAACCATTGGCAATGCATTGGCCAGTCCCCACTTGTGCGTCCGTTTGCGGATGCGGTCGGACGCGGTCGCGGTGCGGTTATGAACGCCACCCTACCGCGTTTTTATCCGCATGCCGCGCCCGACCACATCTGCATGCAGAAATCCGCATTCAACAACGTCCATTCAAATAAAAAAGATCCTGAACAATTCAACAAAAATGACAAACGTTGGCCAACAACATCCATTGACATGAATGGACGCGGTCAAAATCCGTGTCCATATTCACTATACGGATTTTGGATGCCCAACCGCGCCCATAGGATTAATTTCCTTTAAGCGTGGTCGGGCACAGACAGGCAAGATTGGAGGCGGACAAGGGCCAGTCACAATTTCTGCTCGCACAGGAGCAAGCATCAGCATGCTATACAGCTTAGGGTGCGGGTGATAGCACCGCAGCCATCCGCACAGAACAGCTTTAGTGGAAACAAGCGCTAAGGTATCTCAGAAAGGTAAGGCTATACTTTCACAATGTGTATGTGTGGTTGTGTTTAAAAAAAAAGAACAGATATACAGCAGAAAAGTTGTCGTAGGTCTAGACCTCTATTCACAAATGTATGGATTCCAATCTACAAATATGGCTACCATTATGAAGAACCTTCTATAGACCTACTTTATATCTACTATACTATATATCTAGGGAGTGATAGTGTTGCTCTTGGACTAGTACAGGTATCACTTACTAAAACTAGATTTGTTTACGTACCACAAGTCTTCTGTTTGGCTGCCCTTTTGGGTACTGTGTAATTCAGTGCTTAGAAATGACAGAACATCCTGTACACTGTATATACATCCAAAATGACATAGCTGACTCAGGTACTCAGAAAGATCCAGTGCCAGTAGGCATAGCCAGGTTTGTGTTCATTGATGTGCATAAATATTTGTTGCTGATTTTAGCCCAAAGTTAACTATTAAAGTCTGAGACCTGCAAGACTCCAGCTCTAGGAGCTCCTCACTTGTGCTCCTGTGACCTGTGATTTGGCATTTAAAACCTGTTAGCAAGCCAGCTTGTTCATCTGCTCTCGCTTTGTGCCGGCATTGATCTCTGACCATGCACCTTCTTGCTCACATGTCTTCTTTACATAAAGGTATTGTCGTGCCACACCTATTGCGGTCACTAACCTGTGATCATTTTTATAACTACATCACTTCATAGATTAATGACTACAGTGCTCCTAAGGTCTCATGTGATCACCAGCGCTCCATCACCATTCACCAGCAATCGTGACACTCTCTTTCCCACAAGTGCTTGGACTGGGATAGTCAAAGGTAGTGATAAGCAGCATAGACAATTTTCGTAATCACTAAATGTTGCAAATGTTTCCCCAAATATTCACAATAAATTTGTAGTTTGTGATCTCCAGTAAATTTTACCTTCATTGCAGTCTGCACATACACATGTTGCCAACACAATGCACAGTTCCGGGTACTGATTTAAACACTCTTTATATATACGCATTTACAAAGATATAGTCCTTTATTCGAGATCTTCCTGAATTCTCGAAGTTCCGATATTCTCATGATAATTTACCATCAGAATATTCTCGGTCAACACTGGCAAGGCCACCATTGTCATCTCAGACACCCTATCAATATGCATGAAATGCTTTTGCATTCTCATGCAAGTCTATGGGAATTTTAAATCTTTATATGCAGGTCAGAAGGAGGTTAACTGCATGTCAAGTGCACATTTCTAGATAATTTCTGAAGTACCTAAAACTAATGCTATTAACACAAGCTCCATGAATTCTGCTGCATGGACAATGGACCATGCTAGATTATGGGACTGGGTTACTGGCGAATTATTTACAGCAGAACATCAATTATGGAAAGTTCAATTCTGGGGCCAGGCCTCTTCATTTTCCATACATCACCTACCTTAAGTAGGTAAAGAAACCCACCTGTAAAGAGAAACAGTAGGAAAAGGAATGGGATCCTTCAGTGGACTTGTTAGATCTCACCTTCTAACACACCCACATGAAAATGATGTCACCCCTAGGCATGCAGAGAAAGAGTAATAAAGTCAGTATATTTCTAACTTTTCTATTTACAGGTGAATGTTTTACTTTAATGTAGTAGGCTGGTTTAGAGGAATTGCCATAAGCAGCTCTTCCATTTTGTCTGCTTTAGCTAAACCTGAGCTTATTTACTAATGCTATTTATTCTACACACATATACTCACCTAGACCTTTCATAACTTTCTAAATCTAAAAAATAGGATGACCATGTATTCTAGGCGGACATGTAAAACCACAGAGTAGGCTAGGTATATACAGAAGTGCACATCGCAGAAGCCACTGCCTTTTTGCTAAGGCAAGAGCAACAGACCACCATACCTCATATGGCCTTCAGACTGGCTTAACAGTGTGTAGATAGCTTCATGGTTTGGAGTTGCCTATCCAAGCAGCTGCAATCAAGCCTCACATCACCAAGTGCAATTCAAAGCATTGGATACAGTGGTGTAAAGCAGGTGTCCTCATACTTTTTTTTAACAGGCGGCAGATTTGCAGGATACCGGGGGCCCAAAAAACGAACAAATTCCCATGCACACAGCTCATATCTTATGTGTAGTGCAAAAAACGTTAGCAAAAAGATTTTTTCATTTTTGTACCTCCTCTCATTTTGAACCCCCAAGTCTCTGACACCCTTAGAAGTTCAATATTTTGGGGAGTTAGAAATTTACCATGGAGAATGCTAACCCTGTACATTTCACACCACCAACTGCAACCTTTCATAGTTATATTAATACATTATTCTTCCTTCAGTACTGTCTTTTAACACAAAATGCCCTTGTGCACCCCTAGCATCAGTGCATTTTACAGATCCGCCTTTTTCTGTAAACTGGAGCTTTTTGACAAAAACATCACGTTTACTGTTTCATGGGCCGGACTAAAAGCCTTGCAGGGCCATATGGAGCCCCTAGATCTTAGTTTGAGGACCCATGGTGTAAAGCCTAGGTGCCCAACCTGCGGCCCTTTGGGTGTTGCTCGGCGCCCCCCTTGGTCCTCCACATGCGGCCCCCAAAACCTTACTATTAATGCATAAGGCATAGGAACTCCCCTGTGTAGTGATCACACGCTGAGCTAATCAACTTTGGCGGTCCTACATCAGTAATATTGTCAATGTTGATTGGGGAAACCAGGTCTACATATGACCGCTGTACCTAGTGGGTGCTGCCAGCTTCTGACTGCCTTTCAGGAGCTGGTTCACCGCCAGCTGAGATATGTGGAGGGTGGGGGTCTAGATCGATGTTATGTTCGGCGATTTAGTGATGCTGAGGGTCGCACTTGTGGCCCTCCATATCAACTCAGTTGCCCACCACTGTGTAAAGCATGTCACCAATGGACTCTAGGGCAGGGGAGATGGGTTCTCTTGAGTGACGGATCTTGCTCTGTTTAACAATCTAATTGGCAAGTCTGAATTTGGTGGATGCCAGGAGAGCAAAGCTTTCCTTACTGCATTGTGCCATGTGTAAAGATTATTGATGGGCTGAATTATTGTGTGAAGTTGTTTTTCAGGGTTTAGGCTTAGTTCCAATGAAAGAAACTCTGAATGTCCAAAATTTCTTGGTATTGTGACAGGAAGCCTGTCAAATCCTCTTGTTGTATCCAGTATGGGATATATGTGTGTCCCAGATACCGGCAATATGCCGAGTACTTTGCTATCTGACCAGCAGAGGGAGCTGGAATCGCTGGGCCTGGTGCAGGGTAAGAACAGCTGTGTCCTAGAGTTTTTTTTGGCTCTGTAAAACCCACTCACCTGTTCAGTCAAATGGCTCCGCCCTGAACCTGTGTGGCCAGAACTCTATGTCTCTGTTTATATGGACTGCTGTGATTCTGGACTTTTCTGCCGTCAATGATGTACATATTGTATATAAACTTGCACCAATAAACCAACCGTGTGTTTTCACCTGCAAATCCTGTTTGCTGTGCCTCCTTCGCCTGCTGGGGACCCCTCCAGGGGGTACCGCACCTTGCCACTCTACAGCTAATCCCCCACAGTATCCTTAAGCAATCTTTGGCTCCTAACTTTGTGGGAACAGTTTGGGGTTGGCCCCTTCTTATTCGCACATGACTGTGCACCAGTAAATGTAGCAAGGTCCATAAAGAAATGGATGACTGGTCTGCACAAAGTCCTGACCTCAACATTACCGCTCAACTTTACAAATGCTCTTCTGGAAAAATAGTCACATCCCCATAAATCACTCTCCTAAGCCTTGAAAACAGTTGAAACTGTAACAGCTCCGAGTCAATCTATGGACCAGGTGTATAATATTTTTATCTCATTATAGGTTTATTTAAGCCTTCTGCATATCATTCCATGGGCCATCTCTCTATTTTGTTGTGTATAGAACACAAAAGTCACGACTATAAATTATATATAGTTTGTGGCAATAAAGACTATATAACAAAACACACAGTATACTGTGCAATGAGGCCCCTTGTTATCATGGATCACCGCTCCCAGAAATTTCAGCTCTGTCTCTGTATATTCTCTTTATTGCCATCCAAGCATAATATCTTTCTTCTATCGTCATTCGACTTAGCTTCCATCAGCAATAGAAAATTTACCCACTATAAATATGTACTCTGAATCACAAAAGATTTCCTTCTGATTATTTAAATTTATAGGGAAACCACAAAAATAGAGACTAACATATAAGTTAACTGACACCCATGTTTTGTCTATTTAATATCGAAGGTTGGTAGAAAGCTCTGGTAAGAAGAATTTGTAGCCCTAAACAAAACAAACCTATGAGTGGTGCATATAACCAGCAACATGCATTTTGAAATAACAGGACTCCAGTGGACTTGACCTTTAAGGACTAGGAACACTGTAGAATGAGTACTGGTGTTTCATATACAATTTTCTCAAAAGTAACATGTCCTCATGATTTCTATTGTTCTACATACATGTTTTATCAGATACACTTACACTTTGCATTTCAGCTAATAAACTCAGGGTTCTATTCTTTCTTTGGTGAAAATGAGTGAAATGTTAATATTATTAATGATCACATGTCATCCTGAACTCAGAACATGCCACCGCATCACTGCTGAATACATACGGTGTTATTACAATGAAATGATGCATGACGTGCCTCATGCTGTAGGTAATTTATGCAGTAATATATTTCATAATGTGATAGAACAGAATGCAGGAGAAAGGAATAGCTTTTGGAATACATCGTCAATCTTAGGTTACAGTCCATGATTTTCCACAAATGGAATGTTCCATTTTCAGTGCCTTCTAAAGACTGCAATCATAATCTTTTAACAGTCAAAACAAGAACTGTATTTAACCAGCTGATGTTCTATCCCATGGTGAATTGGATGCGTATATTATTTCAGACAAAAATGATGTAGCACATAGGTATGCAGGCAGTATGTAGAAACAGAAATGGGTAGAAGGTAATAATAAATAACGCTTTGTTTCCAATGATACCCAAGTCTATGATTAACTATATTGATATTTAAGACTGACAGATGATGAATCAGTTGGTCCAGTTGCTTAAAAAATAGAGGAGAAAACAAAAAGATGATATAAAAGCTGAGATGATCATAAAAGCTGAATTTCCATTTGCTAATAAATGGCATTCCAAGCCCACCCACCTCTCCTTTAACATGCTAATTACACTATTCAGTTAAGCAGGCCATACACGGGACAGATTTTCAATCAGTCAACTTAAAACAATCAATTTTTAAGTCGTTATAAAATTGTATGTCGATTGTATCATGCCCCATATGTAGTACAAGATTTTTGATCGATTTTTTTTTCACTCGACATAACAATCGATCCAAAATAGTCTGATTGAAATTTCAATCAGAAGTGAGGTAGAATAGGTAGAAAAAAATCGATCAAAAATTGGTTGACCACACTTGGTTCTCAAAATACTGAACCAATTTTCAATCGACCGATCAAAATTTACCATCCAGTCCGATCAAAAAACGACTGAATTTTCACTCAATTTTGATCGGATTAAGTCGATTTAACCAGGTGGGCAAAACTCAATTCTCAATCAATCGATTAAAAAATTGATAGTTTTAAGTCGATTGATTGAAAATCTGACCCGTGTATGGGCTGCTTTAGACTCAGTGACACCATCACTGGATGTGTGCTCTTTGGGAAGATCATAGATGGCGGAAGCAGCCAGTAGGGTGCTATACATATCTATATGAAAATAGAAAACACCCACATGGGATGCTGAGCATTCATGATTGATGCTACATATATTGGTATATATTTTGGTCTTAAAAATTGTAGGGCATTGTACAATTTTTTTAACAATCAAACAAGACTCATATCACCTAAACCAATTGGATTCCTGCAATAAAAGTCAAGTGTAATTTAAGTACACCATCACTGGATGTGTGCTCTTCAGGAAGATCATAAATGGCGGAAGCAGCCAGTATGGTGCTGTACATATCTTTATAACACCCACAAGGGTGTTACCACACCCACAATAAATTTTGATCCAGAAAAAGGAACTGACTTTTAAAATGACCGTTTTTTTTAATTATAGAATGGAAAAATCAAACTGTGTTTGCCCAGCTTTCCATTATGTG
>CM070032.1:41271897-41283815 GCA_036250615.1 Ptychadena robeensis | reverse complement strand
AGAGATTTTCAGACATGTCCGTTCTATGGCTGGCCGAACTTTGCATGGGGGTGACTGACGGCTGCAAGCTTGCGCGCACATCGGTCGGTGGCAAAATCGGCCGCAGCTCGTTACGTGTAGAGATGGTCGAATGTTTCAACTTATTAAATTTGTGAGCTGATTGCAAAGCCTCTGAAAATATAATCATTAAAATTTTTGGTGTAATATACCCCCAACCCTTCTCTATATTTCCAGTAAGTTTGGCGATAATACTATGTTCAGGGGTTTAGCAATTAACTCAAAATCATCACATTTTTTTAAAGAAAAATTCAACCATCTCTAGTTACGTGATCACTGAGATTTGTTTAAGTAGAAGAACAAGACACTATTGGGGGACCAGCATGAGGTACTTCTTTGGCACATACTATCATATATAAAAGCTTCAGGTAACATGTTTATATGCATGACAATTTGGCTGTTTTTCTATTATTTACTATATTGTTTACTGCGTTTTCTTAGCGGCAATCTGTGTCCCAAACATGCGGCCATGTCCGATGATTTTAATTTGGCTATGTTTCCACGGTGTTTTTAAAAATGAGAATTAGTGCTCCCATTGGTAGTTTAGTAGAAATGGTAACAATTTGGGGGGAAAATTCTACTAGCTGAGTTTGGGCTGCGTATTGGGCAAAGGCATTGTTCTAGCACATTTAGTTTTTGCATTAATAAAGTTCAAAGTCAAGCATAAATTTTTTGACTTTGACTTTAAGGTTATGTTTCCACAGCATTTGGGGCTCCAACAACACCCCCTGCTTTCAGTGCATTCCTTGACTGGGATGTCGACGGAGCCCATCCATATACAGGCCTACCTGCACCAGCTGTTGGGCCGGTCCCACAGAGGGGGTGTTGATGGAGCCTAAAACGATGTGGAAACATACCCTAATTCACGTTAAAAGCTTGTGTTCCCACTGCACTTGTCTACATCTCCAGCAATTGTGGTGATGATACTATGTTCACTCTGACCCTGCTACTTCTGTATGAGTAAAACTAGTAGATTCTGGAAAAATACAAAGTTAAAAATCTTTTACCTTGATAGTGATTCTGTTCTAAAGCCAATGCCCCATGAGGCAGAAAACCAAGTGCCTGGCTCTCCTAAGACGGTTGTTACTGAAAGTGACATGCCACAGGTGGATGTCAATTTTAATAAAATGCAATCGATGAACCCTCAAGCGCAGCATGATGATATCACCCCAAACTTTGTTAATTGAACGGAGATGGGGGCCCTCAGTTGGTCAACAAGTTGGTACCCTGTTTGATCAAGGTTTCTTTGAGCGGGGTTAATCGATTTAAGCACAATCACCGCTAAATTGATTAACAAATCGAGTCATGTATGCCTAGCTGTAGGGCTGGACAGGAGTGGCCAAGGATTTTGCTGAAAAATCTGAATTTGCATAAACTATTCAGCTGCCTCTATCAACGGATCTACTGAGTGTTCAGATGTCATTTTCTCTATTCATTCATTATATGCTCAGTTTCTATTGTCCAGATTTGTGACACATTTACAGAAAACCTGATAGAGTCAGAAGATATGATTGTTTAGAAGGAAATCTGTCTTTCTACGAATGTATGTGCTATATATGTGTTGGGTATGCTAGAAATATATTCATAAACCGTCCAATGTGTGAGATTTAGAGAGACTATCCCCACAATGAATAATAATCGGCATTGTGCACACACTCGGCACAGCTCAGAGATCTTCATTTCATGCAGCTTTCTGCTATGCCAGGAATTTAGGCCACAAAAACAGCTGATTATTTCCTATACTGATGATTACAGCAGGAACACAGATTTCATGAGCAAAACTGATTTCTTCATTGTCTTTTATTTTTGGTTAAATATATCCACAGAAATGCTATAAATGAAAGTCCTCAAGTCTGATACAAATAATACTGGCCATCTGCCTCTTACATTGCACACTTTTTGCAGTCTTAAGCTAGGCATACACGGTTCGATTTTAGCACAAGCGATTTCAGATTCGATTTTAGATCTTGGTCTTTTCATCGCACATCAATCGTAATCGAATCCAACCACATGGAAGGTTCTATCGTAATACGACCAAAATCTGCGCTTTTAGTTTCCATCATAAAACACAGGAAAGAGTCATATATAAATGTGTTCATCAAATATAATCGAGCAGACCAACAAACACAATGCTACGATTTTAGTTTGATCCACGAAAATTTTCCTTTTTACATGTCTGATCACTTTTCTATAGATGTTCTGATCAGTATCAACATTTTTTTGCAGATCGAACCATGTGGGCAGTATACAATTTAAGTTTGATTGATGTAAACTTTTATCGATTTAGGTTGATCAAACTCTATGTATGCCTAGCTTTAGATCTCCTTACCCGTATAAGACGAATATATGTAAAGGAGGTCAAAATCCACTGGTGTCTGTTTGGAAAAACGTTCTTTAGTCTGGGACTCCAACAACCAGGAAATAAAAACTGTGTATCCTTAAGCTAGGCATACAAGCTAGGCATTAGAGATGGTCGAAATGAATAAAATTTGATTCTACCTAAATTTCTAGTTTCCCAATCGAATTTCGATTCGACTGCGAAATTACAACTTTTTTCGAGCCGAAATTTCTAAAGGCGAAAATTCGCATAACGCCAAAAATTTGCATAAAACACTCAAAAATTAGCATAAAGCCTAAAATTCGCATAAGGTCAAAAATTCACATAAGGTGGAAAATTTCGATTTGCTGTATGAGCTATAATAAAAAAAATCAGTGTACATAGTAGCAGAGCTTTACAATCAGAGCTGAGATTTAAACCCAATTTATACACAAACTTGACATGTTAGAGCAAAACTTATTGTTTTCAAATGTTTCCCCAACCCTTCTCTACAACTCCAGCAATGTCCCCCAACCCTTCTCTACAACTCCAGCAATTTTTGTGATGGTACCATTTTCAGGGGCTTTGCAATAAGCTGACAAAGTTAGCTAGCACCATGCAAATTTTCGCCGATGCGAATTGTCACCAATGCGAATTTCCAATCACTCCCGCATGCGAAAATTTTAAATAAAATGGCGATATCTGCACGCGAAATAGCGGCACGGCAAATCAAAAGCAAAGTTCTTTTATAAGTTGAAATTTAGATTTCAGTCGAAATATCAGGCTGATTTTCGACTTTTTCTGCAAAAAGTCGAAATGACCCCATAAAAAATTGACTAGGCGATCCCTATGCAGCAGGCTGATGATATTATCTGAGCCCAGTCACCATATTTCTCTGGCTGCTTTCTAGTTTAAAAAGTCAAAAATAAAATACATCGTCTTTTTCTCGTATGTATGTATTTTTTTCATATATCTCTGTGATTGTATTTGTTTATATGAAAATGTTTAATAAAAGTTAATAAATAAAAAAAATTTAAAATACAGAAATAATAATTTCTATAAGTACACACATTTCAGAACCCTTATAATGCACAATGGTCCAATGTGAGTACTTTTTAAGTTAATAGAAAAGGTTTTTCTTTTATCTTACAATAACATCCTTACATGGAAATAATTTAGAGATAGCGAACAGCAATGATGAGTGATCATTTGATTATTTCATTATGGCTTGCTGACAGCAACATCTGTGTAAATTGTTCAGGAGTTTATATATGAAAGAGATCCACAGCTCCTGCCACATCAGCATGAACTGCCCTGCATAATGCTTCAAGGTAACTTTACAACATTCCAGAATTACACAGATTTTTTATTTTGTCGTAGAAAGTTTGGTGTGAGAAGTCATTGTTATTTTAACCAATGGAAATGAATACATTTGCATAATCGCAGCACATAGACTGTATTCACGTCTGGAACATGAGAGCGATGGCCAAAATGTCAATCATGTGATGTCATTAAAATGAAATGCTTCTCAAGTGCTTCATGGACATTTCTATGTATAAAAACATTTCCAATAAAGAAGTAAGAAAATAAACGTTATTTTAAAAGTAATGGAAGTCAACTGAAGGTGACAGATTGGTGAGTGAGCAAAAACACGGCACCATCATTTAGATAGTTCTCTCCTTCACCTTCTAGATGCTGGATGTGGAACGGTTACAGAAAAAAAATGTTTGTGCCAAATACTCAGATCTCATTTTCTTGTTCCATCTCATCATTTCCTGTTAGATATCATAACAAATGACCACAATATTCCTAGCTTTCCAACAGCTAAACAAAATATGGATCTGACTCGGGCTGGGCTATACATAGGAAAAGGTGTTATGGCCAAGTAGTTACTCACCCAAAACGTTATACCAATAATTACCGTACATTAAATAAATAACACGTTGACACTATCTTAGAGGTTGGAATTATTGAGCTTTAATATGTTTCCATAATTGATTACAAATGTAATACATTCAATTATACTGTAGAAACGTAAAAAGTATAGGTGCCTGACAGTGCCCCTGTAATTGAATCAAAATTAATGTGTAACCTTCCATGCTAGCCGCCAACCCAATTTTCCCCAATCCAATACTTACTGTATTTTTCGGACCATAAGACGCACTTTTTCACCCCCAAAATGGGGGGGGGGTGGAGTGGCTGCGTCTTATGGTCCGAATGTGCGACCACCCGTGGCCATTCAGCCGCCAGTGATCGCAACTTGGCTCCCCGACAGCTCTCCTGGCATCAGCTGTGTGCAGAGGGAGAGGAGATCAGCTGTGTGATCTCCATCGGCACACAGGAGTCTGTGTCAGCTGTAAGATCTCCCATCTGCCAGGAGAGCTCTGGGGAGCTGAACTGTATTGGCTATATTTTCAGAGCCCCGCAAATATAGCCAATGCAGAGTGTGTGGAGAAACTTTCTCACACAGCCGAAGCAGAGAAGGGACAGGGAGACCAGAGTGCAGATTCCCCCATGCTCCCCCTCCCTCCTCTCTCTGAGCTCTGTGTGAGGAAGAAAAGACGCTAAAGTTTGCTCTCTAGTGACACCATTGTAGTGGCTGAATAGGGGTACTGCATGAGATTTTTTCACATTCATTTAACCTCCTGGGCGGTTTGGCCGAACTCAGTTGGGGCGCAGTTTGATCGCTGATTAAACTGCACCTCTGCCGGGATCTGGCACAACTGCCGCCTCTCTGTGTGCCTGCGGCTCTGTAGAAGAGCCGCAGAAACATTTAGCCTTTCCAACCCAGTGTCTTCTGCATCATCTGTGACGCCGAAGGGGGCGCCATAGACCTCCATGTTAATGGAGGGGGTGCCGCTCTCCTCCCATCACACAGCCAGTGTCAAATAGTGTAGAGGGCTGGGTAGAGAGCTGGCAATCACGGCGGAGTACAGTGTACTCCACCGCGATTGCATGGGTATCGGCTTTTCGTGCCATAAAAAATGTTTTTTTCTGATTTTCTGCTCTAAAAACTGGGTGCGTCTTATGGTCAGGTGCATCTTATAGTCCAAAAAATATGGTATATCATGAAAGACTATAGAGACTGATAACCAGTGAGCAGGGTACTAATAGCCATGCTGTAAAAACAAAAGTGCATTCTAGAGATGTCAGCTGTAGCCCTAGGCTCCACATCCGCTATTGGATCCGCTGGAAACCGTCAAGCCTCTGTTGCGATCCTATGGATGCAGATGGTTGCTTCGACATGGTTGCGGGTGGTTGCGTTCCTATAGATGCAGATGGTTGCGTCGACATAAGCGAGACGGAGGCTTGGACCAGCCAATCCGGGGCTCTGAAGGGCTGTGGAGACAGCCCTGTCATAGCACCATTGCCATCAATGGGCAGCTCATGCACTCTGTTAAAATACCTGCATTCAACACAGGGGTTAATGAATACTAGGTCTTATTTTTTAAGCTCTTTGCAGATCTTTCAGAAGAAAATGTCAATTCTCAAAAATAATTCATACCATTTTCAGAGTGCTTGGGATCTAAGATACTTTAAGAGATACAGAACATATTTCAATTCAAATTCCATTTCCCACATTGTTATAAGATCTTTCCATTTGATAAAGATTATTTCCATTATGAATGATATGATCATCTGCAGCCTATTAAAAGGGGACACTGCAAATGGTCTAAAGAAAACTGAACACAAAATGAAAAGCAGTCATCATATAATGGCTCCAAGCCCACTGGAATACACATCATATCAAACACAGCTACAAGAAGCATCTGTGTATCAGATAGAAGAACGAATTGTGAGACTGGAGGGGGAACAGCGTATTTCTTGTAGGTGACCAGACAAATGTACTATCTTTAGTATATAAATGAGCCCGACCAATTTTTTACCATCTAGTTTCCAATAACCATTCAATGTTACCATTTTGTTAGCTCAGATTTTAAGCTTAACTAATGTGACTCAAATATGACAGATACGGACCATTCTGGGATACCAAGACAATCCACTTTCTTTGTGTATTGGCAAAAACTTTGATGATTATATATCCTTGTAAAGCAACACAAACACACTTGCTATTGTGCATTGAGGATGAATTACTAAGGTAGATTGAAACCCTCATTCCCAAAAGTATTATATTGACTATATGACTTTTGACTATATCTACTATGTAATACTGTGAACAAAATTCTGATTACCCAATCATATTAAGCACTTTCACATGATTGGAGTAAAGATTTACATAGTCATGATAATTACTGTCATTGGATAACTGAGCACTATAGGTGACCATAGACGGTTAGATTTGCAGCCAATTTTGCCACAGAAGGATGGCCGCGCTCAAGGTTATCAATCTGTGGCAAATCTAACCCACCTTAAATCGGTCAAGAAATCAATCTGATAAATTACAAACATGTCTGAAATTTTGAGGTCGATTTCATTACTTTGGTCCCTATCCAGAGTAAATGCAGGCACACAAAGGGTGTACAGACGATTCTAAAGCCTGCCATACACGCACCGAGCGGGGGCCGATTTTGCCACTGACTGATGGGCGTGCCCGCATGGGGCAACAGGGACCGCTCGGCCGGCCAGATAACGGATATGTCCAATATTCTACGGCCGAAGCCGTTAGTTTCAATGGAGAGCGGCGTCTTCATTGAAGCTAATGGCCGGCACACAAAGGGTGCCGGCCGATGCTGTCATCTCTGGAGAGCAGAGTGATGACGTCATCACGTTGCACTCCAGAGCTGATTTGACCTGCTCTGTCAGTACGTGTGTGGGGGCCTTTAGCATGTCTGGCCAATGTCTATGGCCAGCTTAATATACACGGTATAAAAGTGCAATTTGTAACTGTAATGGCTTGTTTACATGAGCGATTATTAACCGCCTGGTAAACTAGCAGCTAGTGCAGTTGCCTGGCAAATGCCACATGAGGCATTCGCCAGTCTGTTTTTGGGCTTTTGTCCAATAGATCTGTCATGGGGGCATTATGTAAACATCACCCAAGTGACTGCACATGTTGACAGGAGCACCCGGCCGTTTTTTGGGTTACTGCAGAATGACAGCATCCTGGAAAGTGACTGTGTAAATATAGCCTAAAGCTAGCCATACATGCATCAATTCCTGGTGATCGATTGTTTGGGAATCCAATTAAATCAGCTGATACTAGTACTTTTTCATGCATGTTTTAGCTTACACACGAAGCAGAAATTAAACTTTTCCGAGAACTTGCCTACTGGTGAGAATGGCCAGTGGGATCAGATTTTGAAACTTAGGAACAATGACAATCATGAGTCTGAAGTTCTTTGATCAAAATTTGTGCTTTCTATTCTGAAAGTAATTTGAAAGTAAAATGTTCAGTAGAGGTAAACCTGGAACGGAATGTGATTCAGCAAAGCAATGCCAAAAACTGTTTTATATTTTAAAAATGTTATAAACTTTTTTTTTGTCATAGTTCACCTCAGGGCCTCTTATCTCCTCCACTTTCTGTCTACATTTACATATTCTACTTATGGCTTCATGATAATTCCAGAGAGGGTTTCATGATGGTGGCAACAGGAGGTCCTGTCTGCATAATGTGTGTTAAATGAAAACTCCATATGGTCCCCTCACATATAGCTTCTTTCATCTTGGAAGTCTCTGTCATGGTGGGCAGCTGGGTGATATGATGCATATATGGTGGAAATGCCTAAAGGGTACATGGTTTTGTATCCCGTTATATATATCATATACAGCTTAACTCGGGTTAATCTCAAAAAGTGTCCACAACAGGCTCTCTTGGGGTGGCGTCAGATGTCCTCCCTAAACATAAAGGTAGGTTTAATGGGGTTTGTGTTCCTGGCAGCCAGGATAGCTATAGCAAGGTCATGGAAAACCTCAGTGGTCTTGGTAAAATTTATCCTGGCTCATGAAAAATGAACACCTTTCAGCAATACTTTGAGTGTTAGAAAAGACATGGACTCCATGGATCCGCTACTCACCACAAGAAGGAAGAACTATTATGGTCTCTGCTTGACTGACCAGGACTAGATATAGCTGGTATCCATAGATTGCAGTTGACTGTGGGATACCATTTATTCTTTTGGATTATGTAATGTTATATATATTAAATATATAAATATTACAGGCCACAGCCAACAAGTATATAAAATAGAATAAAACAATTGTAAGGAATCTGGATCCCCCCGACAGTGCCACCATACCAAACGGTAACATTTCTAAACTGTACCGGCCACCAGCCCTTACATCACTAGCTTGATGGGTACCTTACTGGAATAAACATATAAAACTGGGTGGGGGCTTAACCCACCACCACATTACCAGAGTCTGGTGACTGCCCTCATTAACTAGCACATCACCAAGATCCTAAGAATAGAGTTTAACTTCCCCAGCAGTGTCGAGGTCCAGCCATGCTGTGACAAAACCTAGAAGGAAACAAAATACACCAATGAACACATTCACATAGGGAGGGTGGGTAATTGCAGCATCCAAAGAATGTCTTCCGGCGAGCTGTTACATATGGCCTCTCCTTACCCCTCCTCTTCCTCCCTTGATCCTAACCCCTTCGCAACCAGGCCCCCCAGTCAAGAGCCCTCCCACCTACACTGCAGCTACCGGGCATGCCATTTAATGAACATGTTGTGCTATTGCTTTGTCTTGTGTGTGTTTTGTTTGTGAATTTCTATTTGTAAAGTTTAAAATTTTATGAAAATTATTGAAACATAATGTGTGTAAAATGGGCAGTGGCAAAGCGACAACACAAGCACAGACAACACAAGCACAGAGCATTGCCACCCTATAATAGGATGTATCTGAACAAAGACCTTCATGTCCTTCATGGGAGGATCACGTGAAGATTTTAGTAATTTGGTTTACATAATGAGCACACAGAACATAGTTTAAATAGCATTTATATGACATTTAATATGACTTGGCATCGAAGCTGACATTTTTTATATATTTATTAAATTCCATTTTACATTTTTTTCAGACCACAAAATGCAAAAGAATTTCAGATTTGCTCAGACAAGTTATGTGAAGTTCAGACACTATGAAAATAATGTGAAAATTTTTTAATTATTAGAGAATTATTAATACTTATAATATGCATGTATCAGCCTCAAGTCAAACTATCATTCCACCACAAAATCTGCCCCTTATCGATTTGTTTTTTGAACCCATAGAAGAGAGGGGTCATTTAAATTGTTAATGATCATGTTGTGGCCAGTGTGATGATGATGTCATCATAAAAATGACATCATTCCTGAAGTGGAGGTCATGGATGGTTAAATGCTATGACAATGAACGTAAAATGTAAATCCAAGTTTATAGCTGCACTGAATTGTGCCAACATTCCACAAGAAATGAGAAAATTCAAGAAACATTAACAATTTACACATTTAGATGACTCAGGCTCAGTGAACTCTGAAACCCCCTCTCAGGCTAAAGTTACCAGATGGCTAATGGAATAACTCTGACTATATTCTCCATCTATATATGTTTCTAAGAAGTAAAGCACGGTGAGAATGCTAAATACAGAACATCAAACTTCTTGAAGACTGATGGCATTTTTTTTAAACAGGAAGCGCAATGCACACTGGTGGCAGTGCACACTGGTCGCAATGCACACTGGCAGCCTGCCTCTCACAGCCTCAGAGACAGAAGTGCTGGCTCCGCCCCCTTCACATTGACAACGGGTCCAGGCTGCAGAAGCTGCTCCTATACTTTGCATGGAGACTCACGCAAAGTTTTCCAACATGTTGGAACCCCATTCAATCAAGTCAAGGGATCTACTGATCCCGCTCGAAGGAAGGCACATATGGGTAGATTTGTAAACAAAATAGAGTACACTCAAGCACCGTGACCGAGCACGTTGCTTTAGACTGTCTAGAACAGGGGTGTAAAACTACGGCCCAGGAGCCAAATCTGTCTCACAAATTTTTTTTTCATGTTATTTCTTTTTTTTGATGTTAAATGTATTATAATTTCACTCCTTGCTTGTTCTTGAATCAATGTTAAGGCAAAACATAAGTTTGTTTCCATATGAAAAGGTTCTTCATTATATACCAAGGAAAAACCAATTTGTTCTACCGGAGCTTTCTATGAAGGTTCCGGTAGCTTGGGGATTTTAAAGGCATTCAATTCGAAGTAAGTGTGAAAACAAGTATTTATTTAGAAAATAAACATGAAAAACAGATACACTGTATGATTTTAGTACATATTGCAGAACATAACATCATACATGTATAGTATAAACTCAACGAGTTTCGCTGCTCGCTTCCTCAGGAGCTTCATACCGTACAAATAAACGTTTCTGCCAATATCTGTAAGCAATGGACAACCATAAGTATCTATGCTAGTACACCACAAATAGAATACTGTACGTATCCTTACCGAAAACAGGTATATAATGTAGGCGCGGTCCAATCTCTCTCCCGTCCTATTCCTTCCCCTCCAGGGAAGTCCCACCAAAGCAATCCGATGATCGAGCACGGGGGGTAGTATCTGAATTAATAGTATGGCAATCATGTTAATGGGACTCGGTTGTGTCCAACAAGGTGGGTGAGAGATCAGTTGGTGAAATTGAAAAGGGACAAGAAATGAGGGGCCCCAAAACCATAGATGTAGGAAGAACCGTCAGTGAACCCTAACGTATAGAGGAACTAGTGAAAGTGATAGGAAAATTAGTGGGATCTGGGGAGGAACCAGGGATGTAGGACCCAAGACCACCAAAAGTGACGAGTAGGACCCCTAATGGACTCTACACTGTGCTGAGTGTGTGAGTTGTGTTGTGTGTAAGTGTCTGAGAGTGATGGGTGTCTTACTAACAAATGTGTGTACTAACCGCGTGAAGGGAAGATAGCCACCTAGTGTTGAGTGTTGATGTGTGAGGAATAATGGAAGTGTTGCCTAACGTGAGGTGTAGTGAAATATCTGAAATGTGTATGTGAAAGGGATGTAGTGAGGGATTGTGTGTGGCCATATTGAAGAAGAAAGAGGAGGGGGGATGGAGAGGAGAGGGCAGGGTCCAGGTAACCCAGAGAAAAAGAGTGAGCAGTTAAACCCAAACCAGAAAAAAAGGGTGCAAGCAAGAAACCCCAAATTCGTGCTTGAAATGTGTTAAATGTGTGAAAGGGGGGATGTGAGAAGATAAGTGCCCGTGAGAAGAAAATTGTGTCGTATATGTGTGATTGTTTGGAGGCAGTGTGAATCAGTGAATGGTGAGTGTAGGTGAAAGTGAGGTGTGTGTGAGCCTCCTGGTGTAGTGTGTGAGTCACTGCATGAAAGATACATTCAAGAACCAAAGAAAAAAACGCTGGTGAACACACATAGAGCTATCACCTATAGTACATGCAAGAACAAGACCCACCTCCGTTCTTATTCAACTGTCTACAATAGATCCACGTTCCACAGAGGGGGTCCGTATTTCTCCCTTCAGGGGGTGGCTATGATGATGTAGAACGAGTCTCCAGGGTCCAACAAGTTTTTGTTTTTTTTGAGCCTCGGAGAGTGCAAGCACCCATACGATAAACTCGTGTGCAACTAGTGC
>CM070032.1:41247974-41271797 GCA_036250615.1 Ptychadena robeensis | reverse complement strand
CCAGGGAACTGATAAGAACAGATACTACACTTGATCTTAGCCAAAAGGCCGAGAAGCGAGGTCCAACAAGTATGCAAGCATAGGTATGAGAGATCGGCGCCAGCGCCATATTGCTGTGCGCCGTCTCTTTTATACCCCCCGCCGTCAGCTGATTCAGGGAGGGGGCTCCACCCCCAGCTGGGATCGAGCCCACATCCCTCCACCAACCGGCGTGCGGGCGTGCGTGAGTGGGGCGTGGTGATGATACACGGAGCTAGATAGGAGAGGAATGGGTGTAGCAGAGTGTGAGATGGGAGGCAACAGAGCAATGGAAGGTGCGGATAGGATAGGGAACGCTCACATGTATAAACACAATCGTCACCCAGGAAACCGATAGCGTTGAAATAGTTGTCCCAGGCAGCACCAGCGATAGTACCCTCATCCTGCCACCTACACAGGTGGCAGAAAACCCCCGATCCGTCTGGTCTATGGCACGCCCCCCCTTCACTCTCCAAACGGAGAAGGAGGCAGGGGCGCGGACGGAACTCCGGGAGCAGTGGGGGACATCAGAATGCAGTGGGGTCGATCTGGCACCACTGCACCCAGGTCGCACAGTGTGCCCGGGACCCGTCCGCCGGTCCACCAGCATGATCGCAATTGGTGGGGAACTGATCCTCCTTCCCTCCCTCCCTCCCTCCCTCAATAACCCCAGGGGAAAGGGAGGGGGAAAAAATGGGGGGGAGAAAAAAAGGGGGGGACAGGCCGGGGGGGACAAACGAGAAAAGAAGCAGAAGGGACAAAGGTGACGGGAAGGGAAAAGAGGGGGAGAAGAAGACTGCACGATGGGGCCGTCAATAACCCACCATCCTCCCGATGACTGGGGACCCTGACCACACACGCCCGCAGCTCAAAATCGGAAGCTGGAGGAAAAATGGCGGGGAAGGGGAAGGGCCGGTTGGCCCAGCATGCGACCCATATATGGACCCAAACTATATGAGGATGTCAAAAAATTTGGATGCTCACAGACATTGGCAGTTCAAGTCATCTCTTCACAACCCTGAAATTGTGGTCCTCTATAACCTATTCTAGGGAAACCTAGAACAACCTGTAAGTACTGTAATTGAACAATGGAGGATACATTGTCACCTTTGACAGAAAGGTGTCCTCTATCTAGTGTAATTACATCATGGATAGCCAGAAAAAATTATGAATCATAATAAACAATATAAATATTGTATGATATAGTATAAACAATGGAAAATAAGTGATAATAATAAAAAGATATATATAAAACAAAAGATAACAAAGTAATACCATACAATAACTTTACAGTATCAAAATTATGCAAATGAATGCATTTTCAAGACGGGGGTTGTTCACAAGAAACATTTGAAGTTAGTTGACTCATTGAGCCCTGGTGCTTGGGTAGCCTTGAGGTGATATATCCACCTCATTTCAATTTGTAGAAGGGTCTTATTTAAATTTCCTCCTTTGATTGAGGGATGCACCCTATCAAGACCTAGAAAAGTTAGAACCCTGTTGTTGTATTTATGGTTCTGTGCCACATGTCGGCCAATGGGGGAGGTCAGTCTCCCTATTTCCACATCACGAAGATGCTCAGACATGCGTTTGAACCAATTTCGCTTCGTTTTACCAACATAAAAACTGCCGCACATGCATGATATTAAGTATACCACGCCTTTTGTGCGGCAGTTGATGTAGTGTTTCGGGGTCCATTTCTCCCCATTGGGTAGTATTATGGGTTGGTCTGTGTTGAGAAATGGGCAGTACCTACAATAGCAATGGCCACAGGGGAACGTACCCTTCAGTCTACATTTGTCTGTTCTGTGCGTACCTACGTAGTGGCTGGCTGTCAAGCGGTCTCTTAGGGAAGTTGCTCTTCTAAATGTTACTTCCTTTTGCAGCTTTTGATGTGTTCTGCTATTATGGGGTCGTCCGTGAGGATGGTCCAATGTTTTCTCAGAATGTTGCGCAAAATATTCTGGTGAGTAGTATATCTGGTGATAAACCTGACCGTGGGGTTAGTAGTCCTTTTCGGATATCCAAACACTAGATCGTGTCTGTTATGCCCATTGGCCCGGGCGAATGCCCTTTTTAAAGCTTTCCTTGAGTAACCGTGCTCCAAAAGTCTACTACATAAGGCTGTAGCTTCTCTGATGTAGTCCTGTTCGTCCGTGCAGTTTCGCCTCAATCTCAGGTATTGACAGTATGGTATGCTTTTTACCAGTGGGGTTGGGTGTGAACTGTGAGCCGCCAAAATGGTGTTCCCCGCGTTAGCTTTCCTATATAGAGAGGAACATAGTATATTGTTTACATTTTTGTAGACAAAAATGTCCAGAAATGAAATTTTCAGGTTCTTCATTATATCTGATGAGAAGGGAAAAGTCCCTCAACTACAGGCATTATTTTAACAAATATTAACCTACTCCAGTGGCTCCCAAACTGGGGGGCAGTTGAGTTAAAAAAATGAGGCTACTAAAAATAGGGTCAATTTCTCATTTATGTAGCATTTGATGTTATTTATGCACTTTCACACTGCTAAACATGGATAGAGTTTTCGGGATTGCCCATTGCATTATATGATCTGTTACTTACACATTGCACAAGTTATGGTGTCTGTGTTATCTCTGAGGACATAACACCTATATTTTTGTATTTTTCTAGCCCTGTGTAGGGGTGGAGGATGCTTAGTCATGTTCTCTAGCAGTTCTTGCTGAGTCATGGTACACACTGAACAGCACGGTTTGGGAAAGTCTGGCAGTCTGCTTTATCATGTTAACTCCTAAATGCCGGCATCACGCCTAATTCTATGCTGGTGGATTTCTTCTTTAAATTACACATTTTGTATTAACACAGTAACCCGCTAAAAAGAGAAAACTGTATATTTTTAAGAGGCAAACTGTGCAAATTTGAAAATTCTGCCTTTGTGTTCATGTAGGGCAAATCACAGATTGCTTAAAAAGGTGGTAGGGAGGGGGCACACCGTGCAGACACCTCTGCAAATTTCCTGGTCGGTTAGCCAGTGTTATTGTGGGGTGAGTTTGTTTACTTACAATAATCACTTCAAGCTAACATCAGGCATTCTCACCTGTACAGTGGGAGCCCGCAGCGTTCCTCTGTATTGACGGACCTGCTGATCTTGATGGCTGATCTCTGACGTCATTGATGGCACCGGAGAGGTGGGGGGTGGCTGCGCCATTGACCTCCATGTATTGTAGTGGTGTCGCTTTTTTCCTGCACATCTGCACATGTGAAGTGGAGAAGAGGGAAGGCATTGCAATGTACAATATAATCCGCTGCGATTGCCCGTAGCACGCTTATTAAAAAAGCGGGCCATGTGCGTAAGACCATGGAAGTTAATACACCTCTGCTGATCACCCTGAGGTTGCTGATGTCAGTGACTAGTGGTTGACTTGTTGTCGCTTACTTGGTAATTTAGCAATAGCAATTAGCTGCTAGAACCATCTAACAAGCAGGTCACTTGCTCCTACATACTCAGAATTACCAGGTGGTGTCTCATATCACTGTCTCTCAGAGGAGCTCACAATCTAATGTCCCTACCATAGTCATGTATATGTAACTAATACTAATTTAATATATGCCCATTTATACTGCTATGTAAACGTCACGCCAGCATGTGCAAAACACCACCCGTGTGGGCTGCCTAGTGTAGACCCAGCCTATAAAAAAAACCTGTAGTCCAAACCTGCGGCTAAACCGTGGCCAAAAACAAACTTTTTTTGCATATGTTTTCTGGCAGCAGCAGTGGAGTCTCAGCCTCACACTGATTTAAGGTTGATTTGTGTAAAAAATACATGTAAACAAACTATATAGATGTCAGTCACACCACATACATTGGTCAATATGCTCCCAACTAATGTAGAAGCTTGTGCTGGGACAAACCAGGCCAATGCACATATCAATGTTAATGCATAAATGCACCATTGTGTCTTAAGCCGGGCATACACGGCTAGATTAAGAAACATATTATAGCAACATCGAGTGCCGGCACCTGATGTTGCTCTAATCTTTGACAAGATTTGAGCCATCCACGGTTCCTTCAAGCAGGATCAATGGATCCTGCTGAAAGCAACTAGACCAAATGGGTTTCCAATATGTAGAAAAAACCTTGGTCGAAATCCATTACTTTGAATGGGGACCGCGGGTTTCCATTCAAAGTAATGGACGGGCTGCAGCTGAAGGGCACAGAGCCTGTGATCAGCTAGCTGCAGTCCTGGGAGTGTGAAGGGGGCAGGCCAGCACGTTGGGGAGGGGGGGCACGCAGGCTGGCTGACTCTCTCTCACTGGCTGGGGAGAAGCAGAGACCTCGGTAACCATGGGAAACCAGATCCCCATCGAACAGAAATTGATGTGCCCATGTGGTGCACATTGATTACTGTTCCATTGACGCACGGTCAATCACAGCGTGATATTGATCACCAGTCGATTGCACAGTAATCTACAAATGCATGCCAACCTTTAGTTTATAGTGAAAACTAGAAAATAAAACTCTGAACTGGAGTTATTCAGCCAACATACCATACGAAGTGCTTAGAAATAATGTTTGCACATATAAATGGCTCTTAAGGCTCCCATACACGTGCAGGATTCCCACCGGATTCCGGCCCGATCGATTCCGGGCACGTGCACGCCAAACGATCGTGCCGGAATCGCGTGCAGCCCACCTTGTCCGATCGATCAGGTCCGATCGTTCAGGGGCTCAGAATCGGATCCAACGGAGAACCAACATGTTGGTCTTTCTCATGCGATTCTGTCTGGATCAGGGGGAGTTGCCATTTGTGAGGTGGACAATCGGACACGGATCCTTCCCGGAATCCATTGGACAAGGTGGTATGCTGTGATGGATACTCTTAATTGGCCGATTGATCACACCTGCGATCTCCGGCAGAATCGCCGGAATCGATCGGATGATGAATCGATTGGACATGGAATCCGACATGTGTATGGCTAGCTTTAGTCTTTGAACTAAAAAAAAACATCTAAGACATTAGTAGGCAGATGGCAAACAGCGCAGAATTTGATTATTATTTTGTGTATCCACATTAGACAATAATGTGCAACAGATGATAAGTGAGCTGAAAAGATAGTGAAAGGAACCTTCTTTGCTGTATCCAGTGCTTATGCATGTCAGATACTTTTTATTGGGGAATAATGCCACAATGTCTTGTCCAAAAAATATCATTCTGGTATTTTCAGCTTAAACACGCTTTTCAGCGTCAATTTGGTGCAGCTTCTCTGGTTGTCCTGACAATCTGTTATGGTCTCTTCCAGGGATAGGCTGATACACTATAAGCTTCTTCACAGGATTTATTTTACTCTCTAGGATTTATGCTACTCGTTCCTTACACATTCCTTAGATATGCCATCAGGCGCAGCAGACTTTTTTGGGAATGTCCCCTTGTGGCCAGCTACTGGCTTGAGGTGACCTATGTTTGAGGGGCCATGAGTCTGACCCTTTCTGTTGAACTCTGCCTCTTGAGTCTGGTGGAGGTTTGGTCCTCACAGTGGTGGCCTGTACTTTTTTGTTCTTAGTCTTTTTTTATGCCAGGAACCTCATAGTTCTCCATTGGCTAAAAGGAGCCTGCAACTCTTGATGCCTAGAAGGGCTTGATTAATTCCTTTCATCTTTATCAAGCTAACTATGCTAGCAGGGGTACGCCGATAGGATGGATATTCCCTTTTATTTTTGTGTAAATTCAGTTTGCAGAGCCTGTCTATTGTTTATGTTTATTTGTTGTTAGTGTTGTCTTTTTCCTTTATTGGTTGTATGTTTTTACGCTGCTTTGTTAATTTGTGTTTGGTTTGTGTTATTGTTAATTGGTTGTTAAAAGTTATTGAAAAAATAATACAAAGAATTTACAAAAAAACACAACATTCAAACGATGCTTTATTTTAAGAATCACTGTGATTAATTATATTAGAATATTTGACTCATTCATGCCCCTAAGATGGGTGCTTAAAGGCGTACAACCTTTGGTGCTCAATGCAGAATTTCACCTTTACTCAGCTTTAAACATTGCCACCATGTATAAAATACCTTATAGGAGGAAATGTATTGTTAGTAAAGATCGTACAACCTACTGTAGCTAATGGTACAATCAGATGTCCCCCTCAAAAACCAAACCAATGGTTGCACTATTGTGGAACAGTCACTGCATATTACTAATCCAAACATTGGGAGAGTATAGGAGTATGCGGTATGTATAGTTTGGGAAATTCCAACTTAATTTATGCAAAAACAAAACTTATTTTTGTTTTTTTTGCTTAAAACCCTTCCTGAGGCGGTCGGTGACTTTCCCTCGCCTGTGGACCCACTAGCTTTTCTCTGGTATTTGCTTTCCTTAGATCTTTACCTGGCGGTATTGTAAGACTCTCCAGATTGTGCTCCAGGCTCATTGTTACCTGTCTCATTTAACATTTTTGCTCTGGAAGGACACTGCACGCCAATCGTTTTGAATGTTTGTACTGTTTATTTGTGTATTTGATGTTATAAACTGAAATTTTTTAAAGAATTACTGTTAAAAAAAACCCTTACCACCATCTCAAAGAATTGTGATGATGATTCAGTGGCTTTAGAATTAACTCACAAAATTGTAAAACCATTTCTAATGTCTGAACTGAAGACTTCAAGAAAAGCTTGGCCTTGTGACAATAAAAATGATGTGTTTTCTTAAGAAATATTTAAATATAAGCAGTGGAATCTCATGTATATGTTTTGGTGGTTGCATCTTTATATGTTCCAGCTTATGTCATTAGAAGTGGTGCTTGCATCTTGTGCAATTGAAATAATGACTGTCAGTCTAATATCAGTTGATTGTACCAGCACACTGTGATCGATTCATAATTGATTTCTTTCCTAAGCCCTGTGTACATGCTCCATAGTACCATCAAAAACAAATCAGCTCAAATACCTAAAAAACCTGTTAGATACTTGAACAGTCAACTGAAATTTACCAACACATCCATTCGCTGTTTGATCAGTTTTATGTTCGACTTTGATCAGGTAAAAAGGAATCGATTATCAAAATTACTTATACTAACAAACTTTTGATGCTGATCAAACTAAAAAACACAACATGTATTGCATTTACACTGTTGTTTCCCAGGCTGCTGTTGTCACAGCGGGTGACACCAGAGCAAAGGTGACACCGGATATTCAAGGGTGTGGACCCACTGGACCAACTTGCACAGTTGGCAAAGGTGCAATCTGGGGCTCAGAGTCTAAGGCACCGTCTGGTGCTCACCAGAGCAACCCGCAAGGGCTGATGAGCTTTGCTGCAGACAAACTCCAGGTTGAGGTTCCTGGATGCACCAGTGCAAGTTTGCAGCTGATGATGTACCAATATGTAGTGCCAGGAGTGTAGAGGTAGGCTCTTCCAGTGAAAGCTTGTATTATGTGCAATGAAATAAAAAAAATGATCTCTGTACAATCTCCTTTAGAGCTACCAACAGTTATGTAGTATAGCGGCCTCCCTGACTAGATAGTGGTTGTCTAAAAAGTTTTAGAAAGGTTCTTATGTTGCATAGTTTTCATAAAGGTAAAGGTAAAAGTCAGATTGCAACTTGTATGGTGACCTTCAGCCTACAGTTAATGCTTTGGAAAACTACAAGGACTTCCATGAAAATAGACTTTGTTTTGTTATTTCCCATTCCCACGTGGTTTGTTATTCCCCCTCCCTTAAGCTGGCCATACACCTTTAAATCTCTTTGTCAGATTTCCTTTAGATCTACCAACAACTATGTAGTATAGAGTCCTCTGCAATTAAACACAGGTAGACTTGATGGTTTAGAAAGTCCCTCATATGACATGGTTTTGGTAAAACAAAAGGGGATCTAAAAGAAATCTGACAGAAAAAGGTGTATGTGGGCCCTTACAATGATTTCCTGGAAAACATGGAAAATAATTTCATGCATTGTGATTGGACTGCTGCAAAAATGTTGCCTGACCAATCGCCTTAATATTCCATGTGATTCCAAACAGCCAACTGTGGAAATTAGAAGGTGGACATAGAGATCCTTGATGACTTCTCCATTGCAGAATGATGTCATATAAATGCTGCAAAAAGGCTGAAAGTAAATAAAGCAACTTTTATATTACTTTGAGCTTTATCTATCCATTAAATATGCCACTATTTCATCCGGCCACAGCGATAAAGTTATACTTACATTTCTGATGCAAAATCTATATAACTGAATTACAAGGATTTTTTTTTATTTCAAATACATTGTATTTTTCATATTGCTAGCACATGCAGGGCAGTAAAGAATGTCTGTGACCATGTGTGCTCTATCTCCTGTGAATTACCTTTTGCACTGAAACCGAGCAGCCTGGCATAAGCCAATTCTAGATTAGGAGATAACAATTTGCATAATGCTAGTCATACACATGCCGATAAGCGGCCGATTTTTAATCTGACCGATGGGCGTGCGCGCTGTCGCCCCACTGCTCGGCCGGCCAGAGAACGGACATGTCCGATAATCTCTGGCTGGTGCGAGCCGAGGCAAGCCGATGCCATAAGCTGCAATGGAGACAGCGTCTTCATTGCAGCTTATGGCCGGCACACAAAGGGTGCCCAGCCGACTGAAGGGGCCCCAGAATGCAACGGGGTGCTAACGTGATGACGTCATCACGTTAGCATCTCGGCACACATCGGAGTAGGTCGGTCTGACCTACTCGGTATGTGTATGCCCAGCATTACCAGTCATTTTTGAGATTGTGGCTTTATAACTGAAGTCTTGTGTCATTGATAAATGATAAGTATAATTGTATAACTGTTAATACAAGTTAATAGACAAGTTAATAGACATGTGCCTGAGCAGATCCCTAGCCTCTCCTCCTCTAGGATCAGCAGACAGTTGAGTGCCTATGCTTCCACTATTCCACCATTGAACAGGGGTGATTGAATAATATATATTGCGTAACATAACCTGAGAATAGGGGCATGTAACCTTGGATTCAAAGGTTATAACCTTTGACTATGTATAGGACACAAAATGTTTATTACCATACTACAGTGTTCCCTAATGCTTTAAGTATAATTCAAGTTTGATTTAAAAATAATGTCTTCTAGCTATGCCTGCGGTCATTTTTATAATAAAATGCTTATACAAGTCAGTATAGACTGAAAATGTTATGTGCGGCCCTTTAATGATGCTGAGGGCCGCACATAATCAATTTAGTTGGCCACCACTGCTCTAAATGGAAAATTATATGAATTGCTATTTCCAGCCTTCAGGCTGTAGTTTCAGGACCACTGCTTTATCACATCTAGGTTATAATAACAAAAAGTTTCCTATGCCATACTGACGTAGTTGGTCTTTTCTACCTGTGATACACAGCAGTGAAGTCACTTTTTCTAAAGAAAGTCTTCCATCCTGTTTGTATGTTTGCCAAGCAGAATCTGTTACCTTCTTCTAGGTATTTTTTATTGTTCTCAGAATTAAAATGCTGCAGCAAGCAAATCATTTAAAGACACTTCCTTTTTCTCAGACTGCAAAAACAGGCAACTATGTGTTGCGAGATGATAAGATCTATAAATGCCAAATAAGCTTGGTATCAGTCAGTGTATATAAATATAAAGATGAAATGATAAAGAATGTATTTGTATTAATTATTACATTATCTGTATCTTTTACATTTATAACAATTAACCATTTCATCCCATTGAGTGAATGAGCACAATGTTATCAAGATAATTAACCTGAAATTCTAGAAGATTCAGAGCCAGAGAAGGACCAAATAAGGCCTAAGGCAGGACCGCTTTGTGCCCACCTACATATGTATATAGGGATGCCACCTGTCCAGTCATTTTCAGGCTAAAGGCCCCCATACACCTTACAATCTTACCATACAATTTCTGTACAATAATGTTTTGTTCTGGCAAAACCATGTAATATGAGGACCTTTCTAATCCTTCCAATCACTATGTATTCTATCAGGGAGGCCGCTATACTACACAGTTGTGGGTAGATCTAAAGAAAATTGTATGAAGGGATCTAAAGGTGTATGGGGGGCTTGCCACTATTAATAGAAAGGTGCTTATAATGTATTTTTCCCTAAATGTGGGGACTTTATACACTTATTCTTTTTACGTAGTCCAAGTCTATTGCATTAAGGGTATGCAGTCTACTGAAAATCCTCTGCAAGCAATTAATCCAGTATTTGTAAAAACACAACAAAAACAAATTCAACTAAAATACCTTTATCTATCAAACACAATATAATCTCCAGAGATGTTGAAAAAAATTTCATGTTGTAAAGTTCAGGGGGAAAGGGATCACCAGCGCAGCCGTGCAGTAACCAAAACGGAACATAAATCAAAACTTGCAGTACACGAACAGACATCCACCTAGTCTTTGCACCTCACCAATGATGCTCAAACTGTCCATATGTTTAAAGATCCTGCCAGCCCTACTAGGCTTTCCACAGGAGCAAGACTTTCCAGAAGGAGTTGGACTTCACACAGGCTACACACCTGACCACTGCTCCTACAGTCCACTCCTTTCTGATCACCTAAGGTTTTACAGAGTTTCTGTCTGGCTTACAGCTATTTGCAAATCTTGGAGTGTATCCTGAGTGGAGTGGGAAGGACCACCCAGTTCCATCCCTCCCACTCCAGAGTCCAGGACCCTAAACAACCTGAACAATTGGCAACCCCTGTTTATCCACAGACTTCTTACCGGGAATACACTGGGGACCACAGACTATACAATGGGGAGACATATCTGCCACCCAGGACCCATCCCTGGGGTCCTGCACATAGTATAGCATCTATATTTCATATGCTTGCAAAACAGATGCAATCTGTGATACCTAAAAACCTATAAAGTTAATGAAAACCTTTATTGCTCATTTCTGCAATTCGTTCAAAATGGTGGCCCTAAAACTATTCTTCTTTTGTGTGGCGGACCCTGTAAACCCATTTTGGGAGCTCCTTTTTTTTTACAACACAGCTAAAGTATAGGGGTCAAACTCTGCAGACCAGGTATTTTTTGTCCATTGTTGATGTGGCAGATCTGCCTTCCCCATAGTCCCTGTTACTTTAACGGTCCAGTTGAGAGGTATGACTTGGCGGCACCCTCTACTGACATCACAGTGAGGGCCACCCAAAGCATTTGTAGTTTTGAAGCGTTGCCCAGGGTAACTCACTGAGGCAATCAGATTCACATATCTTGCACACAATATATGGATTGTCCACACAGCTGGAAGGGGCTATTTACAATTTACTAAGGAGTACCAAGGCAGGGATGGGGTTCAAGCTTAGGGGTGCTCAGTTGCAAACAAACTACCAGCTGTGCTGATGGCAGTGAAGGAGTAGTTGCAGAAGGAGCAGTCTGTGCAGGACGTTATTTCTGCATTAAATGCTGCATTTTTTAACACAGGTTGAGAAGGACATGTCTGATAAGCAATGGACACATTTTTGATATTTGACTCCATATGCCAATGTGGCTAACTGCATTGACATAGATGAAACGCTGACACGCAACAAACCAGTGCTGATGCACCTGTATGCATGCGTCCATTGCATAGCATGTCATTGGCGCTCCAATACAGTGGATATAAAAATTCTAAAATGTCATTCTGTGCTGTACAAAAATGAGACAAAGATAAATAATTTCAGAACTTTTTCCACCTTTAATGCAATAAACTGTACCACTCAAATAAAAAAATGTCATCTTTTAGGTAGGTATAAAAATATAAAAATAAAATAATGTGGTTGCACACCCTTTTTGGGTATGAGTCTATCAGCATGGCACATTGTGATTCTTTGCAGAAACGCACCAAATCTCTCAGATTGTCAGGGCATCTCTTGTGCACAGCCCTCTCCAGATCACCCCACAGATTTTCAATCGGATTTAGGTCTGGGCTCTGGCTGCGCCATTCCAAAACTTTCATCTTCTTTTGGTGAAGCCATTCCTTTGTTGATTTGGGTGTATGCTTTGGGTCGTTGTCATGCTGAAAGAGGAAGTTCCTTTACATGTTCAGCCTTCTAGAAGAAGCCTGAAGGTTTTGTGCCAATATTGACTGGTATTTGGAACTGTTCATAATCCCCTCTATCTTAACTAAGACCCCAGTTCCAGCTAAGGAAAAATAGCACCAGAGCATGATGCTGCCACCACCATGCTTCCAAGTGGGTATGGTGTTCTTTTGGTGAACGGCGGTCGATCGGCAGAAAAATTGGGCTGAAATTGGACTGTATATGCCTACCTTAGGACGTTGGCAGCACGTTCTGACAGCAGCATTGAGTCTGCTGTCAGAAGGCAGCACACAAGATGGGAAACAGCCCTTAGATGCTTTGACCTGGGAGGGCCCCCCTGAACCGGCCTGACAGAGGCACTGATCCTTCAAAAAGCCATTAATATTTCAAACAACGTCTTCCACCCACAATCACAATGGACATCCATTTCTGGTAGAAGCCCTGATAGAAGGCCTTAAACTAAACTTAAACTTAAACGAATTGGCAGCAAAAACACAACAAAGGTTCTAATCCTTCCTAGAACCATCCAAAACAAATAAAAAGAAAAAAAAGCTCTGACTAAAATTACACTTCCATGTTTGTTTTTTTATTAATGTTTCTCTACTGCAGATATAAGTGGTTTATGGTAAGCCTAGACCAGACATCCTGGAGGAACATTACACCCCTTAGTAAATTACTCATGGCGTATTTTCCTAAATGTCACAGGTGCTGTGTTTATCAAATGATTCACAGGATCTAAGGCTAAACACGCCTGCACTCTATGAAGCCGCAGGACTGGTGGAACCAGAAATAGGATTAAGGAAATTGAATCCCATCTGCAGAGGAAGTTCATCTCTGATAAAAAAAAAAAATTATATATAGTGATTGGTTTAACCGTTCTTATATGATGATGATTAAAAAATACATATCCCAGATTTCACCAGTGCAAGGGGTAATATTGATCACAGCTCATCTTAGCATTCAGAGAAAATATTCACTACAATCTTTGTGGTGTTGTGATAAGATAGTTTCCCTAATTTAATACATTTTCATTCATGCTTGAAACCAACCATTTTCTTAACAAATGCCTACAGAACCCACCACCAAACATTAAAGCTTTTAAGGTCCCCATACACTGGTCCGTTTCCCAGCAGATTCCGGGACGATCGATTCCGGGCGCGTGCGCGCGAAACGATCATCCCGGAATCGCGTGAAGCCCACCTTGTCCGTCCAATCACGTCCGATCGTTCGGGGGCCCAGAATCGGATCGGACAGAGAACCAACATGTTGGTCTTTCTGATCCGATTCTGCACACATCAGGGGGAGTTGCCATTTGTGGAGTAAGCGATCGGACATGGAATTGTCCAGGAATCCGTGGGACAAGGTGGTATGTAGCGATCGGACACACTTAATTGGCCGATCGATCGGACCTCCGATTCCCGCTGACATCGCCGGAATCGATCGGATAGGTGATCGATCGGCCATGGAATCCGACTGTGTATGGCTAGCTTTAGGATTCATTGACATCTAACCATTGCTTGTTTACATTCATTATGGGAACTAGCCCACTTGATAAAATGTATGCTAGCTGGACAATGCACATTAAAATGGATAGGTGTGAGCGGGGCCTAAGGGGGTATGATTGCTTTGGTCAAACACATCAAACATAAGCTCAAGGATTGGCCATTAAGACAGTTCATCCGTGACCACGCTTTTCAACCTTTACTCACACAAATTCACAGGCAATGTGAAAATTACCATTTACACACTGCAGCTACAGTGACCTACAGTGCATAAAGAGGCTTTGCTAAATATTGTATCCTGCTCACAACCAATTATATTTACACCTCTTGTCTGCCCTATAGCATAGTGATGGACAGCAGGTTGGTGTGGCTGTTAAGATGCCTCACTGTGACCACCTCATACACTGTGCCCAGCTTCTACATCAGTGGTGGGCAACTGAGGTGATATGGAGGGCCACAAGTACGGCCCTTGGCATCACCAAAGGGCCGCACATAACATGAAGGACCGCCGAAGTTGATTAGGAAAGCCGGGTCAGCATGTGACGACTACACATGGTGATGTATGGAATGCCCCATATACATCAGCAGGTTTGGCACCTGGGTTCTACATGGTGCCCAGCTTCATTACCACTATTTTACAGCAGTTGGCATTTTCTTGCCACCTAGTAAAGATAACTGTGGGGAGATCAACAACTACCTGGCAAGTGCATACATCTTGAGGGGGTTGCCTCTTTCATCCGCTAATAAAGGTAGCAGGGTAAATATAATTCTGCTGTATTTATGTGACACATAGAATTTGCTGTAAGGAGCTGTAGTGGGAGCTGCAATAGGGATAAAGGGACAGAGCGTACAAATGTTTCATATTGCTCCCCCAGTGGGCATTTGCTTTATTGCACTGACTTAACTCCCTGATCCCTGGCAGATAAATATGGAATATCTCATATGAATCCAGGGAACAGCAGGTAGGTATTTTTGTAAGGACTGTAGAGCCCTACACCAACCTTGTGCCCTCAAAAGGTAAGTTCCGTATTTTTAAATGTCACTCTGTGAATGTAAAAAACATAAATGGGAATCATGCTTACATCTACTTTAAAAAAGCAGAAATATACATATACTTTAGTAGTAGCAGTTTACTGAATCTGAGTCAATCCAGATTTCCTTTGGCCTAGCATGTCACAGTATAGACAATATAGCATACACAATATTTAAGAGCACAGGAACTATGACAAGTGTAATAAAACACTGTGTTTCAATAGCATTATCTTTCTGCCTCTTACTCAGCAGCTAGTAATAAAAGCAGCAACATGTTGCCACTTGACAACTGTAAACCAAAACAGTGATTAAGCATGCATTCAGTATGACAGATCACCAAGAAAAAGTAATTACAGTATTTGTGGAGTGACATGTCACGATTTCCTATAAGGAAAACGTGTAAGCAGAGTTTTAGTTAAAGCCTTTTATATTATAGTAGTGCTACATATTGTTTGCTGGCAAACCTAACTAGAACTAGTCTAGTATCCGCTAGACATGGTCAATTAGATACCTAAATTTCAACATTAATATGCAAATGTAGACTTGGGTCAATCTAGCACAGCAGCATTTGTACTTAAATAGCTCAGTTTCAGTCAGTATAGTTTCATGAATTTGCATGCTTATCAAAATTTCCACATCCCATCGATCATCTCTCATCTCATTCACTAATGCAGTTCCCAAACTTTCCCTGCAGGGCCCCCCTTATCTAGATAGGAACATTATTGTGCCCCACCCCATTTAAACTACACAGGTTCAGATTTAGGGCCATTTCACACTAGCCGTGTTTGCGTTACAGTATCGTGTACTAGTAGTACTAGTGTGAAAAGGCCCTCAAACTTTATTTGAAATACAAATCATACAACTATATTTGGTTTTCACACCAATCATGAAGAGGCATGCATCAAATATACACA
This sequence comes from Ptychadena robeensis, assembly GCA_036250615.1. Lineage (NCBI taxonomy): Eukaryota > Metazoa > Chordata > Amphibia > Anura > Ptychadenidae > Ptychadena > Ptychadena robeensis. The sequence continues at coordinate 41,256,350 of CM070032.1, read as the reverse complement.
CACACCAATCATACAAAAACATTCATCATTCGCATAAAGACAAATGCACACAAAGAAACAAAGACACATATTACAGTGTTCCCTAATGTGTGAAGCATATTTTAATTACATTTTTTTCATTGCAAATTGATGTGCGGCCCTTCAGTGATGCCGAGGGCCCCACTTGTGGCCCTTCAAATCAACTCAGTTGGCCACCACTGGTCTAGATCCTGATACTTGCAGATTTGCTTGAAAAACAGCAGCAGCATATAGAAGGAAAAGAAACTCAAGATTACAATACACTTCAGTTTAGTGTGAGAGTGGTATGATATAGGCCAATTCACACCTACACTGCTGTGTCACCATTCATACTGCTATTCATACAGAACATTGGAAATCTGTTTGTATTTTTAGCCTGTTTTACTTCTGCTTTTAGGGTCCATTGTTTGGTCCCTGTTCCAAGGGACACTTCCTATTTTCTCTATTTGGCAAATTTGGTGGAAAGTGTAAACCCACAATCCATGTCACATATTTTAGTAAATTATAGTCGCCCTACTAACTAATAGTACTGCAATGTCTTCGTCATGCAGAGATGACAATATTTACATCATCTCTCTGTAGGTAGGACATTCCAAAACACGCAGCTTTACTAAAGACAGCGAGAGAGGTGGAGTGATTGTACATGGGTCATAGTCATCCGGTAGCACTTGTAGCTTCTGGCTCTGCAAAATGACCCTTTGCCAGTAATGAGAAATCGGATGTGGGAGAGAAAAGATGTGTGGAATGCAAAATATCCTGAGCTGTGTTTCAAGTAAAATATAAAAAGTAAATATAGGTGGACATTCCTCCTGAAAGCAATTCACTGGGAAGAAAATGGATGCAGGAATGAAGTGTATACACGTAAAAGTGACTTTACCCTTGTATACAAGGCTTTTTAACTTTTATTTCAAATCTCATCTTTTTGAAAGAGAGTTTTGGCTCTTACTCATAGTGAAGAAGAATTCCTGTCCCTTACCTACCTTCTGCAGTTGGCCAAAAAACATCCATCACTACCCTGTTAGTATCAAAGCACCTCCACGTCTACCATTTGGCCATCACAGTTGGGTCAGGGTGGTTACAGCAGGCATATGTACCTTAATACCTGCAATCGTTTTCCTACTCTGTAGAGAAAAATCAATATACCATTCCTTATTATATTTATTAATATTAAATTATTAAAACATACCAGGTTGCTGATTTTATTCCCTTCTTCACAATTCTGAATAAGGAGAGATAGCCTGAAAATGTAATGATATCCGTACATCACGTCATCGCAGATGCCCTTTAAGGTAGCCATACAAGGTTCTGTATTTCTGTTCAATTGACCTAAAAATGTATCTGTTTACGTCAATTGAATGGGAATCGATTCCTGCCCACCTGATACAGTGATCGAAATGGAACAGAAAATACATCGAAAAGTGAGCGGACATGTTGGTAAATTTTAGTCAATCGTTTACATTTGCACGCCATTTTTTGCTTTCCAGGCACCCTCTTGTAGCAAAAAGCATTATTGACCCTTTAAAGTAAAGGAATTGGTCGATTACACTGTGTGGTGTGTGGAGGACCCCGGGGATGGGTCATGGATGGCAGATTTGTCTCCCCATATTATGGATTGTGGTCCTCAGTGTATTCTGGGTAAGGAGTCCGTTTATAGACAGGGGTAACCGGGGGTTGCCACTTGTTAGGTTTTTAGGTCTGGAGTGGGAGGGAAGAATCTGGGTGGGCCTTCCCACTCCATCCGGCATACACTCCAGGATTTGTGGCTCACTGTCAGGCAGACAGGAACTCTGTCTGAAAAAAGCTCAGGTGCTCAGAGAAGGTGTGGACTGTGGGAGTAGTGGTCAGGTGGAGAGCCTGTGTGTGAAGTCCAACTCTCTCTCCTGTGGAAAGCCTAGGAGGGCTGGCAGGACCTTTGAAATACAGGTGGACTGAGCAAAAGTGGTAAGCTGCAAATCCTTACTAAGTACCAGTGAATGGTTGTCTAGTGTACTGCAAGTTTGGATTTCGACTTACAAACAATTTAAATTGCAAAATCCAATCAAATCGAATTTCAATATAATTGACCCATGTCAATGGCTACCTTAAAACTGACTCATATACATCCGGATGTAAGAAGGGCTTTGCTTTCTATCCTTTAATGTAAGATTTGCAGAAACAAAATATTAGGCATAATTACTGTATTTTGCGGCGTATAAGATGACTTTTGAACCCAGGAAAATCTTCTGAAAAGTCGGGAGTAGTCTAATACGCCGGGTACTGAGACTTCCCAGCTGGAGAAGTCTGCCCGACACACATCCGCAGCTCCCCCTCACCCCCCACCCTCTCTCCCTCCTCGATGTTTTGAGAGGAAGCCGGCGTGCTCACTAGAGGCTGTGGCCCCAGTGGCTGAAACTAGAATTGCAGCTTAAATACATTACATAGCCTTCACTTATCATGTATAGAGTAACATTTTTAGATTGCCAAAATTTTTGGGGCCCCCATATACCTTTACATTTCTCTGTCAGATTTCCTTTAGATCTCCTTTTGTTTTACCAAAACCATGTAATATGAGGAACTTTATAAATAATCAAGTCTACCTGTGTTCAATCTCAGAGGATCCTATACTACACAGTTGTTGGTATATCTAAAGGATATCTGACAGAGAGCTTTTCAGTTTTTATTGTTAAATGTATACAATTTATGTCACTTAGATAACCGCAGGGAAACATTAATAACTATGAAAGGTTGTAGTTAGGGGTGTGAAATTGTGAATGCAAATTACTAATTTCAATGTGTCCACTGCTGTTTCTAGTGCCTGCTTGCACATTTGCTTGACTTGCAGGCAGTTTGTCCATGTCATTAGCATTTGAATAAAAAATACCATATTGAAATCAAATCTGATGTTTTATTTTTATTTGGTGTTATATTGTAACTGGATATATTGGGGGTCGTCTTATACGCCAGAAAATATAGTATCTTTTTTTTATTTAAAGTCACATGTTACCAGTTATGGGCCAGAGGCACAGTGCTCCTTAATGGAAGACAGAAGAGACATAGTACATGACCATAACCATAATACAGACAATACACATATTATGACAGTAATTGGTTAACACAGTCTAGCTTGGAATGAATAAAAGGCCAGTGATCTGGTAATACTGCTTAACGTGACAGAAGTCAGAAGCATCGTAGCCTCTGGTGACATTATAATTGATGAGAATTCTCAGCTGGTAGACTGATCCTAAAGGATAGATAAGCTCACTTTTCAGTGCCTGTATGTATACAAGAATTCTGAATAAGCTGCCACTAACACGCTGCTGTAAATTATTTATAAATAGGGTATTTCTATTCTTTTCTATCATTGGTTTAAACCAAAGGAAATAAATGAATGTTGAATTGTAGGAGGAAGTACCGTATATGTTTGTCACTTATTTATTTCTTCAAACATACAGCACTAATGTCCGTTATAAGATCAGGGAATGAAATATAAAATCAAAAGAGAAACTAATATAATATCTGTATTTATAATACTGTATTGTAATAAATTATACATGTTTTTTCACATATCGTACAATGGGAATAAGAATTTATGTATAGGTCGAAGCTGTTCTGGTGTGATGATTAAAGCAAACCTAAACTCACACAATCAACTTGTGCTCACAGGACAAGGTTATAATTATCTGGTTTCGTTGGTAAGTTGGTAAAGCTTCCCTTTACCTTATTTGTTAAAAGTCGGCATCCAGCCCTACCCCTGAGTCATCAACTGCAGAGGCAGTGCCAAGAAAATGGCCTGTGTTAATGGAAAACAATGTCTTTGGGTCCTTTTTTTGTCATGTCTATGACAGGCACAAGATATAAAGTTTCATACATATACAGTATAGGTTTTAAGGGTACCTGTTTATTATACACAAGGCCATGGGGTCAAGTAAAAATGTTTTAGATTTTAAACTGTTCCTATTGTTCCTATTTGTGGTTTGGGAATGAGGTGGGCACAGTCACTGCTGTAGCTTCTAAAGCTGGCCATACATGGCTCGATTTTAGCTCAATTTATCTTCGATCCAAATTTAGATCTTAAAATTTTCATCAATCGGAATTAAATGCAAAGTAACACATGGAGGATTCGATCATAATACAATATAGTATTGTCCATTGTAAAAATTTTTAGTTTCGATCAAAATCCACAGAAAAGAGTCATATATAATTGTGTTGATCGAATACAATCGACCCGACCAACAAACACAATGCTACAATTTTAGTTTGATCGTTGCACAACAACGAAAATGTTCAATCGAACTATTTTTGACAATCAAACCATGTGTGAAGTAAACTATTTAAGTTTGTTCGATGTAAAATTTGATAGTTTTAAGCCCCCCATAGACGGGCCGATTCCCGGCCATAGTTGTAGCAGACCAACTTGCGTGCTCGCTCCCGCCGAGCACATAAAGGTTGGTCGGCCGCAACTATGAGGGAGCCCACCTTGAGTTTTGTAGAAAAAAAGCCGGCAGTTCGGATCGCACATGGATCCGTCCTGCTGGATTTTTTTCTGCACGATCCTCTGTTCCTGCACTGCAGGCTGTTAACTCGGAGGGAGGGGGAGTCTCCTCCCCCTCCGAGTTAATTGGCTACAGTCTGACAGGAGTCCCGTGTGTTAGTGAAACACACAGGATTCCTGTCCGTTCTGTAGCAGACTGCTCACAGAGTGGTGACTTCACCACGCTGTGAAGAGTCTGCTAAATGTCGGCCATAGATCGGGACATCTATGGCCGGCTTTAAGTAGATCAAACACTGAAATCTAACAGTTTATGTAGAAGGAATAGAAACTATTTGTTTAATTGTTAATAGAAGAAGATTCCCTACAAGAGTGCACATAAAAAGGTGATAGTGGAGTTCAATTTTAATCACAAAATAAGTATGGCAATGCAGTCATACATTTATATATAAATTCAATATGTACGTTTCTTGAGAAAGATGACTTTACCATGTGACCACACAATTACACAAAACAGACAAAAACACACACAAAGTATAACTAAGCACATAGAGCTTATAACTGTGTTTCAGAGGAGCTCCAAATGTAATGTCCCTACCATTGTCCTATGTCACTTATATATTCCAAGGGCAAATGTTTTGGGGGAACCAACCAATATGTTTCTGGAGTGTGGGAGAAATGATACAGTTTGAACTCCATTGAGATCTGAATTTAATGTGGTGAATAAACAATAATGCAGCATTGATATCTCACTCAGTTTTGTCTCTTTTGCCTGGTTTTCCCCTTGCTGGCAGGGGTGGTCCTAGCCTGTTTTGTGCCCTGGGCGAGTGCCCTCTCTGGCGCCCAGCCACCCACAATGCCCCACCCACACCCAAAACATATTAAGGGTTGTACTAAAACATATATTTTATTGTAAAAACTGTTGTTTTTACAATAAAAATATATATGTAGTAAGATTTTATTAATAAGCTCCCCTGTATCATACTCATATAAACACAGCTCCCCCATATCATAGTCATAAATGCACAGCTCCCCTGTACCATAGTCATATAAACACAGCTCCCCTGTATCATAGTCATATATACACAGCTCCCCTGTATCCTAGTCATATATACACAGCTCCCCTGTATCCTAGTCATACATACACAGCTCCCTTGTATCATACTCATATAAACACAGCTCCTCCATATCATAGTCATAAATGCACAGCTCCCCCATATCATAGTCATAAATGCACAGCTCCCCTGTATCATAGTCATATATACACAGCTCCCCTCTATCATAGTCATATATACACAGCTCCCCTGTATCATAGTCATATATACACAGCTCCCCTGTATCATAGTCATATATACACAGCTCCCCTGTATCATAGTCATATATACACAGCTCCCCTGTATCCTAGTCATACACACACAGCTCCCTTGTATCATAGTCATATATACACAGGTCCCTCATATCACAGTCATAACACCCGCAGAGAGATGTTGGGGGCCACAGCATTGGGGAGCGCCCAGATGCCGCCCCCCAGGTGATGAACGCCACTGCTTGCTGGTCTACAGAATGCCCACACCCCCTGCCTACTATTCCCAATAACATGTGGGCAACAATTTTTTTTTTTTTAATTTTAAGTTAGTTCCCCTTGTGTCTAAAAAAACACAGCAAAGATACACCCCAACAGATTGCAATGGGCGAATTAACGCTGCTGTACTCACGTTGTCTCTCTGAAAATGTAAGCCACATTTTTTAAAATATAAGGGGGCATACACAAAGTAGAACGCATCTGTGTTTACAGGCCTATTGAATACAATTGGCCGTGTTTTGGGAGCAACCGTTATACACACACTCAACTCTGCAAAAAAGACTCAATTGAGACAAGGCCTTAGGGCAGCTGTTGGTTCTTAATCCTAACTAGCACTATTAGCCAGAGAACCCGCTGATGCTTGCTACCAGAGAATGCGCTACCTATCCATGTGACCACAACATACGTTCTAACACAGTGATCACATGCAGACTTCAGGCAAAATGGCACATTTAAGAGTCTAACTATCAAATATATAGGAAAATATAAAATAAATATTATATTATTTTAAAAAAAACTATAAATGTTGAACATAATTTTTTTATTAAATTATTACACATTTGTTAGCCTAGAACAAAACTAAAGCATACATACACATACATAAGTACGTAAATACATACATATAATAATAATAGTACAAAATAAAAGACTCAGATATCCTAACAGATATTTATATGATCCATAATATAATACAATTCTCAGAAGAACATTATCCACTGACAACACATAGACCGAGAGTCTGCCACTGTAATAAAACATGGGAAATAGCAGAAATCAAAATGGTTTCAATACTGCAAGATGAAACACAAATGGGGTGTGCCATAAAAGCTCCCATAGATGACTCAGAAATGTATAACAGAAGCACGGCATAGATTGCATCCTAGTGCTGAAAAAAGCTGGAATCGACTCCAAGCTGGAATTGCCAGTTTGTCTGTTTCAGGAGTAAATCTCATAATCTTCTATGTACAGATTGTTGACGTTGTCATTCTCATTAGTGACAGATACTCTATCGCTAGCTATCTATAAAACAAGAAAATCCCATACATAAGTAGGGATATAAGTGTTTAATGGAAATATTCAGACATTGTTTGCCCAAGAACAAATCTTTTAAAATGACAGCAGTGAAAGACATGTATTCACATATTAGGTTTAGGTGGAACTAAACTTCAAAATTAAAAGCTTTGATTAGGATCTGTATATTCACATACTTATACTGGTGGGCCAGTAGGCATTCATGAAAACTGGCCACTATACATGTGAAAGGCCCTATTATGTGAGTGGCCATCAGCTGAGCTTCTCCTCTGCCCTGAGTCATGTGACAGACTGGACATGTGGCATGTTCATGTGATTTGACAGAAAGTGCAAAAAAAAAGCACTAGCAGTCTCCATGGCACTGCCTTAGCAGAAGATGACTCAGGAGGTGCCAGTTGCCAGCAAATAAGGTCTTTGAAACCTTTCAAAATAAGACACACATTAGGGCTTAAAGTCACCAATAAAACAATTTCATTGGACTGCCTTTAGCTTTGATTACAACACGCATTCGCTGTGGCATTGTTTCAATAAGCTTATGCAATTTTACTTGATTTACTTCCATCCATTGTGGCATTCACCACATTGTCACTAAATTCCTCGGAGGCTAGCCATCTCATCCAAAAAAAAACCCCATTATGGGTAGGGTTTGTGTTTTTCTGCATTGTGGCATTCATTGTTCACCAAGATCTTGGATTGATGATGGTAGAGTCTGACCATTGTGCAAAGCCTTCTCCAGCACTTCCCACAGATCCTCAATTGGGTTAAGGTCTGGGCTCTGTGGTGACCAATCCATGTGTGACAATGATGTCTCATGCTCCCTGAACCACTCTTTCACAATTTGAGCCCAATGATTCCTGGCATTGTCATCTTGGAATATGCCCGTGCCATCAGGGTAGAAATTGATGCATAACCTGGTCATTTATTATTATTTATATTGCACCAGTTGGGGTTAAATAACTTGTTGCCAGCTGAAAGATAATCCCCCATGCAGTAATTATCCAATATTAGGCTTGTACCAAATTGCTTAGTTAAATCCAGGTGGCAACTGGCCAGACAGTGTATGAGTAAACATATAGCAATCTTTTAAAATAAACCATTACCCTCTTGGTGGGATTGGATTAAAAATTTATAAAAAGGGTCTCAAAATTGTTTTCTTCCTGTGATAAAAATTCTAGGCATCAATGGTGATCCCTTTTAGCAGAAATCTCATAATCAGTAGTGATGAGCGGCATAGGCAACATTCGTATTCGCGGCATGCCGCGAATTTTTCGGAAAA
>CM070032.1:41207998-41247874 GCA_036250615.1 Ptychadena robeensis | reverse complement strand
TCACCATCTTCGCGAATTTCCGAATTGCCGATATTCGCGATTAATATTTGGAATCCGAATTTGTGATCATCACTAATAATCAGTGGCCCAGATTACCCACAAATAACAGAACACTAAAAATACTGGTAAAGCTCCCCCATACACGTTCCAATTTTTCGTACGAATTGTGCCCGATCGACCAGCGTGGACAGTCAGGGTGATCGATCGGGAGAATAATCGTATGCGGAATTATGTACCCGATGGTCGGGACCACTTCCGGCCTGTCCGTAAATTTTGGTCAATCTACTGTTAATAAAAAAGTGTCGGACCTATCGATTGGTGATAATTCGAATTCCGATTTTTCGTGCCAGCCGACCAATGGACCATAACATTTTAAGTGAAAATCGGGTGACCCGTTTGGATGAAAAATCGGTCGGGAGAAAAATCGGAACGTGTATGGGAGGCTATAGGAGGTAAAACTGTATGAATGGTTTACATCAGGGGTGTCAAACTCAAACACAGAGTGAGCCAATATGAAAGTTCCGATCGGGCAAGGTCCTCGACCCCTCCTGTGTCATAACCTGTACCTGTGTGTTATCTTATGTTCTCTCAACTCTAATTTATTGTACAGCGCTGCGTAATATGTTGGCGCTTTATAAATAAATTATAATAATACGTTTATTGAAAAAATGTCTACAGTTGAGGAATGTCCTACTCTTTTTATATATCCATTAACCTTTTCACATGGAAACAAAGTTTTACTTAAATATTGAATCTGGAACATGTAAAGCGTAATACTATAACAAGTGAAATTTAACATCGAATAAGAGACACATCTGTGGCATTCAATCCTTAAATTTAATTTTAAAAATAATCTCACAGGATAAATATATCTACAGCATGAGCAAGATCTGGCCCCCATGCCAGAGTTTGCCACCCCTGGTCTACATGATCATATCCTATTTTCAGTTATGCTAATTACCTGTAGTATATACTTTAGAAACATATGCTATCTTATTGTCATTGCTGTAAAGATAAATGTCCTGAAGTTGAACAGAGTATATATTCATTTCCCCATAGGCTATTTGAGTGTGAAACATTCCAGTGGGAATAGTTTACTGGCAAATTCGCCTCGGGGCAAAATACTGAATACTTGTACTGTTTTGACAAGCGTCCATGTTAAAAAAATGAAAACACACGCGCTTTGTACATATTGACATGGAAAACTGAAGACAAGTCTAGTGTAGTTTTTAAAGTTCACACATGCTTTATAGATATTGAACTGTCAAAACGAGGAAGTCTCAATTGTGTAAGCTTTCCCTAGCTTTAAAAGGGTTAAATAGTTATCTCAATTTTTTGTAGATATATTTTATACAATTCCAGCCATATTCTTCTTCCTTTTGGTAGAATGAGAGGGTTTGGTCTTTATTTTTCTCTTCCTAGTAACATTGGTGTTGTCTTTTAGCTTCCATAGGCATCCATCTTTGGGTGCCAATAGAGTCCAGAAGTAGAACAATGTAAAGGCGGACAGAAGGCTGATGAGCTAAGCAGCAGAGAGGAACTCTTTGGAACATTTATCATATTCAAAACATTATTCTACAAAGTTCATCATATCACAATTTAACATCAATGTGTATTATTAATTAAAATGTCAAATGAAATTCCTATACTAAAACTGCCATGGAATTGATATAAACCTGAAATAAGTAAACATGTCTCTCTCTCTTATGCCATCCCGTCCATCCATATTACTATAAGATCAATATCTTACTTTACAAAGTGTTGTCTAGACTATGGGTAGGGTTGCAAGTTGGAAGCCTTTCTAACAAAGAAAAACAGGCCTGACTCCCATTTTCAAAACATAAATCACTTTTCCTAAAAATGTGTTATGGTCTGACGAGAAAAACGTTGAAGGTTTTGGTCAAGTATCCAGAAGGTGCAAAAACCCTTAAGATCATAGAAAGAACACAATCTCCATGGTGAAGAATGAAAGTGTCAAGATCATTAATTTTTCTTAATCATAATTGTTTGTAGGACACCTAACTGGCCCAAGGTACTGCATCTCCCTCTTCTGGCGTTTCTGTCCTTGAATTTGAGATCCATCTTCTGTAAAGCTGGATGCTATGGTCTGTGAAGGTTCTCATTCATCATGTTATATCTATAGTAACTGCTTCCACTGTGCGTTCATGTGTTTTGACTTTACTACAGATACATCTGGATGCTATAATTTAAATAAACTAACAGTGAGAAAGCAAACAATAATAGGACAACGCTGACTTTGGTTTGAAGAACAGTTTGACAATTAGGTTCCAATATAAATATTTATTTTTTCCCATTGCTGTTCTGTACCTAACAAAACAAGAAACACAATAACACCCTCACAATTCTGGCAAGACAAAACAATATACAAAGTAATATACTCAAATACGGAATTGGCAATGCTCATAAAAAGGATAAAACACATTTCACTCAATCATTTCACTTAATCATAAGGTATAATGATATGATTATATAATTCATTTGGTTTTTTGTTGGGGGGGGGGGTTCTTTGGTTTTTAAGGTAAATTGTACCCAAGGATCCTAAAAGTTCCTGGGCCTACAGGCGTATAAAACATATCTGCAATATGAGGAACAACTGACTGTAAAGCCTGCCATACACCCACTTAAGTCTTAAGGCTCCATTTACATGGTCAACCGGGTGCTCCTGTCTGCGAGCGCCAGCAAACTTGTGCAGGCATTCGCAGGTCATTTAGGTAATGACCCTGTGACAGGATTATTGTCCGAAAACTGTCCAGTGGATGCATAGTGTTGCGATTGACCAGTCGTTTGCCTTAATTACCAAACCTCCCGTGTAAATGAGCCCTAAGTCCTGCAAGGTGTGGAGTGAGCTTTGTGACTACTGTGCCTAATGTTTCCATGCTGGATATAGCATGGAAAATCTCCCCACCTCTACTTTATGGATCAATATCTTCCAACCCTCCTTTGTTTCTCTTTGAATTTTACCCAGATTATTGCTGATCAGGGGCAGTTTTGACATTTACGACTTTATAAATATGACCAGCTTAATAAGGCTTGGCAAGCCAGAAAAAATAGGTTGTAGAAAGATCGCAGACAATGTAGGTGGGAAGGGGTAATTATTTGTCACTTGATTTTCCTAGCACAGTTAGCAGAGTGTTAATAATTCAGATCTTCTTTAAAAGCAAAAAAAACAGGCTCAGGAAAATCATCAATTAGTATGTTTATTAGCCAAAAAGCATGATTTAGCAACAGAACAGAAAATCAATAGTCAATAAAACATTTTACCAGGCTTCAAAATTTGTGAACTTTTAGGCTCCATTCAAACTTAAACAAACAAGTCGTTAACTACCAATTAACATAACCGACTGGCGGACATATCATAAGGTGTCTGCCGGTCGGTTATCAGGCTTTTGCCCACTATACCTGTCATGGGGTCATTTTTAAAACAACCTCTGGCGCCTGCAAAATGTTGCTGAGTGTTTCTGTGAGGCTGCTCATGACAGGGTGTTGCCGTGAGGCTGCTTGAGTACCCAGTCGTTTCCCGAGCTGCTGCGGATTGAAATCAGCTTGGGAAAGGACAGTGTAAATTTTGCCTTGGGAAGCTACGTTTGAGTAGTTAATTTGGCCAAAACAACCTTAGCCATTTTGTGACATTCCTGATAAGTAGTCACCAAGAAGGATTCATTTGGGGTAGATCCGGGGTAAGTAATACCAGAAAAGTATTAGCGGCCATTTAGTACAAAAAAAAATTAGAAAAAATGAAAACTTTTATTCAAATTTAATGTGTTCCATAGTATCTAGCTTCCCATTTGTAGTATGTGTGCCACATCCCATATTCATATTTGAAAGAAAATTTTGTTTGGGGGTGTGAGGAAGACAGATCAACCCCTTCACTACCCCAAGCGAAGACTAGGGACTTTGTGGGGACTTTAACGGCACCTGATTATATACATGGTAATCATGCGTTTAGTGTTACACCATTTATTTAGGCAGTGTTGAGTAATTCAGTAATATTATCAATAACAGAAATGTTGCAATTTCATCAATTTAATAGATAAACATAATGTATAAATAAGATAAAATGTTACAAACATGTATCTCACACCGAGGTTCTACATATACAGAGCAATCACATTGTGCGAGATTGGGAATACATTTTCTCGATGCATTTCGCCGATTGGCTTCTTCAGGAGAATTCAGTGTTTCCCATTGCTAGCAAATATCAAACAGAGTCATCTTAGTCATTTATACATCGTCATAGTAAACATTATGCATTATGCACATATATACTCACAGCTTTAGGTGTGATGTAAGTATGTTGGAGGGGACTGGGAGCCCATCCACAGTAAGACGAGAACCAAGGGGCCAGAATAGTCAACCACCCGATCACCGCGCCATTCGGGGAGGCACGGGTCACGGAATAACGGGGGACTCTGGTGGGTGCATGATGCCGAGCACCAGCCACCTGCGGATAAAGATGAAACATAGACAGGGTTGGTCTATCCCCCAGATGGCAATGGGGAATCAGCACACAGATTCAAATGTAGTATTAGATCAGTTAAACTTCTGGGATCTATTCGATTGTAAGTCCATCCGGGCAGGGTCCTCCACTCCTTCTGTGTTATAACCTGTTCCTGTGTGTACTATATTGTGTAGTCTCTCCACTCTAATGTATTGTACAGCGCTGCGTAATATGTTGGCGCTATCTAAAAAAAAATTAATAATAATATTGATTTGCTCTGTTAGGCTATATTTACACTGCTGCTTTCTGACAGCAGCCCGGAAAACGACTGGGTGCTCCTGTCTGCTGTCATTTAAATAATGCCCCTAATACAAGTCAACCAGACAAAAGGCTGAAAACCAACAGCGAACGCCTCCTGCCTCCGCTAATCGTTCATTTACTGATCAGTTAGTTCTTTCTTTCCAAAGACAGCAGAGTTGCTGGAAATATTACTGCATCAACAACTAAACTTTTTTTTATAATCAACAGAAGTAGTGGAAATATTAATAAGAAGAGATTGCAATTCAGTTCAGCAAATATATCCTTAGGTGGAACACAATGGATGCATCATATTTGCCAACCTTTTAAAATAACTTAAAAGAACACATTGCAGCTAATCGGGTATATTAGAGCATAATGAACTGTGTTGTCCTGGCAGAGCCCAGTGTACTGGACACTTCATAACATTTGTGCTGAATTTTAATACAGGTCTCCAAGTCAATTTTCCCTTTCTTCCTCCTAGATTTAACTTAGATTGTGACTTATGTTTTAGAGGTCATTAATTTGTGTCTGAATGTTTTAATTGTGTATATTTTTGAGATCATTCGTTAACCATAATGTAAATGAATGGAAAAAAATGTAAAATATAAATGTAACATATTGCTGATCTGTTAACCTCCCTAGCGCACTGCTGAGGTCCAGATTTCTGTACCAAAAGTGCACCATAGACTTCAATGGTAAATTTTTCTTTATGTTGTAGGCCTGTAACTTCCCAAAATCTGTCCGTACAAGGGTCTAATAGACATCCTGAATATAATAATGTTTGAAACAAACAATCATGCAAAATAAATAAAATGAATGAAAAAACACAAAAATCAGGGAACAGAGCTATGCTGCTATGTACTAAATCTCGCCCAAATAAAGTCTCTGGTGCCCCAGATGTGCCCATTTGCAATTAACCCTCTCTAACCTGGTGTGATGAAATCACACCAGGGAAGAGAGGGTTACTGCAAATGGGCACATCTGGGGCACCAGTGACTTTATTTAGGTGATGTTTAGTACATAGGTGCACATTGAAAGCAGAAGAGATGGAGCTGGCTGCCTGCATGTCACATCAGGGGCACCGGGACAGCGCAGAACTTCGAGTATGCGCTGCCTGGAGCCCCAATGTGTACTGGACGGCAGCATCTCGTCCAGTGCAATAGAAGAAGTAGCAGCGCTGGACGAGATGCTGCTGTCCTGACCGCTAGGGCGGTTAATAAATGCAAATCCTTGCATAAGACGTGTGTCTTTGTGACTTACCATTAGAGATGGTCGAAGTTTTTATTTCAATATATATTTATACTATACTATAATTGCAAAGCCTCTAAACATGGTATCACCACCAAACATGCTGGAGATGTAGAGAAGGGCTGGGGGTATACTACATAATAAAAGTATGGCTCTAACACAAATTTGGAAATTATTTTTTATGCAAAAACTACATGTGCTAGAGCAAAACTTTTTTTTCCAATGTTTCCACAACCCTTCTCTACCTCACCAGCAATTTTGGTGATGATACCATGTTCAGGGACTTTGCAATCAGCTCACAAATCCAACTAGTCGAAAAATGACCATCTCTGCTTTCCATTAGTGAAATCATTCTGCTGAACATGCAAGCACACAAAAGTATAGCCTGTCTTGCATTTTAAAAACACAGCAAGCTGCTTCATACATTGTTCCAAGCTCTGTGTCTATATTGTTCTGAGGCAGCTGTCTGGTTAGCTGTGGCTAGGCCTACTGCCTGTACCATAAAATGCTGGTGGCACAGCTCTACTCATTACAATGCATATACGGTTTGATTGATCATTTTAAAATCATTTCCCTTTTAGCAGAATTGATCGACCAAAAGTGATTGAAATTGAAAAAAAATTATCGAAAAGTGATCGAACATGTAAATTGGTCAATTTCAATTGATCATTCAAGTATCTGACGGCTTTTCTTTTGTATCCAATTGTACTGTGGAGCATGCGTACAAGGCTAAAACTAGCCATACATGCAGCAATAGCTGTGCGATTCTCGGGTGGCCGATTAGCACCCACCCTATGTGTGCCAGCAGTTAATTTGGGTGGGGACCCTGATCCCCATCCAAAGTAATGTGATCGGCTAGAAAAAATGGACATGGCCATTCTCTGGCCGATTGCAGTTTGGCCCACATGGATCGGTCGCACCATTTGTGCAGCTGCGATCTGTGGGCGATTTTGCACGCCAATTGAACGGCCAGAAAATCACCTGTGGATCCATGCATGTATGGGGGGCATAAGGAAAGGTTTTTCAAATGATTGTTGTAAAGCAATTGTTTTTTAAGCTGATCGAACAAAAAATCAAGCTGTGAATGCCTAGCCTTAGGTACCTAATTTTACAAGTAAAAATTCAGGAGAACTGAATGACTCGAGTATAAGCCCAGGGTTGAACATGCAGTAATGTGATGATCTGTAGCCAATCTGACTGAGGCCGTCGCAGAAATAAGGTCATAAAGGTCTATACACCTTCAGGTTTCAAAGGTGATGTAAATAGAATATGTATCTGCATCAAAGAGGCATCCGCGGTCTCGCCAGTGGACTCAGGGATTCTTCTGTCTGCATCTGGTCTGGTCTGGTGATCCAATTCATCCCAAAAACTGTTGAGGTCAAAGGATGAGTGTTGGTCACTTGAGCTGTCAAAGTATCTTTAAATATCGTATGTATTGTTTTCTATAATATTGTTTGCTTTCTGTAATGGCTGCAACAGGATATGTATGTTAAAAAGAACCTTAAAATTGCACTTGCTGTGGCTTTTTTTTCAAAAAGTGAAGGAAAGAAGCTTAAAGTGGTTTAGAAAATCAGAATTCCAATGTTTAATTTGCAGTGTATGGTTGGAAGGTCCCAATTTAAACGCAGACAGCTCAGACAACAATTACAATATGGTCATGAGTATAAATTTTCTTGTTGGGGAAATGAAGACATTTCATTTGCAGACAGCTGACAGCTTGTAGCTCATTGTATCAGTCTGGACATGGAATTTGAAAAACTCGCATATTATAGTCCCCAGTGCCGTTAAACTGTCAGGTAAAATTTCCCAGTGAATTGATTTAACTGAAAACCTTCTAGATTCTTGCTGCCAGAAGATCAATCTATTGGTGGCAGTGCCAGGAATACTTGTGTAGAAGCATCACTTTCAGGAAATATTCAACAATACAAAAGTAGGAATGGACTGTATTATTTTTCCAGATGCTAAAAATCAGTACTGTGAGGCCTGCATTTCTAATAATTTTTATTACATATTTACTTTCTTATAATTTATTGCTTGCTTTTTATTTCCAGAGGTGCATTAAAGCTAGGCACACATGGGTAGATCTGTAAATAGATTTGAATACAATCGAGCAATGTGCGTGCCCACAGAGCTTGATTGTGATCGAGTGGGATCAATAGACACTTAACCTTCCTAGCGGTTTGCCCGAACTCAGTTCGGGCACAGTTTGATCGCCGATCAAACTGTGCCCGTACAGGGATCAGGCAAAACCGCCGTCTCCCTGTGTGCCGGCAGCTCTGTAGAAGAGCCATCGGCACACGGAGCCCTTCCGGCCCCGTGTCTTCGGCGTCATCTGTGACGCCGAAGGGGGCGCCATAGACCTCCATGTTAATGGAGGGGGCGCCGCTCTCCTCTCCACATTTGACGTAGGAGGTGTGTAGAGGGCTGGGCGGAGAGCTGGTAAGCACGGCAGAGTACAGTGTACTCCGCCGTGATTGCCGGTAAAACGAGCTTTTCGTGCCATAAAAAAGCTCAAACCGCCCAGAGGGTTAATAGAAACTCGATTGAACGGGGTTCCAACATGTTGGAAAACCCTGTTCAATCTCCATTACTTTGCATGGAGACATGAGCAAGACATGCTGCTGCTGCTGTTGAACAGCTTCAGTGTGAAGGGGGTGTGGCTAGCATGTCTCTGTGAGGCTGTTTTCTGGCTGGCTGCCCTTCTCCAGCTCCATCCTTGTGTTGTGAGTGAGTGAATCTCTCACAACTCAATACGGGCTGCAAGCTGGGGAGAATGGGTCCCCAATGAACAGGAATCAATGTGTCCCTATGGTGCACATTGATTTCCGTTCAATTGATCCCCGATCAATCACAGATTACGATTACAAAGTTACGAACCTTTACTATCATAGCACATATCAGCAGTATGTAAATTCATTTTGATTGTCTATTGAATAAAAAGCTAATTCATAATTATTTCATCTGCCATAGTTGTGTCATTGTATTGAGAAAATCAGCCCTGGTGTCTCAGTACAGCTCTATTACTACTGAGTATGTTACCATAAGTTTTCAGTGCTTTTTTTTAATGAATCATAAATTGTGATGAGCAGCATAGGCAATATCGTGAATTTCTCACCTAATATTCATAAATTTGAGAATTTGTGATCTCCAGTTATTATTTCCTTCATTGTTCAAATCGGTTGGTAGTTTCAGGTTTTTGTTGGTAGTTTTGGGTACTGATGTAGAAAATCTTGAATCTTCATGATTACACAAGCTATAGCACTATATTCAAGATATTTGCATATTATCGAAGTGCTGATATTCGCAATAAACATTGTCGATTCGAATATTCAACACTAACCATAAACGCATCCATTGCATACCTTTAAAAAAAACTTGGGGGAAATACAGGAAGTGACATAACCAATGTCACTTCAAGTAGGCGAAATGTGGTTCTTTCGCGTACTTCTGGTACTGGGCTTAATTCTCTGATTTAGCAGGGAGAGGGTGTTACTCTCCCTGCTAATGTCCCACCCCGCTTGTGCTGATAATATGTGAGGTGGGACATTAGTATGTCCCTCTCCCTGTGTAAGGACCTCAGCTTTCCCATGTACCACCTGCTGGTGGCGCTGTGCTAGCGCTTCCCATGGCAAGGTTCAATAGTCACCAGCAGGTGGCTCCTTGCAAGTGTGATGTTGGTTAAGCACACCTGCCTCGTTAGCCTGAGGGCTATATAAGTGTGCTTCAACCACATTGGGCTGCTGAGCATTGTTACTTTCACTGCAACCTGACTTTGATCTGGATATCTGAGCATTTTTACTCCACTGAGACCCTAAACCCTGGACATCTATACATCTGAACCTGAACTATGGACTATTATTGCACCTGTTTGTTTCTGTTTTAGTGAGTACCCAATAAACCCTTTTTTTTGTCACCATAATCCTGTCTGGTTGTCAGTGTGTGTTGCCTGTCTGGTCACCCCCTTGAATCCTGACACCCTGCTAAATTACCGCAACTTCAAGAATCAGGGATTTGTTGAAATCAGGATTTAGCTGGGAAAGCCATTTAAAAACGTGACTTTCCCACCCAAAATGGAAAGGTTGACAAGTATGATTCATTGACTAGCAATGGATGTGTTAAAAACATTTTTTAAATTCATGGTATTAGACTTTGTGGAAAAAGAGCCTTAGAATGAGTTATTACCTGAGGATCATGTCCACATAGCATTCCAATAATGGGTTGTGCTGCAATACAACACTATGCAATGCAGGAGGATACATGCAAAGTTAGGCACCCCGTTACGTTGAATGGCAAACTATAACATTGTGAATTATTTGTTATATTTTACATATATGACTGACATACCACAGGTTTGCAGGCCACCAAGCGCTCAGCCACAAACCATGATGGCACCCGTGTGTATGCCACTGATAGTGTGTGCCATGTGGCACCAGTGTGTCAGTTCAAAGTTGCAGTGACTTTGTTGGTCAGTTGGGAAATGCAACGGCGATGTTTTGGGTCAGCTTATGGGATGGTATTCGTCATGTTGGCAATAACACGCCCTATAAATTTTAATGAACAAACCGCGCCCATTGTTTATCAAAAGGTGTGTTATGTAACATCCATGTGTCTGGGTGATGCCAACAGACTTACAATGCTTGACGGGGCGTTGTGAATGCTTCATGTATGGGGCAACGTACCCCGGCGTGGGTAATGACTCACCAGTATAGACTGGCACGTAATTTAATCTGCACCACACAGCAAACGTGGGGAAAAGCTGGATAGAAGCAGAATGATATGAAAAATAGCCCTTGATCAATGGCCCAACAGTTTGTGATAACATTCAGCTTGTATAGAACTGAGGTGACATCCTGGACAACCTGAACGTTAGGGCAGGTTGACAATGTCTCATTCTGGGAGTTGAGCCAAGCTTAGCAAATATTAAAGAGACTTCTCGATATTTATACAGTTTTATTTCTCTTTGCATTGTTCATTTATTACTACCATCATGCCATTATGCTGCTTGGTGTTTTGTAGGTCAGACAGTCAATAATTCAAAGTATTTGCGATTCTTAAATAAAACACGGAGCAACAGAACAGACCCATGCCAAACACAAGAGACTCTCCTTCATTTTAGAGGTTAAGATATGCTGCTCTGGCAGTTTTAATTTAAGTTCATTAAGGGAAAATGGATCTGGAGCAAAAGCCATGGGTTAATCTGATTGTTATCTCTGATATGAGATTCCTAATCTAAATATTATCCAGAGGGGTTTATGGATGACAAAGTAAATCAGTCAAGTTTACCAGCAGTACATGTGTGGAGAGCAGCCAACTATCCTATGTGGATGCGATGGCCAAAGAGGGAATTAAAGAGGCATTTTCTATTCTGGCAATGATTGACACATTCATTATCAGCCACATAGTCATTTTCAAATTGTGCTGTCTGCCACTAGCTTGTGCTCATAGACATATTTATAACACACACTTTGTACACAGATGGAGAACATTTGCTTAGCATTCTTGTAACAAAAAACAACAAAATTCTGCAGCTTATAAATGGCACACAGAAGTCACAGAAGCCTTTCACACATTTAGAGAAAGGGCAATCTGGATTTTTACTTTAAAACAATAGATATTTCATGAGAGCAATTCAGTGCCCAGCTAGCCTTATTTTTTAAGTTGGCACTAGATCTTTTTTTTATTATTATTGAGGAAAAAGAGCTGTCAGACAACTGTCATGACTTGGGCAGGGCTGATCTGAGGAGAAAAAAGGGGGAGGGGAGGGAGATAAAACACCAAACCTTTCCACCCATTCCACCGCTTTTACCCCTACTTGTCCCATCCAACACCCTTACCTCACTCACTTACCCCTTCCAATAACTACACATGACAACTTTCTGGAATTTTAAGTGGATACAAAAACTTTGGCCACAGCTTTATTAACATCACAACAATACAAATATAAATGCAACAAAGAACCCTACCCCAGGTCCCAGGACGATGTCCCCCGCTTCCAAAACGTAACCGCGTACCAGCCACTGGCTCCAAACTACTGTCTCAGTGGGTACTACCGGTGCACTGGCTCCTTCCATAACAGTGAACTCACAGGCAAAACCCCAAAACAACCATAAGGGGCCTTGACCCAGCAAGAGCCCAATCTATAACCTTGGTGCCTGCCAGCAGGTCACCCTACTGCTCCTCCTACCGTTCTTCTTTATGGATGCTGTCCTGGACCTGCCTGCTGTGGCAAGTACACCCAAAACAACCCCCCACCCCACTGACCGTCCCCAAGCTGCACCCAACAAAAACAGTAGGGAGGGCGAGCTGGGTCTGTCTTATCCAGCAAAAGAGGGGGCGTCACTTCCGCCACCGGGTTTTAACCCCGCGTGGCTCCGCCCCTTTTCAACATCACATCCAATGCGGACCAGCAACACACTTCCTCCACATCCTGCCCAGTCAGGCAACCCTGCGCTTAGGTGCCCTGGCTGGGGGTGTTTATAAAGAGTCATGAAAAGGATCATTACCAAGCAGAGGTGCTCATGTTCAGTTCTCTAGGCCTTTCATATCGGTTAATTCTCTAGGCCTTTCATATCGGTTAATTCTCTAGGCCTTTCATATCAGTTAATTCTCTAGGCCTTTCATATCAGTTAGAAAAATGATTCCCATGGACAAACAGAAGCACCTTAACAAGTTGTGTTTGCCTGCAAAAGTAACCAATTTCCCTGTGTTCAAATGTCCACTAAGGGTAGTGTTGGCAGCAAACCTAATAAACAAGAGACGGGGTTGCAGCTTGCGTGAGGATCTGTTTTTCTTTTTATTACCTGAAAGTTACAGAGTAATGCTGGCCATACACTCTGAGATTAAAATTACGATCCATTAAAACCAACCAATGAAAGCATTTTATCGGCCTGAAATCCACACATGTCCACATGGTACAACTGATAAAATGCGATCGTAATTGCCTTTTTTTTTACGGTCATAATTTATTGAACATGTTGAAAATTTTTAATTGGGGGAACATCGGGAAACTTCATACTGTTTTCATAGTGTTTACTGACCAATTACTGACGAGGCTTCCCCTTAAAAAAAAAAATACATCACAATGGGCGATATAAACGGCGATTAATTTCGATGACATTCTCGTAAAAAAAAAAAAAATAATAAGGTCCAAAATTGGGTTTTCAATGTGGAAGTTTTTTTGCCGAATATTCCGATCCAAACCGATACCGCCGTCGGGATACATTGGTCTGTTTTAATGGATCGTAATTTTAATCTCGGAGTGTATGGCCAGCTTAAGGATGACACTACTTTGTTTACCTCATATCACTGGATTATTTGGACCAGGTGTCAATTTAAAGTGATTGCATAGCCAACCTTTCCATTTTAGGTTTATATGGATTAAGTAAGAATTAAAAACAAGTGTAAAGTTATTAACTATGTGTGTTTAGTTTGTTTACCCTTTTTAATTATTCTGATTAACTTTGCTACAAAACTAAAGCCCCCCATACACCTGTAGATTCCTCCATACAACTTTCATGAGACCTACCAACAACTATGTAGTATAGTGACCTCCCTGATAGAATACATAGTGATTGGAAGGTGTAGAAAGGTCCTCCTATTACATGGTTTTGGTAGAAGAAAAGTTGGTTGTACAGAAGTTGCATGGTAATTGTATGTGGTGTATGGGGGGGCTTAATAGTTAATAACAAAACAGTTACGTCCTGCTAGGTAAAATGCATCAGCTATGAATGAGCTATTCACACCATCTGGGCGCTCTACTAGAGATGGGCTAGTCCACTCTCTGACGTATATGCATATCCAATCAAAGAACCATTGTTTGTACTGGGATTTGTATTAAAATTCATCTGTTATTTTTCTATCCTTTTTTTCTCCAGATCTATTCCCCTCACCTTGCAAATACATGTGTTGATCTCAGATCAATAGGCGACCTGGACCAACAACCATTAACATTAGTTCTCCTGATGCTGCAATTGTCATCTACCAAGCACATAGAATGCACAAACTTCATAGACCATGGCTCTTGATCACCTGCTAAAAAGGGGCCTTTTTTTGCTCGATTTAGGTACGATCGATATAAATATCAAACACAATGATTGAATCTACACGTGTATGGGTACCTTAAATCTGAATTCCAGGGAAACTTTTTATAAATCCCTTGAGAGGCCCCATCTCAGAGATTAAATGCTCATTTAGGTCAGGTAGTACATATGAAGAGATTTATATGCCTGACCTTATCTCCTAGACCACGGAAACCCCACCCCCCTCGCACCACCAGTTCCTTGTCATTGGGTCTTCTACAACTACTCTGCTCATACTACAATGGCCAGTCTAAAGGTAGCCATACACGGGCAGCTTCCTGCCCAATTTTTTGGATGGCGGTTGCTCGGCCGAAAATCTGGTGGGCCCACCTGGCGAGCAGGAATCTCCCGCATGTTGGATCGCACGGTGATTAAATATGTTGGTAAATTCCTGTCTGATCCCATTACTTTGGATGAAGATGGCAGTCCCCATCCAAATTAATGCCTGACACATAAAGGGTGCTCTCCAATCCTCTGAGGGGTCAGCTGCAGCACGATGATGTCATCATGCAGAGGATCATGGATTTGCATTGTACAGGGAGACAGCCAAGAATCTGCCCACATAATGCATCGCATTGAATAAGGACCGGAGCGATAGATTCGAAAAAGTAGCATGTTAAAAAACATTTAAACAGGAAAAACACCAATAATGTGTGTCTGCCTCCAGTACACATGAACTACTCAGAATGCAGACTGTCTTCTCTTCATATCTCAATGCCACACATAAAATATGAATTTGTATTTTAAATATTACATAAGGTAAATAAGATACAATGTTTTCAGTGTTTCTGACAAGGTTGCTGTAAAGAAATGTACATATTCTTAAACATCTTATATTTTATATGCAGATACTGGCGTTCTGTCACCATAAATGATCAGATGGTACATTTCATAAAGCACTGCATAATATTTTGTCACTATACAATTCTGGAAATAAATTAAACACAGATGGATTCAGATACAAATCACATCTTGCTGAGCTGTAAATGGTAAAGTGCGTGAGCACATGGTATTGAACGTCACTATACATGTAAAATTTTTAGTGCCATAATATATTTTTTCATGACTGTTTGGGTCACATACAGGAAAAAAGCTTTAAATTTAACACATGTGCATTCTGCTGTACTGGAAGCTTGGTACATTTCCTGGCCTGCTGATTATATAGGCCCTTTGAAAAAAGATGGACTTGCTGAAGGTATTAAAAGTACGTAATCAGATGTAAAAAGCGCGTCATAAAATCAGGAGCTTTGGAATTGAGGGCCCCTTAACACTAGTCATGTTGCCATTACAGCATTGAAGTGTGCTAGTTCAAACAAAAAAACAGTGGCAACAAAGGGGGGAGGGGGGGCTGGTGTCTTCCACCTTCCAATAAATGGATTATTCAAACAAAAACAACAATAACGCAACATATTATTCCCCCTTGTCAGAAATTGAGATTGAACTCTAGGACTTTTAGGCATATTTGATTCACCACAATTATTTAAAATATATAGTTTTTTATTTTTACATACACGTTTCTAAAAGATATTCACAATATTTTGACATGATTACAGCGGTGGTATAGATATTTACATATATAGTTTACCGTCACATACAATGAGATAAAATCAAATCAGATTACATGATCCACATAAATACATATTTCAAAGTTTCAAATCTGTAATGGACGTCTTCTCTACGCGTTTCGCCAACAATTGGCTTCATCAGGAGATCCTGCCATTACTATAATCTGTAACAATCATCAGATGTCTTAAAATCAATCCTACATATATAGAGATCTTATACTATCAAGGTGCATGACGTGTACTCACATTCACTGGTCATGTAATGTACTAGATGACACCCCAGGTGGGGTGGGCCCCAGGTGGGGTGGGCCCCAGGTGGCCACTGCCAGGCCAACATCCACACATCAGCCGACAGTACCCTAAATACCAAAAGCAAAAGCAAACTCCTTACCCAGGGTCCCAGTGGACTCCAAACGGCAATCAGGCTTCCACGCCCCAGGTGTGTTTGAACGGCCGCCAACACCCGCCCCAATATATCCCCCACCATCGCCATGGACACGGGTAACCACGCCCCCAGCCTCCGATCACTCCCCCCCCCTTTTTTTCTGCTCTGATCTATTCTCTTTCCCCCTCCCCTCCCCCCTTTTTCATTTTTAGTCTTTTTTTCTCCCTCTTTCTTTTTACAACTTCCCACACCATCCACATACACTGGGGTACACATACATAACAATTTACACTTATCACATATTATTTGCTCACACCCACTCCCAGTCACTTTTTTACACATTTTTTCTGTGGTGGTTAGTTTTGGGGTTCCATGTGGACTTTATTCTAATTTATTCTAATTTATTCTAATTTCAGGCGGTCATGTCCTGGTGGTTGTTCTGGGGGGGCCGCGGATGCATCTGGCCCCTACCAATGTCCCCCGCTCTCCTGGCCTCCTATGTCGGCTGATGTGTGGATGGTTGGCCTGGCGGTGGCCACCTGGGGCCCACCCCACCTGGGGTGTCATCTAGTACATTACATGACCAGTGAATGTGAATACACGTCATGCACCTTGATAGTATAAGATCTCTATATATGTAGGATTGATTTTAAGACATCTGATGATTGTTACAGATTATAGTAATGGCAGGATCTCCTGATGAAGCCAATTGTTGGCGAAACGCGTAGAGAAGACGTCCATTACAGATTTGAAACTTTGAAATATGTATTGTGGATCATGTAATCTGATTTGATTTTATCTCATTGTATGTGACGGCTAACTATATATGTAAATATCTATACCACCGCTGTAATCATGTCAAAATATTGTGAATATCTTTTAGAAGCGTGTATGTAAAAATAAAAAAACTCGTATATATTTTAAACAATTGTAGTGAATCAAATATGCCTAAAAGTCCTAGAGTTCAATCTCAATTTCTGACAAGGGGGAATAATATGTTGCGTTATTGTTGTTTTTGTTTGAAGTGTGCTAGTATTACCACAGGAATATAGAAAATTGTTACTTACCTTGCATAATTTTCCTGTCCTGACTCTTTGCCATGCCAGTGCCAGGGAATAGACAAAATTGTTACTTACCTTGTGTAATTTTCCTTTCCTGGCGCTTCGGCATGGCAGCAAATACTATTAGTTTGCTGCCATGCCAGTGCCAGTTTTGAAAAACCTGTTTTGAAAAACCTGTAGTACCCTTTAGATTGTTTCTCCCTTACACTAGTATGGGAGAAGTAGCACAGCACAATGCGCTATTATGGGGTTATGTTTACTGGTGGCGTTACAGACAAGCATCTGTTAGTATAAAGGGCCACAAAACTTCAAAAATGGCTCCCTTTTGTTGTACACTTACTATTTGCTGGTGCCAATCACCCTTATTATGAAAGTATATATATACACCTATACACACATTGTAGTACTGTCTTCAGAACTAAATAATTTGCAGTATAGGTTGCAAATCCCACATCCCAAAGAGCCTTTATTGGAGTGAGATCTGGTGGCTTTGGATGCCATTTCAGTACATCGAACTCATTGACACGCTCAAAAACTAGTCAGAAGGACTTTGATCAGAGCATATCTATCTGGCCATTCCCATTTCCTGGCATCAACAAAGAACTGCTGCTTACTCATTATCTTCTCATTTTGGATCATTCCCAATATCCAGACCAGTCCATCTGGCACTCACAACCATGTCACTGTACTGTCCAACCATCCATTGCTTTCCTTGAAAGTAAATATCATTATTTTCCTGAAGGCTAATTCATTCTACAAGGAGGGTATAAGGGTGTCAGTTTTGTCTCTTTTAAGTTTATTAAGATAGGTTTCAGACATTTGCATAGTTCAACCACAAGTTACAGCACCAGCCATTTAAGGGCTCCATAGTTTGGTTAATGGAGGACAGAAGCACACAGACAACCCTGACAGTTGACTGTCTTGACGCATGCCTTAAATTAAATGGTTTGGGATAAATATTTTGATTTACTGTAGTTCAGTTTTAATGTGTCTTCTGAAAATTTAGGTATAGCATCACTATGTGGTTTAGGAGGAGAAAAGGCTTTTAGCCATGCATTACTTATTGTACACAACACCCAGGGCTCCCACTAAAGTGGTCCCCAGTTTAACAGTCTTGACATTTAATAGATGCAGCAAAGGTTATCATTCCTTGGTACTGGCGGTCTGAGAGAGTGCCGACCATTTTAAGATTGGTACAGGCAGGTCAAACATATGTGAAAACTTACCACGTACAACAAAAAGTGGCATCTGTTATTTGAGGGTTTAAAGGAAAGTACGGTAATAGATTGACAACCTCCTCTTAAAGTTTATAGAAGAGTATAACCTGCTATACGGAGATGACGTAGTGGGCTACCCTGTTAGGGTGTGTCTTCCACATGACCGGGGAGTGTTATGACCTAATCTCCCCCTCCCCAATTCCCAATTTCCTCCCTTTTTTCTCTTCTTTGCCTTTCTCCACCCAACCCCCCTTGCGCCCCCCTTTGTTGCCGATGTACATATGCGTTTATTAGATTGCAAATACTTTATATTCAAACTGTCATGAGCTGCTCAGCATTGGCCATTGGATATACATCAATGGGGTTATTTGCATTGTGGATGGAGAGACATAGGAGTAAGATGTTCAGTTCTGACAGCTATTGTAATTAGTTTTCTATATTGTATTGTGATAAAACTTCAATAAAAGTTATTGGAAAAAAAGTTAAGGTGGAGATATATGTGACAATTTAGGACCATGTTCCACCAAAGTCTTAACTACAGAGAAGCCTCTGTAGTTATCTGCTCTTTATCATATGTGATAATCAAAACCAGACAGTCAGTTGGTGACTGAACACAGATCTTGTTCTTTGACAGAGGGAATCTACCCCTGTTTTTCAGTGCCAGCAGCTGGAGGTAGCATGGAGCTGCTGACAAACATGTTCTACTCTAATTAGCTTATCACTTTATCTTGTAGGACTACAAGATGGTGAGTTAGATTAGGATTACAGTAGGACAAAAAGATATACTGTTTCTTTAGTCCAGTAACTATGGCCTACACCAGACATTGTCCTGGTCTTCTTCGGAGTTATTTGATCGAGAATAAAATTAAAAGAGTAATGATCAGTTTCTAAGTATTTTAATTGATTTGTATCCAATCGTATTATGGAGGATGCGCATAGGCCTTGGGAAAAGAATCAATTGGTCTTGCATTGATCACACTATGTGAATTTGACTAAGGCTGGCCATACACAGGTCGATTTTTAAATATATATTCGAGCACAATTGATTGCCGTATGCGTTCACGGTGATCGATTGTGCTCGAATCTATTGCATTTAGCCTTTCTTCAAGCAGGATCCACTGATCCTGCTCAAAGAAAGCTAGAGCGAACAGAAAACCATCCCTGTTTGATTTCCAACAGACTGACGGGCCCCATCCAAAGTATCAAACAGGAAGTTCTGACGCCATCATGCTGCGTTTAAGGATTCATCGATTGAAAGGGTATTAAACAGTGTATGGCCAGCCTTACAGTCTATATTTAAATTGCCCATGTCGATTTAATTGTAGATCAATCAAGCAGCAAAAATGTAAGTACATATAGCTGCATTAAAAGCTGCATTTGATAATCCAAAGCTGCTCATGCATAGATTCATTTGCTGTTTTTTGATTTTACTGCTGTTAAATCGAGCAGTAAAATCAATAGTTCAATTGGGTTACTCATGCTTTGATTCACTTTTGATCTATTAAATTCAGGAATGTAAACTGGGTATTGAATAAAAAGAACTATTGATACGTAATTGGCTAGCTTAATAAGGATGTACTCAAAATTACAATTAACCTTTAATTTACCTCTAAGCTCACACAATGGTGGCATGGCGCTCTACAATTTTACCTTGGTATGTATACTTACATACTGTTCAATCAAAACAGAGAGATATTCCACAATTATCTATCAGGCTTCTGGGAGTTTATTCAGTGCAGTACCGCAAGTGTCCACTGGGGTCACCATATAATGGTTTTCAATGGAGAAAGTGCGCCCTAACAGAAAAGAGGGACTATCAGGGGCATAATGGTTTTATTTATTACAGTCTTTTTTCTTTTTTGCTGAATTCCATCCTGTTATTGCCACATACCACACGACATTGAATCACACCAAGTACCCAAAAGTGGGAAACAGGTCTTTAAGAAACCATAAATACAATGGTTATAGTTAGTAGGTTATGTAGGCTCACACCATTATCAAATAACTTAGAGGGGAACAGGGGTGGGGGTGGGAGTGCCAGAGGGCGTGCTCGCCCGAGGCACTAAACAAGATAGGACCGCCCCTGTTGGCAGCGATTGTTTTTCACTGTTCAATTCAAACTGCAATATCTGCAAATGTACTACTTCTTTTCTAGAACCAGTGATAAGGACACACATGGCTCGATATTGGAGCCGTTCGAGGTTCCCTGCAGCAGCGTGATGATGTCAACAAGCTGCTGCCTGATATTGGAGGAGCTAAAGACACAGCACTGCTCAGCCGATGCTTTGAATGGACCTCCATGCAAAGCAATGGACATTGACGTGGTTTACTGTCATGTTTGATATCCCTGTTTTCAAGTGGGATTGATTGGTCCTGGTCGAATACATTGTTGCCCACATTAGATATGGGCCAGATAGATGGCCATGAGCGTGCACGGAGTTCAAAGTGGCCATTCATCTGTGCCATATCTACACGTGTGTTCCAAGCTTTACTCTTGTATATTTCAGGGGAATGCTTTTCCTGGTCCAGGATTCCACAGGTCTTCTTCTTTACACTGCCTTCTTGCATCTTCTTTACTCTATACAGGAAAAAAAATCCACAGGACTTAAATGGCACACCTTGGTACATGGAATTGGCCCCAAATTACTTTACTTGCAGTTGCAGCCTAATGCTGGCCATACACATGCCGAGAAACGGACGGATTTTAATCTGACCGACGGGCGTGCGCGCTTTCGCCGTCGGTCAGGTTAAAATCCGGCCGTTTATCGGCATGTCCCCACATGGGGCGACAGATCCCTGTCGCCCCACTTCTCGGCTGGCCAGAGATCCGACATGTCGGAAAATCTGAGCCGATGGGAGCCGATGCCATAAGCTACAATGAAGCGGCTGCTTCATTGTAGCTTATGGCCGGCACACAAAGGGTGCCCAGCCGACTGAAGGGGCCCCAGAATGCAAGGGGATTGTAAACGTGATGACGTCATCACGTTTACAATCCCGGAAGAAATCGGGGCAGATGTCGGCGATGGTCGCCACGTGTATGCCTGGCATAACTATGGTCACATTATCATCTGGCCTCACCCTTGACCTGTAGGGAGCACAGTGCTACAACAGCAGAAAGAATAAGGACCTCCTAGCACCATTGGAGATGGAGGAGGCTTTGCTCTGCCCGGAATCAATATTGCAAAGCAGAGGGCTTTTCAGCACTGTACAAATAGTATTTTACTGTGAGTGCTTTCATATATTATTGTTCATTGGGGAATAGAAATCATTGCAGTGATGTGGAATTTGCTCAGGGGCCCACAAGGCTGAATCTCAGGGCCACTATGAAAAGCTGCCCATTGTAAACACATTATATAGCAAAAGATCCGAGCAATGTTGCAGTTAACCTGTTTTATTTTCATTATCTGTGCTGGTCAGTTTCAGGGACAGTCTGCCACACACAGAAGAGATAGTGGCTCCAAGCTGACCTCACATACTCAGCAAAAACAGAAATAACTAGAAAAACAGACAGCAGTACCGTGCAAATTGTGTCTCATTGTGGTTCTCGTATATTGCAGATACAAGCTGACACAACCAGCAACTATACAGATGGATAGAAATAACTCCAACAACAATTGCTGGGTATTATATTACCACTCTAGCTGGAGGGCCACAAAGTAGCTACCCTTAAATAAAATGCCAAAACTTTTATACATTCACTATACATCTCATTTATTACTTTGACAACATTTAAATCGATGTTTAACAAAACAACAATAACATAAAACAACAAAATGTTATGCTAGACCAGGGGTAGGCAAAGTGTGGCTCGGAGCCAGATGTTGGCTTTTAGCCCCTTCAAGCTGGCTTCAGCAGTGGCATAGGAACCTTGTTCTTCCAGGCTTACCTGTTCTTTATTTTTCTTTCATTGGTCTGGGCAACCCCCAACAGCAAAACCCTGGCACCGAACCCCCAACAGCAAATCCCACACTACCACAACCCCCAACAGCAAAAATCCCACACTACCACCACAAACCCAAAAAGCAAAGAAATGCACTAGCACCAACCATAAAAACAGCAAAATAACCAAACTACCAACCAACACCAACAGCAAAATCCCCACTACCACAAAACCCCAACAGAAAGAAATCACTGACACTCACCAAACCCCCAACAGCAAAATCCCCACTGACCACCAACCCCAAAGCGCAAAAACCCCTCCTACCACCATCCCCAACAGCAAAAACCTTCACTTACCACCATCCCCCAACAGGAAAGCAAAACCCTTCACTACCACCATCCCCCAACAGCAAAACACACCTCACTACCACAATCCCCACAGCAAAAACCCCTTCACGACCACCTCCCCCAAACGCAGAAACCCCTTCACTACCACATCCCCACAGCAAGAACACCCTCACTACCACAACCCCAACAGCAAAACCCACACACTACCACAACACCACAACAGCAAAATTCCCTGCATAACCAACACCCAACAGCAAAACCCCTCACTAAACCATCCCCAACAGCAAACCCCTTCACTACACCATCCCCCAAACAGCAAAACCCCGTCACTAACACCCATCCCCCAACAGAAAAACCCTAACCTCACTACACCAACCCCCAAAAAGCACAACCCCCCCACATCACTAACCCCCAACAGCAAAACACCTCATACACCAACCCCAACAGCAAAAAACCCTTCACTCACCATCTCCCAACAGCAAAAACCTTTCGTAACCAAACCACCCAACAGCACAACCCCACTCACTATCACTACCCCAACAGCAAACCCCTCACTCCACCACCCCCAAACAGCAAAACTCCCGAACTACCACAAACCTTAAACAGAAAAACCCCTGCGCTAAGATTAACCCCAACAGCAAAACCCCACTTCCACCAACCCCCAACAGAAAAAAACCATGTTCTACCACCCAACAGCAAAACCCCTGCGCTACCACCAACTACCCATCCCCGTCCAGCGGTGAAGGGCTCGCAGCAGAGCTGGTGTAAAGGGACTATTTTGTTCTGCCCCGTCACCGGTGAATTAATCTCTGTCCCAATAATGAATTGTTAGTGCCGGTCATGTACTGTGCCCCCTCCTATCCAATGGTTGCAAGTGAAGAGGAACGTGTCCTGAAGAGCAGAAGAGATCTGTAAAGGACGGAAAATACAGTGAGAGGAGGTCTGTTGCTGCCAATAAGGGGGGCTTTGTGACTACTTATATGTGGAGGCTCTCTGTTTAACATTAAGTTAGGGGCTCTATGGCTACCTACAGGGGGCTTTTTGGCTACCTACAAGGGGGCTCTCTGTCTATATATGGGGGCTTTGTTGCTACATATAAGTGGGGGCTCTGTCTACCATTAAGGGAGGGGCTCTATTGCTATATATAAAATTAAAACCAACAACATACAAACCTGACTTACCCAAAGTTTCCCAAACTTTCTCCGGCTCTCAACATATATTTCAAGGGTTGCAATGTTGCGATTTGGCTCTTCGGTCAAATAAGTTTGCCTACCACTGAGCTAGACCAACACAACATATCACAGATATGTGCAAATATCTGCTTACATCAGATTCAGAAACAGCTCAACACAGTTGTCCTGCTGGTTACATCACTGGTATCCATATAGGAACTCAGATGGATGTGACACATTTGGCTTGGGGCTTGTGTTCACTGCTCCTTTTTCCCTGCTTTCAGTGTGCAAAAACAACAGGGGAAAAGACACGGAAACCACCCATCGCATTAATTTAAATGCAACAAGATCCACTGCCAAGACAACAAGGCAGTGCACCCAGGTGGCTTTGTTGTAAACAATGCGTCCTTTTTATTCGCAGGCAAAACACAGGTTGGGAGTCATGAATGTGTCATGATGACGAGTCCATGATGCCTATTGGACACATACCCTTAAGCTTGTTTCCACTGCGTCTTTTTTCCAGTGTTGGACGGGCATCCAACACAGGGAAAAAGACGCAGACAGGGCACATCCCATTCTAGTGAATGAACCTCAAAGCCGCAAGCCTGCTCCACTTTCTTTTCAACAAGGGCACCCACTTTGTCAGTGCGGCAACGTGCCGGGTCACCTGCAACATGTCCATTGAATATCAAATTAATATAAAAAGCGGAAAAGCCGACAGCAAAGCATGGGCACGCAGTGGCAAATCTGTTGTTTGGGTGGCATGGGCGCATCAATATTTTATGTATATAAACAATATGTTATGTATATAAACATATCCTAAGAGTAGAAGAGTACAAAGGTGTAAAAAAATATGAATATTATGAAGTTATAAGAGAAATAAAGGGGATGATGAAATTCTGCATATAAATCTGATCACTTTAGGTCAGTGGTTCCCAAACTGGGGGGCGGTGAGAAGGTATGCCAGGGGGGCGCGTGCTCTCATTCTTAACCTGTGTGTGAGGGCTTGATAAATAGAATAGAAAAGGGGGGCCCTGCAAGGAAAGTTTGGGAACCACTGATTTAGGTGCTTCAGGATCATGTACATTTTATGTTTTGAACTACTTTTCTAGCTCATAGGATTTGGAACCTCTTTCTGGCCATTTTTCTGTTAATTTTGCCTATACTCCTCGAATGGATGTTGTGGGGGT
This sequence comes from Ptychadena robeensis, assembly GCA_036250615.1. NCBI lineage: Eukaryota > Metazoa > Chordata > Amphibia > Anura > Ptychadenidae > Ptychadena > Ptychadena robeensis. The sequence continues at coordinate 41,222,972 of CM070032.1, read as the reverse complement.
ATCTGTGACTTTCCCTCTATGGCATTATCAATCAATATTCCAACTGATTCATGCAATCAATGAGGTGCACGGTCCACTTCTTTGATTATTAATAGTATTCAATCAACATGTAAGTTTATCCAATTGAAATAATTGCTCATGAAAACGGCTTAAGTTTAAATACCACGGTTAACCATATGACCTAAAAACCCAATTTCCCATTTACTTTTTGATAAACATTCTTCCCAGATATCCATCTGAAATGTGGTCAAATTGGTCTTTTTGGGATTGATTTAAAATTGTATGTACTGCTGTAGCATGAAAATATTGCATAATGCACGGTTAGCTTAGACGCTTGTCAAAGTACACAATCTGGAAAAATGAGTCTTTATGTTGACAAGTCTGCAGTCAGCACTGAGTGTTCCGTCAGCTGGTGGTGATACAACAACTGCAGCGTTCCAGCAGCCTACTAAAGTTGTACACATTAAATAAAGTCATGACCAAAAAGAGAAGATCATAGTAAATCAGTAATCAGTGGAGGCTTTTCAGTACAGAAAGTTCCTGGCTCCTTCATAACTGTATGCCGTCATGTTTTCATAGGATCACAGTATCTGGCAGGTAACATGATATCAAAGCTGGTAATTCCAGGCTTGTAGAGATTCTCTCATTTCCTTAGTGTTTACAGGAAAAAAAGAAGAAAGGGCCAGTGAATATGTAGTACTATGAGGGGCCATATAAAACACACTTTCACAAATAAGAATTTTAAAGTTAAGGAAGTGTAATGGGGTTACAGATAGAATTCCCTAACCCAGTGGTTCCAAGAGGTAAAAGGTAAGCCAGGGGAGGCTCTTGCCCTCATTCTGTATTTGAATAGGGAGGGGGGTCTCCATAATGTTCCTAAATAGAAAAGGGGGGCTCTGCAAGGAAAGTTTGGGAACCACTGCCCAACCCAAGAAACTCTTTATACATAGAATCTAGATCAAAAGATGTCCTTAGTAGTTACCCTGGTCTGTCTTCACAGAGATCAACCACTGTTGCATCCAATCATTGTGTGAATTGCTATAAAGTTTTACTACAGGCGAAGAAACTGGGCATACAAGGGTAGATTCCTGTGCAATCAACTCGTGATCATCCACAGAGCTTTGATTGATCGTCGATCAATTGAACAGAGATCAATGTGCACAACATGGATTCATGTTAATTGAGGAGCCGTTGTCCCCAGCTTGCAGCCCGTGTTGTGAGAGATTCACTCACTCACAACACAAGGCTGGAGCTGGAGAAAGGCAGCCAGCCAGAACACAGCCTCACACAGAGACGTGCTGGCCCCCACACTTCACTCTGAGCTACGGCGCTATCAGCTGTTTCGGAGCAAAACGTCCAATACTTTGAATGGTGATTTATGTCTCCATTCAAAGTAATGGAGATTGAACGGGGGTTTTCCAACATGTTGGAACCCTGTTCAATCAAGAAGATCAATAGAGAAGAAAGGCATACACGTGTAGATTTGCGAATAGATTAGAGCACAATCAAGCACCGTGAGCATGTACAACGCTCAATTGTACTCGGATCTATTTAAATATCTTCCAATGTATGCCTAGCTTAAAGGCCTCTACGCCTATTTGATCGACCTAAACTGGCCGATTTTTAAGTAGATCGACCAGAAATCAATGCCTGTCCACAAGGTTCAATCGACCTAGATTGATCAAAATTGACCAAGAAAACAAAATCGGACATGTCGGAAAATTTTGATCGATCAAGTATACATCGAATGTTATTTTGTTGTGTCCGATTTTTTTTTTTTTAGTTCAATTTAAATATTAAGCAGCCTTAAGGACGTGATTCCTCTTTCCTGCAGCTCACTTATTTAACTAATCACTTATTTGAGGTGTTTTGAAATAACAATTACACAATTTAGAGGAAAAAACTACATACAGTAAATAATAAGCCTTCATGATGAGAAGCTGGAAGCAAACTGTTGTGTTAAGCTAGCCACACACAGCTTGATGAAGAAACAGATTAGAACAACATTGGGGCGCCATGTGCGGTCACGGTACCCTATGTTCCTCTTATCTGTTTCTTCATCTGAGATATTCACGATTCCTTCGAGCAGGATCAATGGATCTTGCTCAAAGGAACTTGACCAAACTGGTTTCCAACATGCTGGAAAACCATCCAACCATCCAATGTAATGGACGGGCTGACAGCTGAGCTGCACACACAGGCTGGGTGATCAGCTACAGCTGCTGTATGTGAAGGGGGCGTGGCCAACATGTCTTTGCCATCAGAGAGGGGGGCGTGCAGGCTGGCTGCTTCTTCGGCTGGGGAAATGAGAGACGGGGGAAACCGGGTCCCCATCGTATGGTAATTGATGTGCCCATGTATTGCACATTGATTACCATTCGATTGACCCGTGATCAATCACAGCGACATGGTGACGTCAAAACGCTGTAATTGATCGCCAGTCGAATTCACAGGAATCTACCTGTGTATGGCCAACTTTAATCTACTGATCTAGTGAACAAATACTCAGAACTGCTAAGTACTGTACACACTGTATACATGAAAAGGTCAGACAACAGCTGATTTCTAATGTGGAGCTTTTTCTGTTCTTTGGAAAACAATGATATGCTGTATACTGTGCCAAGTCAACAACCAATAATTGTAAATCTTCTGAAACAGCAGTGGGGAAAAGCTTTGATTCCAAAAACTGCACATTATCCGGCAGGTCAGTGCTCAGTGTGTGGCATAGTGCTGCCTTTGAAGCCTGGTGACTTCACTTGCCTTAGGCCCCCCACACACAGGTCGATCGCATGCAATCTGTCGTGAAGTGGTGACGTGGAGCGGGATCGATCAAACAAGGGATTGATCGATCAGGAATCCAGAGAAAAATTCCATTCCATGTGTGGGGGGCTTAAATGTGTAAAGAGTTACTGAACAGACAGGGGTTTATGTGTATCATACTTATTATAAACTTTTTAGAAGTAAAATTCTAAAACTAGGCGCAATAAATGCAGTAAAGGTAGCCATAGGCATGTCGATTCTTTTTGGATCAGTTCCCGATTAGATCGGAACATGCAATCATGTAATCGACGATTGCAAAGCGAACGAAGTGCACATACCTTGGTTAATAGATTTATTATAGATCTCTTCCCAGAAACGATTGTAGGCTCTCAAAAAAAGATTGATTTGTCAAATTCATTCATGTAATATTGATAGATGTTGTAGTGTGATTTTAAAGTATCGATAAGCCCTTTTCTAAGCCCTATGTACCATTGGATGCAAATCCATCGAAACACCAAGAAAACACATCAGATGTTTGAATGATCAACTAAAATTTACCAACACTACTTGATCCAATTTATGTTATGTTTATGATTAAATATATGTTTTATGTTTATTGATTTCCATAAATTTTACTTGTTTGATTCAGGTAAAAAGATAAAGGCTCACAGTTGTCTTCTTAGCATTAACAACCTCCCAATCAAAATAACTGAACTCAATAATTTGGTGGTGTATCCACAGATTATTATACAGAGATTCTCTGTTACTCTGTTCCCATTACAAGGAACATTTTAAAGCGTTTCCATTTTTTTTGTAAGTGATACACCATCCCTGGTGATTGACCAGATGGAGTTGCTGGTCAGCATGCAGGCTCCTCGCACTGAATATACGGTATGTGAACACCAATAAAGTGTCTGGAAGTGACACAGGATAGACATTTGTAGCCTTTGTGTGAAAGAACATACAAGATAAAAAGGCTGGGTGTGGTTCCACAGAGAAGACTTGCAACAGAAGCTAGATAACTCCTTTAGGCCTAGTTTCTACTATGTCTTTTTCCCTGTGTACTATGAAGAAAAAGATGCGGCCACAACCCTTCCCATTCATTTGATTGGGTTCTATTGCCGCGTTAATAAAGCAACGTTGGGGGTGGAACGACGAGGATAAATGACGCCTCCTTTGAATATGAACATTGTGCATGTTTTTTTCATGCTTTTCCTATTGAAATTTCTATGGCACATTACCTCAAGTGTGTGGTAATGAGCACGAAAACTGCAGACTGATCCATGCTGCCCTGTAGAAACATAGCCTTACAGTCACTGTCATGTCACTTCATTCAATCTCTACCCTATTATTGGCACTTCTGGTGCCCATAACAGAAAGTGGCAGAGCAGGCGAAAGGTCCACTTTAAGATGTATTGCCGATGCCTCTGGCATCAGTTAATTCGAGAAGATTGAAACTGTTTTTAAACTTGCTCAATGACCACTTTCCCAAAGAGTCAACTACAAATGTCTACAAAATGCTTCTAGACCTAAGGTTCTATTGCTGCGTTAATAAAGCAACGTTGGGAACGACAATGACAAGTGACGCCTCCTTTGAATATGAACATTGTGCATGTTTTTTTCATGCTTTTCCTATTGAAATTTCTATAGCACATTAACTCAAATGTGTGGTAATGAGCACGAAATCTGCAGACTGATGCATCCATGCTGCCCCGTGGAAACATAGCCTTAAACTAGCCTTACACAGGTCAATTGTTTAATTTGCCCGACTTAAAATCATTTGTCAGTCGAACGTCTATCAATCGTACCACTACACAGTGTGATCGATTTAAAACCAATCGATTGCTTCATAGGAATCAATTCCTTCTATACATACTTGTCCAATCACTTTTCGATAGATTTTCTGTTTGATATCAATCACTTTTGGTCAACTTTACCAGGTGGACAGGAATCAATTCTCGTTCAATTGAGGTAAACAGAATGATTTTTTGGTAAAAGTTTTGGAAATATCGGACCGTGTATTGCTACCTTAAGGCTGCTTTCTAACAGTTGTCGTTTTTGCCAACCAACCCCTTGAAAACTGCAACATTGCGGATAACATGGGGGCAGTTGCCTGTGATTGACAACCACCCCCAAACCCCCCACACAACGGTTGCACACAATGACGTGGCTGCGGATTTGGGGTGGCTGAATGCAGCTTAAATCTATCATGATCATCTTTAGTCAATATTTTGTGTCTGTACAGCTTTTGAGATGCCCTCTTTTATAAGTACAATGCTTTAGAAATGCTGGCTGTAAAGATATGGTATGGGAATACCATAAGGTAATATATGTGAGCCCTTGCAAGCATCTTGGATCTTTGGAGGCTTGTTGGGATACAGTCACTTCTGTAAATAGCAAATATACAGAAACAGATAAATAGACTGAGCTGCAAACTTTGTGTCATGTCTCAGCATGACAGAATAAAGACAACAATTCAAAGTTATATTATCCCCTGTGAATGCCCAAAGAACAGTGTTTTCCCTAGATTCATAGTGGTGACGTCCCGGCAGTCACATGGAACTTTCTTCAAGCACGTTGGTATAATTTCTATAGAGCCACATTCTGCTCAGATGGAAGAGTTGTTCCTTTGTGGACTGTTCTGAACTGACACATGTTAGTATAGGCTCTAATTATACAGCACGATAGGTAAAATAAAATCTAAAAATCTGGGTCTCTTTATTTCTCAAATGTCCTTGATGTATTAATCTAAAAACTAACTTAATATCTATTTTATTGAATCCAAGTAAAAATGTTAAGTAGTGGGTCCAGCTTAGGCTGAAGTTACAAAAATCACAATAATCAAAATCTGGCAAAAGAAAGAAAATGTCCAATATCAGGACCCTAAGAGACAGCCTGGCCGTCTTGCTATCAACAGTCCATTGCTAACTAGTGGGTTTAGTTGTATGCCACTTCCTCACTAACGAGTGAGATGTGTCAATGATCAGGACATGGGTGGGAACGATTCAACCGACGTAATTAAAGGATTTTAAGGTAGCCATGAACGCATTAACTTTTTCTTCATAGAAGTTCAATGCGATGGACGTGCTTGGACGGGGTTCAAAACCGAGTAGAGATTGGATGAAATGACATCACAGTGACTGCTGGGCGCAAGAGGGATCTGGAAGGTGTTACTGGTGGTCACTGGAGAGGTGGAGCATCACCTGATTTACAGCATTTCACCTTCCAGGTAAGTATTTTTGAACCCCCACTCTACCCTATTATTGGCACTTCTGGTGCCAATAACAGAAAGTGACAGAACAGGCGAAAGGCCTTTGGCATCAGTATATTCGAAAAGATTGTTTTTAAACTTGCTCAAAGAGTCAACTACAAATGTCTACAACATGCTTCTAGGCCTGTGCTGTACTCCCCTCGTTCGGTTCAATGGTGCCCTGAGGTCAATGAAGTGAACAAGCAGAGGGAAGCGCTGCACGAGCCTAATTAAAATGGCATCCCCACTTCGCCCTAAGGATGACACAGCAGGGTTATCATGTGATCATAGGGCCGCTTTATTGTTCTCATGGCCAAGTGGGGATGCCATTAAAGTGAATAAGCAGAAGGGAGAGCAGCACTGAGGATCCAAGGTGATGGGCTATCACCAAAGAAACAGAGAGGACAGTGAGGAGCAGGTAAAGGCTGCCATACACGGCACGGATTCGTGCCGGATTCCGGCGCGATGGATTCCGGGCGCGTGCACGCGGACCCATCGTGCCGGAATCCCCTGCAGCCCACCTTGCCCGTCCGACCGCATCCGATGGATCGGGGGCACAGAATCGGATCCGAGGAAGAACCAACCTGTTGGTCTTTTCGGGTCCGATTCTGCTCTGATCAGGGGGCGTTGCGGTCAGGGAGGCGATCCATCGGACACGGATCCGGACGTGCAAGGTGGGCTGCCACGATCGGATTCCCTAATTGGCTGATCGTTCTCACCTGTGGATGCCGGCGGAATCGCCGGAATCCATCGGTGCTGAATCGATCAGCCAGGGAATCCGTGCAGTGTATGGCTAGCTTAAGAGATCTTCTGGTCGAGATCACAACCAAACTCCTGTTTTATATGTGTCAAACAAAAGTGTTTTGATGCTTTAAAGAACATTTATATTAATAATCAATGGAACACACATTGAGGAATTTATACAGATGCATAAATACAAGTATATGTGAAACTCTCACACCGTGGTAACAAAATGCATTTTAGGAGTGCACTGCGCTGTACAGAAACACTTAAGGCCATGTCTCCATTATGTTTCGTGATCTGCCGGGACCCCTATGCTAAGCGCAGTTCTGACGGATCACATACACTTTCCCTGCTCTGCGGATGCTGTGTTCACACGGCGCTGAGCCATTCCGCCAATGCATGGGGTTAACGTAGTGCAGTAACCTCTGATCCGAGCAAGCACTGCCCTTAACGTAGGGTTCCCGGCAGATCATGAAACTTAGTGGAGATATGGCCTTACTCGCAAGTGTGAATGGCAGAACAACTTTCCTATCAGAAGCTGACTACCATGGGATAATGCAGTGAGCCACGTTATAAACGAAGCACTGCAATGCTAAGCGGTGCTTCACGTTTGCACTACTTAATTTTCTAGGCATTAGATTGTCATATAGCCTTTAAAGGCATTCGCCACCAGTGCTTACACACATTTTCCAGTAACCATTCTATACAGTCTAGTGCATAAAGCATGGTATTGGTATAAATAATTATAATAATTTGAATAAATACATTGACGTAAAGTCACGAAAGACTAGGAATAAAGCATTTACTAGTCACTGGCTTGGCATTGTCTAAGTATGACTGAAGCTTCTTGGCTCTTCATAAGCAATTAAGCACTGAAACTGATAACCGTGCACTTTTTAACATAATCCTATTTCTTCCTTAGGAAATCTGCCCATGATGAGGCTAGACAACTAGACTGACCCCTTTAAGGGGGTTGGGTGTGAAATGCAAAGCTTGTTTTTGGTGTAAGCAACGTCATTGAAAAGATGTTTTTGAAACCTATTGTTTGTCACTGCTGGTAAATAAACCTATTTTACAAAATGTTTGATGAAACCTTTGCAAATGAAATCTGCTTTTCTGTTCACCATAATCGGGATCTGTCAAAAGCTGTTTAATGTGTCATATCTGCTTGTGCTTTATAAAAAATGTTTGGTTAGTATGTTTTTGTTGCTTTTCCGGAGCCATTCAGCTTATCTGCTCTACCATTTGCCTAATGCCAGTGAACTGTGCACAATGCAACACATTCATCTTGCATCCAGTGACCCTGGGATGTGGGTCAGTGCTTTGTGAAGACATGCGTCATAAATGGAAGATAATTACAGGCATGTAGTCTGCGGTGTTAAATATGGGTACACAAAACAATATCTCCAGCCTTTTTGTTTTTAGCTCATATAAAGACATTACACCTCTCTATTATATTACAATTATTAAACTGGAGACACTCACAGAATATCTGTAAATGTTAGGAAAAACAACTAAATTACGAATCAAATTAGCCTATGAATAGGACGACAGTGTGGTGGAGAGGTGCTAAGAAGCAGAGAACGTGAGATTGGGGCAATGCTTTCTCAAATTATCTTGTAGAGCTCCGTCAACTAACCTCACCAGTAGTACAGGTTTTTGGATTGGTGGGGGAAGGGTCCACAGAAGTAAGACTGACCTCTGACAAGCTCATTTTTTGGGGGGGGGGGGGGGGGGGGGGGGGGGGGGGGGGGGGTTCATTAAAGTAATTTTATTCCACCAAAATGATATTAACGTCATTGCGTTTACCATATTTTTTATGAGCAGATTTGCCGGATAGATTTTGCTACCTTATTGTTCTGTTAGGCTATGTTCTCACTTTTTTCAATCGCCGGTGGGCGATCGTCTATTCATGTCTGTGGGAGCAATCAGGAAAAAAAACGCATGCGATCTTATCAATGGGGACAAGCCCATTCAAAATAGTGTAGGCGATTGACAGCCATTGATGGGAACATAGCCTAATGGTATTTTTTTTTATTGTTTTGGACTTTCTTTTCTTCCACAGACTATTTATGGCTGATATGAAGCAGCATACATTCAGCAAATTACATTTTCCATTTAAAAAAAATATTGCTCCTGGGGTTTATGGATAATGTAAAATTAAATTAGGAGATTAAAGGTTAAGCACTATATTGAGGGTCTGGATTAGCATGTGTTGTTAGGATAAGCTGTCACAATGCTCTTCAATGCATTTATCTGCTTCTTGCTGTGTATTTCCCCCATGGCAGCTAGATTACTAGTGTTTCTGTGCAGGTCTGAGGGGTCACACTCATGAAGACACAATGGGGACTGTCACAACAGATAGTGAAGTGGTGCAGGCATCCAACAAACTGAAGAGTTCATTAGAGATGGTTGAACATTTTTTGTGAAATTTTGACTAGCTGACTTTTGTATGTTAATTTCAAGGCTCCTAAACATGGGCAATGGTATCACCAACATTGCTGCAGATGTAGAGAACAGTTAGGACTTTGAACTTAATTTGTGCAAAAAGTACATGTACTTGAGCAGTACTTTATTTGTAATATGTTCACAACCCTTGTTTATATGTCCAGTAATTGTGGTCATAACATCTACAAAAGCATAAAAAATTATTTATCCAAAGGCAGAAATAGTAAATATGACACCTCTGTTTATTATGTTTAACCCTTTAAGGTGCGTTTGGTAAAAGATAGGCAGACCTACCAGGTGCCTGTGTGCCCATCTGGGTGATAGAAACACCTTTTGCAAATGTTTGTGCTTGCTTTTGTTTCCTTGGTTTGTGTCAACATTCATAGCGTATGTGAAGGTTGATTTTTTCTAGTTTTAAATAGCACAGACCAAGATCACAACTCTTGTCATTTTTCTTTTTGTATGGGAGTCTATTAAAAAGATCTCTCTCTTACTTCTTGTCCCAAAAAAAAATCATGCTTAACCGCCCTAGCGGTCGGAACAGCACCATGGAGCCGTCCAGCTAAGCTCAGATCCCAAATAGGTATTCAAGAGATTTTAGCATTCAAATTATAAATTTTATAATTTTTTTATGTACTTTTTGTTATAATAATTGTGTGTTTCAAACATTATTATATTCAGGATGTCTACTAGACCCTTATACGAACATATTTTGGGAAGTTACATGCCTACAACATAAAGAAAAATTTACCATTGACGTTTATGGTGCGCTTTTGGAACAGAAATCTGGACCACAGCAGTGCGCTAGGGAGGTTAACAGACAGGAAGTAATGAAAACGTTGCAACAGGGACCTGAATTGACCCAATGAGAAGCGTTTTTATTTGTGGTTAGGGACCTGTTGTGGAACCACCTTCAGTCTCTATCTGCTAAATCCTGAGTCAGTTTTGAGTGAAAATTTGACTCAATCTGTCTTATCGTGAATGTATAGCAGGAAAACCCAACATAAATGTAAATGTTTGCCTACTGTGATCAGTTTTAAAAAAAGTGGGCTTTATGGGTGTCAACATGTCTTTATTCAATTTATTCCTCACCACGTTTGCCTTGTATTCATGTGAGGGGTTTCCTTAGGAGGGGTGACAAGGTAACCTTATATTTTGTCAAAAAATATACATTTATCAAATATTTTAATCTTGCACTATATTGCATAATAACCTCCTGGGCATTACGCCCAAAGCCAGTCTGGGCGCATTTTGATCGAGAATCAAACTGCGCCCATGCCAGGATCGGGTGCAACCGCCGGCTGCCCGGGCAGCGGCTTTTTGTGCCATAGAAAATGGCACGAAAAGCCCATAATGCAAGGGAGTTTAAATACACATTTCTAACCCTGTTTAGATGGGCGAACTCAAATTCCCATTAGGGATCTGGTTAAAAATAAAGATTTTTAATTAATTAATTTAATGATATATATATATATATATATATATATATATATATATTGTGACAGACTGGTCATCTGTTATTGTGTGAATGGACCTTTAGGTGGTATACTGGAAGGAGACTGTGGGCTTCTGAGGGTAGACAGGGGGGCACACAAGGAGTGGGGGGCTTAGACCTGTGTCTACTGGAGCCGGGGAAACAGGGGGCTTACTGAGCGTGTGGGCCTGTTCCTGCTGGGAAGCTGGAGATTTGCCAAGCCAGGAGGATTGGAATTTTTCAGTGACTTTTGTTTCTTTCTCTGGATATTGACCCCTGCGAGGGTATGTGCTGTTTTGGACTGTGTGCTCCAATAAACGTGGGCAGGAGCCCTAAAACGATAACAATCGTGTGGACTGAGGGTTTAAAAGCACCAATTTGAGCTGAACCCCTACACTGGTGGAGAATGCGGGCAATAATATCCTGGACTCCTTCCAGATACCACCTAACAGTCAGTCGCTTGTGTCATTACTGAAGACCATGAAAGAGATGAACTATCTGAAAATTTTTTGTGTATCCCCTATATTTCTGTTCTCATGTATTTGATTTCTATACCCTCCCATTCTGAGTGTGGTGTGCCATTTGTATGTCCTTACCTGACAGAATGTTGCCTTATGTCTCATTAACGTATCACTTTTTTTTGTTTGTTTGACAAAGTTCCTAAAAAAACATTTTAATATGCTCTTTTATTTTTCACTATTTTGTTCCTCAAAATATGGATACATTCACTGTATTTAAAACTAGGAATATACGTTTTCAATTAAAATGATTAAAAAAAAGATTATTTTCTTGGGAGAGATGTAAAGAATTTTGTTGGTAGTTTATGCATGATGATGTTTTTTGATATGATTATTGACAATATACTATAATGCTAACAATAAATTCCATGTACTAGACATGTGCCAACCATCAGTACAGGGATATTGCCCTGAAGGCATCCAGCCTGATACAGCCAGAAAAAATTATTTTGTATTGATTAAAAACATTCTCTGAAAAGGACATTTAGAAAAAAACTTTCTTGCTCAATAATTCCTGTCATATCAGTTGCAGCTGCTGAGTTTTGCTCATATAGTTGCAGACAGGAGCTATAATAAAATTAAAACCAGAACTCTTACCATAAAGTCCTTTGTGTATTGTACTACTAGTACTACTAGCATATTTCAAGTGTGTGTATTTCAAGTATACTGTATGTGTAAACTGCTTTAAAGCTGGCTATACACGTTTCTACTTTTCCATTCGAACAACATTAAAAAATCAATTGTTTACATTTGAATATGGATTACTTTTTGCCTGAATTGAGCATCCAAAAGTGATCAAATATCGAATGTAAAAATGATCAAGCAGTGATCGCTTATGTTGTTGAACGTTCAAGTATATATTTGAATTGATTTGTATCTGATAGTACTATGGAGCATGCACACATAAGGAAAGGAATCAGCAACCCCAGCCAGGGTACCTCGGCGCAGGGGTTCCTGACTGGGACGGGCTTGCAGGATTGTCGGGTCCTGGCTTCCAGTATTGGCGTGTAGGTGGTAGTGACGTCATGGCATAGGCAGGCTGCACGGGGTAAAACCCACCGGCAGAAGAAGAATTGACCCCGCCCTCCCTCACCCTTTTTGTTCTACTGTTCTCTTTGGTTTTTTAGTTTCTTTGTCACAGCTGGCAGGTCCAGGACGGTGTCCATGAAAAGACCATTGCTTTAACCTGCTGGTGGTTTGGCAGGCACCAGCTATTAGATACATTGGGCTCTTGCGGGGTCGGTGGTTTAAAGTTCAAGTGTTACAGATGTAGTACGCACTGAGTCGGTAGTTTGGAGGGCTAGTGGTCGTTACAGCGGTTGACGAGTGTTGACTGTCCTGGGACCTTTGGTTAGGTTTATATGCTAAAAGTTTTTGTATGTTCTTTTCTATGTAATAAAGCAGTGGCCAAAAATATTTTTTGTATCCACTTTAAAAATCCAATTTGGTGTCAGGTGTAGTTATTTTATTGGTTTAAGGGGTGTTGGGGGTGTTGGGGGGACGAAAGGGGTCATTGTAATCTGAGTGGGTGGGGGGATGGTAGGTAGGTAGTGTGTCTGTTCTCTCTTTTCTTTCCTCAGGTCAGCCCTGCCCAAATCATAGATTGCACTGTGTGGTAGTACAATCCACCGATGCCAGACTGACAGACGATATTTCAATCGCACAAGCCGATGAAATCTAAGGTTGATGGTGCCAAAGTTGATGCCTGTATGGCTAGCTCAACTGCCTATTTAATTGTGATGCTAGTTCTTGCAACAGATAGGTGTTATCAGTATTGCAGCTCTACAGCTTCCTGTATCATCTTCCTGTCTTCAGCCTGCTTACTATATCCCTATCTTATAAATGTTTGTGTGGGTGTAAATGTATATATATTGTATACTAGTTTTCATCAGAAAGTTAATTTATGTTAGTACATCTATTTTAGAAGTTTGACATTTATGGGTTAACAGGACAAATGGCAAGGGTACATCTATTTTAGATAATGAAAACACCATATTTGGTATCTCGATGATATGGAGTTGATCAGCCTAAAGCCTGCCATACACGCACCGATCGGCGGCCGTCGGTGGGTGGAAAAATCGGCCGCCGACCTGGGGTGCCCACATGGGCGACAGATCCCTGTCGCCCCACAGCTCGGCCAGCCAGAGGACGGACATGTCCGATATTCTCTTGCTGATGCCGTTAACTTTAATGAAGAACGACATCTTTATTGAAGCTAACGCCCGGCACACAAAGGGTGCCTGCCGATGCTGTCAGCTCGGGACTCGTGTTTACATAGAATTAGCTATAGCTAACATTAATGTCTTTAAACTGTAATAATATGTGTAACCAGCATCCTTACATACCCACAGCAATAAACCATCCTATTTTTAAACCAGGTATCCTGTCTCACCACAGTGACCTAGATTATACACAGTGGAAAAGTAAATCACAAAAAGCAGAGAAGACACAAATAACGTGAAGAACATACTGTGCCTTTCACACATAATTGCTATATATTGCTCATGCTCAACACAAAGCTTGTCCTTCCATCCTGACTTAATGAAAGAAAATGAACCATACTCTTGAGCTGGGTGAATTAAAGAGAATGAAGACCCATTCTTTTCTGAGTAAACAGTAGCAGTGGCAAGCAAATTTGTAAGCATAGGAGGATGGAATTTAGTATTTAAATTGTGTAGCTAAACTTAAATATATTAACTGAAAGTTTGGAAATAATATTACACTAATATAAAAGTTGAATAAAGTAGGAGTACAAAGCACACACAGGCTAATAAAATTATCGAGCAAACTAGAAGTTAGATGGCAATTGATCCTTAAGAAACAAACTGGATAGTGTTGGACTTATCATTAGAAGATGGATTTTAATAGAAGCATATGTCTGTATTCATGGTCCAAAATACTGTACGATCAGAAACTTTGATCGAGCGATTAACTGAAATTTTCTAACCTTATGTCTTTCGATTTCATGGTCAATTTCAATCCATTTTGGTCAATCAATTAAAATAATTTTTTAAAAAATGTATTCAATTTTTTTAAAAATATACATAGACATTCCTTGATTGTTAGAACAACAATATATGTAGAGACCAGGAGTGAGTAGTAATACATTTAGTAATGTGCCACACCCCAAAATATCTACATTAACAAAACAATTAGGACACACTATGATTGGGCTTTTAAGGCACAAAAAGTCAAAGGTAATAAGATATAGTGAACTCTTTATTGAAAAGATGGAAACCACCATAGTGACAACTAGGTTGGTTCCATACCAAAGTCTCTGGGTTACAAAGTAAAGTCCTTGTTCAAAAACAAAAATACATAGACCAGAGAAACCATACTTGTCTTAAGATGTTCTACATCAACATGTTTCGCCCGATGGCGGGCTTCTTCAGGATGAACAAGTAAATGGTCACGATTTCTAGGATAAATTAACAGTCTTAGTTCATGTGCAGTACATCAGATATGCTTACTTGTATATACAATATACAGTTTTAACCACCATTGCTTGCATATGCAGGTCAACAAAGAAGAGGGCTTACCTCTATTGAACACTGAAGGTTGGGTCCACAGGTAATACAGTTCTCATTGTTGGTGAAGGTATGGAGAAGGGTGTCCAATTTTTTCTGTCGTTTGCCTAGCAGGATGTCCTCCAATTCGAGAAGTAAGAGGATAGGCAGGAAGAAGTGAAAAGAGCCAGGTTGAGGGGACACCTCAAAAAAAATGTGCCCCACCGTGCCCGCTCTCACCGGGAGCTCCACCAACAATGATTGGAGGTTAACC
>CM070032.1:41195573-41207059 GCA_036250615.1 Ptychadena robeensis | reverse complement strand
ATGGACAACAATTATCCAGTGCTTGTCATTTATGATGGGAGAAATTGAACGAAGAGGGAAAAGGAGAGAGGGCACGACCAGGACAAAAACATGGGGGATGGAAGGTGCAGACTGGGCTGTGGGGCCGTCTCCCCGAGCTTACCTCCCTGACAACCCCCCAGACGCCACCCCCACTTCTCATCCCGGTGCAGCATGGACCGGACACAGAGTA
Organism: Ptychadena robeensis; assembly: GCA_036250615.1. NCBI lineage: Eukaryota > Metazoa > Chordata > Amphibia > Anura > Ptychadenidae > Ptychadena > Ptychadena robeensis. The sequence goes on along the minus strand of CM070032.1, from coordinate 41,206,848 downwards.
TATAGAATAGGCAGTTCACTGCCGAACAGTGATGATACAAGTCAATGGGATATATAAAAAGGGAAATTCATTGAATAAGGGTTTGCTGCCCCAATAGGGTCTAAAGATGTGGAGACAGTAGTAAAGTATGCGTAATCTCACATATATAAATCAGAGTTACCTTCGCTGCAGTGCAATGTGGATGTTTCCATATACGGACCCTCACAAAGTCTGATAACATGTCGATACCGGTATATAACTAGGTGTCCACCAATTAAGGGAGATTGGTTCCATCTTTCCTTGATTGTTGTCTGGCTGTTCTACTGTCAGTCCCTTGACTTGCTTAATTACTGCCTGGTCCCTGGCTGTTGGTGGGGCAAACCTGAGATAAATGGCTGTTTTCACTAGTCCGTTATTCACTAGAAGTGGTTGCCCATCTCCACCATAAAGTGTTGTGGTGAAGACCTAGGTGTTACCTAGCTTCCAAGCCCTTGGGGAGCCATCAGCTAAAGATCCTTACATTACTGTATGAAGTATTCCTTACTGCCTACTAACTGAAATGTCAGAATAGGCATATTGATCTCTAAACTGGCCCCTTTGAAATAAAAGAGGAGCACATGCTGCGGGTAAGCTTTGGTATGTAACTAGTGTACCCCAATCGAGAACTTTGCAGTACAAGTGCTTCATTGGGTGGCCACTTCTGATGAAACTCCTATGCATGCATACATGCTTCCCTGGTATGTGTGCACAAATCCCTACATGTCTAAAGCCGGGAACACATGTGTAGGTATAGGCCAGATCGATGGCCGCTTCAAGCGCCGTGCGCGCTCATGGCCATCTTTCTGGTCCATATCTGATGCGGTCATTGGTCCCACTGGAAAACAGGTATATCAGACATGACCGTAAACCACAGTCGATGTCCATTACTTTGCATGGAGACTGCAGGAGCAATGCTGTGTCTCCAGCTTCTACGATATCGGGCAGCAGCACGATGACATCATTGTGCTTCTGCAGGGAACCTCGAACGGCTCCTAAATCAAGCCGCATGTTAACTTGATGCCATGTTTCTTCAGGTTCAACTTTTGTTCTACCAAGACCATGTAATATGAGGACCTTTCTAACCCTATAGATTGATTTGTATTCTATCAGGGAGGACCTGGCACTACATAGTTGTTGGTAGAGCTAAAGAAAAATTGTAAAGAGTGATTAAAAGGTGTATGGGGGGCTTTACAGAGAAACAAATGTGTGAGGACCACAAAAGAAAAAAGTGAATAAGGAGATTCAGTAACATTTCAATTTCAAGTAAAGGAGGATGGTTCTGCAGGATGGTGCTGACCTTCTGCCTAGCAAGCAGTGACCTATGATATCAGCATCACTCAATCTGCCCAGTATTACAAATTAACTGACAGTATTAACATTAAAGTGAGGAATGACAACTGGGTAGCCAGATTTTTAATCCCATCACAAAAGCAAATGAGTACTTTTTTTAAGCTCAAAACATAGAAACTAAATTATGATTTTACAACATTATGCTCTGGAAAATAAGCTTAGGAGTGGATGACACTGGGTATACTATAGTGTCTATAGTGTTGGGAGCCTTTCTTCCCCCTTCACCATTAGCCACATACATTTGACTAAGCCACAAGATCCTTTTTACACTTCCTGAAACAACCCCTGGCTCTGGGATGTGGTCTATCAAAAAAAATATTAAGTCTAGCATTAAGTCATTAAGAATTGTTGAATACATCTGTAAAAACACACATTAATGCAGTCTTTTCCTTACCAAACATCATTTAATATATTTTTAAATATTGCTTAATTTCAACCTATTATAATGAACTATACTCTCTTAGTAAAACTGAGTAGAGGGGAATACATGCTGGTCAATCAGATGTTCTGGCGCTGATGCCAGTAGTGGTGAGATATAATTTTCTTATGTTGCTTTATCCATGCTTTATATGAGGGCAACATTTAAAACAAATTGCAATATTTATACATTTTCCCATTCTGTATCCTTTGAAACTGTTAATACTGAAAAACTACCTGGTTATTTTGCTAAAAATTCATTAAGGGTCAAACAAACTGATGTGGGCACAGACTATATTAAAATACCAACATTTATCCATCAGAACCTCAATACATACATCGATTTTTTCCAAGGAAAAAAATGCTGCTATCCTAACACCCAGTAGCCAGTACATACACTGTGTACAGAGAGAGGACCCCTGGGAGGTGTCATTCTTGGGGTAAGACGATATGTCTCACATTAATAGATACTTACCTAGAAGTTATCCATGCACGCATTTTACAGACCTAATTATGGCATTCCAATGATTATTTTTTTCCTACAAAAACAAGACAAAAGAACAAAATGATGCTTTAAAATGCTCTAGAGGGGTAGAGGCCACTCTCCTGCCACGTATATGGAAATATCTAGAATATTACTATATTCTCTATGTCAGTGATGGCAAACCTTTTAGAGTCAGAGTTCCCAAACTGTAACCCACGAATTTATCTCAAAGTGCCGACTCTGAATTACACACATACAAATCCTCTGGGTTATAACTCAGGGTTCAGTTGTCGTTCATAAGGGATCAGTGCAGTTACAAGCTTCCTGTAAATCCTAGGCTACTTATGGACTACAGAGCCCAGCATGCATATAGTCTTCTGTGAGTGTCCCATGGCATTCTGATGACATAGCATAAAAGGCAAAGACCCAACTTGCTGTGTAAAGAAACTACAATTGCAAGCATTACATTCTGCCAGTTGCTGAAGAACTACACTACCCAGCATGCCCTGCTACCTTTATTAGCTGATGTATAACAACATTTTGACAGCTCAGGGCAGGACCCCGTTTTACTGACAGCTGATACCTTCTTGAACTATTTTCCCTTTATCCTATCACTATTCTTAAGTAATCAATTTTTGGTTTGTAATTATGGTTAGCTTGTGGTGGCTACTGGTGTCTAAGTTAGTCTACTGTGACACCAACGTTGATCCTTGTCCTGCATGTGTATAAAGATTAAATCTGATTTAACCTTCCTAGCACACTGCCTGTCATTTCCAAAGTTTCCACCAAAAAAAGGTTGCACACACAAATATTTAGTTGGACCACCTTTAGCTTTGATTGCAGCATGCATTCTCTGTGGCATTGTTTCAATAAGCTTCTGCAGGGTTTATTTCCATCCAGTGTTGCATAAATTTTTCACCAAGATCTTGCATTGATGATGGTAGAGTCTGACCGCTGTGCAAAGCCTTCTCCAGCACATCTCACAGATTCTCAATGGGGTTAAGGTCTGAACTCTGCGGTGGCCAATCCATGTGTGAAAATGATGTCTCATGCTCCCTGAACCACTCGAACAATTTGAACCCGATGAATCCTGGCATTGTTATCTTGGAATATGCCCGTGCCATCAGGGAAGACAAAATCCATTGATGGAATAACCTGGTCATTCAGAATATTCAGGTAGTCTGCTGACCTCACAACCCCGAATCATAGCACTGCCCACTTTTTTTTTGGACCAGGCAGTGTATATTGCCAACTCTGCAGGGACAGAATTTAGTCACAGAAGAGGGTGGGGTAATCCTAACTTGGGCAGCGTTTCAATGGTTTTGAACATCCTCACTCTTAGCAGAATAAAGTCCAAGATATAGTTGCATCTTCTGCCCCCCATCCAATTCATATGAATAAAGATTGCAAGTTGCATAGTACATCCCTTCAGACACAACTGCATTTTGCTTTGTGAACTAAATGGTGGGTGAAAAGCTTCGACCAGTTGCACTAACCCCCCAGTTTACAGTAGGATAATGAAGGTTGCTAGATACCTAGGTTGCCTTGTAGATGACCCAGCTCTGGGGCTGGGATCAAAGAAGGCTTCACTGGGACTTAATCACTTTTTTATTATTGGAAAGGGTTATTAACTGGAAGGGTCTTCATTTTTACCCATTGATGGCAAATCTATACACCAAAATGTCCTATTTGGTTGAAGTTTTATTCCAGCTTGTCATCTTTCTAATCCACACCAATTCCATTAACAAAATAATATATTTACCTATATTTTGTACCTGAAAATCTTTCTAGGTAAAGTAGGATGGGACAGAAGGTATTTTCTCAAATGTAAGTGAAGGTAATACCAGTGAAATTTGTAATAACTATACATTTAATAATTTTTGTTTGCAATACATGTAAAAGAGGCAGTTTGGCAAATCAATGGAATGGTTTACCTCTACGCTGTGTTATACAAATTGACATGAAAGACATGTATTATTTATGCTACACATTTATAACTGCCAATAACATGTATATATGTTGGAAGCTTGAGAAGAAAACTAACATAGAGCTTTCATTTACTCACTATTGTTCAATCCACCTGTACAAAAGGCCTGAAGAGGAGTTTTTATGTACCTTAATTTATGTCCACCTCAGAAAAGTACATTTGCTAACTTTAGGATGTGGTGGGCAAAAGATGAATTGGTAGTCCTCGAAGGCCCTTTGTCATAGCAGTATTTCTAGAAGATACACGTGTTCAGCCATTAAACAAAATAATTGTGGTTTGATTAAAAGGGGTGCTTGTTTCTTAATGTGTTGCTTTATGTTGCTCTTTCTTTCTAATGATGGGATTGGAGAGAGAGTAGATGCTGACAGCTGGGCTTTAAAGCCGCATTAATTAGTAAGCTTGATCCCAAGCGATTCCCTCTGCCAAGCACAGCCAACATGTGAGGTATAACCAATATAGGACAAAGGTCTACATTATTCTTTTATCCATGTAACCCCTGGACTAGCACAAAACCATTGTTGTGTCTCCAATGCCTATAACAAGTGCTTACCCCTCTAATTGCACTGAGAGCTTCTATTTCAGTTTGTTTATAAAGCTGCATTATCTTTTGTTATGTTAGGAACAAATTACATTTTTAACATGGCCAACATATTGAATAAAAAGGTAATAAATAAAGAAAAACTTGCAGTGGAACCATACAGATATCTATAGAAATACCTGACAGAACCTAGAATAAAATAATATTCATTAAGATTAAATGTAAAAAATATGAAAAACAATTACTATTTATATATTTTGTTCTTAGAATAGTATGAAACAATATACAAGTTGTTTACACCATATTATGCAGCAAGAATAAGTGAAATGGTTAAATAGTGATTAAGATATCACAATAATAGTGATGTTTTGTTGGATATCACTATAAATTAAAAGTTCTTATTGTTTAATTATATTGCCATTTGAATAGAAATGAATGATGACAGCAAACATGCATTCTTCTTAAATATAAAAAGTCTCCTCTGACTGCACTCTTGAGTGTTGGTAACGGGTCAGGCATGGGCACCCTTGGTTTTGTCATGTGCAAGTAGGTAAGTGGTAAGAGAAACGAATAAGAGACTGAAGTCATCAAACAAATCAAGTGTTGAGGATAAGAAAGCACTAAAGCTAGACATACACTCTGTGATAAAAATTACGATCCAACGTACCGACCAATGTATCTCGACGTCGGAGTCGTTTGAGATCATAATTTTTTTAAATTTTGGATCGATTTTTCTGGGTTTATCGAAAATGTCATCGAAAATAATCGCCGTTTATATTGGACAATGTGATTTTAAAATGAATTTAAATGTAAATAATAAAATAATAAATATATATAATTTTAATTCTATACACATAGATATTAGATAGATAAATATTACAGATAAACAATATATAGAGATATCTATTGATATGTTTACAGATATATGTGTAGTATATACTATGTAGATGATATTTATGTATACATGCTGTGTACTACCATACTACATATACTAATAAATTTGAATACAATTGCAATATATCTTTACATCAAAACCTATAGCTAAAAAACTAAATCTTGGGAATGTATGAATACCATGACATTAGTAGGTGCTGCACTGAATGTATGTGATTGTAAAACATGAATTTACGATCTAATATCATAAAATAAAATAAACACTACAACTTTAAAAAACCTCTCCGGTCAGTTCAAGTAAACTATATTTATTAGTATATATATATATATATAAATACTTCTACATTGCGACAACTAGTATGTTGGCTGCTATGCTGAATAGCCACCATGTCAGAGGCAGCAACATGCCGGAGGCGTAAGTCTGAATATGCTAATAAGCATCATCGGCACTAATTGGTCGGTAAAACACTATGAACTTGCCCGATGTTCCCCAGACCAATAAAAAAAATTCAACTTGTCCGATGACTTTACTGTGGGAAAAAACGGCAATTAGAATCGTATTTTATCTGTCGTACCATGTGGACATGCCCAGATTTCATGCCGATAAACTGCTTTCATTGGTCGGTTTTAATAGATCGTAATTTTTATCACAGAGTGTATGGCTAGCTTTACTCTATTGGCTGTATGTATGGAATATGGCTGTAGTCAAATGGACTTCTGACTGTCGTGCTAATGAATGGCTTGCTAATGAGTCACAATGGCTATATTATACTTAAGACCCCCATACACCTTTAGATTCCTCCATACAATTTCCATGAGACCTACCAACAACTATGTAGTATAGTGACCTCCCTGATAGAATACATAGTGATTGGAAGGCGCAGAAAGGTCCTCCTATTACATGGTTTTGGTAGAAGAAAAGTTGGTTGTACAGAAGTTGCATGGTAATTGTATGTGGTGTATGGGGGGCTTAATATCTATAGCTTAAAAAATGTAGTCTGTTAAAAGGGTACAAACTGGGCTAAAGAATACATTTATAATTTATTGAAGATTAAAAGTACTATTTCAGCGTTTGCAATAATACCAAGGCATACAGTAGAAAATCCACATAAGATGTCTCTAGCTTATAAACAGACTTGAATGCACTCATTGGATGTAGGTTTATAGATACATGTAAAGTTATGAACTTGGTGTGTAAAACATGTAAGCATCATGCATTTATCATTTTGCCCAATTGACTGGCTGTTATTCTGGCAGAACAATAAGTGGTTAGTTAAGCTGTTGTATGGTATAATGTATGCTGAGAATTGCTTACTTAACATGGCCGTACACTATTTGATTTTTTTGTTCCAACATATTAAGAAAATTATAGTCTAAAAGTCAATTGCTATTTACCTGATTGACCAAAAAAGTGATGGTACATAAACGTAAAATCAATGGAATCATGTTGGTAAATTTCAGTAAGTTGTAAAAGTATCTGAAGTTTTTACTTGGTATTTTGGTCGATTTTGTATCGGATTGTACTGTGAAGGATGTGCACAGGACTTGATCAAGGAATCTATCATTTTTAATCGATGACACTGTATGCTGCTACGATCGATAGATTTGATCAGCTTAAAATATCGACTGCCAGTCTAAAATCTAACATCCATCAAGCTAAAGTTGAAAGTTGATGTGAGCATGGCTAGTTTTTACATGGACTGTTCTGGGCCATTTTAACAGTTTTAACAGGAAACAAATGCTCATATGCATGTCTACTGCAGAACACTAAGCTCATAAAAAGAAAATTATTATTGTCTTGTATACATCTGTAAAAGTGTACTCTAGTTCACAACATCAACATGCCCCTGCAGCAAAATGGCGAAATGCAGAAAATTTCGGAAACAAATGGGTAACTTAAGCTGGGAACACACTTGTAGATATGTGCCAGATCAATGGCTGCTTCCAGCGCTGTGCCTGCTTACAGCCATTGATCTGGCCTACATCATATGCGGCCATCCCTATTTTCGAGCAGGGATATAAGGCATGACCGTAAGCCACGGTCGATGTCCATTGCTTTGCATAGAGACCGTGGGGTCTCCATGCAAAGCATCGACTGAGCTGGAGACACAGTAGTGCTCCCCTGATATGGGGCAGCAGCGCGATGATGTCATCACGCTGCTGCAGGGACGCTCAAACGACTCCTATGTCAAGCCGTGTGTTCCCGGCTTTAGTCTTTAGATTACTTTAACAATGTTTCGGTTTTAAAGTTTTAATACAGTTTTCTGTGAAATAAAGAATTTCCTAGTCAGCACCTGTAACAGAGGCCTATATAATTCGGAACATTTAGTTTTTTGACATATTTTTAGTTGCAATCAATACAAATGAATTCACCTTTGAAGCTTATTTTTATACACAAGAGATATGCAATAGATGTGTAGATTCTGCCATGTTTTTTAAAGTGGCATACACCAAAACCTTCAGGTTTTGCATTACTTTTGAGGGAGATCAGTTGGGATAGCATAGAACGGTTGTGGTTTTTGTGGGGGGTTTTTTGCAGCTTTTGCAGCTGTTAGGCACTTTAGAGAGTGGAAAACGGGTACTCTACACACCTGAATGGATCTTCTTTATAATACTTTAGAGCAGGGGTGTTAAACTCTGTGTGGGACAAAATTTAAAACCCGGATAAAGTCACAGGCCAACCCTGATATTTATTGAAAACAATTCTACAATTGACATTTGCATGCAGGTCAATGGTTCACCCCGCCATCAATGACACTGAAGAGGCAAGACAGGAAGGATCGGCAGGGATGCCGACATGGAGAGAGATAGGACGAACCGGTAAGATACCTTGAGTGCAGATACCTCCCGAGTTACACTTGACGTTAACGCTAGGGGGGTTAATTATCGTTGCTGGAACAAGTAAAGCTATACCACACGTGAAATTGAATTTCAAATAAAGGACACATCTTTGGAACTCACTTCTTTTTAAGGGCCCTTTCACACTATATGCATTTTTAAAGGCATGTGTTTCTGCATATATACAAAAACACATGCGTTTTGCAAATTACATCTGCATTTGCATCTTTTAACGAATCAATGAAAAATACATCAAAAATGCATGTAGCAGGGTGTTTAACCTTCTGAGCGTTCTCCCCGAATTAACTCGGGCTGAGTTTCATGCATCATGAAACTCAGCCCGAGTTAGCCGGAGGAACGCCGAGGTCTCGCTGTCTTCTGACGGCGGTCGGTAGCATCGGCATGTATGGGCGGGGCATGCATGGGCGGGGGTAGGCGGCGCCATAGACCTCCGTCAAACTGGAGGGGCGTCGCCTTTCTTCAGCAGAAGTCCGGCGTCTCCAGCGACGCCGGACTTTTGTTTACATCCCTGAGCTGAGCTGGCAATCACGGCGGAGCACATTGTGCTCCGCCGCGATTGCCCGTGGCACGGTTATAAAAAAAACCGTGCCACGTGGCAAACGCTCAGAGGGTTAAAGAAACAAATGTGGAAACGCTGCGTTTTTAAAAATTCAATGCATGTAGTGTCAATGGTAACATTGGTTTTCTATGAGCAAACGCAGTACTGTAAAAACGCATGTGTTAAAAAAAGAGTGGGTTTATAAAAACGTGACACAATGCATATAGTGTGAAAGGGACCTAAATAAAAAGTTAAAAATCGGAGTTTGACGCCAATGCTTTTGAGATATTACATTACTAAATTTCTACATTTGCTATTATCTATGCCCCAGGTGCCCAACCTGCGGCCCTTTGAGCATTCTTTGGCAGCCCCTCCCAGTCCTCCACCTGCAGACCCTGAAAACTGTTAATGCATAGGTCATAGGAACTCACCTGTCCGCCAATCCCCCACTGACAGGTCCTTGTCCAGGATCTTCTTATAGTGGGAAGAGGAGGAGAGGCATACGTAAAAGCCAATTAGCGACCCAGATGGCACCTGAGCAGGTCCCTGGCAGGGGATCAGCAGACAGGTAAGTGCCTATGCTCCCAATATTACACCAAAAAAACAGAGGTGATTGTTTAGATAGAAAATGTTATGTGTGGCCCTTTAGTGATGCAGAGGGCCTCACTTGTGGCCCTCAATATCAACTCAGTTGCCCACCACTGATCTCTTATAAATAGGTCCCAATATTAATACCATTTTATATTAAAAGTTATAAAAACATTATATTCATATTTAATGTTATTCGGGGAAAAAGCAGAGTTAAGTTTAACTTTGACAAACTTAGATTGATATTCATTGTATCTTCAGCTGGAACCATTTATTATGATTTCATCATGAACTTTAACTAAAGGCAGCTTCTGTTCATACATTTCTCCATTTGCCATATCGGAATGTTTCTTGACTTGTTTACGAATGCTTTGTGACAGGTTTACTTTAAAATGGGAATGACCGTGTACTCTTATATTTTGAATACAATGTACGTGTCTCAGTAAAACAGAAAATATATTTTCAATGGAACTGACTCCTACCAGCAACTTAGTCACTTTGCCACTTTGTAAACATGTTGAATTTCATGGCCAGCCACAGTGGAGCCAGCAATTTGCAAACTCGAAGCTCCCTCTTCCTTTAAAACCGCTATGATTATTTTAACATATTTTTAACACACACTGAAAACTCAGTTTACTGTACTTTTTTACTATCCTGCTGAAATCCTGGTGTTATTGTCCAGCACTGGGATTTCATCACCCTCTCCTTTCTGGATAGCTGTAAAGCTTTGAAATGCATATATAAAATCATTACTTTCACTGTTGAAGAATGATTTTAATACCTCAATGGCAAACATTCTGCCTTAAGGGGACCAACATTTGGAAAATATGTTTCATTTGAACTTTTGAAATATATAAGCTTTGCTATTATTTTACAATATAGACTTAAAGAATGATTGTGATGTTGCTTTATATATGTTCTTGAACCCAAATAACTTCAAAGACATTAAAAGACATATAGAAAATGATGAATGAAAACAGTACAGATGCACTTTCCTTCTGTCCTGTTAAACTTGGGATATATACAAAATTATAATGTTTATGTTGTATGTACATTTTTGATGCTAGAAGTACTTAATTGCCTATAAGGTTCTATTAAGTACTCTGAGGTTCCTTTCTCAGACATCTTAAATGAAGTAAGCCATAGCCCATCCTTGAAAGAACATTAAAGCGAACCTACAACCTCAGTATTTGCTTCTATTAGGGAAGGTTAAAAAAACAAATAATAATACTTACCTGGTGAAATCTCTTGTGGTGTCGCCCCACCCCTCCTGGGAAACATGGCCGAGGCCGGATCCAGGCTCAGGGGAATTTGGGTAGGTAGATGTCACTTCTGAGTAGTGATGGCGCGAACCCAGAATTTGATGTTCGCGAACGGCGAATGCGAACCTCCGCAAATGTCCGCGAACCCGGCGACCCCCATAGACTTCAATGGGCAGGCGAACATTAAAAAACAAAGCGACCCTTTCTGGCCACAATAGTGTTGGAAAAGTTATTTCAAGGGGACTAACACCTGGACATTGACATGACAGAGGGGAATCCGTGGCAAAACTCCCAATAATTTTTTTTTTCATGCAATAAATCCGCACGAAGGATTTCTACA
>CM070032.1:41168664-41183766 GCA_036250615.1 Ptychadena robeensis | reverse complement strand
TAATATGTCCGTGTAATGTATGTGGGGGATTTTTTTTTTTAGTTTACTTCCGCTTTAAGTTGTATGGGGGGCTTAATGACAGACAGGTCTTGTAGGCTTAATTAACAATGTCGGTTCCGAGCCGCTTTCAGCTCGGAAAGCGACAATGTGCTCCTGCAGCTGCGGGAGAAACGACTCCCTGCGAGTGGCTACAAAATAGTTGCAACAGAGGTCCTATTGAGTGGGAGCCCTAAAACCGACCAGCGGATGCCTAATGTTGCTTTCACTAGTCGGTTACGTTAAAGGATCATTTACTTGGTGGTTGAAAACCTCCCGTATAAATGAGCCCTTACTCAACTTTATAGACAGTGAGATGTCTCCATCATTGCAGAACTCTGAACCATTAGGTTTTGTAGCTTTTGAAAACAAGGTAGTACATGTTGGCCAACAATAGTTTTCATCAAATATATTGATAACTGTAAATAACCTTTATAACAGAAAATTGTTACCAAATGTCCACTATCAGTGGATCTGACAAATAGGAGCTTTCCAGCAATTACACTGAGGCCCACAATCTGCAAATATCATGGTATTTCTTATATATTTTGGCCCACTGGAAACTAAATCTGTCTGGCCAATTACCAATTTAGGCTATTGTGTATATATGTATTTGTCTGCCAGATAACATACTGCCCATTCAATCATGCTCGTCCCCTACAGAAGGTGATGTGCTGTAAACGAAGGTAGCAGTGTCAGCAACAAGAGTACATTGGGCAACAAAAAATTAGGAGTAGAAATCAAAAATAACATTAACAAACACAGCTAACACAATTGTGACTACAATATAACTGTAATGCAATGGTTACACTGCCCTATGACACAGCCCATCATAGCCCCCGATCCATCATTCCGAGCATCCATTGCGGTTATGTCGACATGGTGCTCCATGCTTGATGTATGACGCCAATGGACGTGTCAGAGTGACTTATAGCTAACCTGCCTGGATGCGTCATTTATACGTCAGCCCATAGACTTAAAGGGGCCACATAATCGTCTGAGCTTTCTAGTGCGCCTGATAATGTGACCCTAAACAGATGTGCGCCAGTTGAAGGCAGCGCATCCAAGTGCATAGTCTATCCCTAGCCGTATGTGACGTAGTCCACCGTATAGCCCAACTCCCCATCAGATGCCATCAGTAGGCATATAACAAAGCGCCATTTATTGCCTCTTTTAAACCAGCCGACTCCAAGTTAAAAGTCAACGTAACCGCATGTATGAACATTTTGTGTCCTATGACCTGCCCTCATTTCTAGACACAATGGGTGTGCCTGGCCCCTCTGTCATCATGCAATTGAATACTATGACACTTCCTAGGAGGTCTTATAGATAGAGAAAACATGTCGGGTATCCTATCTGACAAATGGGCAAAAGTTTTTTCAGTGTGATGGCCCAACTGACCTTGGTCAAGTGTTAATAGTGTCACACATAACCCTTAAAGTATTCACTCCAGACTCCAGCGTTTGTCTGGGTTTCAGGCGTTTAGATACAAGGCGTAGCACATAACACAGAATTGCTGTTCTTGGCAAAGCTTCAGTTTGCATACCAGTTTCCTGGGCTGCTAGCTAAGTCAGCCTAGCAATCAGCTCTGTTCACACAGAGCCAGTCTGCTGTGTTATTTCAGCTGGACTCTCAGCTCTATAAAATAATAGTGATTTCCCAGGCTTAACTGTGCCTTCATATCTGATATAACCTGCAGGGTGGAAGACAGTTTACAGTGACAATACAAGGAAAAGATATGAGCAGGTACTTATAATAATGTGTAGTCTTATGTTAAAGCTGCTTAAAGCCTAAAATGTATATAGAAATTCAAATGAAATAAAATGGAACGCTATATGTATGGTGCAGTCTGCCACTTGAGATAATGTGGACGTTTTTTAGGGTTTTTTTCAAGGTACCCAATTTACTTATGTTTTCACTTCCTTTTACAGCCCAGCAAATGTTTCAGTTACAGGGTTCAGAAAAGCTTTGTAATAGTTAAAAAACCTCTTTTAGTAACCCTATACAGTTAAACCATGGGTTAAGGTACCCATACATGGATTGATTTTTCATTCAAATCCCATGTTCGTGGTGATCGATTGCAAATTGAAAGCTGCCCACCTGGAGCTGTCAATCCTGCTCCAAGAAAATGTCAGTCAAACAGGGATCCTGTGGTTTGCCAGTTATTTGGATGCTGTTTCTAAGAGTTTAGGGTGTGGTATACTTCATGTTGGCAATAACGTGCCCTATACTTTCCATAAGAAAACCGCACCTGGTTTGCTCACAGCACGCACCCATAGTTTACCAATGGACGCTGATGTGCCTGCATGACGCAGTTGAATACAAAATCTGGTTAGGCGTTGTGGATCTATTATTACTATTTGCCACACTGCACCCTGACGTGGGCCATGACGCCTCAATATAGTCTGGCACATCATTTGCCAGGCCCCCCTGTTCCTGATTGAGCCTCCGATTAGCTCCATCCATGGTCACCAGCTGGCTTTGGGTCACATGTAACTCTAATAGTACAACACCATTTTTCTGACTTATGCTAGCCATACACACCCCGATGGGTGCAGGCAGACCAGTCCCGATCTGCACCGGGATGCAAACGTGATAGCATCATCACGTTTGCACCCTGGTGCATTATGGGGCCCCTTCAGTCGGCCGGCACCCTTTGTGTGCCGGCATTAGCTTCAATGAGGACGCCGGTCTTCATTGAAGCTAATGCCCTTGGCTCCCATCGGCCAGAGATTATCGGACATGTCCGTTCTCTGGCCGGCCGAGCAGTGGGGTGACAGGGATCTGTCGCCCCATGTGGGCACATGCCGATTAGCGGCCGATTTTTAACCTGACCGACGGCGCGAGCGCGCACGCCCGTTGGTCAGGTTAAAAATCGTCCGCTTATGGGCATGTGTATGGCTAGCATTAGTAACTAACTCCTGAGACTACTTGCAGACTACCCGCAGTCCAAATGTCAACCTTCCATAGTCCTATTCCAGCTGTCTCACCTAAATTTAACCTTACATATGTCTACTCTGACTTTCACCCCCCAGATCTCCAACACCCTTAGATGTCCAATCTTTTTTTTTAATTACTAATTTACATTCCCCGTTTCACACCCCTAACTGCAACCTTTCATAGTTATTCATACTTCTCTGCAGTTAGCCAAGTGACATAAATTGTATACATTTACCATTTAGCTGCGGCCGCCCAGACACGGAGTGTCTCCAAGTTGTTAGTTCGCATATGAGCTTTGTAACAATAATGCAGGTACGCATAGCTAGGTTTTGGCCCCTTTTGAGTACCAGAGTACCACTTATGTGCATCCCTGGATATAGGTGTAACGGTAAAAGGTCCACATAGCGTAGCTGCTTCTTTTCCTGCAATCAAACTCATTTGAAGCACTAGGCTGCTTCTTGTCTATTATTTTATATCCTCCAATGAAATACAAATGCACAATGTGATTTTTCTGAAAAACTCAGATTGTAGTGTATATTGAATTAGTAAATATAGATAGTTATTCTTGAAGAATTTACCTAAAATCACCTATTTATGTGACTTACATAAAGTGAATATATAAAGTCTTTACACCCCTGGTAAAATGTCAGGGTCCTGTGCTGTACAAAAATGAGTCAAAGATAAATCAGTTCAGAATTTCTACCTAATGTGACCTATAAACTATACCACTCAATTGAAAACCAAACTGAAATATTTTAGGTGGAGGGAAGGAAAAAAAAAAACGAAAATAATGTGGTTGCATAAGTGTGCACATCCTCTTCTAACTGGAGATGTAGCTGTGTTCAGAATTAAGCAATCACATTTCAAATCATGTTAAATAGGAGTCAGCATATACCTGCCATCATTTACAGTGCCTCTGATTAACCCCAAGTAAAGCTGAGCTGCTCTAGTTGGTCTTTCCTGAAATGTATTTAGTCGCATCCCACAGCAAAAGCCATGGTCCACAGATCTTCCAAAGCATCAGAGGGATCTCATTATTAAAAGATATCAGTCAGGAGAAGAGTACAAAGGAATTTCCAAGGCATTAGATATACCATGGAACACAGTGAAGACAGTCATTATCAAGTGGAGAAAATATGGCACAACAGTGACATTACCAAGAATGGGACATCCCTCCAAAATTGTGGAAAAGACAAGAAAACTGGTCAGGGGTCAGAGGGGCTACCAAGAGGCCTACAGCAACATTAAAGGAGCTGCAGGAATATCTAAGTACTGGCTGTTTGGTACATGTGACAACAATTGCCCGTATTCTTCATATGTCTGGGCTCCGGGGTAGAAGACAAAAGCCTTTACTACTGTACTCCTTCCACTGTTCTTCAGATCATTGACTTGAGGCGGAATAGCATCTCTGGTAAATAGCTGCACAGCTATTAGATGATTACCACCATGTATATGGGCACTTTGTGTTTATGCTATGCAGATAGATTTGGGGCAGAGCAGCATTAGTAATCACTCCCAACAGTGGAGGGTGGCTTTTATTCTTATGATAGGTTTGCTTTAAGTGTAGTAATATGTTCACCCCAATGCAACAAAATCTCATATTGTATCTATGAATTATATGAGCAGCTTGTATGGTAGCAGAAGTCCATGGCTGCATTCAGTATACAAATAAAATTAAGATAAAGCGAGGATAGATCCTCCACCAGATTCAAGCAAAGTCATTCCAAAGGTCATTGCAAAGTACATATCCTTCTTGGCTCTTTTACTGTCAAGAACGCAATTTCTATGTAATAGCTGGCTAAGCATCAGTGTTTAGAGAATATCTAGTTCACCCTGTGTATAGTCGTTGCATTCAGAAGCTTATTCACCTTCCTGATGTTACAGTTTTCAGGATCTGAAAGTATTCAGCATTGCACACTGGGAAGCTGTAACATTATAAAGTTATAAAATCAACTCATATGACAATGAAATGATAAAAAAACTAAAATGAGCTACAATATGCCATCATTGGTGGATGAGATGGGCCAGTTGATTTGTATTTTTGAGGCCTTGTAATGTACAATTGATTTGTACCATACATATACCAAACAAACCATATATATGCACTACATTTCTTCATGTACGTATAGGAAAAAAGACATAAGGCAGAGACCCAACATATGAATCCTAACAGTCTTGCCTGTATGTTGCTGTAATTCTTCCCCACCTTATGAAACTAATGTACAGTTTGTGTGAAGGTGGGCATACACGGGTAGAATTTTTAGTTTAATTTTAAAATCAATTCCTTTTAGCTGAATTGATCTAACAAAAATTGATCAAGCAGTGATGTTGGTAAATTTCAGTCAATCGTTTAAGCATCTGATTAGTTTTCTTGGTATTTCGATTGATTTGTATACGATCTTACAATGGAGCATGCGCACAGGTCTTTGAAAAGGAATCAATCTGTTGTGAATAGATCCCATTATGTGGTGGCAAAAAGAACAGGAAAATAAGCTGTGTATGCCCAGTTGTAGTCCACTAAAGGTCTTGTTTATCTCACTTTCATTTTTGAGAGAATAAATATGAAAGTATTGTCTCATGTAATGTGTGTTAAGTCTATGACTTCAGTCAGTCTATAGCAACTTTTATACTATGTTGCATGTCAGTTTCGGTGTCATGTAAAGGTAGATGTACACAGTAAAATGTTTAATTTTATCAACTTAAAAAACATAATTTTAGCCCCCCATACACCTTTAGATTCCTCCATACAATTTCCATCAGACCTACCAACAACTATGTAGTATAGTGACCTCCCTGATAGAATACATAGTGATTGGAAGGTGTAGAAAGGTCCTCATATTACATGGTTTTGGTAGAAGAAAAGTTGGTTGTACAGAAATTGCATGGTAATTGTATGTGGTGTATGGGGGGCTTTAAAAATCGATTTCTTTTTACCACCACACTGCGATCGCTTCAAAAACCAATCGATGTCTTTGGTTAGGCCTGTGCACATGCTTCATAGTATTATTTTTCCGATACAAATATACCTAGAAAACAAGATACTCTTAAAATAAAATTAAATATACCAACAGGACCGATCATTGCTTGATCAATTTTATGTTCCATTTCGATCACTTTTGGTTAATAGTTTCAGGTAAAAAGTAAAAGATTTTCAAGAATAGTTTGTTAAGTTGATTGAAAGGAAAAATTAAACCGTGTATGTCCACCTTGAGGTTATTAAGCGATGTCACTTGAGACTTACAATAACAAATACGTTTCCTACAAATAAAAATCCCTTATGCCCAACAACAAGAGCAAGCAAGCAAAAATATTAAAGTCTTGGCTTGATATGGACAACTACTGGTCAGAAGATGATGTAGATATGTAGGCAGAGTAAGGGAGGAGAATGTGCCTAGAATTAAAGATTCTTTTTAGGACCTTTATTTAATCAGCTTGATCCAAATTATTGAACCATTCCCCAACAAGAATTTTATTGAGGTGTCCACTGACGCAGCTCATCAAATTGCAGATTTCTCTTTATTAGGCTTTCCTTGCTGACCCTGGCAGCAGCTTGTAATATTAATGTACATAAATAATAAAACTCTAGTGTGCCACATTTCTAAACCTAGAAATCTTAAATATGCTGGATGTGTTCAGAGACACAGTGTATGTGTGTGCGCCAGGTCTACAAGGTTAACAGGTAATTTAAAGTGTGCCTTTGCTACAATGATAAACTGTATACATTGGATTGAAACATGTAAACCCATCAGCTTCAGCTATCAGATGTTTTAAGCATGAGATGGGAATGCTGACCCCATAGCTGATGAGAAGTATAAGAACATTTTCTAATCAGCTCATTATGCAAACATTTTATTCCCAAATTATTTATTTTGGATATATCAAAATCCCTAAATCCTATCTGTGGCCAAGACTGTTATAATTTAGTTTTGAACATGGTAGAACGGATTACAAATGTTAATGACTACCTGACTTTGTGAGTTGATTGCAAAGCCCCTGAACATTGTATCATCACCAAAATTGCTAACAATAAGAAGGGTTGTGGGAACATTTAAAAAAAAATAAGTTTTGCTAGCATGTGTAGATTTTGCATAAATTTAGTTCAAAGTCAATAATGTCTGAAAAAACTTATTCGTGTTGAGCAATACTTTCTTTTTTTTGTAGTATACCCTCAACACTTATCTACATCTCCAGCATATTTAAAGCAGATGGGGCTTTTCAGGGGCTTTGCGATTCTAAACTCACAAAGTTGAACTGGTTGAGTATAAAAAAAATAGGTTGTAAAATAGGTGTAAAAAGGTTACTCTGATGAAAATGTGGCAAAGCACTGATGTTCCCTGGGGGTCTGATATGACCAGGATCCACACTTTTTGTTGCCACCATGTCTTGCTTGGCCCTTTGCTTTTTGGTGATCTGGTTGTCCAACATAATTTAAAAAAAAAACTACATTAAAAATGTATCTTTTACGCTACCCTTTGCACATGCAGCTTCTGAATGATAATGAACCAAAACAAGCAGGCATATGTTATTTAACTTAACACGTTGCTGGATACCAGGTGATTGACAGACCCTCGCCGACCACCTGCTTAATATTTGCCAGCTGAGGAGCAGAGCGACATGGTTGCAGTCATAGGTCTGGTTTCACGGCAGTGTGAATTTGGCCTAATGCTGGGAAGAGCAGACTTCCTTTCCTATGGTGGCTATAGTAACTACTCCATTGCAGAAGAAATGTATTTAAATGTGTATTTAACTGTATACCTTTGGTTTCAGTATTGCTTTAAGATGATCTTTATGAAATTTAATCCTGTTTACTTCATCCACCAGAAATAGTGGAAATTGAACATAAAATTGATCTAGCCCTGATAGACTGTACAATTATCTTATGGGTTTTCTACAAGTATCTGATGGGTTTTCTAGGTATATTGATAGATTTGTTTTTATCTGATGGAATAGAAATGTTGAAAACTTTTATATGTAATATTTAAACAAATTATTACATATAAACTTTAATGAATATAGGGGTTATATTGATATCCCTTATTGCTTCTTAAAGGGTTAAAACATACTCAACAATATCTGGTAATCAAAAATAATACACGTTCAAAAATACCCCCAAAACTTTTATATCTAATAATAATATAAATGATTACATATAAAATTAACATTGATAAAAATTTTAAAATCAACAGATTTTATGCTTATATAAAATATAAAAGAACATACATACATTGCAAATGTCCCAGCTCCTGCGTAAGAATCATTCTTTAATCTTCTTTCTAATCTTGAATGCTTCTGCAAGGCATAGCAGAACAAAAGCAACTGATCCACTGGCCCAAAGTAGGCGATTGACGGCACGTCCTCAAGTTACCTTTTAGGAATGCCCAGTAGCATGGGAAATTTTCCAACACTACTGCGCAAATCCAACTAGGTTACCTGAGGCCAATGTGTAAAAACAAAAGGCCCAATGTTGAAAAAGGGCAGATATCCATAATAGCATAGAAAGGTTTTTGGGGGTACTCTTAAAAGTGTATTTTTTTAGTGGCTATTTTTAAAGCAATGTAACAGGCAGGTGTCGTGCTGTGAACTAGGAACCACGCAGAGAACCAGTATAGTGCAACTTGCACTATAGCCCAAAGGGTTTTTATGGTCTCTACTCTGGGCCCCCCTGTCATAGTGTCTGGAGAGCAAACTGCAACTTCTGAACCATACTCTCACTCTTCAATGCAGTGACTTGGGAGAGGTCCCCACTACTACTTTAGAAATGAATAAAAGGAATGACATGTATGGCTAGCCTTCGTAGTAAGGACACTACACTAACTTTTGCAACAGAAAGCGAGTACATTTTTGTGGAAAAGGAACAGCTAGGGAGATCTGTTTTAAAGTGCCCCCCTTATATCCAAGCACATTCCATTGCTGGACATTGTAGGATATACACATTATGGGACATGTATTTTGTCCCATAATATGTATGTCGTAATCAGGTCCTGGATGTAGGAGCTCTAGCTGGATTGTGTAAAACTGTGTAGCACCAACATTACAATGACTTTGCCCTTTGTCTAAATCTGACATTTACTGTAGTACATCTAAGCTGTCACAACACCTTGCATTCTGAAACGGTTTCATGAGTTTTCAATTACTTAACCTTATATAATTGCTAGTTTCAAAAGCTTCGATGTGTTCAGCTCAGATATATGGCTCAGCTAAGCTAGGCTAAAGTTGGGCACAAACGGCTCCATATTTCCTGTTTGATCATTAATCATCATTTGATCAAGTCAACAATTTTAAAATCAATTCCTTTTTACCGGTTTCAATTTACCTGTTTTGAGAAGTGATGCAAATCAAAACAGGGTATTTGGATGGATTTGTATCTGATGGTACTATGGAGCATGCACACAGGACAGGAAAGGGATCGATCTGTTTTGAACAGATCACATTGTCTGGTTGTGAAAAGGAATAGGAATAGTCTAAAATCTATTTTTAGGTCAATCACATGGAATTATCTAACCATGGTCCCCTTTCCAGCACAGAAAGCTGGTTTAAAAAATAAACAAATCAAAAGTGAATGACAAATTTGCATGTGTATTTGATGCGCTGAAGCTAGTGACAGAGGATCTAATGCTCCAAGTAAGATCTACAAAATAAATATTGAATAAATGTGAGATTTGAGATCTTCAGGATCATCATGGTGCCCTAAACTCCAAACCAAACATTTTTATGTAAATGCCACCTCTGCTGATTAACGTCTATGTTGCACAAATATTATAATTAAATGTGTTCAATTCTGTTTTACAAACAGCACACTGTCTGCTTTATATTTTAAAAGACTGTGTAGTTTTCTGGAATGCAGAGTGAAACAATCAGGAGATTGTGGACAAAGTGAAGAAGATCGCCTATTACATGAACTACAGTGAACCTTTTGCCTTAAGTTCATCTGTTGCTGAAAACAATAGAATACATACAAATGTTGTTTTGTGTCATTTACTTTAGGATGAAAACATGCTGCATATATTTGTCAATTCACCTTTAGCC
Source organism: Ptychadena robeensis (assembly GCA_036250615.1). Classification (NCBI taxonomy): domain Eukaryota; kingdom Metazoa; phylum Chordata; class Amphibia; order Anura; family Ptychadenidae; genus Ptychadena; species Ptychadena robeensis. Next base: position 41,173,764 of record CM070032.1, on the reverse strand, counting down.
TATAGCAGGGTACAGACGGCTCGACATTTGAGCCGTCCGATGTTCCCTGCAGCAGCGTGATGATGTCATCACGCTGCTGTCAGATATCAGCGGAGCTGGAGAGATAGCTCTGCTCTCCCCAGCTCAGCCGATGCTTTGCCTGGAGACCGGTGGTCTCTAGGCAAAGCAACAGCAACAGACACGGCGCTCAAAACGGCCATCGATCTGGTCCATATCTTTACCTCTGTACCCTGCTTAACTGCTGTGTCAAGAATCCTCTGTAGTTCATACCACCACACAGTGTGGTTGAGTTAAACATGATCGATTCCCACTATGGAGCGCATGTCTAGTACAACAAATCGTATAGAAAGTACAACAAATATGTAGAAAAACAAATCGATCTAAATACCTAAAAAAAAATGTTGTTTGTATAATCAACCAAAATGTATTAGCATGTACAAACACCTTTCAATCATTTCTTTTATTCGATTTCACTTATGGTCGATCATACCAAGTGTGTGGTAATCGATTTCTGTATGATTGACTTACAAATGGTTTGTTTTAAGTTAACTGAACAGAAATATCTAACCGTGTATGGCTAGATAGCTAGGTGGTCATACATGGTTGTTTTTTTTGTTTGACCGACTATAAAGGCGATCGTTCTAAGTCAATTGTTTTAAAATCAATTCCTTTTAGCTGAATTAATCGACCAAAAGTGATCGAAATTGAAAAAATCGGTCATGTTGGGAAATTCCAGTCAATCATTCAAGTATCTAAAGCTAGCCATACACAGTCGGATTCCATGGCCAATTAAGTGTGTCCGATCGTTACATACCACCTTGTCCAACCGATTCCTGGACGATTCCGTGTCCGATCGCTTACTCCACAAATGGCAACTCCCCCTGATGTGTGCAGAATCGGATTAGAAAGACCAACATGTTGGTTCTCTGTCCGATCCGATTCTGGGCCCCCGAACGATCGGACGTGATCAGACGGACAAGGTGGGCTTCACACGATTCCGGGACGATCGTTTCGCGTGCACGCGCCCGGAATCGATCGTCCCGGAATCCGATGGGAAACGGACCCGTGTATGGGGGCCTTAACAGGTTTGCTTGCTATTTCGATCGATTTGTATCCGATCATACTGTGTCGCATACGTACAAGGCAAGGGAAATGAATAGATTGGTTGTGAATCGATCAAAAATGATCGGTTTAAAAGGATCTTTTTCAAATAGGATCTTTTTCATTTTAAAGCGAACATTTAAAACAGAAAATTGAGCCCTGTATGCCTAGCTAACTCTCAGGATTCTTTCACACTAGCAGCATTCCTTTGTGTACCCACAACCTCCACATCAGTGTTAACATTAATGGACACATTGTGTGTTCCTGAATCACTGCTTTACCACAGTGCACCCCAGTATTCCTCTCATACTAGTGAGAAAGAGCCCTCAGTCACAGGTTTTAAAAGCATTTGGTATAGGGGCACCCCAAAAAATTGGGAAAGCATGAGTAGCAGTGCAACAATGCAAAAATAACCTATTTTAATATAAAGCTGAAGCTAAAATAAGTTTCATCCTCTTCTTATATAACAGTATTAAGATTAGAGAATGCGGAAAAATTTCAGGATGCAAATGAAAGAGCCAAAGAAATTGAGGCACATGTCACTGCATTAAAAACACATTCTGGATATCACTTCATGGGCTCAAAAAACATAGAACACAGGCATGCTTTCCTAAAAACATTTTGTAGGCAAATTCACAAATACAAAATAAAACTTTATCTTTCCATGAAAAAGCTATGTATAAACATCCAGAAATACTTATTAGTCATAAAGACGGACTGAGGTGAAGTGAAAGACTCTGCAGTGGTCTGTCAAGTCAAACATAACATAAAAACATAAAAACACAAATACTGCATCCTCAAGGTAACAAAATAAAGACGGAACATCGATATCAGTGCACAGTTCAACAGTTGTATTGGGGGCATAACTGCACGAGGCAACATTATCATATGATACACGTATATAGCCTTCACAATAACATGACACATGTTCCAACAGCGCAGTAGTAAAATAGTCCAGGTGCTTAACTGACCTGATCGCCCTTGACCTGTTAAGCCCCCCATACACCTTTATATCACTTCATACTATTTCCTTTAGATCTATTAGCAACTATGTAATGCCGGGTCCTCCCTAATAGGATACATAGTGATTGGAAGGATTAGAAAGGTCCTCATATTACAATCAAATGTTGATTGTACAGAAATTATATGATAAGATTGTAAGGTGTATGGGGGGCCTTTACCCATTAAAAACACTTGGCAAATACAAAAATGCAAAATAGTAGACAGTTGACCTTGAACTGTTTAGCAGCTAAAATTCTATGTCACACAAGAATGGGACAACATTTCACTTTCATAACTACAGCAGTTTGTCTTATCAGGTCCTAAACATTTACAGAGCATTAAAAGAGGTTTATCTCACAGAGCAGATCAGTTTTCACAAATCAGCTCTCTTCCTGTTCCGTTTCTTTTACAAACGTTTTTATTGAATTTTCATACAAAGAAAGAGCCTAATGACAACATGGGAAAAGTACAATAAAATATAACATAAATAACAAATCAGGAGCATAGTTTGGTTAAGCCAATAAAAACCTATAAGGCTGTGGGAGATTGGCAGAGGGTCAGAAATGATTATAGTCCAGTGGAAGACCCTCCACCCTCAATAAGTCCATCCTCAGCAAACATTTGTGAGGGTCAGTAAGAACTGAAGTGAGAAGTTCATTTATCAAGATGCAGAGTAAAGCCTGCCATACACACGCCGATGTGTGTAGCAGACTAGTCCCGATATCTTTCCGGGATGCTAACGTGATGACGTCATCACGTTAGCACCCCGTTGCATTATGGGGCCCCTTCAGTCGGCCGGGCACCCTTTGTGTGCCGGCCATAAGCTGCAATGATGACGCCGTCTTCATTGCAGCTTATGGCATCGGCTTTCATCTGACTTATCGGATTATCGGACATGTCCGTTCTCTGGCCGGCTGAGCAGTGAGGGATCTGTCGCCCCATGTGGGCACATGCCGATTAGAGGTCGATTTTTAACCTGACCGCGCACGCCCGTCGGTCAGATTAAAAATCGGCCGCTTATCGGCATGTGTATGCCTAGCATAACTTATGTTTAACCTCCCTAGCGCTCTTGCAAGGTCAAGATTTCTGTACCAAAATAGCACCATAGACTTGGAACTTTTTTTATGTTGTAGGCCTGTAACTTCCCAATATATGCCCGTACAAGGGTCTATTAGACATCCTGACTATAATAATGTTTGAAACACACAATTATATAAAAAAAATTACATTAAAAAAAAATTATAAAAAGTACAATTTGAATGATAAAATAAGTAATAAATAAGACATTTTTTTTGTGCAATTTATATTTGATCAGACAGCTGTTTGTAGAGCGAGGAGAGGAGGCATTTAGAAGACAGGCCATAGAGGCAACACTGCTCAAAATCAGTGAGGTTTACAAGGCTATTCTTACACCCTTGCATCAGGAATAAAACATAGTACCTAATGTAAATGTAGTGGAAAAAGGCGCCGTTAGGGAGTTTCCATTGGTCTTTCAGACTCTGGAAGTATCAAATGCCCTGTAAAGTCAGTAATTGATGGATGTGATATCATGATATTATTATATCATGTACGACACCCATAAGGGAGAGTATGGTGACTGCAGTGTGGCACAAATTTTAACTTCATCCTAGACGCAGTGGCATAAGGTAGGGTCAGTGATGGGGAGACTGTGAGGGGCCAAACCATGGTGTAAAGCTGAATGGGGGAAATGTCAAAAGGAGCAAGAAGAGCCCAAAGAGGGAATTCTGCAGAAGCATGGAGGGAGTCTATCAGCAGCAATGAAGTAATGGAGAAGATTTGGGACTCCCAGGCCACCAGAGCTTTCACCCTTGTAAAAGGTTTTGGTAGCTATGCATGGCCTAACAGAGTCCCAAATAAATTTTTAGGAGCTTCCTTTTGTCAATCCGTAAAATATGAAGAGGTATGGGATCTGTAGCACTTTCATGAGGTAGAGTAATTTAAGGTGGTTGGTAATCTGACATGGATTTTACTAAACCACAACAATGGCAGAAAGTGCTTTGGAGAGGGGAAGGAATAAAGGGCGGGTAATAAGCAGTGTATAAAGAATTATCGAAGCTGGAAAGATGAATGCCCAGGAGTCAGACAAACGCTGAGCACCTTGTAGTAGAAGGAGGAGAAGAGTGAGATGGGTTCTAGTGAATCCCAATAAAATATCATCTGCAAACAGCTTCCTGCACCTTCTCTAGTGACTTTGTCATTAGAATTCATATTGAAACAATATTTATATTTTATATATAAATTTCTGGAACATGTTGTAATATTGAGGACAAAAAACATATAGTGTTGAATAGGGCATTCAATACATTGTCGATATACAGAACATTTTTTACTCATGCCATCGCCTCTCTGTTTTTCCCAGCTATTGCCTCAGATAAAAAAAACCACACAAAGTAATCGCGTGACCATTAAGGGAAGATCATCCCACTCAGCACCCTGGAAGTAGGAAGTTAATCATTGTTTGACCTTTAAAAAAACCTGGCAATCTACATTGAAGCTGGCTAAAAGTCTTGTAAAGTTTGTTACTTACTAGTGCTGTCAGCAATGGGCACTATTTTGGAACTAAATTCATAAAGTAAGGATTTGCTGTGTTATAAGGAAGAGCTAGTAGTTTAGATTATGAATCATCTAATTGATTTCTTCCTGTAAATTTCAGTGCCTATGTGTCTAGGACATTTTACATATATAAATTGATTGCTATGTTTTTAGCCTGGTGTATATCTACAATGTGAAATGCATGGCATAGATTTCACTAATAGTCTAAGGTGATTTGATGCAATTTTTAGTTTCCTTACTGGATAATCTGACAACAGGAAGTACCCATGCCTCTACCAAGATGGCTGTCCTGTGCACATATTGTAGAACAAGGCATGGTATGCTAGTAATGAGAAAAAGATCAGCTGCAGGAACACCTTAGGCAATACTGATAATTGGGTGTTTCCGCATTATCTGCCTTTTTAAGAGTCATAGCTTCTCCAA
>CM070032.1:41150852-41168564 GCA_036250615.1 Ptychadena robeensis | reverse complement strand
CTAACCACTCTGTGGGAGCCAGAACTCTTAATGGTTGGTAGGGGTTCAAATACTTATTTTTTTACTTAAATCAGTTGCTATCTTTTATTTAAAGTTATTTTTTCGATTTTCCTTTTGATGTGCTATCTGCCACTGTTACAATAAACCTACCATTGAAATGATACTGTTCTGAGACTTTTCATTTCTTTGTCATTGGACAAACTTACAAAATCAGTGAGGGGTCAAATAATTATTTCCTCCACTGTATATTCTGATGCTTACCTGTAACTTTTTATACATAACTGCCATCATGCCCCTTTATAAAAACACTTCATGGTTACCATAATGTATCCAGTTTTCATATATATCAAACCAAAAAAAATTTTGCTAGCTATAACTATACTGCCTATTTCCTTACTCTTGCTGTGTTGGAACAGTAAGGTCAGTTCAGTTAGCATCAGATGTTTATCAGAGACCACTATGGGGGAATAATCTTTGAGTAATCAAAACCCAGCCATCTCTTATTGCAATGCACTCTGCAGGCAACCTTGGAAAAGGAAAAACTGTTAATAGGACAGCAAAACTGGTTTGTGACAATGTCATGGACATAGAAAGAGAACAGAATGTTTTCTAATACATGTACTTTTGTGAAGTGTCTGCTTGTTTTGTATGATGATCAAAACAACCATAAACAACTAGATATACTTTATGAATTTGTATATTATCAAGCTCATGATGAGCCTTCTGAAGATGGCTTCTTTTGTCTAAAGCCTAGGTGCCCAACCTGCGGCCCCCCTCATTCCTCCACTTGCAGCCCCCAAAACCTAAATGTTAATGCATACAGCAAAGGAACCGAATCGAAGGTTATGTGCCCCATAAATATAATCAATGGCTTTAATTATATCTATGAGGCACATAACCTTTTATGACATATGTGACACAAAATTGCCATACGACTGTGTTCCCTAATGTTTGAAGTATCTTTTAAAACAAAATTGTTATTAAAAAATGAAAAATAATGTCTTCCTCCATATGTACGCAGTTGCCCACCACTGGTCTAAAGTCTAGGATACAAGCTGATACTTGTCATTTTGATTAACCTCCCTAGCGCACTGCCTGTACCGCAACGTTTTTAACAGTGTGGTACAGGCAATGGCAGCAGTGTACGAGGTACACTGCCTGCCATTTCCTCCCTCCCCCCTCCCCTCTCCATACAGCCAGTGTCATTCATGACACAAGCTGGGAGGGCTGGAAAGCAGAAGCCCCTCAATTAACATGGAGGTCTATGGCACTGCTCACCCTCGTCCCCTTCCGCGCCCCCTTCCGCGTCACCGCGTCACCGCGACACGATCAGTGAAGCCGCAAAACCCGGAAATGCGGTTGGAAGCAGCATCGCCGTAGCTTTCCGGGGATATGCAGCTTTCATGGGAGCACAGCTCATCCAGAGTTTGTTCTTCACACAAACTGGAGATGGGCTCGTCATGAACACTAAGAAGGTTAAAACATTTTGGAAGCAGATATATCATTCCCAGATTAAAGTCTATGAGCAGTTTACCTCCTTGAACCATATTCTTATTCTCACTTTTAGTGCCTATACTCGAGTCTTAGTAGTCTTTTGTGGCACACAGCAAGCACAAAAGATGCACATGAAGTGCTTCAAAAAAGAAGACTAGGGCTTGTCACCATTATTTTTATTCCTTTTGCACTTTGTAGGATGTGTGCTCAGGAATATCAATGTATCTCAATACGTTTCAATGAGCGCTTTAAAGGCACTGTACTCACATTATGTCACACATTTTAAAAACCAATAAGCTGCACAAGAAACACATATAATGGGTTGAATTTCTGGTGCATCCCGAAGACGCGCATCGAATGCCGGAAAAATAATGGAGACAAGCCCTTAAAGCGGACCTACCACCAGGAATCTATGTTTTCATGAATGGCACTAGAAGTGCCAATAATAGGGAGGTGTGTGGTAATCTTGTTAAATTGCTCATTACAGGATAGTTTTTGAGTTTTTTACTGCATTCCTGCCTATTATTGGCACTTCTAGTGCCATTCATGAAAACATAGATTTCTGGTGGTAGGTCCGCTTTAATGAACTGGTTTTTGGTGCCTCCTGTTCAATGAAATGTGTTTATTATTCTATTTCTAGACACATTGCTTTCATATATTTATGACCTCTTTTAGATGAACATGTGTTTAGAATGCAATGTTCTTGTCCGCAGTAGACTAATCATTTATCTTCTACACTGGAAAATCCACACTAGTGAAACTCTGTAGAAAAGCTAATAGTTACTCTTGTTTTTCTACAACTCAGAAATAGGACAGCCACATCCTCCCAAACTCTGTCCAGAAATACAAAACTGTTACTGCACTTTCCTCTACAGACCACTGGTATTTCAGCTGTGGTTACTAGTCAGTGTCATTTATTAAGTAAGAGGTTGTGACTCTACGTGTCTGTAATTCACAACTACAACCATTTGTGCCAGAAGTTTTTTTTTCTGAATTTATTTTGAAAGTTTTAGAATCCATTCATAACATACATTTATACAGCAACAACATATTTCATATGTATGTAGCAGAATCCATAGTGATTTCAGACATGGTCCCTTCATAGTAGTCTACAATCAAATTTAGGGATGAGACAATTAAGATACCAGTATGCTGGTAGTGACCAGAAGACACCAATGTAAAAACTCAGCATACAGATTTCATGCCATTAGTGACTGCTTAAAATTTCTACCTAGTATTTTAGTACTCCAAGGTGTAACATAAAAGTGCCACCATGGTGCCCAGTGATATGGTTAACTAATATAAAGTTCCACATATAGATAAATGTCTTTATTGGAAAGTCCAGAAAACAAGTTAAGGGTCATACACAAGGGTTATTCCAAAGTATGGTACAGATGGATAAGGCAGGAGATGTGGTCGGGGACAATCCAAAGTTAGGGCAGGCAGAGTTCAAGCAATGACACAGACAGAATTAAATTAGAAATTGTATTAATTTAAATTAAAAACAGAATCCATTTAACCAAACCCAATGCATCCAACATCTAACCCAACTTCTTTAAGGACCTGTTCAGGGTCTAGAGGAGGGTAGGACATTTGTAAAAAAGCATGCCACATGCGTAATGCCCAGGAGGTTAGTTAACATGTTTTTAGTTTCAAGCAACAACAGACTACATCATTCCTTGTTTTAGTCAGTTGTGACAATGTACACATTAAATTATATAAGCACAAAAACCCTTCCATTTTTGGCACATAAATTGTATCTTTTGTGGTTGTATGTTTATAAGGACAAACACAAATGTAAACTGAGTATCATCAGGCAACTTGAACTTCATTACCACCTTAGATGAGAGTACATTATACATCATGTATTCTATTACTGGTATTAAAATAAATAGAATAAACTAGCCAGCTCCAATCATGCATGAATTAAACCGCATGTTCAGTAAATAAAACACTTATGATTTGGCCTTTGTTTGCTAGCTGGATTGCAAAAGTAAAGGGAGAGAAATGTTCTTGGCACACAGTCCAGGAAGACGGATGTACCCAGGCCAGCTTATTTCTCCACTGCACCATGCAAAACAAACAAGGCTGCTTCCTATCCGACTTTATCCATGCACCATTATCATGACATCACAGAGCAGCAGATGAATGCAAATGGGACTAATTACTAGATTGTCAGGGACCAAGCTTGTGCTTAGCGTTCCAGAGAAATAATTAAGATTTAATTTTATTTGGCTATAAAGCTATATTTACTTTTACAAACAGGAAACACATTTCCTACTTCCTAGAAAATGTAATATGGGAACATTATCAGTAAAAGTATGAAGGAAAGGTACAAGCTAGTGACCAGCTATTAAGGGGAAAGCATTGTCATTAGTCAAGTGTCAAAAATCATTCCAGGGGGAAAAAATTATAAAAACGATACAGGGTGCTTCCTGGGTGAATGCAGAAAGAAACTTGTCTGATTAATCAATCAATCACACATAAGAATTTATAACTTGAATTTATTACTTAATATCTGTGATCAAAAGCAGGAACCACAGTAAACCCTACAAAACAAATGTGTGTAAATGCTAGAGCATTAATGGAAAAGTTAACTAGAGGAGCACTCAACTACAGCGATGTCGATGGCTCCTGACAGAAGTCGACAAGTTGTGTGTGTTTTTTTCCTCTCTCTCTCTCTATGCGCACTTGTATCCATAATGCAGTCTCTGGGTTACGCTGACACAAATTCCTTGACTTAATCAATTATTATATTCACCTCATAAAAAGGGCGGGAGATTATACACAAGATGAGAAACATGGCAGTAGATGACAGACACACATTACAAGTATAGAAATACTTTTCTCTGGCCATCTTAAGTGCATAGTGACCTGACCTGTGCATGCTCTAAAATATGATTGGATAAAATAATGAAAAACAAATAAAACCTGTTGGATACCAATTAAAACAATTGACAGAAAATTTCAGCCTGACTGAACATGGGGCTTTGGATTTTATACTTGGTTTTGGGAAAAAAGGAATATGTTTTCAAGTTATTCATTTAACAGAAAAATAGACCTGTGTATGTGAAACTTCAACAGATATACCCACTTGGATTAACTAAAGGAACCAACAAATAGTTGATATATCTCAACATGGAAAAGCACTGCTCCAAAATACAGCCATTCCTTCTATACTGTACATTACCTATGACCATGAAGTGGCGGATTTGAGACAAGCTATTACTTTAATCCTATACTGCTAGTGATCCTAAAGTTGAATTCCAGAAAATAAAAATAAACAGATGAAGTACACATAACAGGGCTATGTTGCCTGTTAAATGATGTGTATTTCTTCCCACTAAGTTCTGAGACATATGACAATATGATTACATACAGAACTACCATATTTTCACACTATAAGACAAACCGAACCATAAGATGCACCCCACAGTTTTGGAGAGAACATTAGAAAAAACCTCACAGACTCATATGTGTCTATACACCAGCAATACCCATTCTCAGAAAATACTGAGAAAATTAGGGAAAGACACGTTTTACAATCTAGCACTAACAACTTACCCATGACAACTATTTACATATGGAGAGAGTCCATTTCACATTTTTTTTATTGCAATGCAGAATAACAATGTAAATACACAATGTGTGCAGCCTCAGCTGATTGGTCAGTTTGTTCAGAGAATGGCAATGGCCCTTTTGGCAGTGGTCTTTTGGCATGGCTGGAGGGAATGAAATTGCTCCCGGGATGTTTGGACCATAAGACACATTGTGTCATTGTATTTAATGGAGAAAAATGTGATAATAAACTGTATACGGTATATTTACAAACATAAGCCATCATGCTGACTTCTGACTTCTTTTCCGACTTTTTAGAGCCACAAACTTGTTATATGTCAGTGACTCAAAAACAAAATCTGCATTTTGAATCTAAAAGCACATCTAAAAGCACACATAACAACAACAGTTAAAATTACAAGTAAAAGCAAATACATACCAGGTTTGTGTACATAAATGAGTAATGTGTACCAGAAAGGTTCAGCAGCTGAAAATCTAGCATGTTGAGAGGGACATTTTCTTTCCAAAAGAACATAATCAGCTAATTTGGGGAATGCAGGCAGCCCAATAGCTCTAAAATATCATTCAAAATTGCATATATAATATAAATCATAAGCAAATCTCATAAGATCTCATAAGATCAATCAGATTTGATTTTCCCACAGTATAATTTTTCCTGTAGGTATCCTTAAGGTTTGTAAACATTTGCAGTAATTGACGGCCAAGGCGGCCTATTGTGATCATCTCAGTAGTATATCATAGGAGTGCCCATGTGCCGTGCATGACACCTTGAGCCAGTCATAGACGGCTCAATCCCCCTGTGATTGGTGTGCAATCGATCGCAACATACTGACACAAGAACGGTCGAACAACGATTGTTATGGGAATCAATGCGCACCACCTGGGGGAATCGATCCCTGGCCGATACTGGCTGAGGGGCTAAGGGTCCCCATCCAAAGTAATGGCAAACGAACCAGGGAAATATCGACATGCTGGATACCAGTTCAATCAACATTTGCTTGGAGCGGGGTGGATCTCTTAAGTACAATTCCCAAATGAACGATTGTTGTGAGGAAATCGTTCGGGAATCGACCGAAAGATTGAGACATTTATGGACGGCTTTAGTCTTCTATGCAGTGGCGTAGCGAGGGGGGTGCCGAGGGGGCCATGGCCCCGGGCGGCGTATCAAAAGGGGCGGCGACTTTATGTGACTCGGGATTAATAAGAAGACGCAGGCGCGTGCAAGCAGCTGCTAATTAGCTGGAGCGAGGAAAGCGCTGGGAAGCTCTGGAGATGGGCAGCCTGGATTGCTCGCTTGGGGAGAAAGGGATGAGCAAGCTAGCATAGGGAGGCGAATGAAGGGAGGGGCGGCAGGGAAGGGAGGGGCGGCAAATTTCCGGTCGGCCCCAGGCGACGAAAGCCCACGCTATGCCACTGCTTCTATGGGGGTGGATGCAGCTGGCTTATCTCCCCCTGACCATTCTACATAGAACAGAATAAGCACTTAAGCTAGCCACACATGGTACAATTTATCATTCAATCGAGGTTCGATTAGATTTTGTACTTCGATTTAAAAAATCAAACATCGATTGTCATTTAATCGAAGTTCTCCACATGGGAAGCAAGATAATTGAACAATTTCGACTGAAATTAAATCGAAGTAATCCAAAATCGTCGATTGAATTCCTCCTACGAAAGGAAGTAGCCTAAAAAATCGAGCCAAAAAATCGAGCCACAAAATCGAGCCAAAAAAGAATCGACCAATCGACCAAAATTTTCCAACTTGTCCGATCACTTTTCAATCGACGATTGTACCAAAAATCGTTCAACGATCATCGATTGCACTATGTGGCAGTACATCGATTAATGTTCAATCGATCTTTTTTTCCATCGAAAATCGTCAATTGAACGCTTAAATTGTACCATGTGTGGCTAGCTTATGAGTACATTCTCTTGTTATTGGGGTCAATCAAGAATTAAAATTGTAACCATGACCGAATCTGATGGCCACATTACCCGAACCCTGACTGTATTGAACTCCCTACAACCTTTGATGGGACAATGAACACAGAAGAAGCACAGCGATAAGCTCATCACTCTGCCATATTGTTTTTTCTCATATAAGCATATGTACACAAAAGCCTGTTGTGCAGCTTCTAACATTCACACTCCAGCCCTGAACAGGGTTTTTTTTCGGATTAATTAAGCATGTGAAATGTGCACAGACCTTTATCTTTATAAACTGCAAAGGTATCTAATTTAGGAATCGGTTTTGCATCAGGTACAGTGTGTGGGAATAGTATTAGTCCATATTAGGTTCACAGTTGATGTTTATCCTCCTGGTTTGATATCCCCAGCTAGTTGGAGGGGGAGTTTGTCTACCTGTCCAGAGGGAACACATGGTATCCCTCGGTTTCGGCATCCCGTTGATATTTCTGGGTCCTTAGCCTTAAGTTATTAAAGATGCAAACTTTTTGGATGATCCCTTCTCCAGGCCTACTCAGTTTTAAAAAGAGTTTAGCAACTCTATAACAGTTGGAGGAACCAATAGTAAACAATGTTATTTATTTCTATGTGGGTGCAGAGGCCTACCTAGGCAGTTATCATAGATTTGACATTATATTAGATAAAACATGTTCGAGTAATATGTTGATCAGGAATGGCTTTCCTTTAAGACATCACTATATAGATCTATTGTGAGGTGAAAGAATGCCAAATGCAGTTCTGATTGGCTGGAATTTAGGTAGTGCTCCCCCTTGTATATCATTGGTTGCAAAGTGAACAAAATTATATCACTCATTTACTTTTTTTCACCCATCAACCAGTGTATGGGTTCATCGTTGGATGATTTGTGCACAAAATGATATAGATCTTTTACTTTGGGCACCTGTCTAGCATTATATGGGAGCCTCAGCATTTCACCTGAAACAAAAACAAATGATAGTCTTGGGCAATAATGTATTTGTGTCTGTGCAAGGCTTAATAACTATGCAGAGATAGGGATCAGAGTTAGGAAGTGTTATTGGAGTAATTGACTCAGAGATAAGAAATTCAGGGACAATTCTCATCTTGACTGAAGCTAGTACTTCTAGCTATTGATCAGTCTGCAGCAGCCTCGGAAACAGCTGGGCGCTCCTGTCTGCAAGCGCCTACAAACTTGTGATAATGACCCTGTGACAAGTCTATCGACCGAAAAGCCTATTGTAGCGTTCGCCGATAGGTTGCACTAATTGGTCGTTTACCGGGCGGTTAAAAACTGCCCCTGTAAAAGAGCCCTTAAAGTGGCTGTGTAAGGGCTCATTTAAACAGGCGGTTTTTAACAGCCCAGTAAATGAGCAAAAATTTAATTCGGTTTTCAGGGTTTTGCCCGCTATACCTGACATGGGTTCTTTTAAAAACGACCCCCGAGTGTCTGCATAGGTTTGTTTCCCCCGCTGCTGCGGAAGTGCCTGGTAATTTCCAGGGCTGCTGCGGACTGACAGCAGCGCAGGGAAACGACAGTGTAAATCTAGCCTTACAGGGATTGGTATGTGGTCATTGGCATCAAAGCAAAATGGGGTGATGGAATCACTCCATTTGTGTATTGTTATTTATTAATACCTACCTAATGAAAAGATTATTTGAGGTGTACAGTTTATCATAGCTAACTGTATGGTTAAACAAAAAGTTACTAAAGTTTCGCTAGAGGTTCCAGTACCCATTCAATCTTTTCCCATAGAAAAACTCAGCTATGCATTTGCTGCATTTTTGTAACTGGACTGCAAATATGCCTTTGCACCATGTAAAATCCTTATTCTTACATTGGATTATTATAATCCTTATTTGTTTATTGATTGTAAAGCAGGGAACACACGGCTCGATATTTGATGATGTCATTGCGCTGCTGTCCGACATGGAGGAACTGGAGTCATCATCCGCCGTTCCCATGCAATGCAATGGATATCGACTGTGATTTACGGTCATGTCTGATATGCTTGTTTTCAGTGATGGCCCCATTAGATATGGGCCAGATAGATGGCCGAATCGGCTATCGATCTAGCCCATATATATAATATCCAAAGTACTAATATGTACACATAAATCCATGTATTTAAAGAAAGTAAAAATGTGTAAAAATGCAAGTAGTATACATATGGTAAAAACATACAGTACTGCATATGTATAAGTGTGAACGGACCCTCGGTCTTGCAAAGCTCACATGCTGTGGGAGAAAAAAAGAAAGGGCGACAACTAAAGTTACACTTTGGGTTATTTCATAATGGTACAAACTGACAAATCCACTCCTACTTTAGACACCATTATGTACTGTGTAATCCTTTTACTGCAGCCCCCTGTGGGACATGCCTCACTTCTGGGTAACAGCTACGTTCACACATGTTTTAGGAGCCTAAATAAAGACAATAAAATACTATTGACCTGCATATGTATTACTTGGGATTGTGCTATTCCCATACACATAAATCTTTTTACCTATACATTGGTAAATGTATGAACATCTACAATACTGTAGGGTATATGAGGGAGTTGTAGAAAAAAACATTAGTATGGCTGGACACAAAACCAACAAATAGGTCAGTGACTGTTAAGTAAACGTGCCCTGTTCACAATAGAGGGCAGTCAGCCAGGCATGATCTATCTGCTGTGACGTTTAAGGATTGTCACATAAACAAGAACGCTCAGCCTGGCAAACAGAAGAGTCCACAAGTTACTCCTGTAACAGCTGATGGCTTAAAGTGTCATAAGTTTATCACAAGGTATCGCCCTACTTCATGGTGATCACAGCCAGATCAGGAAATTATTCCATTGTTAAGAATAAAACAGTCTGCATGCTGCTATTGTTTTCCAATGACCAGGCTGGCTCCAGAGGTGTCTATTTCAGAATAAAGAATAGTTGTCTGAAACCATCATGTCTGCCACAAGTCTTCCAACTTTCCACTATCTGTGGATGGCCAAACACGTACTGTGATCCATTACGTTGCTAAAACTGGCCATACAACATACAAAAAAAGTTCTAAGTGTCCCCAGAAACATCATGTCTTTAGTACCATCCAGCTACACAACATTTGCATGTTGATTGAGGAGATAACATCTTACTTTAAAGCCAATTAGAAAAGATATCTAGCTGGAGTCAGTATCAGGTATGAAGTCAACGAGGCCCCTATACACCTAGCAAGACACGGACGATTTTTCGGCTCACTGATGTGTGTGCACTCGTGGCCATCGGACGGTCGGCAAAATCGGCTGTGGATCGCGGTTGCCCACAATGGGCGACAGGTCCCTGTTGCCCCAAAGCTCGGTCGGCCAGAGAATAGACATGTCTGTATTTCTCTAGCCCATGCCATTACTTTGGGTGCCTTTTGATACTCTGAGAGACAGAGTGCAGCCTGATGGTATCATCATGTTGCACTCCGTCTCTTGTCTCTAGGCCCCAGCATGTCAGGTGTATGGGGGCCTTAAAGGTACCCATACAAGGGTGAATACCCGTGCAATCGGTAAACGATCGTGGTGTGGCAGAAAAATCCAACTTGGGAATTTTGATGTGCTAGCAACACATCCATTGAGATTGCATGGACGAGTACAGACAACTGCTTTGAAGCCTCTTCACGTTGCTTAAAAATGAACGCGGAGCCTGGCGTTGACATTGATGCAAACCAATGCAAGAAAGGGCACATTAAAGCGCCCATTGGAATGCATTGAGCACTGTTTTCCAATGCGTTAAAGCAATCAAATCGGAATGACCACTTCTACTGGAATAAAAAGTGTGTATATAAGTCGTAGGCTAGATTTACACGGTCACTTTTTTTGGCTGCTGCTAGTCGGTTGTGTAGATATCGCCCCCCTGACAGGTCTATTAGACGAAAGCCAGAAAAATTACCAGTGAACACCTCATAGCGCCGCTTGCGCTAATCGATCGCTTACAGAGGGATCAAAACCCGCCCGTGTAAACCAGGCCCTATACAGATGTCGGATATCAGGTGCTGGGGATGATTGTGCCTGATGTACAAACAATGCTTGTTCTGTTCTAAGAAAAGGGGCGGGGGAGGGAGAGGATGAGTGAGTGGCACCCTGCTGCATCCTCTCTATGGTAAACAAGGAGCTTCGGACAGGTCCCCCCCTCCATCTGACAGCTATATAGACACTAGATATTCTAGGCTAAACTATAATCAATACTTTACTGTATTGTAGGAAGTGTGCTATAGACAGGATCACAAAGGGAAAATAATGGACAAGGACAGAAATTAATTATGCGTTCTGGAGACGTGAATCGAATGAATACAAATAAGAACATGTACCACTAAGTAAATTACTACGTGGAAGTAACAGGAAGGAGCTCCTTAAACATTTGTTCTGGGTATTTTCTGCCTTTGAAGCAGCACATGATATGTGTGGGAGGAAGATGAGCTGAGAGCCATTGGGTCACCTCCTGTCCTGCAGAGCGAGGTCATGGAGATGAGGCAATGAGCTACGGTATAACATTAATGGCACAAGCTGAGGTCCTGCCAGAAAGGCCAAGCAGGCTAAAGGTACCCATACACGTTGCGATTTTTCGGCGACCGATGTGATATTCGATTTCGACGCCCGATTTTGCTTTAGTGCTATTTTTAAAAGTCAGTCGGATGCCCGATTTTTCGCCCGATTATTCGGCCGATTATTCAACCGATCGGCTGGTTGGATTGGGAATCTTTTAAGAGTGGCCGACCGTCCAAAAATTACAGGCATCCTCATTCTGGACCCGACCGACTTTTTGGCCGATTTTTCGATCGGTCGGACTACATTTGCATGTTAGGAATCCCGAACGATCGACCTACCCGACCGACTGGATCGGTCGGAAGGGCTAAAATCGCACGAAAAATCGCAACGTGTATGGGTACCTAAAGACAGGGGTTATTGATAGACAATATGAGAGTGTACAAGTCTGGATGCCTACGTTATGGTGCACATAAGTGGTACTCTGCTAATCAAAAGGGGCAAAAAAACTAGCTATGCGTACCTGCATTATTGTTACTAAGCTCATATGCGTACTAACAACTTGGAGGCACTCCATGTCTGGGCGGCCGCAGCTACATGTCAAATGCATACAACTTATGTCACTTGGATAACTGCAGGGAAACATGAATAACTCTGAAAGGTTGCAGTTAGGGGTGTGAAATTAGGAATGTAATTTAATAACCCCCAAACAAAAGATTACACTTCTAAAGGTACCCATACACGTTGCGATTTTTCGTGCGATTTTAGCCCTTCCGACCGATCCGGTCGGTCGGGTAGGTCGATCGTTTGGGATTCGTAACATGCAAATGTAGTCCGACCGATGCTGTTTTTAGAAAATCGGCCGAAAGGTCGTTCGGGTCCCGAATGATGATGCCCGTAATTTTCAGTCGGTCGGCCACATTTAAAAGAGACGTTTAAAAGATTCCTGATACAACTGGCCGATCGGTCGGTTGGCCTGTGACTAATTGGGTGAAAAATCGGGTGAAAAATCGTGCATCCGACCGACTTTTAAAAATAGCAGTAAAGCAAAAATCGGGAGTTGAAATCGAATATCGAATCAGTCCACGAAAAATCGCAACGTGTATGGGTACCTTAAGGGTGTTGGAGATCTGGTGGAATGAAAATCAGAGTAGGCATATGTAAGGGTAAAATACGACAAGAGAAACTTGCACTGTGTGACTGTTAAAACATGACTATGAAAGGTCTATGGACTGCAGGTAGTCTCAGGTGTTAGTTAGTAAGCCAGCCAGAAAATTTCAGGGTTGCATTCGCACCAGCGGGTGACCTGTGGATGGAGACAGCTAGTCGGAGGCTCAATCAGGAACAAGGAGGTCCATCTGCAGCAAAATCTACCATGCAGGAAGCAGAGGGCAGTTAGGGAGACAGTGAGGTAGACCACATACATATGGGGCGAGTACCAAACACCATCTCCTGGTACTCATCTGAGGGGCTCACTAACAAAAACTATGTGCACCCCTGAATATATGTATACACATAGACAATACTAAGTATAGCCAATTCAGACACTAGATAATTGTTGAAAGCAAAAAATCTGAAGTAAACAACATTCACAGCGAATGGCATATCAATCTAGGCCATAACTATTGTGACCTGCTTGCGGTAGGTGGACCGTCATCTTTTGAACACTCGATTTTAACTAATGATTATCTAACAATATATCATAAACCATTTGTTATAAATGATAATTTATCAATGCTTCAAATATATCTGTGCTATAGAACGAAGGTTAAAGGCTCATTCACCAGAAGCTTCAATATTTTGTCAACTCGTTCTCCTATCACTTAACGCCATTAGCCTGTATGGATAATATGGGAGCATTTGTCAATATTTGAGAAATGTCCCCCTGCACACTGTATACACAGTGGGGGGGTGTCCATCCATCATAAGCTGGCCATACACCGATCAATCTAGCGTTCGATGTGTGCTCGCGGCAATCGTTCATAAAGTAAATGCAGGCCAACTTAAGTGGTCTAACCCTCTTCATAGAAAAATCCATCAACAGGGATCCGACATGTTGGTAAATCCCTGGGTGATCTCATTACTTTGGATGGTGACTGACTGAGCTACCGAGGGTCCCTCATCTATCGAAGGAGGATTGCTATGTGTATGGGGACCGTGAGGTAAAAAAAATAAAGCTACTCCATAGTTCAGTATATCTGAGTTTAGATGGTAAAGTGTACTCATCTATATTAAATGAAAATACTGACAATACTTTGGCCGGACGGTCAAAAATCGGGTGCGCCCACCTGGCAAGATTGATCAGGAACCTGCCGCCTGTCAGATCGCACAGTGATCCCACATGCCAGTAAATTCCCGGCTGTTTCCATTACTTTGGATGAGGAATGCAGTACTCATCAAAAAGTAATGGTGGGCACAAAAAAGGGTGCCCGGCCAATTCTCTGCACGACCAGACGTGCGTGATGACGTCATCACGCACAGTCCATCTGCAGCAGCATCGGGCAGACAACGACACGTATATGTCCAGCTTTAAAAACCCTTTAACCTAGCAAATCCAAGGATATGAGCTTCCAATTTCTCCTTCATGTCCAATCCATCCATTTGTAAATTTGGCAATTTGAAACTTGATAGATGACAACTCCCCAAACACTGTAAACACATGCTCGATATTCTGCCATTGTAACCCAATGTAACATGATCATTTGTCCACACAACACAGCCTATGTGCTATTGATTGACATTCACCAACATATGCATCTTCCTATAACCATTTGGGGAAAAACTCTTTGATGTGTGAATTCCCATCATAATAGATTGTTGTGTTTCTTGCAGATATTGGATTGGAAGTGAAAGCCATGAAATGAAGGGATCCACTGGTCAGGACATAGGTCACAGGGTAGCTGGATGTGCCTGCCGATATGACCACCCTGTAGTGTCTATTTTCAGCCTACGTGCCTGTCTGCGGTAAAATCTTTTGCCAGATGGATTACTTCTCAATTTTTAATCACCATAAACTGTGGAGCTTTAGGTAGCAAACATACGTAGTTAGTAATACTGCTACATATATCCATCGATTACGTTAACACATTTAAATGAGTCCCCATTACACTAGCTCGGTCAGGCCCTGCATACAGCATGGTGTCACTCACCACTAATGTAATTAAATCACAGCAAAGTAGTTTGTGAACTTAATAGGTTCCAATTCATATGTTAAAGATGACCGCGAATACCGCGTTAAAGTGACCGCGAATACAGGCCGCAAGCTTTCCCCGTGGTTGTATTTACACAGACACTATCCGGATGTTCCTGTCTGCAAGCACTTGCACACATGATTCGATCGTCTTGTGCAATTTAAATATCGATCATCAGTCTAACATTGATCGATCCTTCCACCAAACAGTGTGATCAATTTAAACCGATCGATTACTTAGATTGGCGCACATGCTCCATAGTACCATCACATACCAATCCATCAAAATACCTAGAAAACCTGTCAGGTATTTGTACAATCAGCTAAAATTTACCAACATGTCTGGTCACTGCTCGATCGATTTTATGTTCACTTTTGGTCGATTGCATCAGGTGTACAGTAATTGTTTTCCATACGATCCACCTCAAAATGATCATTTTACCTCCCTAGCAGTTTGCCCATATTGTGCTGTTCTCAACAGCGCCATATGGGCAATCAAAGCAGAATACACAGTACTTTGCTGGTGTTCCCTCCTCTCCGGTACACATAGCTGGCATCAGCCTAGAAGCAAGCGATATGTGCCAGGAAAGAGTCACCCCCTCCATTAACATGGAGGTCTATAGCGCTGAAAGTGATCCGCAGGCCCTTCACGATAGAGAGTGGGCTCACCGTGAATAGATGAGCAGAGTTAAGGAGGTTAAGTTGATTAAACGGAAATATTGAACAGTGTATGGCCAGCCTAAAGCCCCCCATACACGTTTAGATTCAATTAACATTTTGCAGTAGATCGACCGCGCGTGATGATGTGCCGAGAATCGGCTGCGCGCCCTTTGTGTGCCATGAGCGTGCACCGCGGTCGATCTGTGGGGAAATCAGCTGCAAAACGAAGCGGCTATAGTCTAAAGCCCCACACACATGCAATGAGCCAATTAGGGGTGCCCACACAGCTCGGTCGGCAAGATAACGGACATGTTCGATAATCTCTGGCCGATGCCGTTAGTTTCAATGGGGACCGGCACAAAGGGTGCCTGCCGATGCTGTGACGTCATCACGCTGCACTGCATTGCTGATCTGTCGGCCCACACTCGGTACGTGTATGGGGGCCTTAAAGGTAACTTTAGTAGCCTGTTGGAAACAAACAGCTTTTGTTAAGATAATTCTACCACTAGGGTGTCTGCAGATCTGACAGCGGTCATGTAAACCAATGCGAGTATTTAGTCAAATTACAAATTATTCCACAATCAAATCAATCAAGCACATGGCTCATTTACACCAGAATAGAAGCATCAGTGCTTTTACTTTGGAGGAATAAGCATTTCCAAAGCACCAGCGTTTTTTGGGGTATTCTTTTAAAGGAACATTTTACACAGATTGCAGATGCCTTTTTTTAAAACTGCACCCAACATAGTGCGCTGTTAGGCTATGTCCCCACATGGGGAGACCGCGGGAGATCATTGGGTGCTAGCGATCTCCCACAGCCTCCCCATTAGAAACATGGCACGGCACCTGCAGGCAGGAAGTGGGGGGTGGAACAGGACATCTTGCCCCACCCCACCTGATCGCGCCCATAGTGAGCTGGCACTGTTAAAATGACAAAGAAAAGTGATTTTTAACTGCACCCATTCATGTCTATGGCCGGTCGCGGATTTGGGGTTAAGCCCTATTAAATACATGGAAGCGGTCACCCGTGATCATCGCACCGCTGGTGATTGCTCATGTGGGGACAAGCCCTTACAGTGCATACAGTAGATACTTGAACAATCTACTGAAATTTACCAACATGTCTGATCACTGCTCTTTAGATTTTATGTTCAATTTTGATCCAATTTGTTTTTGATCAAAAAGAAAGAATCGACATTTAATGGATCGACTTAAAGTGATGTTTAAAGTCTTAAAGTCAATCAAACAGAAAAATGTAACTGTGTATGGCCAGCGTAACCTCCTGGGAGTTTAGCCTGAGTTAACTCAGGCGAGTTTCTTCGCTAATAAAACTCAGTTAACTGTGGGCAAACTCACCTTACTGCCAAAATCCCCCCTGGCGATTCTGCGTATCGGGGGACCCGCCGATGCTTCCGGGTCTGCTCCAGTGACGTCAGATATGACAGCAAAGGCAGCACAATTAATGGCGGTGGCGTCACTTTTTTAGAGCACATCTCTAAAAAGAAGTGCTTCACATCTCCTGGAGGGCAGGAAATCACGGTGGATTTTATTAATCATTGTTACTTTAGTCTGGGTTTGTGATTTAGACATTTAGATGGGCTTCCTGGTATCTTCTGAAAAAAGGAAAAATCTAACGGCATCATCACACTTCTTTGACTTGATGTGTATTGTAACCAGGTATTTCTGGTGGACAGAAGAAATGAGGGTTTTGAAGTTAATTGCTTCATGGCTTGATGAGAAAAGATGTTTGAACCCTTTGCATTGTTTGTAAATAAGTGTGCTCATCATGTGACCTCTTAAGCATTAATAAGCATCTAAATACATGGCCTGGTGTCCGTTAGTGTATAGCCTTCGGGGGATATGCAGGCTGCATATCAGAGAACACAGCTTCCATTATAATTGTATAATCACCAAATCCACAAAGGAAAGTCAACATGAGGTGTCTATGGTTCTTCTCACAAACCATCCAGCTGTAAATGTACAGAAAGGTCGCTGTGTCACGCTTATGGCTACTTCACAAACATTTCTAGGAATTATGTTTTTTTGTTTACAAAGTTTAACTAGATATCACCGTACTAGTCTGGCTGGGAATATTATCCCAAGCTCAAAAACGGCACCCACATGTCCCTTTAAAGGCCAGCAAGCTGCGGATGATTTTTCTGCCAACCGATGTGCGTGCGCAAAATCGGCCGCGGGTGCCAACATGTTGCCCCAAAGCTCGGTCGGGCAGAGAACAGACATGTCCGTAAATCTCTGCCCAATGCCATTCGTTTTGCGTCCCCGTTCAAACTACAGGGAGTGCAGAATTATTAGGCAAGTGGTATTTTTGAGGAATAATTTTA
>CM070032.1:41134059-41147233 GCA_036250615.1 Ptychadena robeensis | reverse complement strand
AGGGCTTTTTTAAAAGTGCCAAAGGTAGGAGCAAGCCTAATAGGGTAACAGAGTTCCAGAGAGTAGGAGCGAGAAGTCATAGATCTACTGGTCTCATCTATGTGTCCATACACATTCTTCTATTTGTGGGCCTGTGGCTTGTGCCCACTTGAGCGATCACCCGCAGCATTATTTGATGGGGCTCATATCCAGATCACCACGTTTTTGATTGCAGGCCGTCGCAGCCACTCGCCCCTGATCGTGGTCATAGACATGAATGGGGGCGGTTAAAAACTACATCTCATTCTAAAAGCGCCCATTCACTCTCTTTGGGCGTGATCAGGCGGGGTGGGGCAAGATGTCCTGTCCCACCCCCACCCTGCCTGCATGTGCCGTGATTCTCATCGTGGGAGACCGCTGGATGCTAGCAATCTCCCTGCCACGATTGGAATCACGGCAGAACACACAGTGGGGACAGGATCTAACACTTACCCAATAATATCACTTATAGTCCAATAAATGTACCAGTTTGACATTGGGTAGGCATGTAAAATTGGGACATCGTGTACTGTATTTTTCCCTATATAAAAGGATCAACTGATGAGACACATCTACTAGAACGTTTTATTTAGGGGAAAATAAATATGCTTCAAAGACAATCCAACTGCCAGCTGTAGCTCCATGCTCTGACTTGCAGAGCAGGAGTTAAAGGAGGCAGAGAAGCTGTCAGCTTCCCCATCTGGCATACACTGTTTCTCTCTGCAGGTGGCTGGTAGCACCGAGCTACCAACCACTGGTCAGGAGTAGGCAGGTCTTCCCTATGAGGGCTTTCCCACATCTGCCAGCTAAAAATCAGTGCCTGGACAGGGAGGCAGCGACGAAGTAGGAACATAGATGAGAAATCTGAGGCCACTTCTCTGTGCGACAACCGTAACCCACACACGTACCAGATTTATCGTGGTCACAGAGGAAAATCAGCTGTAGATGGTGTCCCCATACATGGGCCGATTTGTCACCGATCAATTCCTGATCCAATCTTTCCAGGCGATCGGGAAGTGGCAATTGATCGGATCGGGAATCAATAGAACACCTCTTTGGGAATCTAATTTGTGGCCAATTTGGACATGAGCCAATCTCCAAAATGGCCGATTCCACAATATCCATCGTTTACAAAGGCTGCTGCATAGGGCTATGGGTCCATCAACATACTCTGATTGCCAAACGATCTACCAAAAAAAACCAACATGTCGTTTCAATGTCCGATCCGATTTTTCGTCAATTCCGATTTTATTGTGACAATTGCTGATCAATCGCCGATCGATCTCGTGAACACAGTGATCGACCGGTCAAAAATCGAGTGAAAAATCGACCTGTGTATGGCTACTAGTGATGGCCGAACTTCGGCCGCGTCCGTCCGCGAGCACGGCCTTGCGAGCAGTTAGGCCATCACTAATGGCTACCTTTAGAGATAGAATGCTAGAGGACAAGGTGCAACAACTGCTGGCATTTCCTACAGAACAAATGCTGTGATCAGTGAAATGACTGCTAGTGACAGAAATCCCCATCGTACAGAAACATCCTCTCGCTTCCTGTTCCATTCACAGGACAGGAAATGAAGGGACACCTGGCAAAGAAACTCGAGACTGTTCCTAACCCTCCCCCACTCAAAGCTGATTCTGTATACAGATGGGGGTTGAAATTCCAATAAAAGTACCCAGATAGATAGATAGCCACTGTTTCGAATGATGACGTCACGTAGTGCGCGTTTGAACACGGCCACCTGTCTTCATGCAGAAGATCGGTCGAACAGAGAACAGTGATGAGCGCAAATCCCTCTTCGACTGCCATACTTTGGATGGTGATCAAACTGGAATCAAGTGGTGTGCCTCTATTCCCATCTAATCCATAAGCTCAATCACAGCATAGTGACATCATCGTGACGTCACCACACTGTCATCAATCTCACAGGTATCTACAAGTGTACAGGTACCTTTAGACTAGGACTTCATCTCTGGGCTTCATGCCTGCAATCTGCCCATCTTTTAGCGTGCGTCAAGCGCCACGTTATTGTCAAAGTGTTAACTTTGAAACCAAATTGAAATAAATTGGCAAAATGTGTCAGAAAACCATCAGATACGTCTTTGCGTCACATCGCTTCCATTGATTTTGAATAGACGCATACCGCACCAGTGATGACGAACAACCACTTTGCACTTTTCCCTGCGTTGCGCATACACAGGTCCTTATACTACAACACAAGGCGTCACCCTCCATATGAAGTGCTTTCTAGGCTGTGAGCAATGTTCACCTCTGACTGGAATCCACCGAGCAGCCCTATGACCAGGATAGGACAGATAGGCCTGGGCCTAGTTAATAATTACCCGCACAGTAATCGTGCTCAGAGCTTTCCAAAGTTCACAAGCACGCACCTCCTCCTCCTCCTCCCCGCACCGTCCAGCTGTGCGCGGATACATGGCTGGCACGGTGCCGCCTCCTATGAGGGAGATAACTGTGACCATGAGCCCCTCAGCACACACAGCCCGCCCCCGCCCGTGCTCGCCGCACGGACAGCAGCAGACACCTCACAGACCTCCACACAGCAGGGAGCCTACGTCACCAGCTTATGTCATGTAGTGCACGATTCTCAGAGACCGACGTCATGACTGGTCCCGCCCACCACGGACGTGATGACGCCTAGACAGAAACGAAACAAAAAAAATGATGCCTTGCTATAAAGAGATGGCTTATGGCTTTGCGCTGCAAACCTAGCTGAGGGGGTGGAGCATTGTGCTTAGCCAATCAGCAGCGTATACTTCGTTTCGTGCCCAGACTAGCAGGTTAGGTTGCGAGATACAAAACTCCCTGCTCGGCTCCTAGTCGGGAGGGGAAGAGGGAGTGAGTGAGTAAGATGGCGGCTCTTAGTGAGGAGGGGAGGTACGGGCTGTCCTGCGGGAGGGGGACACAGGACAACACCACCGTACTTCACGTTAAACTCACTGAGACCGCCGTCAGAGCCTTGGAGAACTATCAGAACACTAAGGTAAGTCGGGTGAAGGAGTGGGGTGACCCCTCGGGATCCGCACACAGGGGGGGTTTTAGGGTTACCAGATGTTTGTGTATGGAGGAATGTGACTGAGGCCATGTCACCTCACCCCTGTCTCTCTCCTCATTCAGTGTGCTGAGTAATGGGATCCTCCGGAGTCCCAGCCTGGCTCATGTCCTTCTGGGTCTGTGAGAAGTTCTGAGGCAGTGACCCACCATACCCGAACCCCTCCCTTCATGCCCTCTATGAGGGAGGACGTTGTAGGGGCCGGGGTGTCCTGGGAGTCAGGGGTAGTCGTGGCAGGTGCTGAGGGTGCTGGGAGCCCCTCATATGGTAACCAGCTGGTCCTTGGTCTCCCAGGTAGTAAGCTGAGTCTTCTATACACAGCCCAGGGCTGACTACATGACTCCTCCTAATGTCACCCTGGGGTCCTCACATAATGGGGTCACCCCCTGACATGTCTCTTCATTTACAGAATCCTCACAAACTTGGGGGGTCACTTTGTGAGCCCCCCATACACCTTACAATATTGCCATACAATTTCTGTACAATCTTTTCTTCTACCAAAACCATGTAATATGGGGACCTTTCAAATCATTATGTATTTTATCTGGGAGGGTCTATACATAGTTGTTTGTAGATCTAATGCAAATTGTATGGAATGATCTAAAAGTGTATGGGGGGCTTTACATTTCACATTGTAGTCCATGGAAGTCGGAGAGGTGTTGTCTCCGTGACTCTGCTCTTTGTGGGTGATGGGTTTTATATGAATAGGTTTCAGTCGCTGTAGATGACGGAGCGGCTGACTCCATATTGTACTTTCCCCAGAGATGACATGGCCTCAGCTACACTAACTGGAACTTCCAAACCAGACGCCTATTTAAAGACTCCGGCCCTTCTGGACTGGTAATTAAGCTGCAGTCTAATGGCCGCCCAATCAGCTGTCTGCCACTGATTATGACTTTCTTCCCTGCTTAAACTATATATTGTATCATTGTATGTATGCTTGATAAACGTGTGTCCAGATGTAAGTGGGTTTAGGGGAACAGCTTTGAGTAAGTTTCTCTGTCTCCTTATTTCTGTATGTAAATGTGCTGAGTAGTAGTTGATTAGTATGTGTAATGTAATGGGCGTCCTACTTGTGAGCTTTGCCTCGTACCTGTATAGAAAAGCTGAGTAAGCTTCTATAAAAGCTCAGGCATAATGCTGTGTTGTCAGTCTCTCTGTAACCATCCCCCCCAGCCACCCTCCTCACCCTGGTTTGTGGGGGGCAGCTGGTTAAACAGCTTTTAATTATCTTCCCACCTCCCATGGCTGCATTCACCGGCCACATATCTGCTGTGGATTGTCCTACTATGTTCTGGAACTTCACCCCGTCCCTTCGTCGCATTAAACTGCAACCTTTTCACAGCAGATTCGCATATTTCGCTGTGGTTTCTGGCAGCTGAAATGTTATCTAAGCAATGAGGCTTGGAAGGCAGCTCTGCGTCGAAAGGCTTGCTTATGTGGCAAGTGAGCGCTCGGGCAGGCTGACCATTTTAACTTTATTTACCCAAATCCGATATGTATGCGCTGTTCTCTAGTTCCATAGTGTTATCTTTGAAATAGCTGTAGCTCCTAGAGTACATAGTACTTCACTTCCTCAGTGGTGCCAGCTGGTCTCCGATTCGTTCAGTAAACTGAGCCAAAGTCCTGGCTGAAAATGGGGGAGATCTGCTGAGCTGTCACTTCTCAGCTCTCCAGCCTGGGGCCTGTAAAACATTCTTCTCCATAACATATAGGAAATACATAATGTATATAAATATACATGATCATTGCGATGCTGCTTCATGCTCAATATTTCTGTACATTATGGTCTTTTTTTTTTTTCTTCAATTACATTTGTTTCTGATTTTTAGTTTTTCAGCATTTCAAGGTTCTTACAAATTTTGTGTGTCAAGGTTAGGGGTTTTTGAGGGATTTGGGGCGGTTAGATTCATTTTAGCCCCCAAACCCATAAACTTAACCCCAAAACTCACCCTACTGTCGAGCACCACTCCCTCTAACTTTAACCCCACCCAAACCCCTAACCTTGACACCTGAAATTCATACGATTAACCCTGAATTGCCCAAAAACTAGGGCTGTCTGCATATGGGCAGTTGTAGGGTAGGAAAAGATCTCGGAACACGTGCAAAGCTTGACTTTACTGCCTGTAAGGCCCGGGCTCCATTTTTGTTTTAAAACCACATTCTAAAACTTGCATGCAATGCCACGCATACAGAAGACGCTGCCACTACGATATTGCTGTGTTTTGTCAAATCGAAGTGGAGTCCTGGCATTAGGGGACCATGGCATACACAGTTCCATTGTTGTTGGTGTTTTTTTTTATTACTATTTCAAAAAAATTTTATTGAGTTTTTTTTAAACAATGATAATAAGAACGTATCCAAAGCGTACCAAAAAAGTAAACAATTTTTAAAGCCTCACCGTCCGGCATCACCTGAATCGTGCAGTGAGCGAGAAATTGCGGCTGTATTTCATATACTCCGCCGCCATGACCCGTGGTGTGTTTTTTAAAAAATAAAGCGCACTATGTACGCAATGCTCAGAAGCTTAATAAAAAAGCCATTGAGTCTATTGACAACCAGCTAGAAGGGAATAAAACGTTTTTTTCAAGAATGTGCTATGGTCTGCTTTGCAGCATATGGCCTAGGCTCCACTATGCGTTAAAACCCTGCGATACGTCAAATGCAGCGATGTTGACGCATCCATTGAAAGTCAATGGATGTGTCTACACATCAATTGGTGTGATCCGTCAGCTTGCGTTGCGCTAAAATCAACGCAGAGTACTACGTTGACATTAACGCAACGCAAGCCAACGCAAGTTAACACACCCATAGAAAATGAATTGAGTCCTTTGAAATGCAATGGTATGTGTTATTCGATGCGTTGATCAAATCCGTTCATGGTAAAAACCAAACAAAAAAAACCTATACCTCACAAATTCATCCCTTAACGGATCCCTAATGCATGGGTTGCGTTTATTGGATCAGTTAACACAGCATATCCTTAACGCATAGTGGAGCCTAAGGCTATGTCTCCACATCGTTGTTTGAACCGTCGTGACCCCCTAGGTAAAATATTTGTGATCCGTCGGGACCCCGCCAAGCACTGTCCTTAACATAGGGGGTCCCAACGGATCACAAAACAAACTGGAAACATGCCCTTAGCCTTTAGGGTATGTCTCCACAGCGTTGTTTTATTAGTCAGGACCCCTATGTTAATCGCAGTGCTGCTGCACTGCATTAACCCCTGCATCTGGGGATTGGCTCAGCGCCGTGAGAACAGAGCATCCACCGAGCAGGTAATGTGTATGTGAACAGTCGGGACCCTGCCAAGCACTGTGCTTAGCAAAGATGGTCCCGACGTATCAAACAACGCTGTGGAGACATACCTTAGAATGCGAGTTTGTGTTGGGATTTGGTAAGGGTCAGGGGGTTTTAAATGTAAAAGAGCGAACCAAGGGTCCCTGGACAGGTGGCAGCGAAACCAGGAATGAAGCAATTTTTGAACACATTGGATTGAAACCTAGAGAGCATCAGGGAAGACCACCATGTATGGAGAACATCTCCGAGGGGCCACAGCCATAGAAACATGGCACCGTTCAATTGTTTGGTCAACTTTAAAAATATCATTTAACTTTTCTCTAAATTGGTCAACTAGAAGTCATGGAAATCAAGCAGTGATCGGATATTTTGGTAACTTTCAACTTTAGGAAGGAAATCGATTAATCGATATTGAATCACACAAGCCAATCGTTCAAGCAGAAGTTGCCTGATTTAAATGACACATGATTTCTTTACCGCTCCCATTCACCTTTATGGCCACAATCAAAAACATGGGGAGCTGCCATTCTGATTGTGGGTCCCACCGTGCCCATGCCCGAATGGAACCCTTTAGTTGAAGTGGGAACAAGCCCTTAGTCTTCATAATTATATTACAAGATAAATCTTTAAACTTAAGGAGCCTACTTTGAATTTTTTGTTAAAATCATTAATGTCAATGTTTTTCTAAACTAGGCTGCCAAATTATGTGACATAACTATTGCCACAAGCGTGTATCCGGCCCTGTACACGTCTATCTGTTTCACGAACTTTGATATGCATTTTCACATAAACTAGTCCTTCAGCTAGAATGTGCACAAACTGGGCTAACGCGTCCTGTCCCATTCGTATGAAACGGGTCCTTGTATTTTACATAGATACAAGTTTTGAGGTTTACCTGCGTTTGATCCTTCTAAAATGCAATGCCAAGCTGCCATTTTCTGATACCTGATTTTCCCATCCATACACCTCGGAGGGATCATTGCTGTCTAGGAGCCACTTGATGGTCCAATAATCCAAGGCAGCTTCCTTCCTGTTCTTTCCACTCAGGTGTTTTATGTGAACATGGCAGTTGCTGACATCTTTGAAGGTGAATGAGCTGAAGTTATCCTTTCCTTAATAACTGATGAATCATGGTCTTAGAACAGAGCATGTGAAAATGAACATGTTAGTCTGTCAGTGGCACAAAGAAAGTCATTGGTAAGAATGGCGGCAGTACTGGAGGATGTGCCATGCAAACAAGTCAGTCTGGGCAGCTCCTTTATGCCCTGACATGTTCTTCCTTGCAAAGAATGCTTTACTAGTCGCCACCATTGTGACTAATGTCTGTGCTTTTATTTGTTGAATGTGCAGTAAAGGAAACCAATAAGTGTGTCTGTTTACAGCATGTGCGGCTCCTGAATTGCCAATATGCCCATTCTTGGTATAGAACGTTCTCGATAATTCATGAGATTGAGATTGATTGCCTGCAAACTTGTTTAGATAATGTCCTCCATGATCGATCTATGAATCTATCGTCTATCACATGGAAGCCTAAAAACTAAGTGGTGAATTCCTTATGTTGCATTAGCTTGGAGTTTTTGCTTAAAGCTGGTTTACCAGGCTGAGTTCATGCAAATGAGCCCCCAAACTTTTCAGAGTAACTAAAGCTTCTTAAGATTTTTAGAACCAACCAATTTTTTTTAAATATATTTTGTAGTCCAGACGTATTCCACCTCTACTGGTTGATCCTGCCACTGATTTTACCTTTCTGGACAGAAATGTCAATCTGCATGGCTCTGTAGTTGCAACCACATAGGGCAAGCTGTTTTTAATATACACAGAAGCTTCCATGTTTCCCTGAAAATAAGGCACACCCCTGAAATATAAGGCATCCCTGAAGATACAGTACTGTAACTCTGGACAGGGGGGATCGGAGGGGGCAATCAAAATGACACAGGAGGATCAGAAGGGGTTACTTAAATGGTGACCCCCCCCCCCCCCCCTCTGAAACCATTGTGACATTTTGATCCCCCTGTGTCATTTTAAGTGATCCCCCCCCCCCCCACCCTGATACCCCAGTGCTGTATTCTTCTTCATGGAAAAATAAGACATCCCCTGAAAATAAGACGTAGGGCATCTTTGGGAGCAAAAAGGCTTGTTCAGTACGTCAATGCTTTGCACTCCCCGACCTGGCACTCTGTAGTCTTTCCACAGCTTATTCTCCAATAGTTTTTGTAACCGAGAACTGGGTAAGAGACCACATAACTTGAGTTACTTCTGTAATGAGGACATTTTATATAACTTGTATGTAGTTTGCTCTTAGAAACTAGCAAATCTCCCTTAACCTATGAAGAAGGTAATTTAGGCTAGGTGGCCAGGGAGACCACTTATAGGTTTATGGTGTAGGTAGGTGGAAACGATTGAGGAAGGACTCGGGAGCTGATCATACAGTTCACAAGGCTTTGATTGTGATGGCAGCATATTGAATATTTCTACATTTGGTTTAGTAGCAGGGTACACTCAAAGAAGCTAGCTAAGAGGTTCATTTATTTATTAACAGTCTATATTTAATTGATTTTTACCCAGCTTAAAAGGTTTAAAGTTTGCTTCTAATAAAAACACCCTGAGCCCAGTGCTTTGTTATATAGAACTTATATACTTAAATGTGTGTTAAATTGGTGTGCTGCCGCGTGGCTGGTATAATCTCATGTTGGACGAGAGACAAACTGCTCGATATTTCAGTTTTAGTGTACCATGGTTGGACTTTTTCCTGACCTGTCAGCAATCTAATGTAGAGGCGGCAGGACACGTACAATATTCATTCCTGGAAATGATCTTACTAGACAGTGCTCATTCTGTTCTACCGGAGGGGGGATGGCAGGGAGCGTCTCTTCCCATATTCCAAACCACCACCTATGGCCTTTATCACCCTGTGATACAGATACTAGATTTGTACCCAAGATTAACAAATCGGTGATTAAGAACTGGTTACTGTGTTTGCCTTGCATTTTTATAAAAAGATGTAAAACCCCCTAATTAACCCTGCCATGAGGAAAATATGGCCGCCTTTTTATTTGTTCCAGGTCGGTGACTCGGGATGTATCTATATATTTTTTTTCTTGATTCAGGGATAGTTTATTTAGGATTTATATCAGCACGTATAATCCAAAAATCCCAAATCCAGAATTGCAAACATTGGCCCCCTATTTGTGCCAGAAATGCAGTACTCATTTGTTAAACCTTAGTTAGCAACACCCAAGTCTAGTAATGTTTCTGCATGATTGTAGATGTGATCATACCAACTTTGTAGTAGGGCAGTGGTTCTGTAGTGGCTACAGAATTACAAGGGTGACATGGGCATTCTAAAACAAAATCACTGACCAGATCAAGTTCTGTTAAGGCCCCCACACACGTACCGAGTGGGGGCCGACATAGCAGGTCAGATCAGCTGCGTGATGATGTCATCACGCTGCAGTCCCGAGCTGACAGCATCAGCAGGCACCCATTGTGTGCTGGCCGTTCGCTTCAATAAAGATGCCGGTCTCCATTGAAGCTTACTGTTCTCTGGTCGGCCGAGCTGTGGGGCGACAGGAATCTGGACACCTCCCGATAGGCGGACGCCCATTAGTCGGCGGCAAAATCTGCCACTGCTCGGTGCCTATTTGGCAGGCTTTAGGTTGGGAGGTTAATTCCAATCTTTGTCAGTGGTGCTGAGCCTGTTCAGTTAAAGTACACTGGTACTACTATGGTTTACTTGGTTATCTGCCAGTCATTGTTACCAACAACATTAAAGGAAACCTGTAGTCACATGGTTTTTAGAATGTTAACGTCGTATCTGGAAGTCATGGAAATTTGCCTTAAGGTAGCCATAGAGGTGCAGATTCTCCCTCGATAGATGAGGGACCGATGGCAGTGTATTGTCATCACGCTGCAGCCAGCCCCTCAGAGGATTGGTGGGGGCACCTCCTGTGTGCCGGCAGGAGATTCCTGGTCGATCTTGCCAGGTGGGTGCTCCTGATTTTCGGACAAGTGTATGCCGATCTTTAGTTTGCATTCCATGTCCCCAATGTAAGGGCTTTGATCTTCAAGGGAGCTCATGGTGGTAGGTAGGAGCCATAGACGTGTCAATACCCCTGCGATCGGTTGATCGCACCACCTTGGGTATCTGATTCCTCATCCCCAATTTTTGGGCATTCAGGCCGTCAGATAAAATGAAATGTTTTTACTGACCATCCACCTTAAACCTCGGCCACCCAGCAAACTGGCTTTCGACAATGTGAATGCAGCTTGCCTGGGACATGACTGGAGATACCAAGCAGCTGCATGTTATACTCCATGTTCTAAAAGGAAAGTATGTTTAGTGTTTTCATGTGACGTTGATCATGGGTAAGCATGTCTTGCCGTCACTTAAAATATTTGCTTTTTTTTTTGCCCTTTAAATGTGATCACATGATTGGCTTATAGAGTCCAAGTACGTGCCTAGGCTCTCGCTTGACAGGATTAATCACTGCTGCCTGCCTTGATTAGGGAGGCTTTATAGAATAGAAAAGAGACCTTAGAGACCTAATACCCCAAAAATCCCACACAGGAAACTGCTTACTGTGCAATTCTTGTTTTCTATAAAAGGGATCTACTGTTCCTGCTATGAGGTGTTTCTCCGAATGTGGGCTGAAATGTGTGCCTGCTGGTAGGAAACACGGCACGAAGACTCAACTATAGGATTTACTCTGAAGTTATCTGACAACTCGCTTGTGTTTCTGGATACAATGTGTCTGCCATATCCAAGTCAGAGTTTTGTTTGTTCTTTAGTCATTGCACAACTTCACTGATAGGAGTAATACCTGAAATTCATTCTTCATACTGAATATGTATTCTTGCAGCATGAACACCTTAACCAGGCGTTGGAAAGCTTTTTTAGCTGTTGCAATACTATTTGAGTCCAGTTTGATATTAATAGCTTTTTAAAGCACAACTCTAAACCTAATAATCCTAAACTTCAATCCTTCTGTTTCCTGTATTACACACCTTTACGTTTAGAATAGGTACATGTTGATAGGAGGAGAGAACAGATTGGTTGTGCCACCATTTTCACGGTTTAATCATTTTAAGGGGCGTAGGCAGAAGACATGTAAAAGAAATAAATCTGCAGCAGATAGTCAAGGGTCTGCTCCCCTGATAGACAAGGCTGTGAAAGACTAATGTCTATAGCAACGGTTCTCAAACTTCAGGTCGTGACCCGGGGTCCAACCACCTTTTTACAGGGGTCTCTGCATTCCCTTAAAGCATCAAAACTGCTGCTGCTAACAAGAAGCAGTGCTGACAGCCACAAGTGGGGTGGAAACTAAAGCAGGCCATACACTCTGAGATAAAAATTAGGATCCATTAAAACCGTGAAAGCAGTTTATATCGTCCTGAAATCCACACATGGTCCACTGGTACAGCCGATATATTACGATCGTAATGCCGTTTTTTTACGATCGTAATTATTGGACATGTTCAAAAAATTTTAATTGGTCTTGCAACATCGAAAACTTCCATACTGTTTTCATCGTGTTTTCCGACCAATACTGCCGAGCTTCCCTTTAAAAAAAACATCAAACATTGCCGATATAAACGCTATGACTTTCGAGACATCCTCGTAAAAAAAAAAAAAAAAAATACGGATGTCTAAATTGGATTTTTCACTGTGGTAGCTTTTTGCCGATAGTTACAGCTTCCAACCGATAACGCCGTCGCGGAACATTGTCTTTTTTTAATGGATCCTAATTTTTATCTCAGAGTGTATGGCTAGCATTAGAAAGGATGTAACTTCCCACCCTGCACATCATGATTACAAGAGGGTTAGGGAAAATAGGAGGGAGGGGACATTACACTTGCCTGGAAGTGATGTTGTGGAGTGTCACTTCCGGTATTTGGAATGCAGAAGTGTTGGTGCAGCGAGCCACTTTCATGTTCCAAATACCAGAAGTGACAGCTCCACATCACTTCCGGGGTTGTGGATCTAAAATATTGAGAACCACTGTTCTAAAGCTAGGCATACATGGATAGTTTTTTACGCAATCAATCTTCAATTCAATCGCTGTGAGATTTACAAAATGTATGATTGTACCACTGTACAGTGTGATCGATTCCTTTCCCTAGCTCTGTGTGCATGCTCCATAGTACCATCGGATAGAAATTCCTAGAAAAACTTCAGATACTTTAGCAACCGACATGTCCGATCACTTCTCCATTGATTTTATGTTCCATCTTGATCACTTTTGGTTGATCGGACCAGGTATGCAGGAATTGATTTCTGTTCGATCTATTTTTAAAATAATCAAGTTGCTCAAACGGAAATATCGAACAGTGTATGGGCACCTTAAGGGTACATTTTACATGGGAACTTTCCGGGATCCTTTCAGTCAGCGGCAGCCTGGAAAGTGACAGGGCACTCCTGTCTGCTCGGGAAGCATTCAGATAATGGTCTATCGTCATAAGTCAGAAACTGCCCAGCCCAGCGAATGTGTCATTGGGCATTTATAGAATGTCTGTGTAAATAAGGGCTTGTTTCCATTATACGTGGGACCCCCTCCACTAAGCGTATTGCTTGGCGGAGATCCCGACGTAGCACATTGATATTGCCTGCTCGGCGCATGCTCTGTTTACACATCTGCTGATGCAGAGGCTCAACGTACTCGACTACGTTGAGCCTTGCATCGGCAGAGCTGCTCAGCACTGTGAAGACACAGCATCCGCCAAGCCGGTAAGTCTATGTGCTACATCGGGATCCCCGCCAAGCAATACGCTTAGCAGAGGGGGTCCCAA
>CM070032.1:41090003-41133959 GCA_036250615.1 Ptychadena robeensis | reverse complement strand
ACCAAAATCTCCCGGGCGGGCCGCCCGGCCAATCTCCTCTGGGGAGAACACTGCTTTATTCACTAAATGTGTTCTGGCCCTTTTGTGGTAACAAGGGATCCCCTTGAACTCCCCAATTCATATAAGTTGGATGCCTTGGATCCTCCTGTTTCCATTCAAAGGTAGACTGCTACACAACCTCTGATGGTGCTCCGATCTGTAGGTTGTGATCAGCACTCACCTTTGGTTTCCATTGCTTGGTTATAGAACACATGTGCTCTTATAGGAGGCAGGTATTGCAGGTTGTACAGCACGTAGGGCGCTGGAGGCGGTGGACTATGTCCAGGTTGGGTGAGTGACCCCCTTGCTCTGTTTTCTTCTTGGCTCTTGTTTACACACAGTCAGCTGGGACTTTGCAGAAGAATTTGTAAAGCGTGATTCACTTCACATAAATAGCAGGAATTCAGGACGTCTAGCAATCTACACAGCGTACAAACCTTCAGAGGAGTTCTGAAGTCATTGTACAAAGCTGGATACACAGAATATGGAATCTATAATATGGGTATATACACATCTTGTATATCTTTTACTTGTCAGCCAGATGAATATAAATACAGAACCTGACATGTTGTCTTTATTATATTTTACAAAAGAAATAGATGAAGTTTCCTTGCAAACTGGTTCTCTTCTGTGCATCACACATACCTGCCAAGTTGTCTCTCGCAGAATAAGGGCTTGTTTCCACTACAGCGTTCGGCCGTGGATTTTTAATCGCCATGGACAAATGCTCCCATTGAAACTCAGTCAATTTCCATTTGAGCGATCGTGCACGGATGGATGCGGACACAACTTAGGGGGCGATTTTAATAGTGGAACGTGTCCTCTAGTGAAAAATTGCGTCCATTGAAAATTTGACTGTGTCCATTAATTTTCTATGGTCGTGATCAGAAAAGAGGTCGGATCATGTGCAAACACGCGGTGGAATGATTGGCCATGGAGGCAGCGAAGGGATTAAAAACTTGTCCATCCACGGTCCGATGCAGTGCTAATTTATAACTCAACAGTGGGGACCACATGTGAGTGAGGAAGAGTCCCTTCATATTGTGTTACAAGATAGCCGAAAACCCTGGTTTCATCCCCGAATTTGTTCTTCACTAAACTTGTCCAAGTATTATGAATGAGTGATCATATTGTGCCTTATGATTGTAGTTTTTAATGGAGTTTTTTTAAACTCACATGTGTCTTTCGAATGGTAATTTTGTGCATGTTCTTTATTGTGTGTGTGTATATATATTGCAGTTACAGGAAAATTACTGATCAGCTGGAAATCCTGTGTACTCCTACTCTGGGCTCAACACAATACCCCCGCTTCTCTGAAATCCTATTAAGCATGTCCAGCCTTGTCTGCTGGACTACAGGCTGAAAATACAAATGGCTTCTTGCTTCATATACTAACATTGAGACTGGCTTCTCAATAAGCTAAAGCTGGCCATACACCTTTAGATCTTTGTCAGATATAATTTAGATCTACCAACAACGATGTAGTGCTGGGTCCTCTGCGATTGAACACAGGTAGACTTGATTGTTTAGAAAGTCCCTCATATTACATGGTTTTGGTAAAACAAAAGGAGATCTAAAGGAAATCTGACAGAGAAATCTAAAGGTGTATGGGGGCCCTTAAGGTCCCCACACACGTATCAAGTGGGGACAGACCGATGAGCTGTGGAGAGCAGCGAGATGACGTCATCATGCTGCTCTCCATCGCTCATAGCCTCGGTGGGCACCCTTTGGCATCGCCAGAGATTTACAGACATGTCCGTTCTCTGGCCACCCGAGCCTTGCACGCTCAGCGTTTTTTGATTTGCGCACTTGGGGCCATGTCGCCCACCGCTTGTTGCATGTGTGGGGACCTTTAGTCTGTCAAACAAGGCATACACTGATCATTTTAGTTTGATTGAATGCTAAAATTTAACCAAGTTTACATCGGTGGAAATTAAATCGTATACTGCACACATGCTTCAATTGAGAAAATTTTTGATATTGATCAAACAGTGATTAAGTGATCGGACATGTTGGAAATTTTTCGTTGATTGTACAACGATCTAACTAAAATCATAGCATTTTGTTTGTTGGTCAGTTGTATTCGATGAACACATTGGTTTTCCATGTTTTATTCCTTTTGTGGATCACACTTTTGTGGGGGTCTTTGTGTGATTTGTGCCGGCTGTTACCACATACTTGCCTTTCTGAGTCTGAGGCAATGATAAAGACTTCAGCATAGAGCGGCTGGGTTCTGGGGGTGGGTGGGTAGTAATGGTGATATTACGGTATTGGCCACCCAAGAGAAGCTGCAGTGAAATGTAAGTAATCACCCTGTGTGTGTTTCGGTGAAGGCTCGCGAGCGGTCTAGTACACTGTAATTGTTAAAGATGAGATTATAGTTTTCTTTCTTCATTTGTAGAAAACTGACCTGGTTCTGTGGCTTTAAATGTGATCTTTTGCTGTGTGTGCTTCACTTCCCCCTCTGCTGTGTTGGCGTCTCTGTAGTGGGATAGAAAGAACGGAGGTCAGGGGGTAGAGGTGATTGCTGGGTTGTGGGCACATCGCACATCCTGAATGATAATGTGCACAGCTGTCACTTTCAGGCAGCTACTGGCAGTTTGGAAGACCTTTAATTAGGATAGATGAGGGAGGGGGGGGGGGGGTTTCACTTTTTAACTGGTCACTTCTACTTCATACAGAATTGTAATTCTTTACTGCAAGAACTGGTTTTTACCTGCTGTTGGCTGAGCACTGAAATGATGTCTGTAATTCCAAACATGCTTCTACACCGAAACACTACTTGCTTTATAGAATGTCTAATAATTCAGATTGGCTTAACCCCATCACCTTCGTAATGTTGCAGCTATATATGGTGTATTAATACGCACCTCATTTTTTGAAGGTTGTGAGCTGCTTTTCACTACATCCTGGATCAGCATGTTATTGGAATCCTGTTGACACAGCTAAATAGCTCAAGCTCAGATTTGAGCTGGCTATACACCTTTAGATCTCTGTCAGATATCCTTTATATCTACAAACAACTATGTAGTGCCGGGTCCTCTGCAACTGAACACAGGTAGACTTGATGGTTTAGAAAGTCCCTCATATTACATGGTTTTGGTAAAACAAAAGGAAATCTGACAGAGAAATCTAAAGGTGTATGGGGGGCCCTTACATGTGTGTGTTTGTGAGCCCTTTGTCCAAGGTTTACACCAGATAAAGCTAGCTGGTTAGCATACAGCTAATGCTAGGCATACACATGCCGATAAGCGGCCGATTTTTAATCTGACCGATGGGCGTGTGCGCTTGTGCCGTCGGTCAGGTTAAAAATCGTCCGCTAATCGGCATGTGCCCACATGGGGCGACAGATCCCTGTCGCCCCACTTCTCGGCCGGCTAGAGAACGGACATGTCTGATCTTCTCTGGCCGATGGGAGCCGATGAAAGCCGATGCCATAAGCTGCAATGAAGCGGCGTCTTCATTGCAGCTTATGGCCGGCACACAAAGGGTGCCCAGCCGATTGAAGGGGCCCCATAATGCAACGGGGTGATGACGTCATCACGTTAGCCTCCCGGAAAGATATCGGGACTAGTCTGCCTGCACACATCGGCGTGTGTGGCTTAAGATGAAAAATAACTTGTATTAAAACTACCTATTGGTGTTCCTTGGTATACGTTTGGCTGGGTCATTAAGGTGCCAGCTGGTTCACATATTACTGGATCTAAATGAACAATAAGTAGAAAGTTTCTTCTACCGCTTTGGTTTTTGGGTGACTGGTTGGTGGAAGCGTTTCCTACTGACGGTTGAATGAGTCCTAAAGGTCCCTATACACGGGTCGATACCTGTTCAATCGATGACTCAAGCGCAGCGTGATGTCACCATGCTGTGCTCAAGCGTTCATTGATTGAATTGGGAATCTACGCTCCACTTTCCCGTTCCCTCAGTCCCCATCCAAAGCAATGTAGATCGAACAGGGATTTACCAACATGTTGGTTCTCTGTTCGATCAAACGATTTTCGAGTGGGAACGCATGATCTGACAAAAGGTCCCCATCCAAAGTACTGAACAAGATAAATTGTGCAGGAGTGCTTTCTGTTCAAACCAGGAGGCTCAAGCGCAGCGCAATGTAATCGTGCTGCGCTCAAGGGTTCCTCAACTGATTCGTAATCGGTGTCAATTAATTGGTATTGATTGGTATATGGGGACCTTTTACTCTCAAGACATCTGAATGCGGAGAGTTGAGATTTGGATGATTTGTGGGTTGTTTATTTGCCAGGTAAGGAATCCATAGGATGAGCATGACCGCTTTGTGCGCCTGTTTTGCATCTAAGGCCCCCCGGCTCTGTATTGGTGTGAAGGCTGTTCTTTACAGATGAAACGCTCCAAGCTTCGTACGTGTAAAGCCACACATGGTTCAATTTAGCGTTCAATCGAGGTTCGATTAGATTTTGTAGTTCGAAAAACTCGATTTTAATTTAATCAATGTACATTTCGACTGAAAAGTTCATCGAAGTAATTAAAAATCGTCGATTGAATTCCTGTTACGATTTAGTTTCAATCGTAAGTTAAAGGGAAGTAGCCAAAAAAATTGACCAATCGCGCAAAATTTTCCAACCTGTCCGATAACTTCAAGTGTCAATTTGACAAAAATCTATCAATGATAGTCGATTGTACTATGTGGGCGGCACATCGATTTTTATTTATTTTATTTTTTTTTTTTTTTTCTACAATCGATCGTTTTTTTTATTGAAAAATGTTGATTGAATGCTAAAAATGGAACCATGTGTGGCTAGCTTTAGAAGCTTTTCCACTAAAGCTAGCCACACATGGTACAATTTATCATTCAATCGAGGTTCGATTAGATTTTGTACATCGATTTAAAAAATCAAACATCAATTGTCATTTAATCTAAGTTCTCCACATGGGAAGCACGATAATTGAACAATTTCGAGTGAAATTAAATCGAAGTAATCCAAAATCGTCGCTTGAATTCCTCTTACGATTTTAGTTTCAATTGGAAGTTAAAGGGAAGTAGCCTAAAAATCGAGCCAAAAAAAAATCGACCAATCGAGCAAAATTTTCCAACTTGTCCGATCACTTTTCAATCGACGATTGTACCAAAAATCGTTCAACGATCATCGATTGCACTATGTGGCAGTACATCGATTAATGTTCAATCGATCTTTTTTTTTTTCCATCGAAAATCGTCGATTGAATGCTAAAATTGTACCATGTGTGGCTAGCTTAAGTTTGAAGTGGTGCCACGTACAGTTTCAGGTTTTGAAATCCATGCAAGTGATAAACATCAGCTTAACCTATACAGGCCGCCCCAGCGCTTATTTATCTTCTCCTCAGAGGTCTTACGTCACCGGCTCCTAGCAATGCTGCTTTTGTTCATGGCTGCCACCTCGGCCTCTGATGGATCTGCTCAGGAAATCCAGATGGTCGTTGCTTCAGTATGTCTTTATAAATATTAAGCAACGCTAAATGTCAACAGCCTGAAAGATCAACCTCACCAATCATGTTTGCATTTTCCTTGGCTGCTTAGAATTACTGTCCCTTTGCTATATGTGAATTTATTTATTTAAATCTTATTCATTGCAAGTGTTGGAATCTTTGTGTACTGGCCCCTCACAGCTACAAGTATGGCGAAGAGGTTGTCATGTGATCTCCCATCATGTTTCTTAATAGTAAACTAATGTGGGGCTTTGTTTAACCCTTGAGGAAAAAGGGGCAATAAGTGTTTTGCATAAAAATTTTATTAAAATAATTAAGATGAAATTTGCGAACCGAGTGAAGACCTGGCTTTCCAAAAGTGTAAGACCTCACTTAAGGTGGGTTTACACGTGTAGATTTTTTGTTCGTTCAACTGCCGATTCGATTTTTTGATAGATTTTTTTGTCGAACATCGTTCGTCCATTTATCGAATGGAACATTAGATTTTTTTGTTCGTCCATCCCAATAACGAATGAAAATACATTCAGAATTACTACGGCCGATAAAAATTTACCAACATGTTTGATAACCTTTTGAACAATTTTTTTGTTCGAGGTCGAACAAAAATTATCCATCGAACCAAATTGCCATTCTAGATTTTTGTACAATCAACCAAAAAATTGTTTGTTTTTTGTCTATCGGACGAAAAAATCTAGACATGTAAACCCACCTTTATACAGCCGGATTACAGGCTGCTGTCAGTCGGCAGCAGCCCATAAAATGGCCGGGCATTCCGGTCAGCGAGCACCTGCAGTTTGCTTTAAGCTATGATCTCTGCATTTGTTTAAGTTGATCTGTGTATAGTGTAAACTAACTTTTGGTTAGCCCTTGAACATTTTTTTTTTCATTGTGACACAGATTGGATCACAGATCTTTCTATTTTACATTTAAAACGATTAAATGTGTTTTATTAATTTTGTGTTGAACAATACCATTGGGGTAGGGTTAAGAGTACATGCACTGGGCCTCACAGGTATAATAGTACCTAGGAGGTATGATGCAATATATTTAAAACCTGCAGAATATTGGGACCAGTCTGGTGCTTTTTTTCCAGCCACCAATCTAACTTTTTCCTTAATCCCTGAATATATTTAATGTAACTGGATAATGTATGCAGCAGAGAGAGAAGTTAGAAGTACAATGTGCAATCTACTGATTGGCCACCATTGCTGAATTCTTGCTTCATAATGCTTTTAATGACATGGCTGTTGGCTACAGGTTCACAACATCTTTACATATATCTGCTCAGGTTGATAGAAGCAAAAATCGATGTGTTGAAGTCAATAAGTATTAGCTATCTTTAGCTTCTTACCTATGGAACCAAAGACTGATCTTATAAAGAAAGACCAATCCTTTCTAAAGAGGTGGTCCCCTTTTATAATGTTATACTTTTCTGGTGGTCCCCCACAGCCCACTAGTCACAGGATTTGGCATACATATAAACATTCAAAATACCTAATGTATACATTTTAGGGACCATGCTTAACCATCTTATAGTCCCTGGAAATATTTCTTGGCTGCTATATGTTAGATGTGTGCTTCTATTTTCTTGGATCCTTTTCTAGGTATTAGTTGATGGATTTTACACTTTGCAAAAAGTTGTCATTTTGGAAAACTTTTGTGTATCCATACTGATTGGACCAACAAGATCCAAAAGCTTGTGATGAAAATGTAAACTAAACGCCCCTCATCCAATAAATTTTTTTGATTGATTGAAAATCTATGGCAGCCCACATGGTTAGATCAACCTAAACCAATTAAAATTGGGACAAAATTGATTTAAAAAGGATTAGACATGCTAGTAAACTTTAATTGGTTGTATTGAAATGCATTAAGCAGGGTACAGACAGGGTATTGGTCAAATCGATGGCCATTTCGAGCGCCGTGCGCACTCACGGCCATCTACCTGACCCATATAATCTGCCCCATAGCGGTTTTCAAACGGAACAAATCAGTTCCACTCAAACAGCCTTATCGGACATGATTGTTAATACTGCGATGTCCGATGCTTTGTCTGGGTCTCCAGGCAAAGCTCGGCTGAGAAGGAGCCGGGGAGACAGTTCTGCTCTCCCCGGCTCCTCCGATATCTGACAGCAGCGTGATGACGTCATCACGCTGCTGCAGGGTACATTAGACGGATCAAATATCTGTTACTACAGTTGGCAAACATACAATCAATCACCAATTTCCCTGACCCCCCAAAAATGTATCTTTTTAAGTTGATTGAATGGAAAATCTAGACGTGTATGGGGGCTTTATTGCAAATATGTGTGTCTGTAGTCAGTGTGACTGTCGGTTTTTATTTTCCTTCATCTAGCTAGACTTTCATCTTGACTTGTGTCCTGATTTCCTTAGATTTGAGTGTTTGTTGCATTAGTAAAGGAGAAAACTATATGTAAAGCTGTGAGTGAGCTTTAGAATGGTGGTTGTGAAGCTGCTGATTGAACTGTAATGTTTGAAAGGTCAGATAGGAGACATGCTGGAGATCAGGTTACTGGAAGACAGGTTCAGACTGTTCCATTCAGTTACACGCTTAGGACAACACATTACAAAGCATTGTGCAATTATCGTTAAATGCTGGTTAAGCACTGGAGCATATCACTGCAGACTTTTTTATCTGGCTGGAAATCTGAACAAAAGTTTAATCCACTTCCGATCCTAACTGATTATTATTTTTTTATTTTTCCGATTTTCGAGATCTGATGTAAAGTGATAAGATAATAAATTTCCACACAAAATACGCACATCTCTTTTGTGCAATCGAGCAAATCAAAATGGCTTTCTACCAAAAAAGGCCTGAATGGAATATGTGTACTGTGATCAGAATTTGGACAG
Source organism: Ptychadena robeensis (assembly GCA_036250615.1). NCBI lineage: Eukaryota > Metazoa > Chordata > Amphibia > Anura > Ptychadenidae > Ptychadena > Ptychadena robeensis. Next base: position 41,125,607 of record CM070032.1, on the reverse strand, counting down.
AATCTCACTACGATTTTGGTTGGAGTATTGAATTGACAGTGAATGTGCTTGTGTGTACCAAGGCTAAAGCACCCCTGTATAAATTGTGAGCCGATGTTTTGGCCGATAGACATCATCATGTGCGGTCAATTGGATGAAACATCGGGTCACAATCGGCCTGGGCACCCTTTGTGTGCCAGCGCTGCAGACAGCATCTAGGGACGCCGGCTGTTCAGTCAGCCTAGCGTGAAGGGAGCTGCTAGCACCTCCCCTTCCCCCCCCCCCTCAGAAGCAGGCAGACAGGCTAATAAAAGTCACGATTATAGGGTTAGAAAGGGGAAATGTGTAAATACTCGTGTGTGTGAAGTTGTAAGTTAGAAAATAAAACTGTCTTTACCTCTCACTTTTTTAATAAGATTGGCAGATTTGTAACATGTCCACTTTTTTGGCTGTTCGTTCATGTTGGCAATATGAACATTTGACAGAATTGAATTTAAAGAACATGGCTGTTATTGGGACTGCTGAGCTGCATTGGGAGCGTAAAGGTACCCATACACGGGTCAATACCCTTGCGATCGACGAATGATCAATCACGGCGTAGGGGGCACAGGTGAATTAATGCGCACCACTTTGCGTAGTACATTCCTGCCTGATACTTTGGATCTGGACCTAGGGTCCCCATCCATAGTAATGGCAGTCGAACAGGGATCTATCAACATGTTGGAGGTTGCTGAACCATTGTTCCCTGTCCTATAGCTTGTTCATGTATTGTCTGCCAGACTCTTTGAAGGAGTTTAGTCTCCTCTGTGAAGTGTGGATTCATTTGGCAGCTACTGATATGTGCCATTGTTCCAGAGAGCAGGAAGAGCCGATGCTGCATTGTTCCAAGAGGAAGAGGCTGCAATAGGTTTTCACCTCCTTGCACAAGTTTTTATTTTTTTAGAATCTTGTCTGTATCATGGTGACATACTTGTTTCAGTACATATATAATTATTTTAGAAGTGGGCTTATGATTTCATACATTTGATTAGTTTGCAAACTGTTCTGTATTACAAATAATTCATCAATAGAGCAGCATCCCCCTTCTCTGATATCCAACGCTGGCCATACACGGGTCGGTACCCATTTAATCAATGAACTTCTGTATGATCAATCTGGTTCAATACTAGTAAGGGTGATTGAATGGGGTTTACCACCATGTTGGTTCCCTCCCTGTTCAATCCCACTTGAAGAAAGATTGGTCGCAAATGATTAGAGAACAATCGATCACTCAAAACGCGCACAGCGATAAATTGTGCTAGAATCAATTCAATACTGGACCTGTGTATGGCCACCATATTTATTTAAAAGGACGCGTTGGGCGGAGGGTGGCAGGCAGCATTCCTGCACCATATGACAATTGCCTGACAATACTAGAACTACTTGGAACACCTTGCCTATGGTGATAGTATTGAGAAGTTAATGCTATTCTCTTCTAAATCTTGGGTTAGAGATTTTAGTTCAGGACAATTGTGGATGGCCTATCAGACCTCTGGGGAGGAATGGGTTAAGAAGCGCTGCTAGAGACAAATTGGGCCCTCTGATTCCCTGGCAATAAGGTTTAAGCAGGGTGCAGATGGCTCGATATTTGAGCTGTCCGATGTACCCTGCAGCAGCGTGGTGACGTCATCACGCTGCTGTCAGATATCAGCAGGGCTGGGGAGATAGCTCTGGTCTCTAGGCAAAGCAATGGACATCTGCTGTATTTAACGGTCATGTCCGATATCCCAGTTTTCGAGTGGGATTGATTGGTCCCGCTCAAACAGCGATGGTCACATGTTATATGGGCCTGATAGATGACCATCGATCTGGCCCATATCTGCATGTCTGTACCCTGCTTTATACAACCACACGATAAGTATACAAATTCTCATACTGGCGGTTGGTGTATGGCCATGGTCAAAGCCTGGGAATGGTAAAACACGTCACTCATGATTTACCGAAAAGTGATATACCCTATCTTACATATACTGGGTTCTAATAAGGGGGTTAAATGGTTTTATTGTGTTGTATGTTGGTCATGGTTTTATATATAAGTGTTTCAGTTTAGAAGATGTTGATGTAATATTTATTATGTAAAATATGAGAGTTAACGTTTAATCAACGTTTGTTTGGCCTTTAAAATTTTATTATTCAACAATGTATATGTCTGGAGTTTTTAGTCATTTTATGTTTAGCCTGGGTGAATGTTTTGTTCTTTCATGGATAGGTTCTATAGGTTACTATTAGATATATTAGGGAAATAAATAGCTTTTCATGGGCTGCTTGGCCGGGGTACAAGGTGGAGTCATGGAGATGAGCCGAGGTCTGTGTTATTCATAATCCATTAGAAATTTAAATAAGGCTGACACACAATTCAAAGCTGTCAGAGGGGGATGGGAACGGGTACTATATGCACAGCACATGCTGTTTTCTTTTATATTTTGTAGACCATTTTTTTTATTTAAATAAACACTAAATACGAGGTGTATTCAGATTTTGGTAATGGTGGTTTCTGCTCTATTGTATGCTCTGAAAACTTTGTGGTGTGGCCTGATCATTTTTAATCCTACTCAAAAGCAATAACTTATGCCTGGCATACACATGCCGATAAGCGGCCGATTTTTCACCTGACCGACGGGCGGCATGTGCCCACATGGGGCGACAGATCCCTGTCGCCCCACAGCTCGGCCGGCCAGAGAACAGACATGTCCGGTAATCTCTGGCCGATGGAAGCTGATGCCTTTAACTTCAATGAAGACCAGCGTCTTCATTGAAGCTAATGGCCGACACACAAAGGCATCAGGATGCAAACATGATGACGTCATCACGTTTGCATTCCGGAGCTCATCTGAGCTGGTCTGTCTGCACCCTGTCGGGGTGTGTATGGCAGGCATTACTGTAGTAATACCCAAACATATGAAATAAATAACATTTAATTATGTGATATGTACATTGCAATTCATCGTAGCTGATTACACACTGTGGAGTTGTGTGCGGTTGGTATTTGTATAGGTCACAAGTCATGGGTATAGGTTTATTGTACCCATTTACTGACTTATTAGTAAGCTTGTTGGTTAATCAGTGACTGTTTTAATGGAGCTTGCGCTCTAGCTTTTTATAAAGAAAACCTACATTAGCAAAATGTTCCTTCGTTTTTATAGTGATAATGGAGTAAAATATAGTGATGACATGTCATAAGTGTTTGGTGCTCATTCCTCCAAATTCAAACAGAATTTTAAAGGGCTAACCATAGTGATTCAGTTTTATTCATAATCTGTTCATGGGTTGGTTCATTAAAACCAACACTTACAAGTTATTACAATTTTTTTTTTAAAGATCTTCTCTTGTGCATGATATTTGCTATGGCAAAACAAAACTTTCCAGAATTCAAGGAGTTTTCCATCTATGTACTACTGCAAAATAAATGTTCAATGAATGAGATGTACTGTGTGGTTCTGGAATTGGCATTCTTAATTGCCGGTCCGATCACTCTGTAATACAAGAGTGTGTAGGTTTTTTGGGTAGGCAACGTTCACTGGAGAACAAGGCCACCATATCATAACATTTTCCGTTGGAGGTTCCTGGCAGCAGCATGATGACATCCTTGTGCTGCTGCCCTACATTGAAGGAGTTCAAGGTGCAGCACTGCTCTGGCAATGCTTTGCATGGAGACCCCGTGATCCCCATGCAAAGCAATGGAAATTGACTGTGATTTACGGTCATGCCCGATATCCATTTTTGAACGGGATTGGATTGGTTAGATATGGGCCAGATAGATGGCTGTGAGCGTGCACGGAACCTGAAGCCGAAATCGAGTTGGCCCATAGCTATGTGTGTGTTTCCAGCTTAACCGATTGAATGCAATCTACAAGTGAAGCTTTTTTTTTTTTGTACTTAATTTTATTGTGCTATGTGTTTGTGTGAGCGAACAACTGTTGTTGATCTAAGTCATGATTGTCTAATACTTTTTTTCTTCTTTCTTATAGAATTCAATATCTGCACGACCATCCATTCAATTTCAGGGACTCCAAGGAGTGAGTATTCTCCTCTAATTTCATGAACTTTTGAGTCATTTTGTGGAAACCGTTTCACTTAAAACGATTACTATTGGTAATCCTGTATATGCACTTTAAATACTGTGAGTTAATTAAATTACAGACTGACAATCCCCAGTCCTAGTTTCATAGGAAACCTGCATTTACAGTCATGCCACTTGTTACCATTAGCGCCCTGTAGCACATCTTTTTGAGCAAGTGTATGTCAGACGCAAGCGCGGTGCAGTAAAGCTGGCCCTGCAGGTGTAAACTAGCAAATTAAATCATCTCTTTGATGTAGGTGGTCATTGAAGTTGCAAAACCAGATAGTGATGCATGCATTGTGAATAAACCCTCAATGTTTGTCACATGGGGAGCAGCTTATTAAGAGTGTAAAGCACAAAGTGGTGATTACCCTTCCCTTCTGTGTCATATGGAACTTTTTGCAATCTACATCTAAAGTGCAGATTTGTGTGATGACCCTCTGATGCATGTTATTCTGGGGACAATATTGTTATAATTAGGTGTCACTGTTGCACTTTTTTCTGTGGTATAATGTGTTGGGTATAATTTGCAGATCTTTCATTCAGGCTGTTTGCCAGTTTTTACAATTCTTGAAATAGTGTGATCTATCGATTTTTATGCTTTACGGCTTTCTTTTATCGTGTCAATTGGTTCCACAAAGTATCACTACAAAATGCCATACTTTTAACCTATTACCTGACATATCATCTCTACTTGCAATCAGGGTTTTCATTGGGAGAGGATCATTAATGTGACATGCCTGTCCTTTGTAAATAACCATGGTGGGTTGTCATAAATGAAAGGGTTGTTGAGCCCTAATGTAAAAAAATATATATATACATATGAACATTGTTATGTGATGTGCAGTGCCTTATACATTTTTATTCCACTGCTGTGTATATTCTGACTGTCATATGTGGTTCCAATACACCAGTCCATCCAAAAACGCAAACACAATGTGCTGACCAACACACAGCACATGTACAGTGTTGTAGTGTGAAGGGCCCTAAGATGTGGTCACACTGATGGTGGCATCTGCACTGGTGACAGTGTTTAGCAGGCGCTCATCGGCCACCTCTGGATGGGTGTATGGAGCACACATGAGGTATAGTTGGTGGCTGTGAACATTGTATTCTGGATACAGGAGCTTTATAAAGTGTCTTGTGAGAAGTTTGTTTCCTCTTCAGTTGGAAGCAATGCAAGGGTTTTGTAAAGGGAATTAGTTTTTCGTGCCCCCTCCTGATCTCGTGTTCTATGCCCATGTGATGTGCATGTGTATGTCCAGTGTACACACGAGCACACTTTCTTAGAATCCAGCCAGGAACACTGGGTCTTTAGGACGAAAGGAACTCTGTGACCTGTACTGCACCCCTGGCTCTAGAAGCGTCTGCTCGGAGTGCATGTACTTGTCCTTTCTATACAACAATTAGGAAAAGTAAACAGCTACTTGAGTCTAATGCTGTACCTCTGACAAACACTTTATGCTGCTTATTCCTGAAAGGTCCTTGAGATAGTTTGGATGAAAGGTCACCTGTAGGCAGTGCAGCTGGTTTAGAAAACAAATTTCACAGGTAAACTGAAGCGGTGCACATATTCTTCTGATATAAAGTTGCAGTGTGCTGCGGTCTAGACTGAAACTCCATTTTTTGGGCAGACACCTACTTTTCTGTAGGAAGGTTTCCATGCTGCTTGTGTTTGTGAATGGCTGATAATCTTTTGTGAATACGTTTCACATGATTATCTTCTGAGGCAGTCACAGCAGGCTCTGTCTGGCCTTTCATCTATTTAGTTATCTGCTATGTATCTCCTTGTAACATTCCTCTAACTGCACAGAAGCTTGTTCACCGTGGTGTTTACTATAAAGGTTCTTTCCCTATCGCCTTATTTTATTTTCTCAGACTGTATATTTTCCTTTGCTTCAGTTATACTGGAGTTTAAATCTTGTAGTGTAACAGGAATTTGGGATGAAGACTGGCTGCCAGGCTCTCAGCAGGGGGCCAGTCTTCTGCGTCCCCTGAAAATCTTATTAACAGAAGTAATTGGAGCAAATAATGTGAGTTTTAAAGAGAAATGGGATTTGGTATTGTGATATTCTTATCGCTATGCTTTATTTGTGAGAACATTGTGTTTAAAAAAAAGAAGTGTGGTCTTAGAAATTTACTTGGCAACTTTAATAAACGAATTCTTCTGGCTAATAAAGCTGCCAAGGATACTGCACTTATTTTCCCTCAATACATGCCCCCGTGCATCAGTTCCCAAATACTGCGTTCTCAGTGGCAGGTTGTAGAAAATTCCCATCAGACTTCTTCCATGAGGCAGAGCGGAGCCTTGATGATCAGTCTTGTGTTAACAGTTATGGGAAAAAGCAAACACCTTCAGTTATAAGGTTTTATGTATCTGGGCATATCACAATAAAAAAATCTGGTCTACATCAGGCTCTTAATACACAGTTTAATTTTATGTACAGTCAATGTTTCAAAAATCGATACTCATTTAATCGATGTTACACCACATGGAGAGTACGATTATTGAGCGATTTTGACTGTAAAGTTCATCGAAGTTATCTAAAATCGTCGCTGTAATTAATTTTAGGATTTCAGTTTCAATTGGAAATGATGTGTTAAAGGGAAGTAGCGCCACACATTGAGTATCATTGACTCAACCTAAAAAAACCTGCAAGGAATGTAGTTTGATGATTGTACAATCAACCACAATTTTCCAACCTGACCGATCAAGTTTCAATCAATGATTTGACAAAAATCGATCAATTATCATCGATTGTACGATGTGGGCATATCTTTCATCTAAATACGTTGATTGAATGCTAAAATCGAACAGTGTATGGCTAGCTTAACACTATTTAAATCTACAAAAAACACTAATTTACATCTCTGGCATAAGCAGATTCCCCCAAGTCATTTCAGAAATTAGGTAGTTTTTGTATTACATTCTCAGTTTTGTTTTGGAAATGGTTACCACTTAACAACCTTGCTTATTTCTCAGAATGGCCCACCACAAATTTTGGTTTGAGATTAGGATTTGGCATTTGCAACTTTTTTTTCTATTGTAGATTAGCAGGTGAGCTTGGGATCATTGCCCTGTTGTGTGACCCAATTTCAGCCCAGATTTAGCTGCAACACAGATGGCCTCCTATTCCACTCTAAAATACATTAGCATACAATGGCGTTCATGGCCAACTCAACAACTGCAATATCCCCGGGTCTTGTGGTTTCTTCAGATGCCCAACTAATCTAGCTGTAGAGCTATCATCATTTTAGGGAGAATGGGCAATCTTTGCAAACAAGCCATGTATGCTGCAATAATTGTGCTGTTATTAACATTACAATTATTAATACTGTTTTTTAAATGTTGAAATCACTTGTATTAAGAGACTTGCCCTGAAATAATCAAATGCCACTTGCTTAGTCATTGGAAGCAAATAAATTCCTGTATAAATTGTAATCCTGGCTGCGCTTCAAACAGAATGTATATTTTTTATCTCCAATTACACATATATAAACTAGGAGATAACTGGGTTTAAAGGATTGAGCACCTTGAGGTGGGCATACATGGTCTCTGCAGAATGAATACCCATAAATGCGTAATGTCCCAGCTTCCAAAAAATATATCCACTAAAGAGTAAAGCAGGCCATACACGGGACAGATTTTCAATCAATCAACTTAAAACAATCAATTTTTAAGTCGTTATAAAATTGTATGTCGATTGTATCATGCCCCATATGTAGTACAAGATTTTTGATCGTTTTTGTTTTTTTTTCACTCGACATAACAATCGATCCAAAATAGTCCGATTTGAAATTTCAATCAGAAGTGAGGTAGAATAGGTAGGAAAAAAATCGATCAAAAATTGGTTGACCACACTTGGTTCTCAAAATACTGAACCAATTTTCAATCGACCGATCAAAATTTACCATCCAGTCCGATCAAAAAACGACTGAATTTTCACTCAATTTTGATCGGATTAAGTCGATTTAACCAGGTGGGCAAAACTCAATTCTCAATCAATCGATTAAAAAATTGATCGTTTTAAGTCGATTGATTGAAAATCTGACCTGTGTATGGGCTGCTTAAGCATTATTGCCACATCATTGTTAAATCTTCTGTGGTTAGATATTTTCACTTCTGTCAGAGAAATGGTGGTGTTGTATAAAACACGGAAAGTGCCAATTTTTTAACATTTGAACTTTTAAATTGCATTTAGATATATACATGCCAAAAAAGTCAAAAATGTTGTATGAGCTGTTAAATGTGTTGGAGCATGCACACAGGCCTTGAGTATAGGATTAGGCAAAGGCTGAACTATGCTTCTGACCATAAAGAGATTGTGTCCATACTGGAGCCATTAACTATTTACTGCTGGGCCATTTTACACACTTGTATGGGAGATGCAAGCGCAGCGCAATGTGTGGGGTTTTCGCCAGTAATGGACGCTGTACAGTTACGGCTAACGCACAACGCCAAAGACTGCGCTGCAGAGCTGCATTTTTGAAATTACTCTTACCGCTTTACGGCAAGCCATCCTTTTATATGGGGTATAAACCCAACTCTAGTCTTTTGTGATCGGCTTGCTTTATATGTTGCAATTAAGCATGTATGATCTAGTGACATGTTAAACATAGGGAATGGGTGATCTGAGTAGTTGTCTCATTCATTCAGTAAAGAAGCAACAGTTTTGGATTCTTGCATTTCAATTATTTTTGGGTCAGGGGCTTGAAACACTCAAGCAAAAGCATATTATGTTTTTCAGTCTTGTGCGTTACATACTTCTGGTTCTGTAACTGGAAAAACACTTCCAATCAGAACAGTGTGCACCTCCATACCTCTCATGGCTGAAAGATATATACTATTAAGAGATGTGGTACTAAGCAAATGACTATCTTCTGCCTCCAATCTTTCAGTGTATCAAGATTCCAAAAACAGATAGCCCCAATGAACTGCACAACTTTAACTTCTATCTGTCAAATGTGGGAAAAGATAACCCTCAAGGCAGCTTTGACTGTATCCAGCAAACAATATCAAGGTAAGCAGTCTGCTGCATTTCACCTCCTAAACTGTTCATTTACTCAAAGGAAACCGATCCTGTTTTGGTTGTAGTCTGTAAATGTAAATTTCCTGGGCCATAGTTCAGTTAGCTGGCCAAGCCATGGCTTCGTATGGTTGCTTACCTTGTCATTAAATGGTTAAGGGAAATGGCAGATAAAAAAATATTTAAAGACCTTTTCAACCATTCTGTAACTTTAGTAGTGACAATCCTGTACAACAGTGGGTCCTGACCCGCAGGTTAAGAACCACTGCTCTACAAGTAAGTGAGTCAGTTGAATGAAGGGAGGAATGACATACCCAGAAGTTTTTGTTTTACAGCCTACTTGGCAAACACTGTTGCATCGTTACTTAACAGCATGGTGAACAGGATATAGTGTATGGATAAAAGCAGTGGTAAAGGAACATTGACAACCCATTTTCAATTTTGAGACCTAGCCATTGACTTGGACACTAGTTTGCACCCTTAAAATATTGTACATTTGTAATGTCAGGCCTAGATTATTGGATCAGAAGGCCTAGCATGCCATCTCCAGTCCATCTTATTTATAAGATGCTCAGCTGAGGTCAGGACTTTGTGCTGACAAAACTCAAACATTTCTATACAGAGCTTGCTTTCTGCAGTTGGGAACATGTTGGATCAGAAAATGCCTTTTCTCAAACTGATCCCACACGGAAGCATTTAATTGTTTACTATGTAATGACTTGCTGTTATGACCTTTCATGGGCTGACTTGTTACAAAGGTGTCACATTAGGGCACTACCATGAGTTCTAGGGAATTAACAATTCTTCCACAAATGTTAAAAATGCAAACTGCCTGACTGTGCTTGGTATGATACACTGGTGGCAATGGGTTTCAATATAATATCTCCATTTGAGTGTTATACTTCAAAGTAAATTCAGCTTACAGACAAATGTAACAAGGTTTTGAACTTGCGCACATCTAACCGTGTAATCTTGCTTTTTTCCACTTTACAAAGCTCGGGGCTGTCAAAACTGAACTGCCTGGGATTCATACAGGATAAAATTACAGTATGTGCCACTAATGACTCCTACCAGCTTACAAGAGACCGCATGACCCAGGCAGAAGAAGAAACCCGGAGCCGTAGCACCAAAGTTATTAAACCTGGTGGCCCATTTGTAGGTAAGTCCAGATTCCAGAAACTCTAAATGATTTTAATACCCTTAAGAAAATGACTTATCAATCTAAACCAAAGAATATGGTAATTAATTGCAAAGATGTAGTCTGGTTGTTTAGTGCCTTCGTGTCAAGGTGTTAAATCTCATATTTGCTTTCCATAACATGGTTTTCAAAGTGTGACTTGTACAGCAGACAGACATTGGTTAAAAAAAGTCCTTCCACAGTATGCATTGGTTTTTGTGTAAGGCAATGGTTAAGATTTAAAACGGAATTAAATTTAGGGATACAGCTTCCTTTGCCAATTCTATTCTCTGAACTGCTTAGAGACTTCTCACTTCTGGTTGGACCATCAGTGACTTTCACAACTTCATTTAATAAGTAGGTTGAATTAACTATTGTGAGGCTTTCAGCTCAGGTTTGTGCTGCAGTTATGTATAGTTTTCTAAATTTTGCCCTTTCTCAAAACACTTTTGAACAAACTTTTTTTTCCCTCAGTTTGAGCTTTACTAATGAGCAAATGTATAATGCATATAATGCATCTGCTTATATACTGCTTGCCCCCTTTTTTAAAGTAGTGTTTGCTTCACTGAGATGAGCTAGGGAATGATATCTAGTCTTCTTTCTCCAAGGAGTACGCATCATACGTATCAGTCTGGCATCTGGGTTGGCACCAGTCCTTTTGGCTCTGGAAATATGCCCATGATACTTTATAACCTCAGCAGGATCTATTATGACTTGCCCTTCGCCCTGCTGCTTGTTTGGTCTGCTCATTACAAGAAGAAATGGTTTTTACTTTTTACAAAGCCAATTCTTGGTTTTAAACCCAACCTAACTAAAAAAATATCTGTTTCTGTAGCCTGAGAACTCACTGCTGCACTCCCTTGTTCAATAGCATAAAGTAAAGCCTTAACATCACTATATCTTTTCCATGAGTGCAACTCTAGATTTGGTTTTGGGCATTTTATTCCTAACTTGAATTTTTTTAATCTTTTTTGTTTAGGGAAGCGGGTCCAGATTCGTAAACCAGCAAATAGTGTTCTAGATGCAGCACCAGAAAGGAAAAGGTCTACACCCATTAATCCTGCAAGCACCATCCGAAAGTCAAATATCAACAACAGTATTTCACAACGGCCATATAGGGAAAGGGTGATTCATCTGCTGGCACTGAAGCCATATAAAAAACCAGAGATACTTGCTCGTTTACATAGAGATGGCGTTAATCAAAAAGACAAGAACTCCCTTGGTGTACTCCTGCAACAGGTGAGAATAGCTCAGTTGGACTATATAGCTATGGGAAAGTGGCTTTCTTTACTGGTGACAATCCTGCTAAAGCAATGGTAAAGAGTCCTTTGATACTGTTTCCTAAAACTTCAAGTTCCCACGCTATTGCATTTTCTCTAAATCTTCAAGTAAAATGCAAAGGTAGAAGATGTTGCTTTTTAAACAAATACTGGTAATAATCTGCCCTTCTCCCTCAGATGTGTGAAACGCATGGCATAGTCTGTCCAGTGACATGTTACAGAGCTGAGCTTATGTTAATGTAATCCCTCCCCCTGTATGCAATCGCAGCAGAGTACATTGTACTCTGCTCAAATTCTCCTCCCTCCCCTGGGGAAGTGGACTGGGAGACCTACGCCCCTTCATTAACATGGAGGTCTGTGGCGCTTTAACATGGGTTCGTCATAACCGCTAGGGAGGTTAAAGCAACCAGTGCTGTGTTTTAATTGGTTGTTGCTCTGCTGGTATTTTGTGTATGTATGGAGTGTAAACAAGCCTTATCGGATATTAGATGGGCAAAGTGAAAAATCTGGTTGCAGTTCTTTTTAAAAATTGTGTGGTTTACTCGTGAAACCAAATTGTGGCATCACTTAGATTTGGTTATTCAACTTCTGTGTCTTTAATCTGAACATGGCAAAACTTCCCATGCGACAGTTGTCAAATGTTTTTCACAATATGGCCTTTATTTTAGTATTTGAACATTTTGGGTAGATCATTTTATTCAATTGTAAGCAGTTTGTCTTGTGGCTGCAATACATACTAATGCTGAATGCTTTTGTGTAAATATCTGCTTGGGGTTTTGTTTCAATTGGGTTGAATGTGCTTTACCACATCTTATCAGAGGTTTTATCACATGCTTTTCAGTTTACCAAACACAGTTGTATTGAGCTACTTAAAGCTGCATTAACATGGGTGTCAGGAAAAGCAGTTTCCAGTGCCCATAGGGTTTGTCATATTTGACAAGAGCCTTCCAAGTGCCTGCACATTGTGTACAAGCCACCTGACAATTGGAAGGAGCCCAGAAAGTGCCCACCCACCCTGCCTACACATTTGGCATAGTCTGCATATAATGTGCAGGCACTCACTACATTCAGTCAATATTGAGAAGACCCCCGCAAAGCAACCAAGGGACTGTGTGAATGACCCCTTATAAGGCTATTTTTGCAGCTTGTGGCTCCTGACTAAATGTGAAATTAGATTTAAACAGAAAAATACCATGTCTGTTTTATAACTGTTTATAATGCACCCAAATGCAGCATGCATACATGCCTACATATATATATTTGTCAATTAAAGCAGTGTGTGCTGCGCCCAAAAAACATGGACTAAACCCAAAGCTTGCCGCCCATATGGACAGAATGCAAACCTCAACAGAGCTGCATCTCCGTGACCACTGTATGTATAGGCCAACATACATACACGTATTTAGGTACTTTCTGAAGTGTGAGCTCTTGGGGCTTAAGCTATTCATCTTTGTATGGACGGCACTGCAAACTAGTCATTTGCCTAGTAAAGAATTGCTAGCTGCTAAGAAATTGTGTAGAAGCCAACATGCAGCTTATTCATGTGTACCAGACGTTTAGATGGGTTTTTATTTTTGGTAAAACCCTCTTTGTGCTGTAATGCATGTATTACCCCTTCTCAGAAGGATGTCACTGCAACAGTGATGTCATCATCTGGGATTTCGCCAGAGCGTTAGATCATCATCCCTGAAAATCGCATAGTTTTTCTTTTCCCTGTCATTCTATGACCTAGAGTACCATTTGCTGTAGTGGTCAGTACCCCAGGACTGTGTGATGGTATAAGGATTATTGTGTCTTCCCATGTGTGATGGGGTTAACAATCTGAATGTCTTGCACAAGAGGAAAGAATTCTTTGCTACTTTACATTTCAGATGTCAGCAAGCCAGGCTTCTGCTTTAGTACAGTGCTAGCTCATCATACGCCACTGGTATACTGGCCTCTATTTTTAGCTGCAGCAAGCCGACAATTTCTGTTACAAAATCCATTCATACCCATATTGGGCATTGCTACACCTTGATGGCTAAACTAGCTCCATGTCAGTGTTGGTAGACAGAAATGTCTAAAGGTATTTAAGTTGTGCAGCTTTACCAAGTGTATTTTCCACTTATCAAAATGCTAAGCCAAATGTTTTTCTTTGTGCTTTGATTTAAAGGACCTCTTGGGGACAAAGGGTTAAATGGGCATAGAATGGGTCTTTGTGCTCTACAGCATTTGAAACAGTGCAACCCTGTACTCTTCTGTCACTGGGCCCAACACCCATTACACGAGAAAAGGGGCAGAGGACTGTGGTTTTCACTAGAAACCAGAAATGCAAACATCTGTAACCCTCTGTTTCTAAATGCAGAATCACATTCTAGGATACTCTTGAAGAACTACTGTGAACTTCAGAGCTGTACTAACACCAAGCTGTGTTCTAAAAAAAAAATCAGATTTCGGTTTGCAAGACTTTTGGAAAGATTTAACCATTTGCTTGTCAGATGTGTGCCGGTGCTGCAAGTTATGTTTTAGAAATTCTAAGTTTCTGTTCTGAAGAATGCTAAACTGTGGGCCAGAAACTGTCATTTAAATATATTGCTGAATAGCCTAAAAGGCTAAAATGTGTAGACCAAATGCAATCCCAGTTATTACCCTTCATCTCCTCCTCCACATAACGCATACATAGAGATGTGGGAAGGGCTTACTCCGCAGAGCTCCAAGACATTCATTCGTCAGACAATATTTGATTATCCCAGAGCTTTGAATTATTACTCTAGCAAGAGTGTACTTGAAAGGAACACATTTACCATTTTTTTTTTCTTGAGCAGTTTATTTCCTTTGTCTAATTTCGGACTACATAGGCTATAAATTTAAAATTCCAAAAGACAGTTCCTGTATGGTGGAATGGTAGGTTTTAAACATCTTCTCGCAAAAATTAGTAGACCCCCTTTCCTTACAACAGTGACTCCCAAACTTTCCTTGCAGGGCGCCTCTTTTCTATTTAGGAACATTATTGAGCCCCCCTTCCTATTCAAACACAGGTTAAGAATGAGGGCCCACGCCCCCCTGGAATACTTGGAATCCTCCATGATATAATGGAGCTGGTGAATGTTGGAAACCTTGCAGTTCTCCACCTTCTGTTTGAGACCAGATTTTCCAATCATCTATGTGTGGACCGCATGGTCTTTTCATTGTATTTGGAATCCTCCCTTCCTTGCTGTGTTCATTGATTAAAGCAGGGTACAGATGGCTTGATATTTGAGCCATCCGATGTACCACAACAGCGTGATGAAGTAATCACGCTGCTGTCAGATATCAGAGGAGCCGGGGAGAGACAGCTCTGCTCTCTCCCCTGCTCAGCCAAGGCTTCGTCTGGAGACCCACAGTCTCTATGCAAAGCATCGGACATTGGCCGTATTTACGGTCATGTCCGATATGGCTGTTTTCAAACAGGATTGATCCCGCTCGAAAACAGCGATGGGCACATATTATATGGGCCACATAGATGGCCGTGAGTGCGCACGGCGCTCGAAGGTCTGTACCCTGCTTAAGGCCTCCAGTGTTGGTCAAATGGTCAGCCCAGTGCCATTCAGGCATCCAGCAATGTTAATCTGTTCCACCAATCTGAGTAAAAGAATCAATAGTGTTTAAATCGACCACACTGTGTGGGTACAATTGACCAATCTTTGACTGATAAATTATATTTAAAACTCAAGACGGTCAAATCTAAAATTGATCGTGCAAAAATCTACCCGTGTATGGCTAGCTTAATTCAGCAGCATTGGTAACCCAGCAAGAAGCGGAGCGTGGCAATCATAGACAGAAATAGACAGAAAGGAAAGCAATCTTCCAATGACCTTCTGTATTTTTATAATTTGGGTTGTGTTCAGGAGGCTCTGTCGTCATTGGTTTAGCAGTCCTAAGGCATATCTTAACGTTTGTCTTTATATTGGCGTTTTTTGTGTAAAGTATGGGAGAATGTGCCAATCAAAATTTTTACCTACCTGCACCATTCTGATGTCAACTTTATCCCACCATACACCTTTCTACCTGTTGGTAGATGTAAAGGGAAGTGCACAGTGTAATTGGGTAGTGTAGAAAGACCCTCATATTACAAGGTTTTAATGAAACATAAATCTATATGTTCAGCCGGATTGTAACGTGTATGGTTTTACATTCATTGCCAATGAAATTAGTGTTGCATGCACATAATTAGAATTAATAAAATGTATATAGCATAGTATCTCTCCAGATCTAAGTACACAGTGCATGTAAAAAGTTCTTGTAAAAGTAGATGCACTGATGTGGGGATGTGTTGCACGGCTTCATTCCAGACATATTAGGTAGACTAAGGAGCAGAATATCTAATTAGTTACATGTTTCTCAGCATAAAAGAATCCATAAACACACATGCAGGGCACCGAGGAGCTGCCTTTTATTAGCTTTTAGAATGTATGAAGTAAGTGGAGGCTGGACGCTCTGCAGATGATTACGCTGGTGTGTCATGTATCAGATGAATTATGCTTAGCTGTTCTGCTGTACTATGTCACCGAGGTTTGGTTTATTTAGCCAAGCCTTTTTAAAGGACTCGGACCAGCTGAAGACTATAGAAGGCTGTGTTGCAGTGAAATCTAATATATACTGGGAAATGACATGCCCAGTTGTGGAGCTTGTAGGTCTCTGGGCATGTGGAGGTATTTCTAAATGACAGCCTAAGTATAGCAGTGTAGTGTGTATTTATAGGATGTTCTGACAATACTGAGGGAATCCCATGTCAATTAAGAGCTGTTCATGTAGTACATGCTAGCTGTAGGCTGCTTAACCTGTATACACTGATAATCCAGATTTGGCAGCCTACAGATCCTATAGAACTTTAGATCACTCTGTATTTGCTTTGTGGTTTAGTCAGTACAGAATATGCGACATCGGCTGTCACTATTAGTACTTTGTATTTGCATGCATTTTCTAGAACCTAGTGTCTTTATTTAAAAACCTATATTGCAGTGGTGACAGGCCAAAAAGTGTATACAAAGAAAATGTGATCCACCCATTTACTAGTGTTTCCTTCATTTTAAGTAGGCAAGATGAAATCCCTAATTCCTACAACATAAATTGTATCGCCTGCTCCTCTATTGAAGCTGATACAGAAATTTCGGTTCAGAGATATCATCTGCATGTCTTGCTCCCCATTAGGTTGCCAATTTGAACCCAAAGGACAACTCGTATACACTTAAGGATTTTGTTTACAAAGAAATACAGAGGGATTGGCCTGGATATTTGGATGGAGATAAACAGCTATTAGACAGAGTTCTTTCTAGGTATGTCTCGATTTCAGGTCCAGTATACTGATTGGTAATTGTACAGCCCTGCTCACAAAAAATAAATGCTGTATTGTGTATGTGAATCTGTTTAAAAAAAAAAAAAAAAAAAAAATTACGCAAGTGTAAAATTAGCACATTAGTCTTATAAAAGTATCATGCTGAAGGTTTGTGTGTTATAATCTATTGTGTTTTTTTTTTTGGGCAGAAAGCTTAACCAGTCTCAGAATGCCAGCTCGAGTCAGTCCGACTCTCCTCCTCCTCCAGGTGCTGCATCTGCATCTCCTTCCCAGGTATTTAGGGGATGTGGGGGTGCTTCTGTTGTAAACTGATCACCTATTGGATAAACTTTGTGCCTGTTTTTGTTTGCCAATTCTCTGCTTTACTTTTCTACCTTGCAACGTTTTCCTCCTAAATGATGTGCTTCTACAAGGTCAGTGGGCTCTAGTCTGATAGTTCAGAATCAGCATCTTCCTCTTTTAAATGTGGTATTGCATGCAGGCAGTAAATGGATAACTGCAATGAATTCAGCTTTGATCTATTGCAGTAAAAGCACTGGCTTGTTTGCTGCATACGGCACTGCCTTCTGGAGCTTTCCTTTCCAGATCTGAGAGTAGAAGGTAAATTTAGTACTAGATGGAGAAGTGCAATTATACCATTCTGTAATCGGAGTTACTTACACAGTGATATCACTGTGCTGTGTGAATGTCCAGCTAATTTAATCATTGACATTTATTAATGTCATATATAATTTGCTAATCTTATACTTACTTTACACACTGTTTCTAAAGCTAAACTTTGGGCACAACAATGTTCTTAGATCTGTTCTTCAAAAGCCACAAAATATACAAATGATATGTGTTTACTATCACAATCCCAGATAATGCCTAAAGTATATGTGACCTAATTGCTTATTTACAGAACTTGTTCCAGTTGGTTTTCGGGGCTTTCCCCGATCGGACCTCCTTTGGGGTCCTTATCAAGATGACCTGCAAGCATCTGCACGTTTTAGCAGGTGCTCGCAGGCTTTCGTTTCCAGACAGTGTAAATTTACCCTAAGAATGGTGCTGTGAAAAGACTCCAGCAGGTCTTCTTGTTAGAAGCTGCATAAATTTGTGGATGCTGCATTACAGACAAGCCTGGTCACCCCCATGTAAGGGTTTATAAAGGAAAGGAGGTAGAGGAAATACATAGGAGATGGAGAAGTGTTTTTAAAAAAAAGTTATTTTCTTTGTATTTAGAAAATATTAGAATATTTTAGTCCAAAGGTTGCAAATGATATCCTGCATGAGTAACCTGTACAGCTGCTATGATTGTGTCTGTAATCTAGAATGCTTTTTAAGGCAAAAAATCTGACCCCTAACCTTGCAGCAGTGTTGTATTTAGGAAAATGGTCAACAATTGCACCCGAGTAGTCTGATTGTTTTTTTTTTTTTTTATATTTAAGATCACTGATCATGGACTAGTAGTTGTGCCATTTAATTTTTGCAATGGGCTTGCTGATTACCATACTGTTTTAGCACTCTGTCCTGTAGAAGCTGCCACAATGCGGTCCAGATGCCAGGTTTCACATACTGGTGTAAAGGTCTTCACAGAATGTGCATATAGCTTTGTTGTGATCCAGAAGTTTTTGTGGTTGCCATACTAAATCCTGAAAGATCACAAGATTGTTTCCTTTTTTCTGCACTTCATTTAGAAACGTCTTCTGGATTCAGAATTCATTGATCCCTTAATGACTAAGAAGCCAAGAATCTCTCACCTTACGAACCGTGTGCAGCCCACTTTAAATGGCCACTTAGGTGACAAACCAGCATCTGCACCTCCTCCACCCTCTGCTGCTGCCACCCCAACACTTCCTCAACTTCCACCTGCACGCCTTCCAGTTTCCAACCCACAAAATATAAACTCGAACTCCAATTCTCCTAGCACTCCCGAGGGCCGGGGGACTCAAGACCTGCCCATGGACACTTTCAGTCAGAATAGTGGCACCTATGAGGACCAGCAAGAAAAATATACCTCTAGGACTAATCTGGAAAACTCTGTACCAACGCCAATAAAGTTGGGAAACTTGGATCCCACGGACGATAAAAATAGCACATTGCACAAAAAGGCGAAGAAAGCCAAAAAACACAAGGATAAAGAGCGCAAGAAACTGGACCCTGAACCCACAGAGGAAAAAAAGGCAGCACACCTAAGGAAAGAAGAAATCATCAAGGGAGAGAAGAGCCCCAGCCTGGATGTAAAGAAAGGTGCAGAAAATTGTACATAATGTCTGGGAAGTATACAATGTGGGCTGCTTATAATGTGTTTACATGCAAATGCTACTAAATACACCTCATTCATTGATGATCTTATAAAGAAAAGAATGGTGCAGGTCAAAGTAGCCAAACAGAATGTTGGAACCAAGAATATTCCCTGCTTTTAATTAGGCCCCTAGTGCCCATTGCATTCCAGTTTTGTTTTCCTGTTTAGCTGAGAAAGCATTTACTAACCCCCCCCCCCCCCCCCCCCCCCCCCCCCTAACATTTGAGATTAACCCAGCCTGTCCAGTGTTAACAAAACAAACTCTGCCTGAGCTGGGATCGTAGAAACCTACCTATGCTCCTAAAAGCGGACGCAATTTTCTTTCCAATCACTCCATTTGAATCGGTTCTGTCACCTCCCCTACTGTGTTATTGGTGACCTAGTCATAGACCTCCTTGTTAATGACGGGGCGTCTGTTTCCCAGCCCACATCGCTGGTTCCATCTATGATGCCATGTGTAGAGGGGAGGGCGGAAAAAACAGTACTGTGTACTCTGTTGCGATTGCCCATTTTCAACGCCACGGTACGGGCTGACTGCTAGGAAATTTAATCAGTGATGAAAATATAAGATACAAAATAAAGAACAAGCTAGTACTGAGCTAGTAAGCTGCAGACTTTAAAAAGCTTTACAAACCTCATCACTGAGCTCCATTCAGCTTTGTGCAAGCCTTTAGGGCACATTTACACTGTATATGGAGCGCTGTGTGTTGGCACGTGCTTTGCACACCACATGCAATGACACACTGCATTGGTGTTGCCATTTAAAGTATATGTGTGAATGGTAAAGCAGGTTTCCTATGGTAACATTTCTATGTATTAACCTTCTGAGCGTCTAGCCCGAGTTAACTCGGGCTGAGTTTCATGCATCATGAAACTTGGCCCCAGTTAACTAGAGCCGCGCTCTAGGTATCGCTGTCTTCCTACGGTGGTCGGGAGCACCGGCATGTATGGGGGTGGGGGTAGGCGGCGCCATAGACCTCCGTCAAACTGGAGGTGCGTCGCTTTTCATCAGCATAAGTCTGGCGTCTCCAGGGACGCCGGGCTTATGTTAATGACCTCCAGCTGAGCAGGCAATCACGGCGGAGCATATTGTGCTCCGCCGCGATTGCCCGTGGCACGGTTATGAAAAAACCGTGCCACGTGGCAAACGCTCAGAGGGTTAAAACTATGTGTAGCGTGAAAAGCCCATGACGCCCTCCAACTGCCATTTTGGGAGGATATATTTATAATGAGGGCTGACCGTCTCCTTAATTAAACTGCTAGCTGACTTCAGTATACTTCGCAGTCGCTCTCCTGTTAACTTTCCTATAGTGGAACTGAAGTTTACCCCAAATTTACACGAGCCTTTAAAGCAAATACTTTGCAAAGTGAACGTAACACATTGTTTTTTGTTTTGTGTTTTTATAATTTTTTAATGTATCAGGCCCTCTAGTTTTGTGTTTAACTTTTTTATAGCATGTACTACAGCGTTACTGACACATTACTTAATTTTCATAGAAACTTAGATTTGTGTGGGAACATGAAAAGTAGAACATGTTTGTGGTTTTCACTATTATGAATGAGCCCTGCACCTGCTTTTATCACTGAAAAGTGTGAACATCTGTGGTGGTGTTTCTGTTTGATTAGAAATTGGTCCACTTGGCCTTCTGTGGTAATAAGTCTGCTGTCATGCTAATATATCATTCACTGTTGTGTAGTAGCCATGTTTAGGATGTAGATGACCCGTTACCATTGTTAATTTATGCTACTAAGAATATAAAATGAATCATTCTTGCTCTCATACTAAAATAATGGATCTGTTGAGAACAAGAGGTTACATGGAGGTATAGGTTTAAAATGTTTCCCATTCTTACCTTACTAGTTGCGTCTCAATGTAGACATGCTCTTTTGGGCTGTTTGTTCAAATATGTGTGCTAGAAAAGCTTGTGGAAAACTTTTGTCAGAGCAACCACTGAATTTCAATTTTGAATTTCAAGTATTAGGGGAAAAGGGTATTTTTACAATTTTGGATGTAGTTGAGGGGTTGCCCTTCCTTATGAAAACTGTAACTTGCCTGTTTACGTCAGGATAATTCCGCTAATAGAGGGGAAATCGTCCGGCTTGATATATACCGATGTATGTGAAGTCTGCAGTTACCAAGCAGAAATTTAGCTTTGAGACGTTAGACCATTTTGTAACTTTGGCGGTGGGCATTTGATATGCAGCAGCAGCTCTTATCTTCCCAGGTCTTATGCTGGTGTCACTACCAGCTACTACTAAGTAGGTGTTGGTTTTGCTGTGTCATGCTTTGTGTAGATTGTGTCAGTTTTGTGTTCATCATAGTTGCTTGGCATCTCTTATACTCTACACATTGAACCTATATATACATTCTACGTATCTGTTTCACAACTGCAGTAAAAAGATTAAATTTTTTTGCTGCTGCATGGATGGAACCTTGAAAAGTTCAGATGTTCTTGTATTTTATGTACTTATATAGTTTGTAGTAGCATACAGTGTTCATATAGGATTACTTTGTGTTTGTACTTAATACATTTTACTCAAACTCCTGCGAGTGTGCTGAACGTGCTTATTTGATCTCGTTGTTTGCCCTTGTCCTATATTATAGACCTTTTTTTTTTCTTCCTACAGATGTTCAAGAGTCTTGCATCTCTTCAGATCCTTCATCCACAACAGAACTGCCAGATTACATGGCGTAAGTGAAGTGCCTTCTTGTTTTAATGATTCAACAGGCATGCTGGTTTTTCTACTTTATTTTTATTTAAAGTGTAATTCTTATTTCAGTACTGTATGGGTAGGGCTGCGATGCGCTGATGCCAACACTTCCAATGAAAGTCCCCCTTTTTCTCCCCATTAGTCGCCTACATGGCACATCCGATAACATGGGCCCTTTAAACGAGAGGACTGATGTAAAAACATGCCCGGGCATGGTAGTCGCACGTCAGTATGATACATCCATTGACTGTCAATGAGCGTGTCATCAGTCAAGCCTCCAGCGTTTATTAAAGTGACTGATGCTTGGATGTCCTATGCAAGTGCAAATCTTGCGAAACGTTTGCAATATTTAGTTGCCTTTTCAATTGCCAGGCACAAGTCCTGCATAAAAATTGGTGTATATGATTTGTCCATTCTTTACCCCTGGTAGCCAAAAAGATTTTAGCTTACAGTGCAGTGAAGGGGCATTATGGACAATATCCCCAATAAGTTTGTAAATGGTACAATCGTTTTCTAAACACAGTGCAGAAACGCTAGGCTTCTAGTGTGAAAGGGTCTCGGGCTCTTTTTCCAAGGGCTTATTCATTCTGACCCAAGTCAGTCAGTGTCACAATGCTAAAGGTAGGTCATCTGTGACAGGACAAGCTTTTCCATGACATGCATTACATTAGGTGAATGTAATTCTATGTATGTTACATAAATATTACATATGTAAGCTGTTGAA
Source organism: Ptychadena robeensis (assembly GCA_036250615.1). NCBI lineage: Eukaryota > Metazoa > Chordata > Amphibia > Anura > Ptychadenidae > Ptychadena > Ptychadena robeensis. The sequence goes on along the minus strand of CM070032.1, from coordinate 41,103,011 downwards.
GTTGTAATCAGAATCATGCCCCTTGAACTTGATGGAGCTTAAGAGCAAAATACAGATCTTCTCCAACATTGATTAACTTTCTGTAAACTTGTTGATGTTCCTACTTTTATTTTTCAATATATTCGATGTGGTGACTTTCTTTCCTGAACAAATGCTTTTTGCAGATTGCATGTCTTTAATGGCCTTTTCACAGCCTACTAACAATTGTTCCTTTTTGTAGGAAATACACTGTTATTGTGTCTAATGAGCAGAGGCAGAGCTATAAGGATGACTTCAACTCTGAATACGATGAATATCGCAGTTTGCACGCAAGAGTAGAAAGTATAACCAGAAGATTTATGCAGCTGGATGCACAGAGAAAGCGGCTATCTCCTGGTTCTAAGGAATATCAGGTAAGAATTGTCTCTTGTTGTGGGCTTGTAGGAATAAAAATGCCAAAATAAGTTACTTTGATGGCAAATTCTTTTTCGTGCTGCCCAGACTGCTTCTCTAGTGAGGATAAATTGTTCCTAAAAGCTGTTTTGGAAGTATCTGTCTCTTAGAGATTAGTGGTTGCTCCCACGTACCCGTACACCGCTACCCATACACCTACAGCTGAAAATGTCAACAGATATTTGTAAAGGTGGCCATAGACGGCATTGTGCATGCTCATGGCAACCGTCCTGCTGCGAAATCAGCTGCAAATCAAATGCTCAAACCTTAAATTTGGTCATAAATATTCAGCTCCGAAATCGGTCTCATAAATTACGGACCTGTCGATCTCTTTACTTTGGATGGGGACTCTGGTCTCCATCTAAAGTAAATGCCGACACAAAAAGGATGCATGTACAATTCCCAGAACTACCAGCCCTGCGCGATGATGTCCTATCGAAAAAGAAACAGTCTGTGGCCGGCTTTAGTCATAAGTATTTATCACCACCAGCAACTTTGTTTATTGCACTTCAGTTACATTAACTGGCAGCCTTTTCCCATTTTTCCACATATTCCCTTCCAAGAAGTTATTTAATGAATTTGTCAAATTTGTTATGCTCTTTACTTTTTTTGGCCCTGTACAGTACTTGTTGTGATCATGGTCATCAGGATAGAAAGTAAGGGCAAATACAAACCTTTGTAGTGGTCACAGAAATGTACCCTCGTATGAGGACTTCCCCAAACTCCCCAAGTGGGAACTTACTAACTCATTAGCTTTTAGATTTCCCCTCATTTTGCCATTTTGTTTGCATTTCAATGACCATAACGTTTTAGGACTGCAAATTACAGGAATTTGAGCTTTCCTTTTTGGTTCTCTGTTCAGGTGAACTGAGCTCCAGCACTAGGAAGAATATACGTTTCTACAGATCCTTTAAATATAAAGCATTTAGGGCTTGTTTATATGGCTGATGGTTAACCTCCTGGTAAACCAGCAATAAGCGCAACTGATCAACTTGAGGTGTCCGCTGGTTTTCAGGCTTTCACCCGATAAATCTGTCATAAGGTCGTTGTCAAAAGGTGTGCAGGAGAGGAGTAGTTTCCCGGGCTGCTGTGGACTAACACGACCGTGTAAATCTAGCCTTCCTGTGCATATGTTCCTTCCTGTCATTTCCCTTTATCAATGTCCATCTTTATCTTGCAGATTGTGCATGAAGAAGTTCTCAAGGAATATCGTAAATTTAAAGAGGTGAGTGTAACATATTGGTGAACTGGATTTTTTTCCCTCTGTTAAATTTACAACTAAACATGCTGTGCTGACTGACGTATGGATACGATGAATGGGAGGTTTGGTAAAGTGTCTTGATTACATTTACATTGTAGTGAAGATTTTGATGTTCGGTCGTAAGATTTTCCCATTTAGTACTTTCCTGCATTTGCACTTTTGCTTCAGAAAAGCCATTGATGCTCAAATGTTGTGAACATAATTTAGTCTTGGAAGGAACATTAAATTCTTCTCTTCATGCTCATGATCTTTCTCAGTGCTGTGTTAGGATATGTTAATACTTTGATGTGCAGCGGAATAAATCCACTAACCTAGCCATCCTTTTGATAAATTTGGCAGTGTGCTTCTGTGTCCATGCCTCACATGGCGGCTAGTGTTGTAGCTGATCACATATGTAGTACCATGGCCAGGATGGAGATTTCAGTGAATGGAAAGGATAGAGAGGGGTTCATCTCTTACAGAACCCTGTGCCATCCATGTCCTTCCTGTTTTATTATGTTTTTGGATTAATGACAATTATTGTCACAATGAGCAAACCATCTGTAGACCTAGTTCACAAGTCACGTCCAGCATGACCCTACCAGCTTAAGTAATAATGGGTTAAGCTCGCCACCCTACCATGGTTCCTACCGATAAAAATAAAAAAACCCTATAGTTTTTGATTGTTACAAATATCGAGAAACATTCGTATTTAGTTAGACTGAAAAATGTCAAAATGGCACATTTAATCAAATAGAAAAGGATCGGACATTTCGGAATTCGGACTAGTGAATGGCGAGTGTAATCAAACATGCCATTATGAAAGTCGTTTGATTTTTGTTCGATTGAATCAATATGCATGTTCATCCTTCAACATTACTTGTGTTTGAATTAAAAATCGAAACGAGACTACATTTGACATATCTCACCAATGTTTAATCGGTATATTATCTAACCCGTATGATCAACGTTTACTCAAACACCGATTTTACGACACTATGGTTAAATCTAAAGTCGGTCATGCAAAAATCAAACAGAGTGTATGAGGGGCTTTAATTTTTTATACCTTTTCATCTAGTATTTGGGTGTTATCATTTATTATTTATATAGCGCCAACATATTCTGCAGCGCTGTACAATACATTAGTGTGGAGGTACAACACCATATAGTACACACAGGTACAGGTAATGACACAGGAGGAGTAGAGGACCCTGCCCGGACGGGATTACAGTCTAATAGGTTGGGGAACAGAGTATACAATGGGTGGGGTGGGGGGGGAGTAATTGCTGAAAAGTCTCTGAAAGCTCTAACTATTGCAGAGCTCACTAAACTGTTTTTTTTGTTTTTTTTATTTCCCAGGCAAGTCCAAACTATTATGAAGAAAAGTACAGATGCGAGTACCTGCACAACAAGCTTGCCCACATTAAAAGACTTATAGGAGAGTTTGACCAACGACGGGCAGAGTCCTGGCACTAACGCTCTGCTTAGACAAGATGTGAAAACTCAGCGTTATTTATTTAAAATTCCACATGTGTTACGCTAGGATAAAGCAAAGAAACTTTCAGGAGTTTCAGTATTAGCAGACATTGTATTGTTTTCTTCTCCTGATGCCCAACCTTCCTTTATCCTGCTTATTTAAAAGCTGCTTTCTCCTCTTCCTTGTCCCTTGGACTGTCATTTATCTGTGGAAATCAGTATAGTTACTGGTGCTGCAGTGCCTATACCTGATGAACTGCGCATTTATGTAGCATATTCATGTGCTTTGGATAAATGTCTGTCTTCTGACCTTTCTTAATGCAAACCCTTTGCCTTAAGTGGTATAAGGTTTAAAAAAAAATTTGCACAAAATGTATTTAAAAACAAAAAAAAAAAAACTTTAGAAAATGGTGGGTTAAGGGACAGAACGTGTATGGGGGAAAAAGGAAAAACCTCTGTCCTTAACTTGAAGGTTAACTTTCAAATTGTACCCCCTTACTTCAATGGATGCCTTAAGGTGTTTGCTTGTTTATACTTGGTGTAGTTGCGTATTAGCTGCACTGCTTCCCCTCTCAAGAAAGCAAGCGGGAAGCACTCTGTGGCCTATCAGCGTCTAGGAGTGTGCTTGTACGCGTGCAAGAGTTGCGTGTGTGAGGGCATGCATGATGAAATCACAAAGCTGCTATGAAATAGGCCAAACGCTCAGGTTTTAAACAACTGGCGAGTGTTATTGTAGGGGTTTTCCTATGACTTTGCTATTTCTATCGTGGGGGGAAAAAACAAGCATTTTCATTTCAAGGATTTGTCCACATTCTAGGGAGGGCTGATGAGGGAGCTGTTATTAAAGCCGAGCCTAACCCTTTCAGTAAGAGGGGGTGACGTTGTGTGAAGGGGTTTAACCAAGACACATTATTTTGGGTGACAAATTAAGAAATATAACCATGTAGGTAACCTATTTATATACTGATATAAAGTATTTTTGAAAGATATGCAAAGAAGCTATTTACCTACATGTATATTTAAAGATTTTTTTTTCTTTTATCTCCTGCAAACCAGGAGTTAGACTAAAGTACAGATTATATTTAACTATAATAAAATACTGTGATCATCAGACAGCACAAAGTTGCATTTCCTGCAATGTACCAGTTTACTTTCATTGAAATTTACTTTTCATATGGGAACAGAGTTTTTGGTTTTCTTGGAATTCTGAATAAACCGAAGTTCACTTTTTTTTTTGTTTTCTTTTTCTTCCCCCATCCCATAAAGTGCTGCCAATAAAAAGGGACACATATTGTTTACAGATGTGATTAGCGGAATGTTTGCCAAAAAAAGCTTGTTGTCAATATCTGTAATAAACATTGCCTCCAGCATCAAACACGCTTGCCTTTGTCTTTCTGTAAACCAGAATGTTTGTGTCATGGGGTTATCTTAAATCACTCCTTCTGGTGGGGAAGGGATGCCATTTCAAATTTACCTGTAGAATTCTCCTGCCTGGTAATTGTATCTGGGCATCTACATAATGCTCTGAACACATGGTGGGGGGTTTCATCCAACCTTAGGTGATGGATTTACATTAAACCTAAAAATCGGAATTACAAATTACATTTTGAATTCTGCTTGTTGGATATATAAGCAGTAAATGAAGACAAGAAATGCACTGCTTTTAGTGGCATAAGGAATCAAATACTGCACATTTCTCAAGCCAATTCACTGCAATGATGCTGCAATTCTCTATGCATTTGCTGCAGCGTAAGCTAGGCCCCTTGCATGTATGACCATTGAGAGCTATAACATTTCTGCTACCTTTGGCTGAGTTCTCATTGCATTTTTTTACACACATTGAGTTAAGAGCCATTGTATACATGGCATCATGGTTACGTGGCTGACCATGTCTGTTCACCCTCATGTTTAACCGTTCTCCAATTCAGTGCTAGGTACAACTGGACAATATGCAACTTTATTATTCTGGAAAATGTTGCATCCATTTTACTGTAAAGGTTCAGAAGCATGTTTTGAAAGGTTACCATCCATATTGGTACCCATTTTGGATATTTATTACCATTACATCGATTTACTGTAGGAAAGTTGTAGAGTGGAAAAAGACAATTGGCTCCAAATGATGTAGGGTTTCTTCTAAATTCATGTCACGATATATTGTTCAGGCCTTTCATTGTGAATCATTTTGTGATAAAAAATTTCCCTTTGCCACTTATTTTTCTGGTTTACAAGACAAAGGTATGAATGCTGAAGACAATTTTTAGGGGTAGGGGGGGGGGGGGGGGGGGGGGGGGGGAGAAAGAATCTCTGCTTGTACAGGGGACAGCACCCTGAGTCAGCCTTATAATGTCAGGTATCTGTCTCGTGGACCACAGAGCCTGCTCATTAGAAACCACTGATGTCTGAATAGAGAACTAAGGACTTCGCAAGTACTGGTTGTAGGGCTAAGCCGGTCTGTTAATCTACCTACTTTCATAATCCTGCCTTGAGTAGGACAAACACGAGCAGTATTTAATAACCATTATGCATTTTTGGACTAGGTTGGCAAAGGAGCCTAGTATGGAAATACTCAATACTGTGGGATGGAGACACATTTCCTTCTCATTACATCTCTCCAAAATGCTTGGTGACCTTTTCCTTCCAAGCCTTTAGGATGGGGCGAGGTTGTTCTTGTAGGCCTCCAATAGAACATCTTAAACTATTAAACATTCATCACCAATTTAGAACTTATAATATATACTGTTGTATTTAACATTCCTGTATGAACAAACAAGTCCAAACGAACTGATCACTGCAGTCATTAGATCAGATTAATATAGTCCTATGTAATGGCAAAACAGACCTTATGAATCTGGAACAAAGACTATCACTAGGAAGTGTTTCTTGCTGTATAAAAGTATCTCTGAAAAAGATTGTTTATATTTGCACCCTCAGGGCACTGATTGATGGCATTTGGCTGAAATCTACTGCCTTGCGTAAACTGCCTGTCCTTTACATGAGTGCTTGATGCCTGTGTCATGTGTGATTTCAATCCCTGCCCTTGTGTCCCTTTACCAACATGGTCAGATGGATAGTCCATAGCAAGCAATCTTTGCCTTCTAGAGGCAACCGTGCCCTGTTCCTACTAGGCCAACATGGTCCTATAGCAGGCCTTTAACAATACAGCATGCAGGGTATTGGTTTGTGCTGTGTTAAGCATTCAGTTTCAACCATTGATCCTCCTGGGTGTTTAGCCCGAGTTAGCTCAGGGTGAGTATTGTTAGTAAACAAACTAATCCAGAGTTGACTGAGCATACTTGCTGGTCCGGTGGGAACCTGCAGCGTTTTTCTGCTCAGTGACTTCATTGGTGACACCACCGGAGGGGGGGGGGGGGGGGGGGGGGGGGGGGGGGGGGGGCAGGACACAGAATACATAGGTCATGGTTTTTCTTTTCTTTACACCATTGTTTTGTTAAAAAGAGCACCATGTGCACAATACCCAGGAGGTTAAATATGCTGATTTACCAAATAAAAGAAATAATAACTGATCTGAATCCTAATTTCTCATTTGATCCTTGGGCATACCTGTCAATGCTTTAAATCCCAATTTTATTATTAATTTTTTTTTTTAACGGGCTAACTTAGGAGGAGGAAGGGGTTTTACTCTCTCCTAACTTCCCACCCTGCTTGTGCTGATGATGTGCAGGGTGGAAAGTTAGAAGGGAGAGTAACGCCCCCTCCCTTAACATAGACAGCAATTAGGATGATGGTGTCATTTCCCCTACTGATGCTGAGTGATGCCATGGAGTGTCACTTTCAGTATTTGAAACACGTAAGTGGCACTCTGCCCTGGCAGTTCTGCATTCGAAATACTGGAAATGGCAGTCAGCAGCGTCACTTCCTGTAAGTTTTCCCTCATTAGAAGAGGTATGTCCTAGGGTAAGGCAAGAATCCAGATACCTTTCTTTTTCAATCTGCAGTGCTATGAACATTTTACAAATAGTGTAATCATTCTAATCAGCCTTGTTCCTTTAATGTTTGACCCAGTTGGATTTGATGCTTTATACAAACTGAATGTATGTGCAAACCTAACAGTCAATTCCAAGTAAATGTGGTAAAAATGTGAAACTTTTGAACTGGGAAACCATGTTGTTCTCCATTTTGTACAATGTTCTCAATGGCTTGTAGCGTCTTTACTTGTTTACTGTTATATCTCATGTCGATTTATGTTCTGCCCTCTGATGAAGGGCATTGCCTTTTGTTCTCAGAGTATTGTGAATGATTGTCACTTTCACATGTCCTTATTATGTTTTTGGTTTTTTTATGGAAAAATGTTAAAGTGGAAGGATTTAACCCAGTTTGTAATATCCCATGTTCCGTGTTGCTGCAAAATAATGACCTTCAACTGCACAATGAACAGAAGTAGGGTGGTTTTGGTCTGTAACTGCCTTTTTCTCAATAATCCAGTCAGCATACCTGGAGGTTCCAGAGTAACTAAAACACTACATGTCTACAACTTTTGATCACGCCATACAATTTTTTAGATCTACCAACAACTCTGTAGGGCCGGCCGGGTCCTCCCTGATAGAATACATAGTGATTGGAAGATTTTAAAAAGGTCCTCATATTACATGGTTTTGGTAGAAGAAAAGTTGATTGTACAGAAATTGTATGGTAACCTTGTAAAGCCCCCCTACACCTTTAGATCACTGCATACAATTTCCATTAGATCTTCCAAAAACTACGTAGTATAGTGGCCTCCCTGATAGAATACATGGTGTGGATAGAGTGATTGAAAAGTTTAGAAAGGTCCTTGTAATTACATGGTTTTGGTAGAACAAAAGTTGGTTGTACAGAAATATATGGTATGATTGTAAGGTGTATGGGGGGCCTTAAGTGTAGTTAGGCATTCAGCAGTTCTTAAAGGATCCTATACACTTTACAATCTTACCATACAATTTCTGTACAATCCACTTTTCTACCCAAACCATGTAAAATGAGGAGCGGTCTAACCCTTCCAATCACTATGTATTCTATCAGGGTGGACCCGGCACTACATAGTTGTTGGTAGAAATTATATGGAGTGATCTTCAGGTGTATGGGGGGCTTTTGTCATTCCTCTCTGTCATAGGATTAGTAGAAGTTACATGGGCTACTTTTTGTAGCTCAGTTGTGCTACTGTGGGGAAAAAATGGCTTCCTATGATGTGAGCTACACACGTTTTTCATGTTGCCGTAATTGTCCAAATACTCCAACTCTTCACAACTGGTGCTCCACGTGTGGTCAGCTAATCCCTATTGTATGATGTGTGTAGCTCACTCCTTTGGGGAGCCTTTTGTTTGGCAAATGATCCCTACTCACAATGATGTGTTGTGACGGACATCGTTCAGTAAGCTGACGTGGCCAGTGCTCATTTTACTTTATAAAGGGTAAGACTGTGTTGTAGTTGAGTGCCTAACCTCAGTGCTACCTGTATGTTCCCACTACCACTCCGGCCTTTCACCCTTAAGGGGCCAGTGGTGTTTACCAGCAGTATCTGACCTACCGACCTACTGTATACAAGTAGTCCTTAAACCTGTGTGGCAGCAGATCTCTGGCTAACATAAAACTGCTTCATGAACATTTAACGAGAAGTTGATAGATGCAAAGCTCGCTCTTCCAGAAACACATGCCTTCTGTTGGCAGCAATACTTGATGCATGTTCAGCTTTTCATTCCTTTCTTAAGGGCTGCATTGCCAAAGCAGAGTTAGAACCAGATGATTGCATTTGCAGAAGTGAAATTATATGAAAAATGTATTGGTAAATTCAATTGCTCATCTGCCCCATTTCAAATGCAGCCAGAAATAGTTTTGGTAACTTTTTTTTTTATTTTTTGGAAGGATTTCTTACTGTGTTCTTTGTCTAACAAGTTTCCTGCAATTATAACCCTAAACTTTCTCTTCACTCGCCGCTAATTGGGGAACTGTATGTGACAATGTCATTAGAAATGTGCATCAAACACAGAAGAGTAACTGAACTTTACTTTGTCTGTTGCCTCCACTCAAAACCACAACTCAATTTCTCCAATCATGCTGTGTTTAAGGAATCTCCAAGGTGACAATGGAGTTGGGGTACTTTATTAGCTAATTTTTGAGCCAATGTTGCCCCATTGTGTTCAGACAAAATAAGTTGTTTAATAAAATGTTAACTTTGAGCATCTTGAATGTTTGGTTGTGCCATTTCTTTATTTTTTCTTGGAATGTTAAACATGAAAATAACATTGCAGAAGTTCTGCGTTTAAAGATGTTGATCTCCAGATTATAGAAAGCGTTTTGTTTGTCTCCTCTGGTCTGCTCACATGACGGCAAATCTGCATACTGTAGAGCAGTGGTGGCCAACTAAGTTGATATGTAGGGCCACAAGTGCGGCCCTCAGCATCACTAAAGGGCCGCACATTACAATTTCAATGTATACTGACATTTTTTAATGAAGAAATGACAGTAAGGAATAGTTAGAAGACATTATTTTAAATTGTTAAACAAAACCTGTTTAAAAAGATACTTTAGGGAACACTGTAGTGTGGTAATGCCTATTTTGTGTCATATACATTGTCAAAGGTTATGTGCGCCAATATATATATTACAATAACCCCCTGTTCATTGGTGGGAGCATTAGGCACTCAGCTGTCTGCTGATTCCCCGCTAACACTAGAGGAGAACAGGAGGAGAGACAAGGGACTTGCTCAGACGCCATCTGGGTCACTGATTGGCTTTTACATACGGCTATCAGGTAAGTTTATCGCCTATCCTCCTCCTCCCACTCTAAGATGATCCCAGACTAGGACCCGTCAGCGGACAGGTGAGTTCCTATGCCCTCTGCATTAACAGTTAGGTTTCTGGGGCCGCAAGTGGAGGAATGAGAGGGGCCTCCAAAGAAGGCCCAAAGTGCCGCATGCGGCCCCTGGGCCACAGGTTGGGCACCTGGGCTGTAGAGTCTTGTCTTTATTAGGTGCATCCATGACCATGAGCAATTTTGGGATGGAAGAACACATAAAAATGCGAGCCTCATTCACCATTCTACAGTAGTTGTGTCACTGTATCGATAGTAACACAATAATCAGCATAAATTTTGTCGTTGCATGGGTTGAACATGCATATGGAGGCCAATAGAAAATAGTCCATGACACATTGGAGACTAGGCTCTGTCTCAACTAGGCATTTTGGACACATTGGCCTTAAGCCCCCCATAGACAGGCCGATTCCCGGCCATAGTTGCGGGCGACCGACCGCCGAACACATAAAGTGTAAAAAAGTGATCCTGCTGCAGGCAGTTAACTCGGAGGGGGAGTCTCCCCCTCCAAGTTAATTGGCTACGATCTGACCGGAATCGCATGTGTTGGTGGAGCACACAGGATTTCCGTCAGTTCTGTAGCCGACTCCTCACTGCGTGGTGACGTCGCCATGCTGTAATGAGTCTGCTACAAGCCGGCCTAGGTCAGGACGTCTATGGGCCGGCTTTAGGGATGTCTATAAATGCGAGCATGTTTTGATGCATTTCCGCACTTTCCATGAATCCAATGTATATAAATAGGTGTGTTACAGACGGCACATCGTGCTGTGTCACTGTCAACATAGGTATCTGTGTTGATTTTGACAGGACAAAAGAAAATAATCAGCTTCGGGGACAAGATTTATGGTCCAAAAACAGATACCAGTACAATTTATGACCCACTTGAGCTTTTATCAATTTAATGGGAATATATGCGTACGACTTTGTGCAATAGATTACCGGTTGGTGCTTTGGATGGGGACCCTCAATCCCCATCCAAAGCAATGGAGATCAGACAGGGGTTACCAAAAATTACCCACTGCTGAACACTACTTACTGATCAGTGTTTACCGTATTTTTCGGACCATAAGACGCACCCAAAGTTTTGGAGAGAAACTGAAGATTAGAGAAAAAACAGACACACATGGGAATATATATCATGGGAATATACAGAATTTTCCAGCAAAGTGTGCAGGATTGGACCATGCAGTATTCACTCTATATTCCTCCAGTCAAAAGGCCAGTGCCAGGAGGGAGGTCTTCGCTGCAGGGCTTAAACTTTAGCATGTGTCTATACACTAGCTATACCCATTCTCTGAACACACTGACCAATTTAAGGCCCTCATACACGTCTAGATTTTTCATCCAACCAACTTAATTCAATCAATTTTTTGGTTGATTGATTGAAAATCTATGGCAGTCCACGTGGTTAGATCAACCTAAAACAATTAAACTTGGGAAAAAAATTTATTGAAAAAGGATTGGACATGCTGGTAAATTTGAATTGGTTGTATTGAAATTCATTACACTTTCAGTCTATCTACAAAAAAGTTCATCAAATATCTGTTACTACAGTTGGCAAACATACAATCAATCACCAATTTCCCTGAACAGAAAATCTAGACGTGTATGGGGGGCTTTATGAAGAGACACATTTTACAATCTGGCACTGAACAACTTGAGCCATGAGTCGCACAAAAATAATCAATGGAAATCTAATTTATCAACCCATGGAGGTCTGGATTTGGAGTCAGACTCAAAATTAAAGTAGAAAATACACTACAGATCCAACTTTGATGTAATGTCCTTTAAAAAAGTCAAAATGAGGCTCAGTAGTGTGTGTGGCCTCCATGAGCCTGTATGACCTCCCTACAATGCCTGGACATGCTCTTGATGAGGTGGCGGATGGTCTCCTGAGGGATCTCCTTCCACACCTGGGCTAAAGCATAGAAGGTTCGCTGTGTCTGTCAGTGTAGTTTCCAGAGCATGGAGGGGCTACCTGGAGGCAGCCCAGTACATCAGGAGACAAGGAGGAGGGTGACAACCCGGCATCAGGGCCGCTCCTTTGTGCAAGGAGAACATGAGGAGCACTGCCAGAGCCCAGCAAAATGACCTTTAATGGCCACAAATGTGCATGTGTCAGAGGACACCATTTGTCAGACCATGGCATTTGTCAGAGGACACCAAGATTGCCAAATTATTTACTGGCGCCCTGTGCTCCTGATAAAAACAGGTTCACACTGAGCACATGTGGCCAACATGACTGAGGTTGCTGGGTTCCTCCTCATGCAAGACAATGCTAGACCCCATGTGGCTGGAGAGTGTCAGCAGTCCCTGCAAGACGAAGGCATTGGTGCTATAGACTGGCCCGCCCATTCCTTGAATCCAATTGAGCACATCTGGGACATCATGTCTCACTCCATCCACCAACAACACGTGCACCACAGACTGTCCAGGAGTTGGGAGATGCTTTAGTCCAGGTGTGGGCGGAGATCCCCACCACCTCATCAGGAGCATGCCTAGGCATTGTAGGAAGGTCATACAGGCACATATGGAGATCACACACACTACTGAGCCTCATTTTGTCTTGTTTTAAGTACATTACATCAAAGTTGGAGCACTGTGGTGTTTTTTTTTTCACTTTAATTTTGAGTGTAGCCCCAAATCCAGACCTTCATGGGTTGATACATTTGTTTTCCATCAATAATTTTTGTGTGATTTTGTTTTCATCACATTTAACTATGTAAAGTTCAAAATATGAATATTTCATTAATTCAGATCTAGGATGTCCTATTTTCGTGTTCCCTTAATTTTTTTGAGCAGTGTATATTGTGCCCCCTACACTTCAATGATTTGACTGAGACCATAAACCTCTGTCACAACAAGTTTACAACCTAGTGTTGGTGTAGAAGAGTGGGGGCACATTATGGTGAGACAACAATGGTTTCTACAGGGAGTGCAGAATTATTAGGCAAATTAGTATTTTGACCACATCATCCTCTTTATGCGTGTGGTCTAATGAAGGGGTGTGGTCTAATGACATCAACACCCTATATTAGGTGTGCATAATTATTAG
>CM070032.1:41061427-41072147 GCA_036250615.1 Ptychadena robeensis | reverse complement strand
AATCGATCGTGCCGGAATCCGGTGCGAATCCGACACGTGTATGGGGGCCTTTATAGTATAAAACCTATACAGCCGATCCGTGTTATACACGGACCGGCTCTGTGAGGATGTGGTTGCTTAGCCCTCCTATAGTATAAGACTTATACTATAAGAGGCAGCTAAATAGAAGGGCCGAGGGTGGGGTCAAAAACCCACGGCACACCAAGCAACATCCCGCTGCACACTAGTGTGCCGCGGAACAGTGGTTGAAAAACACTGTCCTAGAGGACATAATCTGCCTGAGATAGAATGTTTAAGCTTCTCTATCAAAAGCTAAAATGTATCCCTTCTTGATCCACACTTCTCTTTCTTGTCCTTTCCTCTGTTCTTCGCCTCTATGCTACTTGTGTATTATCCCTCACTGCTTATTACACTCTGGCCTGTCCGGTTCCCTACGTCCGCACCCATATCCAGCGCATGTGGCTGATATACCCGTTACGTTTGACTGTTACAGACGCCCCTCCCAGACTTTGCATGCCTGCCACTTAGAATGTTTATGCTTTTGATATGATACTAAGGGTGCCTTATTCACATGCGGCGCACCATTGTGTTTTAGGTTGTGTTGTCCCCCATACTCCTTGCTATGTACAAATGTTGTGTGTTACATTTCTTGTATTTTGCAAAAACTGTTTAATAAACACTATTATACAGAAAAAAAAGCTTAAATGTTTACATTTTTTAACACATCCTGTCCTAGCTATGAGAACCCCTATGCTGGATGGCTTTTCAGGCTCTTAATCTGACCCCTTTGTCACATTTAAAAACCCACTGTGGCCCACAAGTCAAACAGATGACCCCCCCCCCCCCCATAGATAGTAGGTCAGGTAGTGTAGGGCTGGTTTGGAAGATCCTGCTGATTATCAATGTCACAGGATATGAAAGAGAGAAAAGCCAACACTTTGTCTCATAACCTAGAAGGTTTATATTTCTTCACTTTGGAAAGATATCATCTCATTTCCTCTTGTTTATAAGACAGAAAGTGAAGGCGTATGAGAACATTTAAATTGAAAATGTTCATAAGGATGTTAGTTAAATGAAAAAAAAAATATCTTGCTATTTGTTCTACATCATAATAAAGAACCAATTTATTTATACTACTACATCATGAGAAATATTCAATAGATAAATGACTCTGTTGCTACAATAATAGCCAAATCAGTGTTTTGTGTAAAGGAAGCCAAAACATCTTCCTCGTAATAATATATTTCTCATGCGTCTAAGAACTCTTTCTGACCTGAAGTCAGATTTCTGTTGTGAATTTTAAAGTGAATATAAGTGTAGGGTAAAACAAGCTGTGCACATTGTGACTGTTGGTTTCTGGATCAAGGCTATGTTTCCATTACGTCTGGACCCCTCCGCTAAGCGTATATGCTTAGCGGGGGTCCCGATGTAGCAGATAGGCTTACTTGCTCAGTGGAGACTGTCTTCACTGCGCCGAGCAGCTCCGCCAATGTAAGGCTGAACATAGTCGAATACGTTCAGCCTCTGCACCGGCGGATGTGTAAACAGACCATCCGCCAAGCAGGCAATGTCTGTGGGATACGTCGGGACCCCTGCTAAGCGTATACACTTAGCAGAGGGGCCCCGACGTATAATTGAAACAAGCCCCAATAGACTCCTACATATGAAGGACAAAACCAAGGACAGGTTCATACGGCGGAAAAACCTGATAGAATAGGACAACAAATAATCACAATGTGTTCAGTTGTGTGGCCCAGAGGGGTTGAGACATCTTCTTTATACCAAACATCTACATCAGGGGTCTGCAACCTGTGGCTCTGGAGCTGCATGCGGCTCTTTAGCGTCCTTTATGGCTTCTTGGCAGGCAGCAAGCCTTCTCCCTGGCTGTCTGTTCTTTTTTTTTTCTGTCCAGGCACCCCCCACATATGCTTTTTCTCCCCCAGCCAGCAGGGCTAAATTTGAAAGAGAACTGATGAAATGGGACTATTTTTTCACTTGCCTTCTCACTCCATGCTGGACTCTGCTGGTGATATATAAATAAATGTAGGCGGCAGCGGCATCTTGTCGACAATGTAGTATTTTTATAATTCTAATTTAATGTATACACATGCTAGAGCAAAACTTTGTGGTGTTCTCCGACCCCTCTCAATATCTCCAGCAATTTGGGTGATGATACAATTTAGGGGCTTTGCAAATAACTCACAAATTCAGCAAATCTACTATTTACACAAGATGAAAATATAACATATGAATCAGCCCTACATAACCAGGACTGGAGTGATATGGAAAATTCTAGATCAAAGGTGTCAAACTCGAATACTCAGGAGGGGCAAAATTAAAGACTTGGAGAAACTTTATATTTATTGAAAAAATTTCTAAAATTGTGAAGATCATGGTTCATCATTAAACTTGTTTGAGCTGATTTTTGTGTTTCTTCAATTTAATTATCAATTCATTTTTACATAATTGTGTGTTTCAAACTTTAGTATGCAATAGTAGAGTGTTGTACCGTGTTAGCCATCTATAAATAAAAGCCATCTAAATAAACGGTATCACTTGAACTCCAAACTTGCAAACTTTAGTATGGTAAGCATGACTACTAGACCCTTGTTTGGACATATTGCAGTAAATTACAGATTGGAGTGGCAGGTCCAGATAGGGGGGGGGGGGAAGGTGAAAGATTACCTAGGATGGGTCCCCGAAATTTCTGATGGAGACGCTGTACATACTGTTCAAAAGAAGGGCAAACAGGTATAATAAACATGAATACAGCTAATGACACACACTGGCCACTTAGCAATTCTCAACAACCTCAATAATCTTCTATATTAAAACATTTATAGTTTATGGAGTTCTTGCACTTTTACCATCACACAAACAGTGCAGACTTATGCAAAAAACTAGACATTTGAATTGCTCCACTTCAAAATATCATAGTGGGCAATCCTGGCATAAGCATCCTGCTGCAGGCAACAGAAAACAACCCTTGTCCTGTTTATATATTCACATTTCAAAAGTTATTCCATCCTTCCGTAAATAGGGAGACAATTGACACAAGGATATAGTGAAAGGACAGGTTGGCAATAAAGGAAAAGTTTGGTCTAGGCCCCACGTGGGCCATTTAGGGCCATTTAGGGCTGCGTTATCAGCTGTGGTCCCTTCCAGTCACTGGGCTGTTGCCACCTTCATGCTGACTAAAAGGAGTCAAAGTTGAATTTTATATGCATATATATTTTTTGTACTATACATCTGCTTTAAGTTCTTAAAGCTTTCTCTGCTAACACCCACTCGTTCACAATGCATCACCTTGCTGAGTATCCTGTTCTTTGTAGCCCTCTGCTATGTCATATACGGTAGTGGTTTCCAAACTGGGGGACCAAGAGGTATCACAAGGGGGGGGGGCCTAGAGGGCTGAGGGAAGGACAAGCAGGAAGCCAACCCAGAAGACACTAGCTGCAGACAGCATGTAGAGTGCATGTAATGTGTGTGTGTTTCTTTATGTCAGTGGTTCCCAAACTTTATTTGCAGGGCCCCCATTTCTTTTTAGGAACATTATCAACCCCCCTCCCCCCCACCCCCTTTCTATTCAAACACAGGTTAAGAATGAGGGCCAGAATACATTCCTGCCCCCCAGTTTGAGAACCACTGCTTTATGTGAATGATGGCCCTCAATCTTAAACTGTGTAGTTTGAATGGGGGGTAATGGATAATGCTCCTATCTAGTAAAGGGGGCCCTGCAGGGAAAGCTTGGGAACCACTGACATACGATAACAATTTCTCACTGGATTCATTCCCTGCAGATTATTGGGGAGATTACATTGCAAAGGTCAGCCTATGTCTTGCCCTTGATGCCGCAGTAATGAGAAGGTTAAGAAATGCTACTAGGATTTAATGATTGAAAACTGTGACTGTGACCAGTGTTTACCACACAATCCTTAATCCCATGCTTAATTCTTTGGATTTATTCACTCCTGTTCCTATATGTTTCAGAAATACAGTATAAGGCACTCAGAAAGACTCTAAGGGTCACATGTTTTTCTCTAAAAGGAACAGGTTCATCAAATAAAGTAAAGTTTTGTCGGTGTCAGCAAAACAAACAAAGAATTGATGAAGTAATTATGTACTTTTATACTGTAGTTGCTGATTGCTGTGAATGTTGTGCCTTTCCTAGTATGACTATGCGATACATGATTGATGAATATAAGGTTTTTTCACACTGCTGTCACTTCTAATGTTATCACCAAATGAGGAGAAAAGATAATGGTACCTGTAAATACCGTTATTTACTAAAAAATGTAGTTTGGTGCCATTCACATTTAATTTACTTTACAGTCATGAAAAATAATTTCACATGGTCCACTGCAGGGAGTCACACTTGGTTCTACCACAGTTTCCAACATTTGTTTCGGTTGTTGGTTGGTGACTTATAACATCCCCTACATGAATTCATTCTCATTCTGTTGATAGCCAGCCAATAGTGAGGATGAACATCAGCTGCAGGTGTTCATGAACGGACTTTTCCACAAATACCCAATAGAACACCTGTTGTTTACGGTGAACCAACTGCGTGTGTGTGTATATATATATATACACACACACACACGACCCCCCCCCCCCCACCCCATCCTTCTCCTCCAACCCCTCCTTCTGATCGGGAGGGGGGATAGAGGTGTTCCATTGGAGGGAGAAGACACAATGTTAGCCGTACTTTGACAGCAAGTGTTCACAAGGGACATCTTGTGGCTGAAGTTGATATTACAGATTAAATTGCGATTTAAGCTGGAACACATTGAATAGCTGTAATAACCTCACTTTATCATGTATACATTACTGTAAGTTACATTTTTGGAAATGGTCATGGTTGCACTACCAAGGTACGAGATCTGGGGGTTCAAACGGTGTTGTACTGTGAAAGTTACATTGTATTTTGTATTATAAGAAGACTATTTCATTGTGTATTGTGTTGTAGTTTTTACATTTAGATTTTGGTGATATTTAAGTAGTGGCTTTCATTGTGGTGTTCATTTGCACAATGACACAGCTAATTTGTTTATTATTATTTTTATTATGTTATTTAATGATAAGTGAGAGGTGGAAGAGTAAAGTTTTTTATCTGAAGTTTGGTGTTACATTCTAATACACATTTTTTATAATAAAATTGGCCTCTATGGACATAGAGAATTGTATTACCTAAGCTGGGCATAGACGGGTAGTTTTCCCGTCGACTGCTCAGCAGAAGGACTGGCCGTGATGATGTCATCATGCACAGCCACTAGTGCTGAGAATCGGCCGGGCACCCTTTCTGTGCCGGCTAGTGATGGCCGAACTGTCCGCAAGGCAGACAGTTCAGCAGCGAACATGGATGTTTGCACTCCTAGCTGGCGAGCAGTACGAGTGTTCGACCCACCCTGTTCGCCGGCGAGAAGGAGCTCACTATTCTTCCTCCGGCGGGATCTTACTGCTCCTGATCCTGCCCGAGGAAGAATAGTGAATCTTTTCACTAGACTGGTGGGGAATTTGAATCTGCCCGCGAACAGGCGGACTTCTTTCAAAGTCTGATCCACCCGTTTGCAGATGGACCTGGCTGAAGTTGGGCCATCACTAGTGCCGGCCATTAATTCGGATGGGGACTCCCAATCCAAACTAATGGGATTGGCCAGGAATTTACCGGCATGTCGGATCGCCATGCGATCAGACATGCGGCAGATTCCTGGTCAGAAGCTGGCGTTGCTCCTTTTCCCAGACTGACTTGTAGACACTTTTCCTAACAGTCTATGATATAACTTCTTTCAAACTGTGATGGCTTCTGAAAAATTCAATATATTAATGAGACTGAACTGGGGTTTGAGTAGGCTAGTTCGGTTTTCTTTTTTTTGTTGAGTCCTTTCTTTCCTTGGTTTATTAGATTTTTGCTTTAATTTCAGAATCTAAACATAGGCTTCTTTTCTGTATCTATCTGTTTATTTGGGTTTGGCGTAAGTAAAGTTTTTTGATTTCTTCTGAGTGCTCCGAGGCGGTCGAGGATCTACGTTAGCCATGGCCAGAATTCTGTGGCCTCTGTGTTACTATCTAAAGGTGCTTTGTGCCTACCCTTGTTTGTATCTTTTCTTTGGTATTATATTGGTACTGCTTTTGATATTTGTACTTTGTTGTAAAAAGATTTCTAAACATTAAATATATATTTTTTTTTTATTACAAATCCTACTGTTTACAGCTTGATAAATATGTAATACTAAAGCAAGTGATATGTACAGATGCACAAATCAATACATTCAATATGCAACATAAATAGATTAAAAATACCAGTCTTTCAAATACAAATATAAGTGAACATGAGTAGTCACTCCACTGGTACTACTCATGTGAGATAATTCCCTCGACGCGTTTCAGCCTCATACAATGGTGGCCTCATCAGGAGGGATAACCCAACGGTCTACAATAGGAGCTGATACAGGCATATGAAGAGTTCGTCTAGGCCAGTGATGGTGAACTTTTTAGAGACCGAGTGCCCAAACTGAAACCCATACCCCACTTATTTATCTCAAAGTGCCGGCATGGCAATTTAACCTGAATTATACACACAACTCATATACACACACGAAACATTTTAACACACACTGTACTTTCTTATAAGATCGAATAGGGTATGGGACGCTGTGTGCAACCAGAAGAGAGAGAAAGAGAACTGACAACATTAAGAACCAATCTGCTGCAGTTCTTTCCTCTGTGCTGGCTGGCAGCTCATGTGCCCACACAAGTGGGCTCCGAGTGCCACCTCTGGCACCCGTGCCACAGGTTCGCCATCACTGATCTAGGGGGAATACATAATACATCCATTAGTATACAAAAACATATTAATAGTATACACATTGCTTAATTCACAGACATAACCCCTTATGCATCATTTGGGGATAAAAATACCCCACAAGACGCAACCCCATTATCCATTAAACAAATGAACAGAACAACAACATCTGCACCATTGATAACACAGTAAATAAACTAAAAATTTTATTGTTTATTCTGTTCATTTGTTTAATGAATAAATGTGTTGCGTCTTGTGGGGAATTTTCATCTCTCCTGATCCCTCCTGATGAGGCCGCCATTGTGCGAGGCTGAAACGAGGGGATTATCTCACATGAGTAGTACCAGTGAAGTGACTACTCATGTTCACCCATATCTGTAATTGAACTGGTAATCTATAGATGTTGTATTCATTGATTTGTACATATTTCCTGCTTTAGTATTTTTTAATCGAGTTGCTCTCAAGTTTGCCCTGTTACTCTGCCACTTAACAAAATACCCGGAGGCTAGCCACCTCATGGTTTATTATTTTATGTTGTAGTGGGGATTGTGACGCATGTCTTTATGTCCATTTACATTGTCACTACCCTATCTCCCTTTTTATCTCAAACTCCCTTTACTATTAAAAAGAAGCTTCATAACTGAAATGATAAGCGCGCCATAAGCAAATCTTAACAACCGTAAGTCAACCGTAAGTCAAATGTTTACATTAGCGATGGACTCAGAGTTATGGTAACCAATATAAATAATGGATGGGTGCTCTAACAAAGGCATGTCATACATACCCTTTGTGAAAGCTGAGGGACACAGATGGTGACACCAGGTATTTGGTCCAAATGTGCATCACACAACAGTACATTTATAACAATGTTGTATTAATATAAAATCATTAAAAATCCATAGACTTTAACCCACAAAGTGGTCTGGCCATACCACTTTTAAAGGCGGGGTACAGGCGATTGCCGCAGAGTACAATGTACTTACTTGGCATTCCCGTCCTCCCAATGACGCTGGCAACATGGGCTGGGAGACCAACACCCCTCCATTAACATGGAGGTTTACGGTGCCAGCGTCATTGGGAGGATAGGAATGTCAAGTAGAGTTAATTGAACTGTGCTGCAATCACCTGTACGGCGCTGTTAAAAACAGTGCGGTATGGCCAGACCAAGAATATAGAGAATCACTGCAGCTTTCCAGGGGTGTATGGGGGCTTTCCCGATCCCTGCTGGTGAATCAGTAGCATCAAACCCAAGCAGCGAACGAGCTGGGTCTGTCACACCGGTAGGGAGATTAAGTAAAGATGTTTGGTTTATTGTCATCTAATCCAGAACAAATTATTCTAATTTGATGGATCGTAAGGTTGCGATTCGAATCAATCACCGAACATGGATTGATTGTACTACCACACAGTGCGATTGATTTGTTTAGGAACCTACAATGGAGCGCATGCGTATTATGATCATTAATATTACGATTGTTTGCAATACAATCATAATACAAACTTTTGCAATAACATATTGTGCATGTGCTCCACAGTATGATCATAAATTGAACGAAATCCCTAAAAAATAGGTCACATACTTGTAGGATCGACTAAAATGTACCCACATGCCCGACCAGTTTTTGAACGATTGAGTGTTTAAAGTCGATGGAATGGATAAATCGAGCGTGTATGGCCAGCCTTATTTTGACCATACCACTTGTCATATGTCAATTGAAAGGTGCCATTAGGTGAGATGTTTTATCTTTATTTGTAGATGCTGTTTACATGAAGATGTAATGTTTGACTGTTTAAATATGTTGAAAAGGTCAACATTTTCTTTTCAAATGTATTTCACATGACTGTCTATGCACATTGATGGGTAAGCATTGGTTCACCTGACCTCTATTTACACAAATAGCGTTGCTGCATATAAATGTGTTACATTGTAAAAAAACAAAATAAGCAAGTCACTTCTCCCATTTCATGAAATTCTTTTTTCTGTGATCCATTTCCAAACAGTCCCTCAGACTTAAAGCGAAAATAAATAAGAATATATATACATAACTCACCTATGCTATTAGACATCTATGCTCTTAGGCACATTTTGTCTCACAACCATTTCCTGTGTATGTATAGTTTAGATAGTTCCTAAGTAAAATAATGATAGATGAATGCTCAACCTCTAGCGTTAACTACCAGTAAATCGGTTTACAAATAATATTCACCCTGAGCTTCACCGGGGTTACTTACTTGTCCGGAGAGACCCCTCTGCATCCCTAGGTGTTTGGGGGGGGGGGGGGGGGGGGGGGGAGCATGGCACTGAGTTGCATGCCATTTCAGACAAGGATGCTCTGGGTACCCACAGAATTAATTATACCGGGGATGTGAAGGGAGAGGGAGGAAAGGCGGGGATAACAATGTCATGTGCTTTAACTACCTGTACCATGTTTTAAAAAAATAAAAAAGGAAGAAGAAGATTAAAGGCTGGAACATTTTGGAGTGGCCATCGCAATCACCAGACTTAAACCCGATTGAGAACCTGTGGTGGAACTTGAAGAAAGCAGTTGCAGCGCGCAAGCCTAAGAATGTGACTGAACTGGAGGCTTTTGCCCATGAAGAATGGGCTAAGATACCCGTTGATCACTGCAAGACACTTGTGTCACGCTATGCTTCACGTTTTAAAGCTGTTATAACTGGAAAAGGATGTTGTACTAAGAATGAATGTAACTTGGGGTTGAATTAAACTGATAATGATGTGAGCACAGATAAGAGATTTGTGGTTATTTCATTATGAATGTTATGTTATATTTGTCTGACTTACAAGTGCCTTGCTGATTTCATTGTAGACAAGATGACTGAAAATGATCAAAATCAATGTCAAAATGGCCAAAACACTCAATTTCGGTGGGGGTTGAATCATTTTGGACACAACTGTATATATTTTGGAAAATCTGACTCTATACAGTTTTGAAAGAAGGCAAGAACTTTTTTGATGTTCCCATTCCCTGGCTTGTGCTCCAGCCTCTGAATCTTCTAGTCACCTTTCTGAGGTTACCTTTAATGAGAACTGCAATTAGTAAACCTACAATAAATATATACAATACATTTTCATAAAAACTTTAGTACATTATGACAACATAAAGACTGAAAAGATATCGCCTCAGTTTGTGTGATCAATGTCTGAAGCAGATAGTGAGATCGCACAGCAGAGACTTTCTACTTTTTTTGGGGGGGGGAAATCAGCTCCAAACGGTTGCTCTCACAGCATTAATCCACACGAGTATGTACCTTTTAGGGCTCCTGCCCGTGTTTATTTGCACAGTCCAAAGCAAAGTTACCCTCGCAGGGATACAGGGAGGACAGGAATGTCAAGTAGAGTTAATTGAACTGTGCTGCAATCACCTGTATGGCGCTGTTAAAAACGGTGCGGTACGGCCAGACCAAGAATATAGAGAATCGCTGCAGCTTTCTCGGGGTGTATGGGGGCTTTCCCGATCCCTGCTGGTGAATCAGTAGCATCAAACCCAAGCAGCGAACGAGCTGGGTTTGTCACGACCGCTAGGGAAGTTAAGTAAAGATGTTTGGTTCATCGTCATCTAATCCAGAACAAATTATTCTAATTTGATGGATCAAAAAGGTTTCGTAAATTTTGGGGTATACTTACTTTTACCACTTGACTAATTAGCATTTTCATTACTTTCAATTCTGATGGTGTGTGAAGCTCGCCATACACAGATCAACTTTTGCTCAATTGATCACTGATTCCACAGCCTTGTGCGATTCGAAAGTTGAGTCTACTACCACACAGTGTAATTGATTTGTTTATGAACGTACTATGGAGCACATGCGTATTATGATCATTCATATTAGAATTGTTCGCAATACAATCGTAATACAAACTTTTTCAATATGAACGTATTGCGCATGTGCTCC
>CM070032.1:41032950-41059962 GCA_036250615.1 Ptychadena robeensis | reverse complement strand
TTTCCTGGTGAACACTCATACTTGGCTGGCACACATTTCCCTCTTCTTGGCAGTGCTGGGACACACATCCAAGGGAGGTCCCCTCTCCTGGAGAAACCTGGTGACTGGCTTCCATGGGAGAAAGACTGCTCTTTTCCAAGGCTGGCTGTCTCTTCCACTCACCATCTATTTTCACCATTGCAATAATTAAAAAAATAAATAAAAAAAGTTCCACAGGGACTCCTAGCCTATACAATACACAGTTCATTACAGGAACTTACTTCTCAGCTGTGTCCGCAGATGGGAGTCCGTTGCCCGCATTCGAACACCAATTGGAGGGGGGGGGGGATCAGCTCCAAACGCTTGCTCTCACAGCATTAATCCACACAATTGTGTACCTTTTAGGGCTCCTGCCCGTATTTATTTGCACACAAGCACAGTCCAAAGCAAAGTTACCCTTGCAGGGGTTACTATCCAAACAAAACGAATGTCCTGAAAATGCCAAGCCCCATGGCTTGGCACCGATCAAACAAGGTTTCCTTTCTCTAGGAAACCTTTATGGCCGGCCTCCTGGCCGCCATCAGCATGGGGCCACACACACTCTCTGTGTGCCCTATATTCATTGCATCTAGCACCACTTCATCTGGGAGCCCTGACTGAAAGGTCCCAGCTCCTTTTGTGGAGACACACCCGGCCATCTCGTTAGGGTCTAGCAGGTGTATCTTGGTGGATACAGACCAGCAGACCCCTTCACTGCCGCATATGGACCACTTCCACATGACAGACCAGCGGTCTGTCACATTTTTTTTGTACTAAGTTTTAACACACAGAAGACTTATGGATCTGGGTTGTCTCCATCTAAAATAGTTATAGTTAACTATTATAGTTAATAGTTATTAGAAAACAGACACCACTTAAAACTTGCCAGTATATACCTTCCTAACTATACATTATATAGATCCTTCATAAGCTTTAATTGTATTTGCATAAATCCCCCGTGGAGTCAGATCAAATAATTTAATACTTTCTCCAACTACCTTCTACAAAAGATTGCTGATATATTCCCATTTTCTATAATATTCCCAATACCTGGAGGAATGTACAATTTTCTATTTGGCATCTATATATGTCATTTCCGAAGCTGGGTTAATTCTCCCAGGTCTGCGGGGGGTAAGTGGCACCATTGACCTTTGTTGACCCTCATTGTAATAGAGGGGGCGTCCCTTTTTTCAAACACCTCCTGTGTTCGGGACCTCCCAGAGGGTAGGAAATCACGGTGGTCCCTTGATCAAAAATCAGGTGGGCCCACCTGGTGGGATCGAGCAGGAATCTCCTGCATGTCGGACCGCATGGTTATCCAACATGCCAGTAAATTCCCTGCCGATCCCATTACTTTGAATGTCCCTATCTAAAATAATGGCCGGCACACAAAGGGTGCCCGCCGATCAGCTGAGGGGCTGGCTGCAAAGGGATAACGTCAGAGATTCTTTATGGGGTTCAGGTCAGGAGATTTGCTGGCCAGTAATCCCAGGGTCATTACTCCAGTTTCTGGTACTTTTGGCAGTGTGGGCAGGTGTCAAGTCCTGCTGGTGAATGAAGTCAGCATCTCCATAAAGCTCTGTGTCTGTGGAAGGAAGCATGAAGTGCTCCAAAATCTACTGGTTGATCGCTGCATTGACTCTGGATGTTGACATTTGATGAAGCACAGTGGACAAACGCCAGCAGATGACATGGCTCCCCAAATCAATAGAGCAAATTTTGCATCCTGTTTGGAAACTAAGGAGCCAGAGTCTGGAGGAAGAATGGAGAGGACACAATCCAAGATGCTTGAAGTCCAGTCTAACGTTTCCACAGTCTGTGTTGATTTGGGGAGCCATGTCATCTGCTGGTGATGTATTGAGTCTATAATCTGAATAATGTTGAGCATGAATATTGGAATTGCACATTTTCATTACGAAAACAAAATTTTTTGAAGATCTCGAAAATAGTGCTATATCGCCATAATCTCGAATCTTCGTGATGTTCTGCCTGCTTGCCGAACAATCGCTCACTCGTTTAATCAATTGATTTGTGAATCCTATGTAAAAACCTGACTAATGGTAGCCATACACTGGCCGATTTGTCACCGATCAATTCCGGATTCGATCATTTCATTCCCGGATCGGGAATTGATGGCACACAACCTTGGGAATCCAATTTGTGGTCGATTTGGATATGAGACGATCTCCAAAATGGCCAATTCCACAAAATCCATCAATCGGAAAGGCTGCTGCATAGGCAGCTATGGGTCCACCAATGTACTTTGACTGCCAAACAATCGTCAAAAAACAACATGTTGGTTCAATGTCCGATCCGATTTTTAGACGATTCTGATTCTGTTTGGTTAATCGGTCAGGAGTGCCAGAACTTGATCGATCGCCGATTGATTTTGTGAACGCGCACGGTGATCGATCAGTCAAAAATCAAGTGAAATATCGACCCGTGTATGCAGGAGCCATTAGAGAGAGTTTGATGTCGCTATGGCATTGTGATTGCAATATTCACATGTTAAAGTGCTAAAGTGCTGTTAAAGTAAAGTATTCGTTAAAAGTAAATTACAAGTACAAGTAAATTATAAAAAGGTGTAATGCGAGTGACTTTAATATGACCGTATTTTAAGTTGATCAAATGGAAAATTGAACTGCGTATGGCCAGCTTTACATGATATTCCTGCCATTTACTGTACCCATTAGCAACATGTAAAAAGTAAAACACACCACACAGGTCTACTCTCCCTAAATCACACTTCTTGTACTAGACAGTTTTATGCTGCTGTATCTAGGCTAGCCATAGACGCTTAGATTTCCACTAGATCGATTTGTGAAATCATCGTGTTCATACATTGATCGAAACGTGCACCATGTTCGGGATACGTTTTATCACCAATTTATGTTCCAGATGGATCAGTGACATAACTAAAGATCAGCTGCACAAAAAAAAGTGGGCCTGCATGGGTCAATCCAAAGGCTGTGCCGGCACTATGGGGGGCCAGGCCCCCTACCTATGCAGCCGTCCATCCAAGACGTAGGTGTGCCCCCGATTGGCCGCCCATGCCGGGCTGCTCTGGCGCCGACTCTGTCCAAAGGGCAGATCTTAAGGTCTCCATAAGGTCCTTTGGTTTCCAATAGATCAACTCCCAAAAAAAACCACGTACATGTCTGATCAAACGAAGCGATGTACATCAGCAAGAACAAAATAACCGTGACAGCATTTCTATTCCCGGATAAAAAAAAATTGGTTTTAAGCTTAGGTGTGCAAAATCATCTACAGCCCACTATGTGCTGTGATGACAATGATCACAGCATGTACAGCTTCCATGTTATTTACAGGATCTGTGTGTCCAGTATCAAGACCCTCTACCATTTTTGAATATCTTTTTTTTAAACTGCACATTTGCTTTATGCCAGTTACTTTAAAGGGCAATTTGTTTGATCCCTATGGAGAGGTTCACACATCACTTCAGCCATCTCCTCCATAGGTCCAAACCTTCACAATAAAGTACATTCAGGGAACCCCATCACCTCTCACATGTACATGCTGCTGAGACATGTAGTTCCACCTCACAGCAGCCTGTGTAGAGCTCCGTGACTCAGCATTAAGGACTGCTCCTATTATCCGCCCGGTGCTTGTGTGACACCCCCTGCCCCTCCTCCGTTACACGAGGCACGGTTCCCTTATCTATCTTAGCTGTGTCTTGTCAGTACTGACGCCTGGAAGCGCTGCCTGCCGCGGACATGGCGCAGAACTTTGTGAACTCCAAGCTGCAGCCCGGGAAAGTGACCATGTTCGAGAAGCCGTCCTGTCCCTTCTGTGTCCGGGCCAAAGGCGTGCTTAAGAAGTACAAATTCAAGAAGGATTGTCTGGAAATCATCGACATCTCCAACATGGGGAATATAAGCAGCATCCAGGACTATCTGTGCGAGCTGAGCGGGGAGCGGACGGTGAGATGGCGGCATGAGGAGCTTGTGTCATCCTGCGCTGGTCCCTCAGGGGGGTCTTCATATAGGGGGGATAACGACTGAGACTGAGTCTATATACAAGGGGGGATAATGACTGAGACTGCCATAGGAATCCATATGTAAGGAGGGGTAATGACTGAGACAGTCATAGGAGTCCTTATATAATGGGGGCTAATGACTGAGACCGCCATAGGAGTCCATATATAATGGGGGCTAATGACTGTGACAGCCATAGGAGTCCATATATAATGGGGGCTAATGACTGAGACCGCCATAGGAGTCCATATACAAGGGGGTAACGACTGAGACCACCATAGGTGTCCATATACAAGGGGGGGAGGTAATGACTGAGAATGCTATAGAAGTCCTTATATAAGGGGGGGTAATGACCATATATAAGGAGTGGTGGCGGCTAATAAGTGAGACAATGAAGTAAAGGGATCCAATGATCTAGGAGTAATAGTGATTCTGAGATTTATGGGAGGGGTACAGTGATTGGGAGCATTATTAATCTAAGTGGAAGTATAAACTACCAGCAACATCGGTGTAAAGCTGGAGATCTAGAAGGCAATGTCATGGTTTATAAATACTTTAGTGAATCAGATCCTACTAGTGTCCTCCCATCACCCCATGTGCTCATCTACAGGTCATGTCAGGAGATCTGCTCATTATCTTTTCAAATTATGCAGGGTACAGACGACTCGATATTCGAGCCGCCCGATGTCATCACGCTGCTGTCAGATATCAGCAGAGCCGGAGAGACAGCTCTGCTCTTCCCAGCTCAGCTGATGCTTTGCATGGATACCCGCGGTCTCTAGGCAAAGCAACGGTCATGTCCGATATGGCTGTTTTTGAGTGGGATTGAATTGGTACATATATTATATAGGCCAGTAAGATGGCCGTGAGCATGCACGGTGCTCAAAGCGCCCATCCATCTGGCCTGTACCCTGCTTAATGCCTGCCATACACATGCCGATTAGCAGCCGATTTTTCCACTGACCGATGGGCGTGCGCGAAAATCGGCGTGTCGCCCCACAGCTCGGCCGGCCTGAGAACGGACATGTCGGATGTTCTCTGGCCGATGCCATTAACTTCAATGAAGACCAGCGTCTTCAATGAAGATAATGGCTGGCACACAAAGGGTGCCCGGCCGATTAAAGCAGCCCCAGAATGCACCAGAATGCAAAGTGATGACGTCATCACACTGCATATCGGGGCTAGTCTGTCTGCACCCGTCTGTGGGTGTATGGCAGGCTTAAGACTCCCTCCTAAAGGGCTTGTTTCCACTTGGGATCCCCCGCGATTATAATCGTGGGGTGGAGATCGCAGCCATGCATTTAAATGGGGTCATCGCCACATCCGCCATAGGGTGCAGACGCAGTGCGGTCCACGATCTGAAACCCGGTTTACAACATTTTTGATCGCATGCCGCAGACATGCATTCCCATTCATTCTCTATGGGCGTGATCATAATTGCAGGCGATTCACTCCAGATCACTTGCCATAAAAACTCCCTAGTGTTCACCGCCCGGCAATGAAGTGGAATCATAGCCAAAGAGACCATGCCACTAGGATCGTTAGACCCTTAAATGCGATGTATTGCATTTGTGTTATTTTTATTTTTTTGCAAACGGATTAGGTAATCATAAGACTTCACTTCCTGTCCCTCTTCTGACTTCTCCATTGTATCTGTGAAGTCAGCTGTGGTTGTCATACTGACTGGACTAGACAAACCTGTCCATACATACCTCTCTTACCTGGAGACCTGGTTTGTAGTTTACTAAACACAGATAAGGTTCTTTTCAGCTCCAGCACTTATGTGGGCTAGGAAACTGATGCCCCTCCATTGTAATGGAGGTCTATGATGCGCGCCCCACCCCTTTCGGTGTCCCGGAATAGCTGCGGCTGGATAGAGAATCGCCGTATCTTTCTGGATGGACTGGTTTTGTCTCAACCTGTAGGGGGATTAATAACCTTATAATAATTTGAATTTGTATTCATGGGTTTAGATCAAGGGTTGGCAAACGTCTTTACTCATTAGCCACAATGGGTTGTTAAATTGGACAGAGAGGCTACGTTCTGGGGAACAGGCCTGCACACTGTGTAACTGTAGTAATAAAAAATAATACCTACAGGTGGCCCACCGTCACCATGGATATGCGCCCCCAGAGTCATCGCACCATGCCAGTAAGTCATCCCAGGGTGAATTTTATTCCTTGCAATAAGTAGTTACCAAGTCGCGCGCATCTTTCTTCTAGTGCACGAGTGCTATGGCCGCCGCAGTTTCTTTTTCGTCATGCAGAGTCAATGCAGCCTCCCCGGATCACATGAAAAACCATGTGTGGACGTGATTTTTAACAGCGTCCATTCATTCTCTATGGACGCGGTTAAAAATCATGTCCACACATGGTTTTTGACCATGTCCATTCAAGTCTATGGGCATGATCGGCCAGCCGCCCAGGTGGGGACAAGCCCATGTAAATGCCAAAGTGGGGTCAAGGGCTGGTAAAGCCCTCTGGATGTAGTTTGTCTGGTTTAGATACCCTGACTCTGTACACCAACACCATGTTTATAGCTCCTACGCCTTTATTACTCTTGTAGAAAGCTATGCTACCAATATAATATTCTGTATCCAGGGCACCCTCCAACCCTGCACCTAGACAATGTCACTAATGTATTCATGTTCAGCTCTTTACAGATATATTTTCTAAGGGCTCATTCAGAGGGTTGGTTAAAGATGTGGTTGCCTATAAGGAGAAGGGTTCAGTGACTGACAACTGCCTCCCCCACACAATTTGTGCAATTGTAACGCATAGTGGCCCATGTGAATGCGGGATAACACTTTATCCTGGTGATGAGGTCTCTTTTGCGCCTTGTTCCCCCTAGTGTGATTTGACAATCGCGTCCACATAGGCAAACGGCCACCCAAGATCTGTGGTCGCAATTTTGTAATTGCACCCTTTCATTCTCTATGGGCGCGATCAGTGGGGAGCTTGCATTTTTTTCAAATGGCGTCGTCTGGTCAATTGAGCACAATCGCGCACAATCAAAAATCGTGTCTTGCCGCAGCTGATCGCACTAGTGGGAACAAGCTAATGGAACAGGAGAACAAGCACATGCGGGACCCTTAGGGTGGACATACACGGGCTGATTCACAGGTGCGGCAATTGTTAGAGAATGGAACGCTGCCCACCTTAAGCGATTGATTCCGCTACAACAAAATATCAATTGAACTGGGACTGGTATTTGCATGTTTGATCGCCATTACTTTGTAACATCAACCAGGGATGTACCATAAGGTGGTACGCAGCGATTCTCGTGTCACCACGTTGCAAGTGATCTTTCAGCGATCGCCGGTGAATGAAGTCGTGTATGAGCACCTTTATAGATGTCTGTATGCCCTGGGGACTTTTCTCTTCTATTTGACTCGGTGACCTCCATCAGAGATGCACAAAGCATAAAAGCAAACCTATTCGTGGAGTCATTTGAAACACTGTAAATGGAAGGGATTTCTGAACTCTGTGTGTGTGTGTAACTCTGTGTGTGTGTGTATATATATACACACACACACACACACACACACACACACACACACACACACACACACACACACACACACACACACACACACACACACGTGTGTGTGTGTAATGTGCAGGCACACTCAGGCTGTCTCTGGACTTATTTTTCAGAGGTCAAAAATATCTGAAAACAGGAAATTAACTTTCAGGGTGGAATTTCCAGCACCGACACCCTCCCATACATATTGGCATCACTATATAGAAACCAGAAAAAATAAATCATTGCTTTTAAAATGCACAATAGTTAAACATGTTGTTCATTTAAAATGGTCTATTGAAACTGTATTTGACGTCACATTATAAGGCATCATGAACAGACCTTTAAGCTGGCCATACACCTTCAGATTTCTCTGTCAGATTTCCTTCAGATCAGATTTTGTTTTACCAAAACCATGTAATATGAGGACCTTTCTACACCTTCCAATCACTATGTATTCTATCAGGGAGGACACTATACTACATGGTTGTTGGTAGATCTGATCTGAAGGAAATCTGACAGAGAAATCTGAAGGTGTATGGCCAGCTTAATACAGAAGAAAAAATGAAATGTGTATGACTCCAATATAGAATTTCATATCCATTCAATACAATGAACACATTATTTTTGGAGTAAATTAATGCTTTGTTTAATCGTGATATTAGGAGGGATAGCACTATTTTATAATTTTGTTGTTTTTTGTACACCTAGTTTCAGTACACCATTGAATATGTGGCTACAATTGTGCAACTTGAATGATTGCTTCCTTCTTTATTACTCAGGAAACAGCCAGGACATACTTGCAGTGGTATAACAAGTGTAATGGGTTAAAAATAAATGCTAAAATTCAGTAGAGGATGGTGGTTTTTTTTATGTTCAGCCCTCTTAATATGCACGTTTCCCAGCCCCCTGATTGGTGGAGGAGACATTGGAGTTCATTGTTCTGAACACATGCAAGTTCACTTCTCAGGCAGACGCAGAGCCAAGGTCAGCAGGGAGAATGAGTTTAATATTTACATCTACGTTACAGATCCGACTTTGCCAAGAAAAACAGAATCTGATACATTGCACATTTCTCATGAAGTGCTACTTTGGGCTTTCTCTTTTTTTAGGAAGTCTGAGCTGTTAAAAAAAACATCTACCCCATAAGTAATACTGAAACTGTAAGGAATAGGAAAAAGTTTCTAGAGAATCAGGAAGACTTCTGTTTGTGTCTGTGTAATATTCTGTGTAATTTTGTTGCACAATGGCTGGTGGTTTGTCCATGGGGTGATGGGCAGCGGCCTGCAATATCTGCAACTTACTGCCCAGCTGCAACCAGCCTGTGATCCTGGCAGCCTCATACACATGAGGCTGTTAGAGTTTCTGACACTGAACTAGAGATAGAAAACAAAAGTGCAGTAATGACGTGTGTTTGGGAATATTTGTATATATCTGAATCCGTCATAATCTCAGCATTCTATAATCACATTATATAAGAGGACTGGGCGCCAACAAGAGCACCTGCACAGCACACAATTACACATGCTTGCTGACACAAATTGTCCAACTACAGGTTGGGTGGGTCCTGGATATAGAACCCCTGTAAAAGGTTTATATTGTTTCAAGTTCCCATTAGAGAGATTTACACATTCACGGAACTGACCTAAACCAGTGTCTGGGATGATAAGGGGGGTATTCATTTCAAACGTGTAATTTGCCACAAGCGCCCAAAGGATACCTTCCAATGGGGACACTTGTTCCCAGGATATCTGCATTCGGGGAGAACACTCCCATAGGCACGTACTGTTGATTTATACTGGCATGAAGTAAAGGCAATTCACTAGAGACAAAAGCTAGACGAAAAAGGTAACAGCAATTTAAGTTTACCCACTCCATAATAAATGGGGAAACAAAATTGACATTTTATTAATTTTTTCTTTTTTTCTACCTATCGTATCAAGGAGACCCTGTGATGGAAATGTGGATTGTGGTCATTACGAGAGGACACCAACTGTTATAACATAACAGGGTTCTATTGCTTCTATTCCATTTAACATGCAAAAGGCCCTAAGAAATCTCTGCAGTGGAGTTGGAGAACACTGTAAATATCTAACAGAAGTTTTATTACTATACAGATCGTAACTGGGGACATTGGATGGATCAATGTGTTCTCTGCAGTATGTAGCCAATGATCCTGGGTGGGGTTCCTTAAGACTAGTGTCAAAATATTTAGAATTCTGTTAAGCCACAGTTCATTATTGTATTTTATTTCCCCCTCATAAAACACAAAACCTTAATAAATATCGAATTTGTTTAATTTTTAGGTTCCTAGAATATTTATTGAAAAGGAATGCATTGGTGGTTGTTCTGATCTCATACCTCTGGACAGCAGTGGTGAACTGGAGAAAAGGCTGACTGCTATCGGGGCCCTGGAGTAGAGAGCTGTAAGTATGACTTCCTGGGACCACATCTAGCAGTTCAAATAACATGTCCACCATAACAACACCAAACGGGACATTTTTCACTTTCTGCAACAGAAGCACAGGGAATCTGATGCAATAAGATTTAAGAATTTGGCAATATATAGAATACTCATCAGATACTGACTTTTTCCAATATGACCCATCATGACTCTTTCCATTTGATTCATCATTTACACACATAAAGGAAACCACGCCGGATCCACGGAGGGTAAATAATCCTTGACAAATATCTTTCAAATTAAATGCAAAGAAAAAAAATAAAATGCCATGTTTATAAAAAAATAAACGGCAGATTTAGCTGGAATATATAGCTCCAGTTTATATTTCCCCTGCAGTACTTTTTTTCTGCCACTAGATGTCCTCTGTTGCACAGCCAACATCATTCAACCCATTTCCTCTGAGTCCTAGACACGCTTTTTATCCGGGGACTGACATTTCTAATATTGTAAATCATTTCCAGATGTGCTTGACTGCAATTTTGACATCTTTATAATTTAACCTACAAACACAAGAACCACAGCACTCCACATATTCCATAATGTTTTTTTATTGCATTTGGATGCATTTTTATGTTTCTGTTTACTAAACATTTTATGTTTATTAAACATTGTATCAAAAAGGTACAAAATGTGATAAAAGGTTTTGGAGTAATTGATCATTGTTAAATACATAGCTTAGATGTGCTTAATTTTTAATACTTGTGATGTACTAAGAGAACCAGTGATGCTCATTGGACCTATTTCTCTACATCAAGAATAGCCATGAATCTCTTAAGAGGAATAGAAGGATGCTGAAATGTTTAAAAGACATTAAGCATGGAGTAATGGAAAGTTCAGGATGTTACAACATGTGTTCTCCACACATAAGAGTATAATTTGCAGAAAGTAATGCACACGGCAATCTATGCTTCACACCACAGCTGGGGAGACTATATAGGTGGGAGACCTATTGAGAATCCAGCCACCCTTAGGGAGGGACCTCTACTTCCACCTTCATCTAAAACAGGTTCCCACAGACTATTCCCAAACAGGGGAACAAAAAATGTCCAAGGCATCCTGGTCGGGTTCCCATGCTGTTTAATGACAGTAGGACTTGCCGTGTTTTGTCACACTTATTAAAGCAGGTTTCTAGTATCCCCAATAAGACCCACCTGGATAACAAAAAGTGTCTCCACCACCACTGAACTCTGGCAAAAGGATCGTTCAAACTGGGGAGCTCACCCACCCTTTTTTCCTGCTCCGCCACATTTTAAGGCCGCAACTAATAAAAAGGTGGATCCCATGTTCTATTTTTTAGTAGCAAACATACTGTTAAGTAGCTAAAAGTGCTGCGATTCATCCGTTATTTGTCAGTACAGGGTATGTGTGTCTTTGTTACCATGGTTGTATTGCTAATCTGCTCAAAGCTTATACAGAATAAATCTAACATGACAATTTCAATTTATTCAAAACTTTTTTGTTCCTTTTTTACAGACATGTGCCCCACCAGCAAGAACCTGGATCTAGACCGTCCTGCATATTTTATAAAATAAATTGATAGCTAACATTCAGGACTTTGCATGAATATTTAATAATAAACATTTCTTGAAATTTTTATTGTATATTTTTTTTCTATAAACTGGCTATAAAGGGACAGAAATAAACTTGCTAACACATACTTCTAGTTGAGCTAGTGCAATTTAAATGTCCTAAAATATCAAGAAGTGCTTTAATAATGCCGAAAAAAATGACCTGTTGTCTAATTGCCCTGTCTTCACACCCGCTGACTATACTGTTCCACTTTTAATTCCCTTGCTTGCTTTATGAAATACGTTTTTTACCAGCTCAAATTCTATCTGGCCAAAGCTAGACCTGAGGCTGAAGTGTTTTATTTACCTTTGCTCAGCCCCTGGCACACTGCAAGCATTATGCTCTACCAACAACTAGAGGGTTGCCGAGGATGCACAGATATGAGAATCTAGGAGAATCCTCAGGAATATACCATTCACAAGGGGTGGGATGGGGACAAGCCAAAGAATTATGTAGCTGTCACGCTGACATCGCAGCCATGGTTGTTGAGGAAGATTGGAGTGCTTTAGCCCATGCATTTGCCTGAGGGTATCGTAAGTATAAATAGGCATGGTGCTTTTCTTCCTGGACCG
Organism: Ptychadena robeensis; assembly: GCA_036250615.1. Lineage (NCBI taxonomy): Eukaryota > Metazoa > Chordata > Amphibia > Anura > Ptychadenidae > Ptychadena > Ptychadena robeensis. The sequence goes on along the minus strand of CM070032.1, from coordinate 41,047,822 downwards.
TTCACAAGTGGTCATCTTGGTACGGAGGGGGACTCTCCCAATCTATGAAGCCCCAGCTTCACTATTCCAGGACTACGCAGTGACACTGGGCAGTTCAGTCTTTGCATGTTTGGAGTAGTAACACATTTTTATTTTTTTTTGTGAAAAAAGGGTTGGACGCCTAGTGGGAAAAAAATGCATTTATATAAAATTGACCTGAAGAGCAGTGATAGGTGTGAGCTGGATACATGACCTTCTCTGTTCACAAGACAACACATTTGTTTTTCGGGGAGTGGATATATCTTCTATATTCAGCAAGCTGATTCAAATAAAATTTTGATGGCCACCTGTGTTTTTCTATGAACTCCACTTCTTCAGCTGAATGGGAAAACAAAAGATAAATTATACAACTTACAATTGAACATTTAAGGGTAATGGTCACTCACCATACACCTTACAATTTCTGTACAATCAACTTTTCTTCTACCAAAACCATGTAATATGAGGACTTTTCTAAACCTTCCAATCACTATGTATTCTATCAGGGAGGACACTGTAGTGTTTGATTTGTTAAGCCCACCACACACCTTTGAACAACATAGTTATTGGTAGATCTAAAGGAAAATGCACAGAGAGATTGAAAGATGTATGGGGGGGGGGGGGGGGGGGGGGGGGGGGGGACACTACAGTGTCCTCCCTGATAGAACCAAACACTCACTATATAAACTCTGAACTAATATTTGATTGTATAAGCATTGTTTCTGAGAACTGCTGCACATCTGTTTTAGGATTGTCTAATTGAAGCATACATTTAAAGGGTATCTTCAAGTATTTTCTTTTTACAATAAATTTTGGCTTAGTAATTTTTGTATATAAAACATAAATAACCAAAACAATGTTACATCCGTAAACTAAACCAATCAGCGGAAGACGTGTGACAACCTCCCCCACCCACCAGTCTATCTTAAAACTTGAAAGTGTTCCAACCACCTACCCCCCGCATATCTAGAACCCAAGCTTTGTTGTAGGACTTTAACTAATATTCTCAGGTATTTGCAAGGACCCCAGGGTGCCTCTGAGAGTTTCCTCCAGGTACCAGACTTAATTTTGGAAGGCTACCATGAATTCATGTAATTGAGGGAGCGGTGTAGAGTAAATTACGAACTTCTGCCGGGTGTTAAAGAATTTATCGACTGCTGGTGGGGGGCGACAATGTGTCGGCGCACTGTACCCCATCCCAATTCCAGCATTTCCTCAACAACTTCAATAGGAGATTCTAAGAAATAAGCCCAAGCCAAAGCGTATTGAAGGTTACAATCCTGTTGCAGCATATGTATGAACTCTCACAAGTTCTTGAGCTTGACTGATAACACAAATGGGGCGCTGGAGTTTCCATGGGTATGAATAAAGCTCTTCAGCTAGGCAAAGCAAAGAAAATGTGTGGCAGATATGTTATAACACAGCATAGATCATGGAGTGGTAAAAGATGGCCATCTAGGTCTAAAACCTCAGCAAGGTAAGTAATGCCTCTTTCCTCCCAAACCCCAAAGAGGCCATTAGGGTGGCTCGAAGAGAAACCTGGAGTGGTCCTAATAGGCAGCATGGGAGTGATCATGCTTTCTTAACCTCTCGCCGCGCTATAATTGTATCCTATAGTAAAAGGTTTTGTTTGGTGATCAGGGGCAAAATGCGCAATGGTGTATGCAGCACACCCTTCAGGGACGTACCAAGTGAGTTTCCAATGCGTCATTGGTGAAGTAACCCTTTTCTAAGATCCAATCTCTTGCATGTCTGAATAGGCAGGCTAAATTGTTGCATATACGCAGGTCGGGTAAGTTAACCCCAGTTCACTCCATGGCAAGAGTAGTTTTTATAGGCTTCTTCATGTATTTTTTTATATTCAGACTGATCCATAAGCATGCATTTGCACATATAATATATAAACGATTCATAAAAAAAAAGTACCTGAAAGGTCTTGGAAGTCTGATTTCTGACTGAAGATTAAGTAGTGTGCAGAAATAAAATAGAGCAGCCATGTGTAAAGACTTTCGGAGTTATAAAACTGACAGAAAAAAAACCAAGGTTAAAAGTGTTACATAGTCTGTGTATAATTTGTATTGTATAATTATCTATACACACAGTATGTATATACTGTATTCATATACACACATTGTATATTACTTAATATAACATTTTTGTATCATTAACAAGATCCATGCCTTATAATTAGGCACATTAAGGCTAATAAATGAATAACAGCGCAGAAGGAAACAGAAGCTATAATGAAGTTTAATGACACAGTTGGCACTGTAGGACAGGGATAGCAGTGTACACACATGCGCGCGCTCATCTGCCTCTTTTACTATTAGGTACACCTTTCTAGAATCTAATTGAACTCCCTTGGCCCTCAATTCTTTGTGGAATTCAACCACTTAAGCCATCCATACACCTTACAATCTTACCATACAATTTCTGTACCATCCACTTTTTTTTCTACCAAAACCATGTAAAATGAGGACCTTTCTAAACCTTTCCATCACTATGTATTCTATCAGGGAGCACCTGGCGTTACATACCATATATACCCATGTAGTAGCCGAGTTTTTCAGCCCAAAAAATGGTCTGAAAAAGCTCCCCTCGGCTTATACTCGAGTCTGGAGGTCCAGTTAGGGTCCACTAACCTGTCCTGGGTAGCAACTGACTGAATTGAAAGCATTGATAGCTCCATATATTTCCGACATAGCTGATCTGATGTAAACAAACGCCACACTGCCATCTGGTGGCCAGTTACTATTACTGGTGACCCATTGTAAATGGAGATAGAATGTAATAGGAATTCAAATATGATTCAAAAATTAAATTAATTTTCATGTTTGAACATAAGAATTGCCTTGAAAACCCATCCTGTAATAACCATAAACATGTGTTCTCTTAACTTTATTGAGGTTGTGTCACTAAGATTCACCTGTTTGATTCATTCCTAGGGGCAATGGGGCTTTCTCTATATTTTTCTCATCAAGAGAACTCCATTATCTGACTTTGCATTTCTCACCCTCAGCTAAGGCTTTGTTTCCATTGTACGTCGGGAGCCCTCCGCTAAGCGTATACGCTTAGCAGGGGTCCCGGCGTATCCCATAGACTCAGCCTGCCGGCGGATGGTCTGTTTAGACATCCGCCGGTGTACAGGCTGAACGTACTCGACTACGTTCAGCCTGACACCGGCGGATCGGGTCGGCGCAATGAAGACAGACCCGTCCGCCGAGCAGGTAAGTCTATCTGCTACGTCGGGCACCCCGTACACGCTTAGCGGAGGGCTCCCAACGTAATGGAAACAAGCCCTTATACTCGAGTCAATACATGTTTCCAATTTTTGGATAAAAATTCTGCTTATACTTGATTATATACGCCAGCTGTTGGTAGTTCTAAAGTAAATTGTGCAGAGTGATTGAAAGGTGTATGGGGGGCATTAGATGCGAGTAACAATTCTGAAGGATTTTGGTCACTAATGATATGATAGCACCATACAACTTCTGCAGATGTCTTCACATTCATGATGCAGATCTCTCATTTCACCACATACCAACGTGCTCTATTGGATTGCTCTCTGGTCGTTGTGAAGTGCATTTGATTAAACTGAACATATTGTCATTTTTTAGGAATCCAGTTAGTGATGATTATATTTCTTACAGTTTAGGACATTGAGCAATATCCTGGTGGTCGTAGCCCTCAGAAGATGGGCAAACAGTACATAATGATGCTCATTAGGTACAAAGAAGCAGAAAGTGTGGCAAGCAATATCCCTTTACACTAAGACACCAGCAGCAGCCTAACCTGTTGATAGAATGCAGGATGGCTTAATGCTTATACTATCTACTACTGTCCAATGTGTGGTATCCGGATGCTGCAGTTCAATTACTTTATGATTTGACTACGACAAAGTACATACACAGCCTTTTGCTGCCAGCAGAACATGTGTTATGCTGTGCCCACTACATACAGTGGGTGGAAAACCTCATTACATCAACAATTTCTGACATATAATCAGATAATGGCATTAAAAAGATGTAGTTGCAGATATAATGTGGCTGATGACCGTGTGTTTATATATATATATACATATACAGGAACCAAAAAAGCTATTATTCTAAGGCGGGAGCCAGCATCCCAAACAATATAGGGCTAAGTGTTCAGCACCGGGAGGCGAAGACAAGCTCCGTCAACCCGGGTGTGAACAAATTCCCCCTGGAGATCAGGGGCAAGGGGACTTTAACGGCTCAAGGAGTATGTCAGAGGTCAAAGGGTATGTCAAAAAGGCACGTTTCGTTTATTCAAATAAAACAGTGGGCGTCAAGCCTATCAAACAACAAGATGCAAGTGGTCTGGTTACATATAAACACCATAAATGCATATAAGGTACAAACGCAAAATTTATGGTTCTATTAGTTGGAAGATGATGTTCCCAGCTCCTTGGGCCGTTAAAGTCCCCTTGCCCCTGACCTCCAGGGGGAATTTCTTCACATCCGGGTTGACGGAGCTTTTCTTCGTCTCTCGGTGCTGAACACTTAGCCCTATATGTACATATACATACATTGGGGACACCCCAGTAAAAATGCCAGGTTTTTGGTGATCTTAAAAGATTAAACTTTGACAAATCTGAATCAGAATTTCCCGACATGTGAGCTATAAGCCGCACAATTCCATTGCAAGGACATCGCCTGTACACAGCAGAAACCTTCTATTTTAACAGTGTTATGTACATGTGTGTGTCTGTGTAAATATATATACAGTATCTCATAGAAGTTTATAATATGTTTTCAACACTGATGATATGACATTTATACAATGTAAGGTAGTCAGTGTACAGCTTGTATAACAGTGTAAACTGCTACAACTGAGCATCTGTGGGGCATCTTCAAATGGAAGGACAGTTTTTTTTAACCCCCTGGGTGTTACAAGCTTTTTGCGCCATTCTTTATGGCACAAAAAGCCGCTTCCCGGGCAATCCTGGCGGAGTACACTGTACTCCGCTGCTAGTGCCGTCTCTCTGCCCGCCGGCGGTATGTAAAGGGGAAAAGCTGCGCCCCCTCTATTAACATGGAGGTCTATGGTGCCGCCCCCTTCACCAAAGACACAGGGCCGGAAAGACTCTGTGTGCCTGCAGCTCTGTAGAAGTGCTGCAGGCACACAGAGAGGTGGCGGTTGTGCCCGATCCCGGCAAGATCAAACTGCGCCCATACCGGCTTAGGGCATTAAGCCAAGGAGGTTAAGGTGTGTACTCACTTTTTTTGCCTGACATTAACAGGGGGGGGGGGGGATGCAGCAGCAGCTAAAGCAGGGTACAGACGGATCGATATTCGGATATCGGAGAGCCGGGGAGAGCATGAACTGCCTCTCCCCAGCTCCTCAGCCGAGCTTTACCTGGAGAGCAAAGCATCGGACATCGCCATATTAACGGTCATGTCCGATAAGGCTGTTTTCGAGCGGGATTGATTTGTCCCACTCGAAAACATTGGTGGGCACAGATTATATATGTCAGATAGATGGCCGTGAGTGCGCACGGCACTCGAAACGGCCATCGATTTGACCCATATCTCCACGTCTGTACCCTGCTTTAGGCTCAGAAACACACATCTGTGAGTGAGTTGCAAAGCCCCTGAACATAATTTTCTACTTAAAAAATTTTGACTTGAATTGGAACCTAATTTATTTTAAAAACTAAATTTTTTCCAAATGTTCTCTCACAACCCTTCTCTACATCTTGGGTAAATTTGGTGATGACACCATGTTCAGGGGCTTTATAATTTACTCACAATTACTCTAAATTGTGCGATTTTTATTTCTTGTCCTGAGTATAAGCCAAATATCCTTTTTTGAGTGCGTTTCAGGTGCTTAAAGATGTGGTTTATATTCAAGTATATACTGTATACAATCTGTACTTTCCTTTACATTGTATCAAAGTGTCATATCTTCAGTTTTGTCCCATGAAAAGATATTATAAACTATTTACTACAATGTCAGGGGGGTACATAGATACAAATAAATACATAAAAATATACCGTATTTTTCGTACCAAAAGATGCAATTTTTCACCACCAAAATTGGGGAGAAAAGTGCCTGCGTCTTATGGTCCGAATGCGAGACCCCGTCAGCTATCCTGGCAAGGAGATTAGCCAGGGAGGTGTCAGATGTGAAATCTGCCCACGACTGGATCTTCCATCTAAACTGTATAATTGCTTATGCCAACAGAGCCTTGCTGCTGTAAGCAATGAAGTGAGGGATAGATGAACTCCCATCTATCCCTCTCTCTGTGTCCGAGGAAACTGCGATCACTGCAGCTCCCACGGACACAGGAACAGCAAGATCGGCAGAGGAAGAGCAGAGAAGACTGGGCAGCCTCCTGCCCCCCTCCTTCTAATCAGTGAAGAGGTGACGTGATGTGCTGTGTGTGTACTGCTGCTAGTGACATCTACTGGTTGAATTTGATATTGCATTCATGTAATATTGCATCAACCCAATTTAACACTTTTATATATCAAATTTTTTTCCTGACTTTCCTGCTTTAAAAACTTGGTATATGGTATATTCAAATAATAGCGTTGCAAATAATAGCCCTGCTGTGACCCCCTATACGCCATAACAACTAGCTGGACACTGATTATATGCAGGTAGTGTCAGATGGTACCTTGGCTTTTTTAAGCAAACTGACCACACTGAGGCTTGATGAGGACAGCTCTCTGCTTGGCATGCTCTGGAGCTGAGTGATGATGTAATGTTCACATACATGCTGTAATCGTGACACTTGGTACATCTCAGAGCAGATCATCAGCGACATGGCTTGTAGAACACTGGCTGATAAAAAAAAATAAAGAATCAGTGATGACAAAGTTAATACCTGAAGGCTCTTTCACACTACATGCTGTATAAATAGAACCCTATGCAACATTTACATTACCATGTGCTATGGTGTGAATTGAATAATAATGCAGTGCTTCATGAATTTTGGACATGCTGGAGTCTGTCATCCCTATAGACTTGTATTGTGTCCAAAAATGTATGGGCAATGCCGCCAGTGCATAGCCCTTAGACTTGAAACAATAGTGTAATAGTTGCAGCCAAGCTCAGCCTTTTTGGAAAAATACCTTCCTTAGATGTAAGCTAGGCACACACAGGTAAATCTGTAAAAAGATTTGAGTACAATCAATCAACGTGCGTGGTCACAGTGATTGATTGTACTCTAATCTGTTTACATACCTACCTGTGTGTGCCTTCCTACGAGCGGGATCAATAGAGCCCGCTTGAAGAAACTCGATTGAATAGGGTTCCAACATGTTGGAAAACCCTGTTCAATCTCCAGTACTTTGCATGAAGTTCATGCAAAGTATAGGAACAGCCGGCTCCTGCCTTCCTTCTACACAGCTGTCGGCTGTCAGTGTCCCCACACTAAAGTCGAGGCTGCTGAGAGGCAGGCTAATTGGATTTCTTCCCAGCTTGTAGCGTGTTCTGATTCACACAAGCTACAAGCTTTGGCGAACTGGTCCCCAGGGTCTCCATTGAACGGAAATCGATGTGCCCATGTGGTGCACATTGATTTCCATTCAATTGATCCCCGATAAATCACATTGTGGTGGTTGGAGGTCGATTGCACGGGAATTTACCCGTGTGTCTCTAGCTTAACATCCGCAGCACGTATTACATTACATATTGTGTTTTCTGCATTCACTATAAGCTTTCCATAGAAATATGCAGACATATGCAGACAATAAGGACTGAAAACCTTGCAGCCCATGTAAACCATGGCAATGTATCACTAGATGCACAATATGCCTTTTTAAGAAGTTGTAAATTATACCAAAATTATAGCAAACACCAAGTCTGGATATATTGGTGGCCAACAGGATAAGGATATGCAAGCCAATTTAACATAAATCCTGTTGTGATTTAAACACAATGTATCTAATCTAAAGCAAATGGCAAAACACCCTAACCTACATTTTTGTTTTTATTTGGACTTATTAGTCTAAGATTGCAGTTTTCATGCAGAGTTTTAGGATAGTCTGTATTCACATGAAATGCTATATATAGTCGAGCATAAGCCGACCCGAATATAAGCGAAGGTACCTTATTTTATCATACAAAAACAGGAAAAACGTATTGAGCCGAGGGGGGAAAATGTACATTCAGATAGTGGAGTTTTCTTAATGAGAAAAATATAGAAAAAGCACCATTGCCCCTAGGAATGAATCAAACAGGGTTTTCATGGCACTTCTTATGATTCAAACATGAAAAAAAGTTTCCATTTATAAAGGCTTTATTATTATTATTGGGACCAATATGTGGAATGGAAAACCCTATTTTGATGTTTGAATCATAAGTAGTGGAGTTTCCTAATTGAAATTCCACCATCCCCAATAAAAATTTACAAATAGTCCACTAGATGGCGGTGTTGTGCTGCTTGTTTACATTTCACCAGCCGATCTCGGAAACACATCGAAATATTCACAGAGGGTGCCGGTGCCTGCAGGGAGACCAGCGAACACCCGGACAGTTAAGTGGCACCCTTACTCTGACCCCTACTCAAGGGGGGCATTTTCAGCACATTTTTCAGGCGGAAAAACTTGGCTTATACTCGAGTATATCCAGCTTGTGTTTTTTCATAAATGCATGTTCTGTATAACACAAAATGTCACAGCTATAAATAATACAGAACTATAAAAAAAAAATTAATTTCTCTAAAACCAGAACATTTTTCAGCTAATAAATGTAATTTATTCAAAAAGTCTTTTTAGATTGTCTCAAATATTTACAAACTAACTTAAAACTGCAGGAGAAAGGGTGGGATGCGACTCATGGATATTATTTTCATTTATAATTTCATGTTCATCCTTTAATCTGAAATGTGAAGAACAGAGCACTCTAGACTAGTTATAATCAGTGTCAATGAATCAGACACACAGATCGGCAGTCAAATAAATCCAGCTCACCAGGGCAATATGAATCTTTGTAAAGATACTCCAGAAAAGCGAGGAACGTGTCTTTGGATACGTCATGAATGGGAATAAGAATTCGATTCGCTTCAGAGTAACTTCCACTGAACATGGCGGACATGACGTCACAACGAGCCACCAGAACTGCTCGATGTGCTGGGATTTTTGAGTCTGCCATAGAGAAATATACAGGTTACTTGAAAAAAATATATATATCAATATATAGACCGTGAAATAACATACATTGTGCCTCAAACACAGTTGCTGCACCTTTACACCTTCATCAACATCCCAATGGCTCTTACATACAGTCATATACTGAAAGTAAAGAGGTTCTCCATTCCAAAATGTAATGTTGAAATTTGCAGAAAACATTTGCTTGACATCATAAAAAACCTAAGCGCTTAAAAAAAAACTTGTGATAAGAGATGAATCAGACACACATTCCTGGAGTCTGAAAAGATATGAGGAGTAAATCTAGCAAAAATTTGTGAAAAAAGAAAACTTTTAATTCTTTTTTTTTTTACTTAGTAGTGAACCTATAATCATCAAGAAAGGAGCTAACTTAAAAAAATCCACCAATTATTCTAATTTAAAAAGGAATGACTATGCCAGATTTAATAACCAAATTTTCCAAATGTCTCTCCAAAACCCCCTACTGCATAGCTACCAACAAAAAAAAACCCATTTGACATACAGCCACTGCCGTCACTTCCAGCGTCGGGCTTACCTCTTGGCTTGTTAAGCTAGGAAAGGTTATTACTCTACTGCTAATGCCGCACCCCGCTTGTGCTGATAATGTGTGGGGTGGGTCATTAGCAGAAAGAGTAACGCCCTCTCCCTGCTAGATCAGCGTGATTTCAAGAATACGGGAGTTCTTGAAATCGGGATTTGGCCGGGAAAGCAACATAAAAAATGTGAACTTCCCGGCCAAAACAGGAGAGTTGACAGGGATGCCCTACTGATGAATAGTTTAGCCTGCATTGCTTGCACATCTGTGGTTCTGTATGATCCATATGGCAGTTTTGGCAGGCCAATTACCTATTATGGTACCGCAAAAGTATATGCAGGACACGATAGTGCATAAAAGTGTAATTTTAATAACAATAATTTTTAATAATTCACCCATTAAGTCCCTAATTGTCCTTTCCTAAATGAACATTTTGTAGGTTTGGGTGAATGTCCTATTTCACCATGATGCCCTATCCCACGCCACCATTTAGGTTGATGTTGTCACTCAGCTGACTCAATGATGGACGTCTGCTTAACATGTACATAACTAACTGGAAAGGTATTAACAAACCATAATAAGAAATGTATACATTTTGAATAAATACCAGTATGTGGATAACTAACAATCAATAAATAGGAGGATGTAACAACTGATATGGGGAAATGATAATAAAAATGAAAATGGCACATTTTAGTATTGTATAATGTATCATTGTATTGCATGGAAATATTTGAATAATCATTACATACCAAATAGATTTGTTCATACCTTTACATTCACATAAGGGCCCCCATACACCTTAGATTTCTCTGTCAGATTTCCTTTAGATCTCCTTTTGTTTTACCAAAACCATGTAATATGAGGGACTTTCTAAACCATCAAGTCTACCTGTGTTCAATCACAGAGGACCGTACACTACATAGTTGTTGGTAGATCTAAAGGATATCTGACAGAGAGATCTATCTATCTGAATGCTTTTAAATCACATTTAAATAAATGTTCCCTTTGGACCAGCAAATGTATCATGCTGTGACTGCTCATGTTTTGGACAGATTTCCAGCCACTTAGTATTACCAAGCATTTATGCAATGTCACACCCTCCCATCCAGGTATCCAGGTGTGGAGTGTTTAATGAAGCACAAAGAAAACGTTAATCTACCATTTTGAGTTTTGCTGTGACAGGATGAATACACAATTTGAACTTAGATATGTATAACACACCCTGAGGCCTTTGAGCCCCTAGGCTTGAGTGTCTTGCTGATGCTTAAGTAGGAAGTCATTGTGAAGTAAGAATTCTACTTCTACATCTGCAGAATCATCCAGGAAGGTATATACAAATAAAAAGATTTATACCTGTATTCATCACAAGGCATCAGTGGAGCCCGTGGTGAGGTGGGAGGAGGGTGATTGAGATTTTGGGCCACATGGATAAGTTGCTCCATGTGGGCAGCTGCCGATTGATTGCCAGGAACGTGTATGCAGATCGATTGGCTACAAAATGGCCCACAGACCTGCGTGTATGGCCGGCTTTAGTTGTGCCATCAAATACCTATCCCCACTACTCTGCACTATTGTAACCTAATACAAGGGATTCTCATGACACAATGCCTACTACCAAAAAGACAATTTCTAGCCAATATGATATGTAATCACCCCTGATTATACAGTACGTGATGACACAATGTGATGGCTCCTACCTTGTACTTGGAAGATCACGTCTGCTAACAGTGGGTTGTTGAAAAACCCTCCAAGAGACTCACACAGCTGAAAGGAATTCTTACAATGGAACAAAGGGTCACCTGTTAAGGGTTTTCCCTAAAAAAAAAAAAAAAGATATTGTGCTTTGCATAGCCCATCACACAAGGGTCCCAAATATACAAAAAAATTTTTACCCAAACGGAAACTATTATGTTTCGAAAACAATCTATTTGTTAATTTAATTGTCATTTAACAATATATTAGTCTTTTTTAGATCTTTGTTGCTATCTCTATAGAGATCTAATATATTAATTTAATTTTTTTTTTACAAACATGCTCTTATTACATCATCACACACAATCCCGCACACACATCAGTAGAGATGGTCAAATATTTTTGGGGGAAATTACAACTAGCTGACTTTGAGAGTTAACTGCAAAGCCCCTGAACATGGCATCAGCACTAACATTATTTGCTGGAGATGCAGAGAAGGGTTGTGCGAGCATTACTAAACAAAGTCTTGTGTAGTTTAAAAACGACGTACTTAAAAAACTACATGTGCTAGTACAAATTTTTTTGTAATGTTCGCACAACCCTTCTCTACATCGTGCCCATTTTAAGCCCCCCATACACCTGCAGATTCCTCCATACAACTTTCATGAGACCTACCAACAACTATGTAGTATAGTGACCTCCCTGATAGAATACATAGTGATTGGAAGGTGTAGAAAGGTCCTCATATTACATGGTTTTGGTAGAAGAAAAGTTGGTTGTACAGAAGTTGCATGGTAGTTGTATGTGGTGTATGGGGGGCTTTACACTCTACATGTCAATTAATAGTCGACCAAAGGGTTCTATCATGATTGTCTCGGGCAAATATACTACATGTGTATGGATGAGGTAAGTTATTGATTAGCCAGGACAGCTCCATCAACAAACGTCCTGCCCAACACTTGTAATATTCTATAGGGGAGGATGGAACAGGGTACCCCTCACTGGTCCTCCTACCTCCCTTACTTCATAAAACAGAACAACCACTGTGTTTACAGCATTCGTTCCTTCTCTAGTAATTAGCAACATTAAAAAATGATTGTTCTCGATCACCAACATTGTATTACAAACAGCCAACAGATAAGTTACTGTGTGTTTGAGCTATTCAGCTAAAAACAATTGACATGAAGGACATGAGACTGGCTATTCTAACACCCTAAAGCTAGCCACACATGGTACAATTTATCATGCAATCGAGGTTCGATTAGATTTTGTACTTCGATTTAAAAAATCGAACATCGCTTGTCATTTAATCGAAGTTCTCCACATGGGAAGCACGATAATTGAACAATTTCGACTGAAATTAAATCGAAGTAATCCAAAATCGTCGATTGAATTCCTCTTACGATTTTAGTTTCATTTGGAAGTTAAAGGGAAGTAGCCTAAAAAATCGACCCAAAAAATCGAGCCACAAAATCGAGCCAAAAAAAAATCGACCAATCAACCAAAATTTTCCAACTTGTCCGATCACTTTTCAATCGACGATTGTACCAAAAATCGTTCAACGATCATCGATTGCACTGTGGCAGTACATCGATTAATGTTCAATCGATCTTTTTTTCCATCGAAAATCGTCGATTGAACGCTAAAATTGTACCATGTGTGGCTAGCTTTATTTATATTTTTTGTGAGATATTTGCAATGCTGAAAGCTTTCTATAATTAGGATCACAATAACATGCCCTTAAGCCCCCCATACACCTTCAGATTGCTCCATACAATTTCCATCAGATCTACCAACAACTATGTAGTATAGTGACCTCCCTGATAGAATACATAGTAATTGGAAGGTGTAGAAAGGTCCTCCTATTACATGGTTTTGGTAGAAGAAAAGTTGATTGTACAGAATTGCATGGTAATTGTATGTGGTGTATGGGGGGCTATAGACAAGCATCTCTATTTGGTTTGCACCATTTAGTTGTAAGTGTGCATTTTAAGGGTAATAAACTGTTGTGAATCATTAGCTTGTTTATTATGCTAGACGCACTACTAGAAGAACAAAAAAAAAACTATGATTGAACAGCTATTTCAGTGGTTTAATTATTGTCAAATGTTTTGCTTTAACCTAATCTACACACACCATGTGAGTAGTGTGTAAATTGGCATAATTTATGTTCTGTGGGCTAGAGCAGAATCTGAATAGTAATACGTGTTTTGCCAGAACAAGAGAAGAGAAGAGCTCTGTCTAGCCCTGCTTCCCAATCACCAAGTGTCATTATAGGAAGAGGGGTGGTGTGGTCATGTGACTACATAAAAGCAGGGACAAGTTTTTTTTTTTTTTATATATATATTACTGCAAAAAGCATAGCAGAGAATCAAAAGAGACTTAACAATCTGGGGTTTATGTCAGTGGTGGCAACTAAGTTGATATTGAGGGCCACAAGTGCGGCCCTCAGCATCACTAAAGGGTGCACATAACATTTTCAACCTATACTGCTTATAAAAGTTATATGCTCCTATTCTCAGGTTATGTGCCACAATATTTAATATACAATCACCCCCGTTAATTTTTGAAATAGAGAAAGCATAGGCACTCACCAGTCTGCTGATGCCCCACCAACTCTACAAGAGAAGAGGTGAGGGACTTGTTTAGGCATCATCTGGGTCGCTGATTGGCTTTTATGTATGCCTATCATGTAAGTTTATCGCCTCTCCACTTATTCCCACACTAAGAAGTTCCCGAGCGAGGACCTGTCAGCGGGGGATCAGTGGACAGGTGAGTTCCTATGGCCTATGCAATAACAGTAAGGTTTTGGGGGAGGCAAAGAACACCCAAAGAACACCAGACTTCAATATGTTCCAAGATACTACTTCCACCACCTGCCTCAATTGTTGATACAAGACAAAATGGAACTTCCACTAACTGAAATCTCAGTAGATCACCAGTTTCTGAAATATTGCCGTACCACAAAAGCCATTGCCAAAATAAAATTCTCCTAAATAACTTTCTGATGCTCAGTTTGAACATTAGTAAAGCTGGCCCTAGACGTTTAGATTTGCGGCAAATGGTGGTCGATCTGCAGCAAAATCGGTCGCAAATCTAATGCATAAAAGCTATATCGGCCAGGAAATCGTTCTTAGACCGATCCCATTACTTTTGATGGGGACTCGCGTCCCCTTCCAAAGTAATAGCCGACACACAAAGGGTGTGTGGCCGATCCTCTGCACGACCGGCCAATGCGTGATGACGTCATTACGCTTGGTCGATCTCATGAGAAATCGTCCAGAAAACAAGATGTCTATGGCCGGCATAATTCATCTTGACTATGTTTTCATGCCTACAACCACTGATGAGCTTGGGCCCGAGATTGGCTAGTTTCTTTTCTTTTTTTATTTAGCAAGCCAAACAGATGACAAATAAATTAGGTAAGAGGTTAAAAACACTGATAATAAAGTGATTGTTCAGTAAAAGTTTTATTGGGGGGGGG
>CM070032.1:40997351-41022135 GCA_036250615.1 Ptychadena robeensis | reverse complement strand
TGGTGCGCTTTTGGTACAGAAATCTGGACCTCAGCAGTGCGCTAGGGAGGTTAATGCTTTAGTGATGAACAAGCACCAAAGTGTTTGGGTGTTTATATATAAATCGCAATGTTTATATGTTCTACAACCAGGCACCCCCTGCTCTGAAGAGGGAAAGGGTCAGAAAGTGACAAAAACACCACCCAAATGGATGCATCCTGGACTCCCACACTGTTGGGAATCAGTTTGTCTCAGTTGTATGCCACTTTAAAAAAATTTACAGGAAAAATTAAGCTCTAAAACATTTTATGTCAGTGCCTGCAGGTGAGCTGATGCTCTAAAACATTATATGTCAGTGCCTGTAGGTGAGCTGATGCTCTAAAACATTTTATGTCAGTGCCTGCAGGTGAGCTGATGCTCTAAAACATTATATGGGAGCACATGCTGTTCAGCTGCCGCTCTAAAACATTATATGCAAGTGCCTGCAGGTGAGCTGATGCTCTAAAACATTATATGTCAGTGCCTGTAGGTGAGCTGATGCTCTAAAACATTATATGCGCGCACATGCTGTTAAGCTGCAACTGTAAAACATCAGATCAGCCAACAGATTTTCATCTTGCGAAGACGGACACTATATGTCACTAATAACACCAAAAAAAAAAGAATATAGACAGTATATTAAGCTCAGATGAATGTGATGTAAATGTGAAGGGCAGAAACTCCCTACACGATGCTCGATCCGAACACATGTTCAGTCGACCATGTTCCCTCATCACTATACAGCTTATATATTATAGTCAGGAGATGGAAAATCGCTAATTTGTGCAATCAGTAATTATTGCAAAGCCCCTAAACATGGTATAATCACCAAAATTGTTGAAAACGTTGAAAAAGGGTTGTAGGAACAAAAAACAATATAAGTCTAACTTGAGCAAATGCAGCTTTTGCATAAATTAAGTAAATTGACTTTCAACTTAATTTATGCAAAAACTGCATAACTGCACCTTGTTCTTACGACCTACCCCAACATCAAGTTGAAATTTTACAACCTCCTCTAATAGAATCTGAAATAAAAGCGCATTTACTGTGTATTTTGCCATAAAAAAACCCATTATAAACGCTCCCAGTGGCCACTCGCAATATTGCACCCGGAGTAAACCCCCGGAAGCCTGGAAAACAAATATGGAATCTTTCATACAATTCAAGGCAGTATTGTATGTATTGAACAACCTCCTCTAGGTGGGCATACACGGTTTGATCTTTCCGTTCGGTCAACTTAAATAAAATCTGTAGTTTAAATCAAAATTCTCATCGGAGATAAACATATTATATCTAATCATATTATATCTAACATATTTTCTAGGTGCTTCCATGGATTTTTATCTGATGGTACATAGAGAGAGTTTGGAGTTCAAGTGATACCGTTTATTGGCTAACTGAAGTCATTAGAGAAGCAAGCTTTCGGGATATCGCAGATCCCTTCTTCAGGCTAATACCTTCTTCAGGTATTAGCCTGAAGAAGGGATCTGCGATATCCCGAAATCTTGCTTCTCTAATGACTTCAGTTAGCCAATAAATGGTATCACTTGAACTCCAAACTCTCTCTATTTATCGATGGCTAACACGGTACAACACTCTACTATCTGATGGTACTAAAGAGCATATGCACAAGGCTAAGGAAAGGAATAGATCAGTTATGCACTGATTGCACTGTGTGGCAGTACCATCTATCAATGTTAAGCTGGCCATATCATTTAGATGTACCAACAACTATGTAGTGCCGGGTCCTGTGGATTGAACACAGGTAGACTTGATTGTTTAGAAAGTCCCTCATATTACATGGTTTTGGTAAAACAAAAGCAGATCTAAAGGAAATCTGACCAAGAAATCTAAAGGTGTATGGCCAGCGACTGCAAAGGTTGATGTGTGAATGGCTAGTTTTACATGCTAGGCTGTTGACAAGTATGGATGCCACAAAGACCGAGCAGGTCAGGAATAAAATCCTGAATTTTCCTTAGTGAAGCAGAGAGGGGCAAGTGTTTTAGAACCAATGAAGACATTAGTTCTGAAGTCACATGTGGTAAGTTTTTATATTTCTTTCCTAGTGTCCTGAGACTTAAAAATCATTAATAAGAAATGAATGCAGGTCAGCTAGTATAACAAAACACTTACCCAGTCAGAATATTCATACACCACTACCTGGACATGGCCCAGAACAATGCCTTGGTAGACCTTGAGACCCGGGCTCTCCTGTGTTTGAGATTCGGTAGCTCCATGACCAAGGTAAAAAGAGACCAGGCTTGAATGATCTTCGTTGCCCTCTTTCCCAAGAGATAGAATCCCAATTGACCTTAAACAAATACAATTGTTATTTGCTTGCTTTATTTGAGCAGTTTAAATAACCAGATAACTAAATGGATAAAACAAACAGTGTCTGTGTTTGAGCTAAACCTGGGTAATTGAAACTGGGCACACAATGAGAATAAAACGATTAGAAGATCCAGATGTAAGGAGGCTGATTTTGAATGCAAATCTTTACTTTTCCTATAAATGTTAAGCTTGGCATCACCATCCAATGGAAGTGCCAAACAATCATGTCTATGCTGAACAGACACCCCTGGCTCTAACCTTGCTTAAACTTATCATTGTGGAAGATTAGACAAATTAAAATCTAATATGCCTGATAAATAATTCCCAGGGTTATAGGTTTTAAGCAAAACTGTGTTTGTATATACCAAGTACTCTAATATAACCCCAAGCTTTTTCTCCCCACCATGTTCTAGGCAACCTCCTATACTGTCTATACCACATTCTTAACCTGTGTTTGAATGGGGAGGGGGGCTTGATATTGTTCCTAAATAGAAAAGGGGGGCCCTGCAAGGAAAGTTTGGGAACCACTGGTCTATACTAACCTATGTAGTTAGTTAGATCTCCACACATATAAGTGCTGGGAGGCTAAGGATCCAAAATCGTCAGATGCAAATTCTATCACACAAGGATGGGAATTTACCATCAATAAAATGTTGTGTTTATTGCCTTTGGAGGATTCCCTTGCACAGGATTCAGGATCTGTCTTCTTCTGTCCTACACCCTTACTCTGAATTCAAAAGCTGTGATTGACTGTGGGTTTCTCAATTTAGTTGAAGGTTCTAGTTTGCATCTGTGCATTATCATTTAGTGGCATCTTATCTGCCCATGCTCTTTCCATTAAAATAAACAAAAACATTTGCCCAACCAGCATTCCTGCTAATAGAATGACCTAACAGCAGAGGATGCATAATTGGGCCCAAGGCCAGTGGTTCCCAAACAGGGGGGGTGCCTTGGTATTCCAAAGGGGGGCGCAGCTAGGGTGTTGAGGGATGGACAAGCAGGAAGACAACCATGGTGGAACTACCTTCAGACAGTAAGAAAAGAGCATGTTATGTGTGTGTGTATGTGTTTCTGTGTTTCTCTGTGTCCCTGTGTGTGTTTGTCTCTATGTGAATAATTCATGTCTCTGCATGAGTGTAGCGTAGTGTAAAGCAAGGAACAAAAGCATAGATATGGGCCAGATCGATGGGCGATCGTCAAAAATCTGGCCCACATCTAATGCGGCCATCCCAGTTTTCAAGCGGGACCAATCAATCCCACTTGAAAACAGGGATATCGGACATGACCGTAAATTAGGGTCAGGGTTGATGTCCACGGGGATCAAGGGTCTCCATGCAAAGCATCGTTGGCGCCTCCAACCTTTCAGTATAATTGGTATGAAAACCAAATAAAACTGGATGAGTTGTATTTTAAATAACGTTTGAGAGTTTGATTTCACACTAGTACTAGAACACAATACTGCGACACAAACATGGATATTGTGAAATTGCCCTCAATCTGAAACTGTGTAGTTTGAATGTGGGGTAGGGACTTAATAATGTTCCTATCTAGAAAAATGGGAGCCTGAAGGGAAAGTTTGGAAAGCACTACCCTAGGCAGAGTTTTGCCCATCTTTTCAGCACATTGATAGGGATAGATATAGCCACATAAGAAGACTAGCAGAGTTCATTGCCTACACTAATATGGTCCCATAAGAAACCAAGTACCTACAAGTCTGTCCTTGCTGGCCAACCCACCATTCTATGTGTGGGATTTCCAACACAGTGGCAGAAGATTAGGATTCCACATACTACATCTCTGGTTAACAGTAGATCCTCTAATCCACTTGGATTCCAGGCATCTTTAACATGGTCCTATCCACATAGCCATAAATGATGCCTGCAAAATGCCTTAACCACAGTGAAGTAGATTAGTTCTGAACATTTACAGTGGTCTTCCCATGTTATAAATAATGCCACATAAGTATGGTGAAAAGTGATGTGACCCAAACTACAACCATTCTTAAACAGCATCAACAGTAAGGGAAAAACACGGATAACTGCTGGTTACCTCGCTCTTGTGTTGACCAAGGAGCTCTTGGCATTCAGAATTGCCAACTTGTTACAATACAAGCATCCACAGTTCTGACTACTATGTGCTGCGTATCTATACAGAAACTGACAATTGAATATTTCAAGTAGGTCAGTTATGGCAGACAACCTCTTTTTTTACCACACTGACAATTGAATATTTCAAGTAGGTCAGTTATGGCAGACAACCTCTTTTTTTACCACATGTTTTCTTTAAATGCATTCCTCCTCTATACTTCTGTGATTTAAGCAAACTATGTAATGCTTGTGCTGGCATTAATGTATTACACATTTATTAAATTTCAACCTAATATAAGCGAACATACTAGAGAGTATACACAACAATCTACTTTACTGATTTTAGGTTACAGCAGCAGAATACATACAATGTATTTCTCTTAGATGTTCCCTTTAACAAAGTTGTACCAACTATCGCCCTTGTTTCTATCGTTCTAATTAGAGATCTGTACACAGCACACTTATCTTCTACCGTTTCATCTCCAATCTTTTTTATGATGTTCAATGTGCCAACTAAACGCTTTATAAAATCACACATTTATTGCAAACAAGAAAGAGTAAAGGGTTGGTCACACTTAAACGCTGGTCTGCCACATCCCAACCAAATATAAGAAGAAGAAGAAAAAATATGTTTCCACACACCTATTTGTAGGGCTAGGGATAAACAGACTTTAAAGGCAGTACTACCAAGTATAAATTAGTCACTAATTCACTCATTCACACTTGGTGGTTCTGCATTTAATGTCCCTTAGTCCCTAATCCTACAATTAGGTGTGTGGAAACATATTTTTTCTTCTTCTCACACATTTATTGCATCTGTCCTGTTCTAATCTGCATTGAGAAATGGCTTCCCTTCTTTGGTAATAAAAACCATAAAACAAGATCTGACCATTGAAACTCATGACATGTACAGGGGACTATAGATCATTAGAGTTTTTACCTGTTTAGCAAATAATGTGCAATACGTCAGTGCAGGGCTTTCAAAATCCAAATACACATTTCTATCTGCTTAAAGGAAATGTCCTTGAATATGAACATACATCATATAAACATAAACATTATGACATGCGGAACAGAAAATAACATAGCAGTTCCAAACTGGGAAAGCCTCAGGGAGATCCCAGTAGATCCATAGTGTCGGTGTACAATCCCAGCCATACACACAGACACCTATAGGTCCATTGTAAGGTAACACTGTCTGTCTGCTGGCACATATAACATGTCACCCCAGCACTCCCCCCTGATCTACTTACATGTCTGAGTGTTGGAGATCCCAGCTCACCACATTGCTCAGGAAGGAGGACAGGGAAGTGAATGGGAGAGATGGTCACAGGTCCTGTGTGGGTTAATGTTCAGCATGTTGTACGGCAGCTCTGATTGTAGCCTCTGCCCTCCCCAAGCACAGGATCCCAATACAGCTGGCAGAGCTCAATGCAGAGTCAGCAGGAGGACTGGACAGCTGTGTGTGGGCAGCATCAGGACAATCATCTTGTTGTATTATAGATGAGAGAAAGCAGCCTCATCAGTATGCTGGGAGGGGGTGTCCTACTAAACCCTCAGCAGCTCTGTCTACAAATAACAGAATGTGGCTCTTACTTTCTATAAGATGCTTCTGGTTATTACTAACAAGCCTGCCATAGGCCCCTGAAATCATCAGCTGTCAGATATGGCCTCTGAGCCAGCACGCTATACATAGAGCGGATGCTTAATGACATGCCGAATATTAACATTAGCATGAAAACTGCCTGCAGCCTGAATGTGAGCCAAGCACAGCAGCTGCACAGTTTCATTCTCTCACACACAATTTGCATAGTCGTGGATTACAGAGCTGGGCAAGCCCCACTGAAGGCATTAAAGCTTCTGCTTACAAGCAGAAGCGCTGATGCCTGGAAGGGGGATGGGAAGTTAGAAGGGACAGTAAACCCCTCCCTCTTTACTTAGGCTAGAACAGTGAATCTTAGCCTTTTCAGATATGCGACCCCCGGAAGTGACATCACAAAGTGTCACTTCCTGTATTTGGAGCCCGGATTTGCCAGTGCGGAATGTCACTTCTGCGTTCCAAATACTGGAAGTGATCACTTCTACATGATAAGGAAGTGTTATGTCCCCTCCCTTTTATTTTCCCAACCCTGCTTGTAGAAATGATGTACAGGGTGGGAAGTTAGAAGGGAGAGTAAAGCCCCATCCCTCTTAAGTTAGTTAGTTACTCTGCCTCCTAATGGGCACCAGCCCATTATGGCATCAGCGCTGGTGCTTTCAGTGAACTCGATGACCCCTGTGAAATGGTCACTCGACCCCCAAGGGTTGAATACCACTGGGCATGAAGACATAAACATGCAAGTTGCAAGCAGACTGACCCTAATACAACCAAGTACAGTCTAAAGGTAGCCATACACGGTAGCCATTTTCGACCGATCAAATTAGGCGCATCCACTTGGTGAGATCCCATTACTTTGGATAAATCTACTGTAGAATCTACTAAAGTTCACAACCTGACACAATCGATTTCAACTACTTTTGATCGGTCTTTTTACTAAAGATTAACTTAATCAATCTATTTCTTAAACCGGCCATAGACACAGCCTTTCCCGGCCGTCCTGTAGGCAACTCATTACAGCGGGGTGACCTCACCACACTGTGATGAGTCGTCTGTAGACCTGACAAGAATCCTGTGTGTGTCACTATCACAGGGATTCCTGTCAGATTGTAGGACTCCTGTCCCCATCCAAAGTATCAGGATCAGCCAGAAAAACTACCGCCAGACAGATAACTGTGTGATCCAGCTGGCCGGGCTTATCAGGTTGATTTGGCAAGATGGGCACCTCTGTAGTTGCAGAAGATCAACCACCATGTGTTCGGTGTGAGCGCACACACCGGTCGATCTCCCTTAAATATAGCCGGGGATTGCCGTATCTATGCCCGGTGTTTCGTCAGATTGATCCCCCCATCGAAATGAGCCTCCCCTGCCCCGTATCTGCTTTATGCAATGAGTTCAGGGGCTCTGTGTCCCCTATCCATAGCAGAATTAACTGTCAGTGACACTGTGATCTCCATGACTACCTCTCTAGTAAAGAATCAGCCTCCTAGATCACTGCATCCACACATGCGCAGTACCAGGGGGGATGATCTTGACGGGGAGGCACATCTCTATAGAACACTCTATAGAAGTTGATTGAATGGAACAATGAAACCATGTATGTTGAAGTGTCTCCTGCTATAGCATCCTGACCTAGCTTCTCTACTCAGGCTGGGTCTGCTTTGAAAGAAAACAATCTGTAAGAATTCATTTCATAATGAAGGGCGCTGACATTTCACCAGAACTTTCTCGTGCACCAATGTAGCAAATATTTTATTAATCTACAGTATCAGTCAGGGACTCTATTTATGTTCACTTACATTCACTAATCTCTGTACATAAAAGTGCTAAACACCTCTGACTCCATATTATATCTACATCAGATTGTCTATATCTGGAATGGAAGAGCATTGTTTCTGGTGTTGAAGCTACATAACAAAATTCTGTGCATAAAAAAGGGTGCCATTCATGGCTATGATATTCCTTATCGCTTTGTAAATATTGCTACATTCCAGAGTAGAAGGCAGTCAACTTTTCTCACAATACTCTGTGGGGAATCAGCCTCAAAGGTGTATTCGCAATCACCGCAAACCATACGACAGGTTCTCTTTAGGACTCCTGCCCGTATTTATTCAATAAGTCCCAACAGAAATGACCCTCGCAGGGGTTAATCCACAACACAAATATCTTTGAAAATACCAAGCCTCCTGGCTTGCGCAAGATCCAACACAGGCTCTTCCCTTTAGCTCAGGGAACAGCTTTCACAGCATGGCACCTCGATGTCCCCAGCCTGGGCTACACACTCCCTGTTTACCCCCTGATATCCTCTGCTCCAGCAGCACAGTGTCTCCCCACCTCATTAGGAAGCTCCTTTTGTGGAGACACACCCAGCCACCTCATTAGGATCCAGCAGGTGTATCTTGGTGGAGAGGGAAGGCCCACCCAGTTCCTTCCATCCCCACTCCAGAGCCCAGGTAAGTATACATGGAGAACAAAAAGTTCATTCTGTTGCTCACAGCTCTCATGTTTTATGTAGCCATTCATTCCCTTCCATAAGCTGAATATGAAATGTTAGCAGGGTGGATAAAATCAATGACTTAAAAAAAAATTAGATTTTTTTAATTTACATTTTCTGTTACCATACAAGGGTTATTCCATCATTAAATAAAGATTTGTTTTTAATTATGCAGAATAAGGCAATATATTAATAAATGTTTTGGTAAATAAATTCCATGAATCCATTCACAAGGTCATGCTCTTCCAGAGGTTTTTGTAAGATGATTGGCCAGTTTCTCTGCCTACAAGATATTATCACAGATGCTTTGTTTACTTTTGCAGTTCTCAAAACTGAATTTGACTCAGCAGAGATCACATGCCTCTTCTTTACAGCAAACATTTTATAACATGAACAGAGATGAGAAAAAGACCTTAATCCTATTGTTCTACAAACATATGAATACAGAATCAACCCCTTCAGTGCTAAGTTTCAAGAAGTTCAGTGAATAGAATAGAAACAATATTTTTCTGATTGTTTGGCGTGGACTGGATCTGCACAAGAAGAAAAAGAAACTAAAAGGTAGGAATACACAAGTAGATTTCTCCCAGATTTCTGCACAGCCGAGCCTTCACAGCACTGAGCTGTGTAGAAATCTGGGAAAAAATCTACCCATGTATGCCATTTTTCGAGCGAGATCAATAGATTTCGCTCGGCTGAACAGGTTACCAACATGTTGGTAAACCTTGTTCGATATCCTATACTTTAAATAGGAACCCGCGGTCCCTCATTCAAAGTATAGGACGGGCTGACAGCTGGCTCCCGATATCGGGGAAGCCAGGCAGTAGCGTAATGATGTCATCACGCTAATGCCGAGATCTCTCTATCTCTAATTTCGAGCCGCGTATACCAGCCTTAAAGCGGACCTACCACCTGGGAGGTCACTCAGCATTATCAGCTGCAGCTAAGCCAATAATGCTGAGATCCTTGATTGTAGTAAACAAATCTTCTTCTGACAGCTGGAGAGAAGCTTGTCAGGAGTGCTCCCCCTCCCACTGCCTTACGTCGCGCCTAGGCAGCCGAAGTGGTGTCTGGGAGATCTCTCCCAGGCAGGAAATTGTCAGCAGACGATTCCCCCTCTTCACAAACCCCCCCCCCCCCTCCCCTACCAGTCCCTGCAGCTCCAATCAGAAGACACAGGAGGTGGAGAGGGGGGGTCAGTGTGGGCGGAAGTGTGCAGGTGCCAGGAGCCAAGATGACAGCATGCCTTCTGCAAGCAAGTGAAAACAGTTTAGTGTGGGGTTTTTTTGTGTAGCAGTTTCCCAGCATCTGAACTGCTGACAGGTGAGTATTGTGTCTGTTTAATGTATGTCTGTTTTTTTATTTTGAGTGTAAAACCGCTTTAAGTGTGAGGAGGGAGGGGCAATCTATTTAAATTGTTATTATTAAGGTAATGATTTTTTTTCTCCTTCCTAAGTATAACAGAAAAGTTGTCCAAATATGAATAATTTACCTAAACTGGGGATAAAAAGACTAACACAAAATCTTCATCTACTTGCATAATAAAGTTATACCGGTCCAGCAAGAATTCGTCTTTATGTAGAAAACTATGATTTAAATCAAGCCTTACTGACTAGTGATTTAAATTGTGTTTTAAATCAGTTCAATTTAAATCAAATCCACTCTGAATGTAATGATGCAAATGTAACCTTTTGTAAGAGGAATTACAAAGTAACATCACATTTTACACTCTAAGATGTTGTTAACGCTGACATTAACTGCTTTTTAAAGGGTTATGAAGAAAGTAAATTACAACAGAGAATTTAAAAGCTCAGCAGCCATTACATAAAATTTGAATAAGTGACTAACAAAACCTATATTCTGCATTGTTATTACATAATACCCTTTTAATATAAAGGCTATAACTATATGAAAAACAGTAAAGTCTTCTTAAAACAGAATATATCTAGGTGACTCACTCCATCACAAATCCCAAAAGTAAAACTCTTCCCTTCAGGACCGTGGGTGAAACTATGCAGTTTCATCCATAGTTGAAAAGAGTCAATATGAAGCAGTCTCATCTTGTAGGATATAAGTTGTGGGTGGATGTTCATATCATATCATTCGGCTTTTATGTGTTGTGTCTTACAAAGAGAAGTACCCATGAAGGTTATGGTGAGTAGGGATGAAAGGAATCAAAAAGCCCTCAATTCGAGCAGTGCATAGCACAATCAAGCCTTCTTAAAACAGAAGGTATTTACACGGCCCAATCCAGCACATTTGTGTAAATACCTTATGTTTTAAGAAGGCTTGATTGTGCTATGTGTTGTGCCTTCAAATTTATGCTTATTGTCGATTTTCACGTGTATTGTGTATGTTTGGCTCATACATACCAATGAGAACCATTCTTTTGACAATATCACTCAAAATGAAAATAAATCCCACATTTTGGGTTGTGACACAATCTAGAAATCATACAATGATGATAAGTATTCCTGTAACAATGGAGAAGTTTCTACAAATTTTGTGGCGTACAGAGTGCCAGTTATATTGTTCCTGAAAAGAATAGAAAAATGTATAAACCAAAAAATTTCCGTAGCCTTGTATTCTAAATGTCACTAAAGATTTCCTTTGCCGGGCCTCAATATGCTGCTGGTAATTATAAAATCACTTTATCTGTCAGATTTTGACAGTGTTTAAAATATCTTAAAAGAAATAAAGCAAAACAGCACCTGCCGCAGCGGAGGAGGCCCACTGGCTTCTTGCTGTGATAAAATCTTGGGCATTCCATTGACAATGCACTTTCCTTTTGTTATTGTCAATCTGTACAATGCTAAAAGGCTGATAATTACAAATGTCATATTGTCTTCCTTTTCAAGGACACACATTACTGGGGTAAGAGGATTTTGTTGACAGTGTTTGTGCCTAAATTTCAAGAATAAGACTTAAAATGTTGCCAATGATGTTACATTAGAACAAATGTACAATATCACGTTCTAAATGGCCATTAAAACGCAACTAAACTCAAAAAATGCACTGGTAAACACCCCGAACAATATTTCAAATTTTTTACTTGCACCTAAGATAATCCTGAATTCCCCTTGTCGCTCCTCCCCTCTCTTCAGAAACTGCAGAGGAGGTGAGTGCTTCTCACAAATACTGTTGGGAAGTACAAGTCAATCACCTCATCAAGTCCACTTTTCAAGCCTAAGGCTACGTTGTTACCATTGAAACCATATATTTATTTATTTATTTATTTATTTATTTACAACAGAGCAGGTTAGTATATATTTTTTTGAGTATTGTAAAGCTTTCTCCACCATTGTGACAGCTGAGAACACAATCAAGGCAGTAAGGGATGTAGTGGCTCATAAATCATTCTGAAAGTTCTACTTATATATAAGGTACTACATAATTAATACATACATAAGATTCTACATACATGAGGAAGGTACTTAAGATATAGATTTGATTACCAGATCCCCAAATAACCAACATTATTAAAGTGAAGCAGTTTTGTATTCTGTTTCACTTTTAGTTGGTGCTGACATGTCCCCACCATACACTAGATCACCATGTCACATAGTCCATACCTGGCGTCTTGTGGGTCAGCCATATGACAGGAAATCACAAAGGGTTAACAGAAATTGTGTCTTTTGTATTATGTGAATGCCTTGTTGTGACTGGACAAGGAATACAGGAACTATCTGAATAAGATATGAACAAGTATACTAAGCTTAGGTCAGTGTATCAGTCGGGATGATTGACCCACTTTGAGATGAGAGTAAACGTACAAAACGGAGGACCAATATGGCTGAATTTGGCCTTACAATGCACTTAAGGTGGCCATACAGGGGGCGATTTTTGGATCGATTCCCACACAATCAATTGCCATGCTCGTTCGCGGTAATCGATTGTTCTTAAATTATCCCACTTGAAAAAAACACAGTTGAACAGGAAACCAACATGTTGCTGAACCCTTTTTAAATGTCATTACTTTGGGACCGAGGGTCCCCATCCAAAGTATGAAACTTAATCGATTGCGAAAAGTGGTGCACACTGATTCTCCGTTCAATTGACAAAGCTCTAAAGCAGTGTAGTGACGTCATCATGCTGCGCTCGAGGAAAACCGTCCTGTGTATGCCCACCTTTAGGGGCACCACAAAAATGGTTCCAGCTTGCACTGTACTACATATCCTAGTCCCAATGGACTAAGCTAGTAGCAGGAAAGGACCCATCATCTCAGTCCTGCTCCATAGCTATTTCTTTGTCTTTCTTAAACTATGAGGGTTTTACTGTCACTCCAAGTGTACCACTCATAATTCCCAATTCATGACCATTGGGACATTGGAAACTGTGACGCAGCTGCAGATTATTTCTTTGCTTTGGCTAGTCATGTAAAATTGGAGAAAAGAAATGTCAGTGACCTGCTCCTTGACAACATGCAGTCCAGTTAATAGGGGCAGAAAATGAGACAGGGCAGAATAAAGGGGAAACCAGGCAGGAGAGGCATATTATAAAAAGGCCAGTAGACACTCCTCCTCTGTCCTTGTGCCTGATGAATTAGAAAAATAGCGCACAATTTTCACCAAATATTCAAAGTTTTCACAACTTCATTGTACAAAGGATTTTCACAATAAAAATAGCAGATATTTGCATAGTTTCGCGATCAACACTATCACATAAAACCAAATCATTTATTACCTTTCTTGCGCAAATCAGCCCTTGTACATGTACACATTGGGAAGGCAATGCACGGTAGTTCTGGGTACTGATGTAAAAAACTTAGAATATTAGCGATTATGAAGAAATAGCACTATAACTGAGATCTGCGAATTCTCGAAGTGTCGATATTCTTGATCAACACTATTTAAAAAACCACAAGGCAATATGGTTGTGGTGATCAATTCCAATAATGATGGCTACCATGTTTCTCATATACATGTACAGGATAAATATGTCAGGTGCTTGTAGAACGAAACGGAGGCTCGTCCAAAATGGTTGAGAAAAGATCTCTCCTTACCCCAATAAGTAATTTAAATTTGCTTAATAAACAAAAATTATTTGATGTACTGTATATACTCGAATATAAGCCGAATTTTTCAGCACTTTCAGGTGGACTTTATGAGTGAATTACAAAGCCACCGAACACGATCTCATCACCAAATTTGCTGGAGATTAGGAATAACAAAACTGTACTGATGGACAGAGCTTAGATATGTTTTATGTCAGAAAGCATTTTTATTCTAAAAGGTACAGTGGACCCATGATTTGTATATGGATTCGTTTTAATAACTCATTGGTCCTAATATATCAAATAAAGACTTGCAATTATGTGTGTGAGATTCTAGACAGTGCCTTGAAAGCCCAATTCATCTTCTTCTTTATTGTTTTGTCTTTAAGAATTATCTTTATGCTTCATGTCTATTTTATTTCTTTAAAATATTGATTTAATGAACAGAATTCAGTAAATGGGATTTGTATTGAATATTAATTGCAAGAACATCTTCCTGAAGGATGCATATTACAGGGAATAATCATCCACATATTACAGTCACATCTTTTTTATTATCTCCCTAGTAGAAGTTCTTTCTTCTCAGCATGTCATATAATATTTCTCCAGTAGATGGCGAACTCCAAGTGTCAAATCAACAGGTAAGACGCTTGCTTTTCTCTATGTCTGAATTCTGTTATTTTAAATTAGACCAAATCTCATATATTTTAGAAAAAGTCAAGGACCCATATTGTAAAGCATTATACTTACCCCCTACAATCTTGTTTTTTATTTATGTACAATTCATAATATTTTTTGAAGCTCTGCCTCTCTGATCACTCATCACTTTGATGTGCTGCCACAGTGGCTCTCCGTTGCCAGCTGCAACTACAGTAATCCATAGGAAGCCTTGATCACTAAACTGCATGGTGTAGTTTTCCCAATATTAATGGTTTTTATTGGTTGATGTCTTGTTTCTTGCTGTTTACTAATTACACAGTTCTACAAAGAAAATTCTTAAATCATCAGAAAACAAATATATATTTTTTTAGATCGGTTTTGCGAGCTGATTTAAGATCTGTGTGTATTTTTTTTATTCAAGTACATCTTTAGAGTTAGGCCATGTTTCCACAATGTCAAAATCCATGTAGCACTGTGTTGACATAAACACAACGCAGTGGAACCCAATGCAAGTATGTGTGCATTATTGCACCCATAGGGAATGCATTGGGCCTGTCAAAAATGCAAGGTTATGCATTCTTGGTGTGCGCTCCCTGCATTTAAACAGGAAAAAAATCCACCTGATGCTGCATCAGACACACATCCCTGATGTGATCCAAATCCCGCATTAAGGCAAGTGCATTAACACAACATATGCCTTAATGCTGCGGAAACATAGCCTTACAGGTTTCAGGAAGACACTGTGGGACATTACTATAATGAATGTGGTTTGTAATCTATGATTGTTTAATATATTTTAATACACTGTGTTTGAACTGTCACAGTATAGCATCCAGCAGTCAACCATCATACTCTCATTGCAGAAACCTTGGTAACAAGCCTCCATTACCTGGAAGTCTTGATAGAAACACTTCCCTAGTTCTGACCATACCAAAGATGAGAGTGCAAGAAGTGGATTTCAATAACATGCGAAACCTGGTTTTATGGTCGGCCTTCAGAAGATTCTCATCACCAGTTTTGTTCTCTACTTCTGGTTACCAAGGAAGTTTTCACATGAAGGCAAATATCGGGGTGACTAATATTCCTTCCATCAGTTTAGCAGAGCTGAAGCATGTGGAAATTTTTGAGCCAGGTATTAACTTTGAGCACTGCCATAGCAGGTCTAGAAGATCTACACATTTCTCCACATCTCTTGCACATTTGTGACATATAGGGTAAGTAACCCATAGTAAACAAACACTTGGGGGTATATTGTACACTTGGCACAATGTATAACTGTGAGAGGCGATGCGCTACATTCATGGATACTTGTGGCACCTGCTCCAAAACCTCCTCCCAAAGGCCAGGGTTAATGCTGCCCAAACCATTAGGCCATTTGGCACAGGCTTAAGAGAGTTATCCTTGAGAGAACTTATCTATTATTATTATTATTATTATTATGATTTATTTATATAGCGCCAGCATATTACGCATATTACAGCATATTACAGCATATTACAGCATATTACGCCTTATTTATCTAGTAAGCCTGTGGGGAAGTGACAAGCGAAAGCAGGGTGAGACAAGTCTATGCCACATTGGAAGAAAAGCATAGGGAGTGAGTGAAAATATAGACTGAAAAATAGAGAAACATGCAGCCAGATATTATAGCCAAGGGTTAGGAATTGCTAATTGTTCCAGGTTGATTCTAGAGGTCTTTTTACGCCAAAGTAGTTCACGATAAACTATTTGGTGGTAGTGCTGGTAGTAACTTACACGACCAGATTCTTTCAGAAGGATGTCTTCTGCTCAGTCACCAAGCACAGCTCACATACCAGAAAACGAAGGCTCACGCAGCTGGTAGGGGCTACTTACAGTTTATTAGAAGGGCTATGTGCAGCTTCACCAACTCCCAAGGGTAGAGATGGGGTCCAAAGCATAACTTTTTAGAGATACCAACAGAGGTGTTATGGAGTGGATATAGAAGCTGAGGCATAAGAATCATCTTCACTAGGTTTGTGCGGCCCGCTATGCATAGACAGAGCTTGTGCCAAGCCTTGTCCTTGGAATTAAACTTACTTAGAAGAGTAAGGGCCCCCATACAGCTTGAGATCTCTCAGTCAGATTTCCTTTAGATCTCCTTTTGTTTTACCAAAAACATGTAATATGAGGGACTTTCTAAACCATCAAGTCTACCTGTGTTCAATCACAGAGGACCCGACACTACATAGTTGTTGGTACACCTACAGAATATCTGACATAAAAATCTGAAGGTGTATGGCCAGTTTAAAACTTTCAAAATCTTGCAATTCCTTGGTGATGTGCAACCCCGGGCATTTTAATCTGGGTGACAACCAGCACTGGACTAGAAACTACTAGAGGGGCATTGTCATAATAGAGTAGGGAGGACTTGGTCCAGTTAATAATCAAACCCGAAGAGGCCCAAACTAAGTAACATTGCCCATAACTGCCCTCAGGGCAACTTTTGGTAATAGGTCTCAATCAAGCTTAGGGGCGGTCCTAGGCAGATTGGTCCCCTGGGTGAGCTCCCCATCTGGCACCCCATTGGATTAGCAATTCTTGTCCCTGCCAGAGAGCTCTTTCAGGGTGCGGTGCTGGTGAGTCACACACTTTTGAACTCTGTGACTTGCCAGCACTCCTTCATAGATTACTGCTGTCCCTTGATTCACCCCCATACTAGCGGTGCACTAGGTGCCATAGTGGGCGGTCCACTTTCTTACGGGATCACACGTTATAACGGCACAGTACAGGCTGACTGCTAGGAGGGTTAATCAAGTTGGTAAAATATAACATTTAAGTTTTTTCCTTTTGGTGCAGGCAAAACAAAATGTCGATAGTTACAGGCCTCTTTCATATGTATGCTCCAGTAGTTGAGTGTACTGTTGGGTGTTTTCTCTCCCAGAAGACTATGGATGATGTAGACAACAACTTAAGCTTGAAAAACTTGTATTATGTTTCAATTACTCTTTTATCTTTAATTCTTTACACACCTGTCTTGCAGATGTCATGCAGAAATCCCTTCTCATTGATCTTAATCCTACAAACTGGATAACCTCAGCATATGTACAGTGATGCCAGTATCAGTCACGGAGCTGAATTTCCCAGGATAGTACTATTCCAGAGAGCCAATGAACTCAGGCATGAAGTCATCACAATTATCTTCATCTCAGGTTTAGTTCCAGTGATTTATGCAGAAGCATTTGGTGATTTATACAGAAGGAGCTTGTTGGGGTTTACTCCATACTCTGCATCTAGAAGTGGAGCTAATGATACGGGCTGCCTAGGAGATAACATGTGTGCTTTCTGTTGAAGTAAAATAAGTATAATTATTAGTACTTCTCTAGTGGAGAGCCACTTATTCTTCTGCTTAGGTTAAAGATATGCTTTGTAATCTCGTTATTATCCACATCATCTTCTGCAGCTGAGCTGTAATCTGTTTATATTATGCTTTCAGTTGTTTATCCGTCATCAACAAGTTAGTTGCATTTTAAAACAAAACTTTTTGTTTTTTTATTAGATATAGATATATTAGATATAGATATAAGTCAGGTGATGCTATTTATGGCGTACTGTGTTTTTTGGGCAATTCCGACCAAGCATATCACAGGAAATGGGAATCAATGTGCTGTACATAGCTTGCTGTAGTGATTTTATGACTACAGCAAGGCAACATTTGCCCCAGTCCCCACCAATGACCCTCACCCACCTCAATGCTTATTTGTTAGTCAGCGATCAGGCAAGTTTTTGTTCCACTGATGCTGAATAATTTTGCAGATGCTTCTTGTTTTTTTAGTTGACTTCTTGGTTTAGGAATATGAGCGTAGACCACTTTGTTCTGCCCATTACCTGCATATTATATCCCGCATTCTTTCACTCCATAAGACTTCTTTTTTCCCTCCCAAAATTGGGGGAAAATTCTCTCTATAAGGGCTGTGCATCACATACTGTAAACTACACATAAAGTGCACTACTGCCCATTATGCACAATAATTTAGTCCAAGTAAAACAAGGAACCCTTCTGTGTTCGAGGCAATCCTGATTTTTGCTAATCTATTAAGGGCATTCTCTATGACACAACTTTTAATACAGACTCCCTTATGCTATGGTAACACTTGCACTGAAATCCCTGCGTTGAACACAGTGATTCTATCGCAGTGCCTAAGCCCACCACTGACTGCAATGGGCAATGATAGGGCTATTTACACAGCCCATCATACCCTCCGATCCATTGGTTTTAGCCTCATGGTATCTTGAACTTTGACAGTCAATGGACATGTCATACTGATGTATGACTAAAGTGCCCAGGCACGCAAGTCATACGTCAGTCCAATAAATAAATAATGCTATGTAGTGCGGGCTGTAACGGATCAAACAATGGGAGGTTGCGCTCGTTGGATGCGCTGGTGTCAGCGCATCCAAGAACATTGTGTAATCCTACCCTAAAACTAGGCTTTATATGTATTGCATCAGCATTACTGTGTATAAGGTAGAACAACAGATATGCTACAATCATTATAACAATTGCAGTGAGTTTTGCCACAACTGGCTGGAGAATGTGTAGTGACTGTCTTCTCATAATTCTTACTGAAATAATTTTCTATCTTTAGCCATATCAGAATAAATTGTCCCATGTTCCCCTTACCTGTGTTATTCCTGTCTCTCGGCCATCGCACAACTTAAAAATATAGTTACAGTTTAAGGCCCTTGTGATTTTCCTTTACAGAAACACTTCAACATTTTACAGGGTCAGCCTGCTCCAAGCCAGTGTTATAAAGGACAATTCTCAATAGAGGCATTTACTGATAAATACAAGCAATGTTCCCATCCATTTAAATAGAACTTTAAAATGTGATTGAAAAACAAGGCAGTAGAAAAAGTCAGCACCAAATATTCTGCATGTTTCCTCAAAATAGTTTAGACTTTTAAAGAAAAGAAACATAATAAAAGCTTTTAGGCATAGGCTTAGCACTAAAATACAATATAGTCAGGCGTGCACATAAGTGGTACTCTGGTACTCAAAAGGGGCCAAAAACTAGCTATGCGTACCTGCATTATTGTTACAAAACATATATGCGTACTTACAACTTGGAGGCACCCTGTGTCTGGGTGGCTGCAGCTAAATGTTAAATGCATACAATTTATGTCACTTGGATAGTAATCCAAAAAAAGATTGGGCTTCTAAGTGTGTTGGAGATCTGGGGATGAAAGTCAGAATAGGCAAATGTAAGGGTAAAATCTGACAAGAGAAAAGCACTGTGTGACAGCTGGAATATGACTACAAAAGGCTGACATTTGGACTGCAGGGTTTGGTCTCAGGGGTTAGTTACTAACCCAGAAAATGTCAGGGTCACACTACTGAGGTATGAGATCTGGGGGTTCAAACGGTGTTGTACTGTGAGAGTTACATGTGACCCAAAGCCAGCTGGTGACCTGTGGATGGAGACAGCTAATCAGAGGCTCAATCAGGAACAGGGAGGTCCATCTGCAGCAGAATCTACCATGCAGGAGGCTGACGCAGAGGACAGTGAAGGAGACAGTGAGGAAGACCACCCTACCTATGGGGTGAGTACCAACCACCATCTCCTGGTACTCATCTGAGGAGCTCACTAAAAAAGTTATGTGCATCCCTGAATATAGTGTTACTAAGCACTAGTTCACATGGGCAACATCCTTCAACCAACTTATATCTATGCAGCTTTATCAGATATGATTAATTGAATGGGCAGTATTTTTAAACCACTTTTATCCATGGAACAGCTCCTTGCTGGCAGTATTTTGCACAGCATCATTTATTGCAGTGAATGAGGTAAGCCAGAGCGTCTTGACACCAAGGTGACAACGGGCCAAATTAAAAGACTAAAGGGCTGGTTTTGGCCCCTGGGCCTTAGTTTGCCCACGTCTGCTCTATAAACAATGTATAGGAGTTGTTAGTTGACAACCACCCTACAACATTTCGTCAAAATTGTTGCAGGCCCTTATATGCTTTGTGTTAAGGTACACGGTTTGATATTTTCATTTGATCGATCAAAAAAAAAAAAAAATTTTAAGTCAATGATTCCTGCCCACCTGGTACAATCAACCAATAGTGATCGAAATTAAAATGGATCAAGCAGTGATCGGACATGTTGGTAAAATTCAATTGATCGTACTATGGAGCATGCACTGTAATAAATGCTTCCAGCCACTGGGGGGCGCCTGGAGAGCATTAACGACCCTGCTAAACAGACTTACGTGTAAATGAAAAGGAATCCATAGGTCGATGACACTGTGTGGTGGTACAATCAATTGATGTTAAACTGACAGTCAATATTTAAATAGCAAATGCAGATCAAAGCGAAAATCAGTTGCACAAAAGACGACACGTGAACGGCTACTTTAAGCATTAATGAATGGTAGACGGGTTCCACTCACACTGCCTGTGTTGCAGTAATGCACAACTCCCCTGCAGCGCACCTTTTATTATCACAGCACAAATGTCTCCCACCCACTAGTATGGGAGGCAAAATTGTATTGAAGTAACCCCCTTGTTTGGTGTACCGGCCACATTTGGGTTTGCAGCTGGACAGCAAGCTAGCGTGAAATGGCCCTTCAAATCTTTCCTTTTTTTTACAAACCTTAAAGCTAGCCATACACGTGTCGGATTCCATGTCCAATCGATTCATCATCCGATCGATTCCGGCGATTCTGTCGGGAATCGCAGGTGTGATCAATCGGCCAATTAAGAGTATCCATCGCTGCATACCACCTTGTCCAACGGATTCCGGCACGATTCCGGGACGATTCCGTGTCCGATTCCACCTCCGATTCCACCTCACAAATGGCAACTCCCCCTGATCTGTGCAGAATCAGATCCAAAAGACCAACATGTTGGTTCTCTGACGGATCCGATTCTGGGCCCCCGAACGATCGGACGTGATCGGACGGACAAGGTGGGCTGCACACGATTCCGGCACGATCGATTCACGTGCACGCGCCCGGAATCGATCGGCCCGGAATCCGACCCGTGTATGGGGGCCTTAAGACTGCATTTTCGTGTGGCAGTAGACTGTCAGCAGACATTTAGCAGTGGGCAGTGAAGAAGCTATGGTGCAGCCATATGTCATGTGATATCACAATCATTTCACTTACCTTACCAAGGTGCCTAGCTTTATATATTACCATAAATGCCTTTTCCCCCTGCTGAAGCTGATGTAACCTATATACTGAATAAAGACCTGGATATAAATATGTCATTTCACCCAATCTTTGAGTAAGGTATGTATTTATTTGCATGATAATCCACCCTCAAGTTGTATTTACTTGCCAACATCCTAATTTAAATAAGAAAAAAGGAAAAACACATTTTAGGAATCTCCCTAAGGACCAATGGGAAACAGTATTTAAGATTTCTAGAAAACGCTGTTTTCCTTTTTTAAAGTTATATATTTACTACTCCCCAATCCAGCTTTTAAGTCTCTTCTGCAGCTGCTTCCATCTGCTAATCCTCATGGAATGATTGTGATTCCCTCTGTTCTTGTTGGTTGTAACTATGAGGAACCCTACAGTTATGAATGACACATATACAACACTAGGTGGCAGTATAAATCATTTATATCAACTCAAATATTATTAAAGCGATTCTATACTCAAAATAAAAAAACACATACATTACATTGACATAATACTTACCTGTCAGCAGTTTACATCTGTGAAAACTGCTACAGAATAAAAAAAAAACCTACTTACCATTCTCACTTCC
The DNA here is from genome assembly GCA_036250615.1 of Ptychadena robeensis. Classification (NCBI taxonomy): domain Eukaryota; kingdom Metazoa; phylum Chordata; class Amphibia; order Anura; family Ptychadenidae; genus Ptychadena; species Ptychadena robeensis. The sequence goes on along the minus strand of CM070032.1, from coordinate 41,000,217 downwards.
TCATTCCCAAAGCCATCCTGTTTAGTAGTGGCAAAGAGAAGCTGTATCTGCCCACACTTCAGGAATACTTAATTTTGACTATGGAGCTGTAATTTTCAAAAACGGCCACTAGATGGAGCTTTGATTACATTACATTAGATGCCACAAAACACGCGGCAGCGGGGACATCACACAGTGGAAGGGGAGATCCCGAAAATCGCCTCTGCTACTGTAAGAACCTTTTTCTTTTATTATATAGGAGGAGGGACTGCACATGGTGTGGTAAGCATCCATGGGCAGCGAAGACTTCCCCCCGAAACAAGTTCAGGGGCTAGGGGACTTTAATGGCCATGAATTGGAAACAAGGTAAATATAGGTGTCAAATACATAAAAAAGTAAATAAATAAAAAAATAAATAAAATAAATACATTTATTGTTACGATCGTAATTGCAAAACATACAGTGTGGCATTGCTGAAATGGTAAACATCAATACATCAGATAGATACAATCAGTGGTTCACAGGTAAACAGGAGAGTATAAAAGTTTGTGGGTCATGGTTATAAACAGTGCTAGGATAAGGGACCCTGTCTAGCAGGGTTCACTTCACCCCTTTTTTTTTTTCTTTTTCTTTTATTATTTTTGAGTAGCAATGGCCCAAAATTCGGCAGTACTGCTGCCAATAATATAAAGTGCCCAGTAAGGTCTGCTTTATGCAGAAGACTAAAGATTTAGAGGTAATAAGAATGACATCAATCACCTTAAATGTAAACTAACCCTCTTCAGTTGATATTCAAGTTAACAATTTTTATTTAAAAAAATTATTAGTAAAACTGCTCAAAATTAAATAAAATTAAACTATTAAGCTTTTTTTTCACATAAAATTTACAAAGAAAAGTTTTCTATCTGCCTACCTACATGGGATTTCAGTTTTTTATTTGATTAGTCTGTATCTCCCATACTAGTTAAAGCTGGCCATATACCTTAAGATCTCTCTGTACAATTTCCATTAGATCTACCAACAACTATGTAGTATAGTGGCCTCTATGATAATACATAGTGATTGGAAGGTTTAAGGTAGGTCCTCATATTACATGGTTTTGGTAGAACAAAAGTTGATTGTTCAAAAATTGTATGGTAAGATTGTAAGGTGTATGGGGCCTTTAGTAAGTGCAGCTTGCCATTAGCCATTTCTAGAGAAAAAGGGAATTCCATTTAATAGGCTGAATCAGAAAAGCATATTCTGCATCTGAGATGAAGATGATCTGATGATAATGAGATATCATTGCGACTGTCATGAGAGCTCATTATTACTGATAGACTGGATTTCGGAAGATGAGCTAGTCTGCATTAATGAAAGTACCTAATGAAAAAAACAGTTACAAAATGTGTCTGAGGGCTGGAAGTAGACATCTGTGTCAAATGTTTATGACCATCCAATCATGTGAGATATATTTAACTGATTTGCTGATCATTTTTCTTATCCGTTCTATCTATTTGCACTGTCTTTGTCCTGAATACTAAGAGGGTTTTGGTGACCCCCTCCCCCCACATTCAGGTTATTTCATATTGCTCACCTTCTGCTTCCTACATTAGAGCTTGTGCTAGGGGCTTTTGAAATTATGATGTCATTCCTTATTATTGTGACAATCTAAGTATTGTTCATTTGACCATAAAGTGAAGGTATTATTTTTGTGCTATTTCATGTTAATGAAAGACAGAGTGTCAGGAAGTGCTATAAAGACTCACCCACAAAACCAAAAACTTATAACTAGAAACCTCTTGGAGGTGTCCAGTAGATTTCTCTAATGTTGGACATTTGATGATCAAATAAGGATTTCACTTTGCATCTACCATGTTTCCCCGAAAATAAGACAGTGTCTTATATAAATTTTTGCTCCCAAAGATGCCCTATGTCTTATTGTTGTGAGATGTCTTATTTTTCCAATAATATGGCACTGGGGTATCAGGTGGGGGCATCACTTAAAATGACATAGGGGGATCAGAGGGTGGAATCAAAATAGCACAGCAGTCTGGGGGGGGGGGTTATTTTAGTAACCCCTACTGATCCTCCTGTGTCATTTTTATTGCCCCCACTGATCCCTTCCTGTCCAGAGTTACAGTAGCGTATCTTCAGGGGGTGCCTTATTTTTGGGGGGATGTCTTATATTTCAGTGTGAGGCAAAAATGTAAGGGTGCCTTATTTTCTGGGGATGACTTATTTTCTTGATCACCTTGAGCCACCAGAAGGAACGGGAGAGGAGTTCCTGGGTCTTCCTGACGCTGGAGAGTGGAGAGAAGCCCAGTGGCAAGGACCGCAGGATGCAGAATGTAGCACGATAGAGCAAAGGCGTAGTCAGGCAACAGGCAGTAGGTCAGGGCAGGCGGCAATAAAAGTAGTCAGACAATCCGGGTTGGCAGCAGTAAAGTAGTAGACAGTAGTGAGAGATCAGGCAGTAGAGTAGTCAAGGACAGTTTCAAGGTCAGCAGCGGTAAATCAGTAATAGCAGAGGAGTGGAGGAGGTGTAGCACGATCAAGGCTCAGGAGCAACAATAATCAGCAGGGGAAGGTTGCAGAGGTTTGGGCTGTATAGGGGAAGTAGCAGGTGCAAGGATCACGGTAATTAGCTAGACTGGCAGGAAGAAGGAATATCAGGAAGATTTAAGAATAAGTAGTCCAGAGAGGACAATAGCGTAGTGAGCAGAGCCACAGCCTGAGGTGCAGCCGGTCATGGGTTCAAACCCCAACATTTTCTGGATTAAAAAACCAACCAGACAGTTTTAAGGAAGTCACTACATAACAGCCCAGCTCAGTCCAATCATCTATAACAATCCCCTTCCCTCTCCACTAGTTTATCATGTCAAACTATGTTTCCAACCCCCCCCCC